>AP028170.1:30325395-31525395 GCA_014132275.2 Samia ricini | reverse complement strand
CGTTAACATAGAAGGTAGCAATAAATAGGAAAAACGTTAGCGGATGTGAGCTGAACCTGAGGTACATAATTTTTCTGGGTTAACCTCATTATATGCTGGTATTATATAATTTCAGCATAGTAGATTGATAAACCGGACTGGTTGTAGCAACTGTTGCTAGATACTCATCTATTTGCAAGCACAAAAAAAAAATGGCTGTAATAAAAAAAAAAAAATTAAAAATTTTTAGACATTTTGAGTGGCTCTCCCGCCTGTCAACAGTAGTAGGCCACGTTCTTGACCCCCCCTTCCAGGTAACGTAATCATTGGAATTATTTTTTATAAAATCAACTTAAATAATTAAAAATAAACACAAGTAAACATTGCTTGCAGAATTTTCATTCGGACTTCTCCTCCCTGATGTTATTTATTTATTTATTTAATTATTTGTTGGAAGACCAACAGCTATATCTTACATAAGTTAGTTAACAGCCACATTAGAAACAAAAAGCCATTTACAGGTCCTCGCCGTTAAGTAGCAAATTAAAAAATCAAGTGGTTTGCTATTACATTACAACATATTACTACAAGAACCTAAAATTAAAAAAAAAAAAAAAAAAATAATAATAAAAAAAAAACTGAAAGATTATAATTAATTACAACTACTAACAACCGCCACCATTAAAGAAGAGGCTACTTAAGGATGTTGACGCCGTATTTGTGGTGGTATTAAATAAATCTAAATCACTAATCTCACTCAGACTATTGAAGGAGTGACTAGATCGCCATAAAAATGAATTTTGTCGGTAATTAGTAGGAACTGTGGGAAGCGATAGGGGGGCATTTATACGTAAATACTTGGTTGGAACGGTTAACCGCAATTTGGAAAGTAGTTCGGGACAATCAACGTTATTGGACGCAATTTTAAGCAGATATGTAATGTCAGCAATCTCTCGTCGTTTGACAAGAGGCAATAAATGATGTTTCCTACAAAGTTCATTGTAACAATTAGGATCATAGGAATCATGTAAGCGGTAACAGAGATATTTAAGGAATTTTCTTCGGATACTTTCTAATCGATTTATGTATAAATTATATATAGGATTCAAGATCTGGGATGCATATTCCAAGTTACTACGAACATAAGCACAATATAGTATCTTTAAAGTTTTTATGTTACTAAAGTATTTAGCGTTGCGCATCACAAATCCAAGCGCCTTGAAAGCTTATATTATATAAGCTTATAATATAATATATAAGCTTAAGTTATATAATATAAGCAAAGCGCCATTGGTGCCTTAAACGGCCCAAATATTTATAGTAACTTAAAAATGTAGGTAAATATTGGTCATAAAATATTTTTATAACAATACTACCAAATAAATTAAAGGTGGTTGAATAGTTCCGTATAGAGTCGTTTTGAAATAAGCCGACACATCTCGCAGGAAGGAAGCAATACAGGGTGAGATCCGTCCGCTTTCCCGTTTGGAAGACGTCCAGAAACGGGCACTGAATCAAACGGGAAATATTTGTTTAGCCGAGCCACCGGGCCCGAGTGTTTTCTTTAGGAATCAATAAGCTCCAATAGTGACTCACAGATAACATACAAATATTGGTTTTAGAGATATGTAATAAGGATACCTTGCTACGAAAATAACATAAGTTTTTAGCAAAGATTCCAATTGTTTCATCTTAAAGCGAAAGATTTGGTTTCATCCATGGTTTAGGTGCAACCTTTACATTAGGCTAATCTTATATAGTTTTAGTATATGAAGGGGCAGTCTATTCTATACATCTTCGATAACTTAATGCATATTCGTAAAAATTTAGACAAGCTCGATCTAGTGAATGATCGTCATAATTTTAATACTAGAAGTAAAGACAAGTTGGCCGTCCCACGCTTTAGGTTAAGTAAGTGTAATAAAAGCTTTATAGGTATTCGGTTTTACAATAAGATCCCAAGTAACATTACCGATTTACCTGACAATAAGTTCAAGTATTATGTCAAGCAAATTTTAATCTCATAGGTTATTACAGGGTGGATCATTACGTGAACGATAGTGATGTCTGGAATTAACCCACATCTCTGTGCTTCCAATAACATTATTAAAACTACGATTTGTATAGTTTTTTATATGACAAAAAAAAAATTATATATATTATATTTATGAAAAAAAAGAACCAGATCGAGTTTTTCTTGGCGGCTCTTCTCGACTGGGTTGTTTTCCGAACCGGTGGTAGTGTTTTAGACGTTCATAAGCGCCTTCTTAGGGCCTAAATTGAATAAATAAATTTGATTTTGATTTTGATTCATGTTAAAAAAACTACCACCACGTCACTACAAGAGAGAAAAGTCAAATCAAAGCTCACTTTCCTCTTTCAACTTCTTATTGATTGATACTAAAAATAATTTTGTATTTTCTGAAGGATTAGATTTTACACATCTAAATGAGATAATAAAAGATAAACACTGCTTCTATATAATTAGGTATTACATTTCTAAGAATTGTTTCATAAAATTCATAAGTATTTAACTTAAGGCGTAATGATAAAGATACTGGTAACTGTCAAGTGCTGATCGAGACATAATAATTATGCAGGTCAAACAAAAGAGTATTGAGCGAAGAAACATTTAAAACGAGTGGATATACCTGAAACATCAATGAATGAATAGAAAATAAGTTAAGTATAAAGAAACATCACTTTTTTTTCTTACGCCATTATTTTTTGGTTTGGAAATAAATATTACCTTCACTCATTAGGAAGGTTTGACTTTCTTGTACAAGACGAATTTAGAGAAAAGTAACTCGATATATATTGATCTGAACTTTTTTAATATTACGAACCTGTTTAAACTTCCAAAAACCATGCGCACCTTGACCGCTCCATACAAGTTGGCGCTGGTCCAGAAAAACGCAATCGTTCCAGGCAAGAGCAACGAATCCGGGGAGAATTTAGATATGCATAAAATGCACCACAAACGAGACACCAGTCTAGACTGTGCATATGTCTAGACGATATTAATGTTAATTTTTTGGCTGTGTCCATGAATCGGTAAGTAGGAAACATATCTTAACATTTGCGTTTTATAAATATTCCCTGTGGTGCTCTTAGCGCGACATAGTTGAATGGTTTGAAAAGCGAATCCTATAACTAAAAGCCTCTGTAGGTAGACACTAATAAATTTTTGAGAATTAGTGAATGGTGAAGGACAATCTGTAATAATTTTGAATTACCTTGTTTTTTTTTTTTGGACGGAGGGATATGCATTTACGCACTACCCTTACCTATTGCATTAGTGAGACCGGAGTCCCCCAATATGCAATAGGTAAGGCACAGAGGGACGAACTCCGTGCCAGTGTGGGACTCACCCGGGCGTGAAGCGCACGGAAATACCCACTAAAACCCCCCGGAGCCGTCCGCCGCATTTGGAATGGGGGCGACACGGGGTGGCTTTCGCAAGCACCGCGTCGCCCCCTGCGGCGAACCCACCGGGCCTCGTCCGTGCAATGGCCCAGTAGGGATGGAGGAGAATACTTCCCCCCCACCTCTTAGCCATAGAAGATGATAGAAGAAGAGGCACGACCATACTAATCGAAAGTCCGGGGGGCAGGATATACTTCCTGCATATACATAAGCTTTGAAAATAACTACCGTCGAAGTGATGCTGGCTGGGACATAGCCTCTCTAAGCGTATTTTACCGCTTGTATCATGGCGAGTCTTCTGAAGAGCTCTTCGACCTAATCCTCTCCTCTCCATTCCATAACAGAACCACGCGGGCGGGACTTCGGTGTCACGGTTTCACGGTGACACCCATAACTTCAAGAATCAAAAAATTTGCTGACTCTTACTTTTGTCGCACTGTGAGGTTATGGAACCGTCTTCCTGTCAGCGTGTTCCCTCCTTCATATGATATTGGGTCCTTCAAAAGAGGCGCGAAGAGGTACTTAAGCAGGCCAGCATGACAGCGGTGACTGGCATTGAATTCTGTTCAGTGTCAGTCGCCGCTGTTTTGGATTGTACTGTACTTACCATCAGGTCCAGTACAGTCACTGTGCTGTGCATTATAAAAAAAAAAATTTTTTTTTGGTAGGATATCGCGTTGACACGTAGGTTGCTCTATCTATCTTAATCCATAACGAGCATTCGGTGAATGAAATTATAACATGAAAAAAGTATTCACCAAGTATACTATATACAATTGTGCAGGAAGCAAAATTTGAATCACGCCAGTGACTGAAAATTTAGCGTATTTAGCGTATATGCTACTTCAATACATAACATCACAAGTTATTAGATTAGATTTTGTTCAAAGAACTGTCTATTGATTATAAAAATCACCTTTTGAATGTATGTCGTCCACTGTCAGGTATATTCTAACGGGCAGATTTAAAACTCAATCAAATTGCTCATCATAACGTGTCCTCGCCTCTAACTATATATCCAGCTAATATCTGATGAGATAATTGGTCATATGCAATAAAATAAACTTTCGCAACGTGAACAGAGCTTGATTCAACAGCGATATACAATGCGAACTGCGATCACATAGAATATCTAAGTAATCCAACAGGATCGGAACGGAATCCACCTACTTTGACAGCTATTATTACTTATATATACTTGAAAGAGTTTAAAAGTGGAAACAGAGGTACTGACAGCGGTGACTGGCAGTGAATTCTGTTCAGTGTCAGTCGCCGCTGTTTTGGACTGGACTGCACTTAACATCAGGTACAATGTAGTCACTTTGCTGTGCAAAATAAAAAGTTGAAAGAGATTCGTTTATCGTGGTATGAAGATAGAAGGTAGAAGAGAGGCTAAAACAGTAATAAACATAAATGTAGAAAGATCGATTCGTCGAGGAGGGCAAAAGAAAGTGTGGATGGAGTGTGTGAGGAATAATATTAAAGAAATAGAAGTAAACATAGAGATGCCAGCTGATTGGGAAGAAGAAAGCATTGTGCCGACCCTAAGTAACTTGGAAACATGGCGTGGGAATGATGAACTCAACTATTGAATAAAAATGAGCTCCAACTAACACAGGCGATTCGCGAACGCCTTCAATCTACCTCAATATACAATGAGTGCCACTTAGAAATTGTGATTTTTTCAATTCATTTCAAGCCAGTATATTTTTTTTAATAATTATAATACTCAATTATTAATCAGTAATTCATTTACCATTTTTATTACATTTATGGCGTACTGTTTGCGTTATTTTCATAATGATTTCTTTTTAAAAGTTACATGTATTAACAATGTTATAGTAACCAGACGTGATATAGGTAGATTAAGGAAGACAATATTTATATCTTAACTACAAATATAATGCAAACTTAATTACTTTTTATATAAGAGACACTGTAAATCGCATGGTGGAAGCTAGTGTTATTTGTGCGGTAGAGATATTGGCGTACAGCCAGACGGTAGGTCGGTTCGTTCCAGGTTCTAGTGAGCGGGTTTCAGCTAATGACCACCCGATCTAGAGATTTCACTAATAAATCAAGGTCGTTTTCCTTTCCCTTTGTTCAATAATTCTGTTACGTGACAAAGGATTCGTGTAGTTAGAAAAACTCCCTACTTTATTTATTTTCTAAAAATTTGAGGTTATCTCGGCCCTATTTTTACGCTCTATTTTTTTTTCAATAACAAGCTACCAGCTTGCATACCGGTAAGGCATCAGCATTGCCAGGTTCCGATAGTATACCATGAAACACACATGTTCTGCACAGACAGACAGATATTTCTAAAAATGTGTTTAATCACCTATTTTTAGTCCCGTGCAAAAAATCTGAAATGTACACACGCGTGAAATTTACAATTTTATCATTAGTATAGATAGATATGCATTATTATGCTAAGACAAAATACCTTCAAGCTGAAATATCACTTCAGAGAACATAGAGATTACACGGCTGTTCGTAATTTTTTTTTCTATCGCGAAAGTGGCAAAAACGTGATGGATCCGCCTTCTAATTAGCGGTCACATTGTATGCGCGTTACTGACCCTTTGAAAATCATTATGAAGATGAATTCTCTGCCGATAGCAAGTCGTATGATGGTAGAAACCAGAGGTCGATATTATGTCGAACACTTCTTCAATTAAAAATTTCCTTAACATCATACATTGAAAATCATAAAACTTAACTTCAAGTGAGATTCATTTTTTTTTAAATTATTTAAATTAAACTATCTGCAGACTCTGGGTCCGCACCTTTTTTATATTGTAGATTGAAATCGACTTGCGTCGGAAAAAATTGCCTATAATAGCAATTCAAGCAGCTATGCAGTTAGTAATCTTCTTTCGCATATGTGAGCTTAAATCTACTTCTATTAAATTGTTTTATATCTATATGTTAAATTATTTTGTTATTATTAATTAATTAATTACATAATTATTACTTGAAAAAAATTTATTTTTTATTTTTTATTATTAACGGTCGTAACAAGCCAAGCAGAACTAGGTCCGTGTCCGCATAGTTACCTCATAGTTTGGGTTTGGGCAATTATTGCTTGTATGACCTTTTGGTCTCCATGTTTTATGGCCATCTTGAAATCTTTGAAGATTGTTCTTCAAAGATTCTTTTAATATAGTATATATTGTGGTATAAAATAACGTCTAGATCAAATTAATTCAAAGACGTAGTAGCATACCATATATAGTCACTTAGAATTTATATTTACTAGCACAGAATGTCTAAAACATGTGATAAGAGTCGAGTAAATTGCAATTAAGTGGTCTCTCAGACTTCAGTTCTGTGTCGAAATTTAATTTGTTGGATCTCACGTCTGCACGAGGCACGCGAGACGTTCGCTTTACGATGCTGTAATTAATTGTAAATTTCAAATTAAATTATATTCTACAGATACGTAATGTAATTATTGGTTATGCAAAATTGCGCGTCGATGAAATATCAAGCTACTAAGGCTTGTTTGTTTTACGGTACAGGGTAAAAGCCAGGACAGATGCCGTAGGGGGAATAGACGCCTCGTGTTAAAAAATCTAAATCCCAGAATTGCAACAAAGATTTAATCAGTTAAATTACGAGTGAGAGTGCCACACAATTTAATATTCCAGTAATCGTCAAAACTGAAATGTCTTACTTGTGCTTGTGTGCGTGTCCACAACGAATGCTTCAAAGTTCAGACGTAAGTATTCTTGAAGAGCCCCATGTCGTAGCCCTTAGGGAAAACCGAGCTGGGTACCCCATTCTACAAAGCTAGCGTATGCGATAAAAAAGTTCTATAGCACCTTTGTGTTATCGCATTTCGGCTGTGTTTACGGGTGTGGGGATGAGCAGCCAGTCAACGGCGTAAAATGCGTAAAATGCGAGTTTGGAACGGCGACGAGGACACCATATTAGAAAGTTCATATTGCAGCTTAATTTTATAAGTAAGTAACTAATAATAATAAAATAACACACCTCCGATTTACTGATGATTTTGTAGTCATGGCTGAGACTGCAGAAGACCTAAATACGATGCTCGGTGACCTCAATTGAGCCTCCGAAAGAGTTGGCCTTAAAAAGAACATGGATAAGACGAAAATCATGTCTAATGTCCATGTTGTGCCAACTCCTATAAAAATCGGTGACTCTACGCTCGAAGTTGTTGACAGTTATGTATATCTGGGATAAACCGTCCAGTTAGGTACATCCAACTTCGAGAAAGAGTTTAATCGCCGAATTCACGCTGGGCCGCCTTTGGGAAACTATGCAAAATCTTCTCGTCTGAAATACCGCAGTGCCTCAAGGCGAAAATCTTCGACCAGTGTGTGTTGCCAGTAATGGCATACGGCACCAAGACGCTTACTAAAGACGCTCAAAATTGCTAAAAGGGGAATGAAGAGTTTCACTGCGTGATGGAATCAGGATTAAGGAGATCCACATAAGAACTAAAGTAACCGACATTGCCCAAAGAATTGCTAAACTTAAGTAGAAGTGGGCTGGGCACATTTCTCGCAGAACCGACTCCGGATGAGGCCAACGAGTTCTCGAATGGATACCACGCACCGGAAGACGTAGCGAGGGTAGGCCTCCCACAAGGTGCACCAACGCCCAGGTGAATGTCGTGGGAATCCGCTAAATACGGGTGTCGCAAACCCGGTCGTCGTGGCGATCTTTGGGAGAGTTCTATATCCAGCAGTGGACGTTTTTCGGTTGAATGGATATAATATCTTAGACATTCAATTTTGAAGTAAAAACTGCTTTAGCGATGTCGATCGATTTTAGGTAAGGGAAAAACTTATAGATTCGGTTTACCAATGCAATGACGTTAGCCGTCAACTGAGCTCAATGATAAATAATTTATATTCACGCATCTGTTCTGTCAAATAAATTACATATGAAAATGTAAATACATAATTATTGCTCGGAGCGCCAATAGATGTAAAAATCAGACAAATGTTTTATGTTAAATTTTAGGTTATGTTAAAAATTTCAATTAACAAATTATGGGATTTAAATATTAAAAAAAGCGCTTTTTCCAAAGATTCTAGTTTTCAACAGTGTCGGCAGTCCCCATAGCTTTTGTAGCTTAACTGTATAAGTAATCAATGTTTTAAAACAATTGTTCTATTTTTACCCTATTAATTTTAATAAGTACATAGCTGTCATATGTTTCTGTTTAGTTTAGTCCAAAAAAAAAAGCATCTATCCCTAGTAAAACCACAGTCGTACCTTAAGGCATATTCGTATATCCCCCATATGCTTATAACTTCAGCTATCTACCAGATGAAGTGCCGTGAAAATTTTAACATTTATAAAGAGAAGACAACACTAAAAAAAATTTTGTAGAATTACATTCATTTGTGTAAAGTATACAGCTGCTATTTTATTTTTATACCAAACAGACACTTTAGTTTTATATTGTATGTATATTGTTACTTGTTTTGTAACTCTAGTGACTGCTTATTAGATTATATTTCAATTATGCACTATTAAATCTAATCTCAATGTACATATAAAGAGTAATACTGTATTCTGTTACGGAACCCCACTCGAACGGTACCCTACGTAGCAAGTATTTTTCTGTCATTGGTCGGAAACGCTACGGCCGGCGTGTGGGGGCGCTCGGTTCACTAATCCTTGGATCCCTGCACGGTTTAATGCGGCGTCCGCTCTCCTAGATAAACTATGGAACGTTTGCGTTCTTTTATATTCTAAACTAGCTTTGCCCGTAGCACTGCTCGCCCGCAAAATACTCAATTTTCAAATTATTCATTTGCAGCTAATATTAAGCTTAAGGATTGTCCATTTCTAACGTGGGTCTTGAAATACGGTTTAGAAAAGTCACGGGATAAGAAGATTTAGGGTGCAGTGAGATATTTCGTGTTTTTCTAGTTAAGCGGGTGATTTACAAACCAAACCAAAAAAAAAACGGCGTGTCACTTTAACTCACCGTTGCCAGGCAACGATTATCAAAATATTACCGAACTAAATTAGATTATTCCTGGGTTTAGAGATAATATTCTGCATATTCTCAAAATAATTTGTACTAAAAGAATATACGTGATTGAGAAATATGGGGTCTTGCGGTAAAGGGGGAGGGGAGGGGATAGTCTAAACCTTATCACCAGGATGAAGGGGGATGCAAAATCCTCACGTGACTTTTTATAGCAATCTCTTAAATATTCAATGGTTTTCATGAAGTAATGCAAATACTGGTTCATTATTAACGTCATAAGTTTTTTTCATATATTGTCTAATATTTACGAGTGGTAGGGCCTTTTTTATAAGGCCCGCCCTGGGTAGCTACCACCCTCAAGTTTGAAAACCTGTCGCCAAATACCAATAGGAGTGTTCCGGCAGCGTCACTCGAGAACCAGTACCTCTAGAGTGTTTGTTTACTATACTGGACCACATAGTCATTTAAGATCAGGTGAGATTGTGGTCAAAGCACTAAGCCTATATTATGTAAAAAGAGGAAATGCCTATAAGTTAAAAAATAATCGTGTAAAGCAGTTCAGAGATTCTCAAGTTATAAATAAGTTAACGAACAGAACAGAAGCCTTTTGTATTAATTTGTTTTTTTACGATGCTGATAGTGGTTGGTGAATTTAGTTCTATTGGATGGTGATCACGTTACACTTGTAGAAAACCTCTCATAGTGACACTCTTTAAGACACGTCGCGTTTCAACATCAGCCAGTGTAATAAAAAAAAAAACGTAAGCAGGAAAACGTAAGTGTAATAAAAAAATACCTCAAGTGGGGAGATACATTTACGCATTCTCCTACCAGCTCTAATCCAGGAGAACCCTCTTCCGGATTAGAGCTGGCAGGGGGTATGTGGGACTTGCCCAACGTGAAGTGCCGGGAATATCCACTATAACCCCACAGTACCATCCGCCACCTTCCTGAGGCGACACAGGATTAAACCAGCAATCTCCGCGACGCCCCGGTGGCAGGCCTGATAAGGTTGATCCACTCTCTATCTTTCGTCTGGGTGGGAGGCAGCCTGGTACCAGCTACCCCCCACCCCCTCCGACGGCTAACCAAAAGAGGACCAGCCCTTCTCCTCCTCCCACGCTTGTCTACCGATAAGAACACCGGAGGAGAGGGACACGTTGAACTGTGGCTGGCTTAGGAAGGTGGGACAGCACGGGTAAACCGTGCTCTTCTTTCGCCTGCCCACCTGCAGCGAAGAGGATACTCTAGGAGATCCTCTTCCGGTTCCTTCTCTGCGGCCTCCTTCTGCAGAATGATTTGCTCACAGAATGAAGTGTAGGTAAAAAACTACGTAGAAACTTTAACAATGCTAGCTGTAACCTTAGAAAAAATTACATAAATTACAATTGACATGAAAATTAACAAACGGCCTATTATTAAAAAAAAAGAAAAAAAAAAAAAGACAAACCAAAAATATAACCTGACTATTTTTCATTCATAAATCCACGTGACCATATAACTTAACCAATTTAAAAGATCTCTCGGAAGCCGTAACAATATCCCTAATATCCCTCTGGACTTCGAATTTATTACAATGTAAAACTATGCAGAGGATCAATATAAAATAGTGTACCCGAGTAGATATTAATCCAATGTTTATTAACCGTTTAATAGTAAGTTTTAAATGAAATTAATGGTTTTGAAAAAAAAAAAAAACGATAGTTCATACGATTTTTCAAGATTAATAACCAATCGAGTAACGTAAAATACATCTTTACACAAAGCCACAATTCATGAATAATTAAAACACCGTCAATTATTATTTCCAAGTTCAATATCGAAAGATCAAAGTGGAAGAAATAGAATTAAAACGAGATAAAATCCGATGACAGATATTAATTAGAGCATAATTACTCAGATTTTTTTATAACTACCATTAGTACTATAAAAGTATTCTCTTCATACGTAAACATTTATATTCTTTTTTTTTTAAATTCCATTTGCTTTTCTCAAAAAATAAACAATATAAACAAATACAAGGAAAAATTTGTACAAAATGTTATCCAATTTTAATTAAATTTTGATAGTTGTCTTGTGATCGCAAACTACTAGCCTTTTTTCCATCCAATGAACAATAAAGTTCAAATAAAAGTTGATTTATTTAAAAAAAACTTTCATTTATTGTATTATTACAATTTTAATCGTCCAGTACATATTTATTTTTCACAAAATAACCCCTTCAACTGAGGTAGTTTTCTTGAAAATTGCAACAAAAACAAGTTTATTAGAGACTTATTTGAGACATTTCGGAGGTTTTTATTAATCAAATAATTAAAAAACAACATTGAAAAAATCTAATTTCATTCCCAGAATTATTAAGTAAGATTCAAAGTCCATACCATTTACGTTAAAGTTTGAAACGAACGGAGTTAAAACCATCGAAAATCTTCAGTTTTACGACGAGAGATTAAATATGAATTATGACATTTTAGATAGAATAGGATAGGGTCGAATGAGTTGTTATAGTTCTTAACTGTGAACTTCCGAATGTTACTTGAATTTTACTGGATATTTTAATAATTTATAGTTAAAAAACATTCTACGGTTGGGGGTCTCCGTCAGGAACGAAGTCCTTAGTTAAAACAGAAATATAAAAACAAAAACAACACTATATAAGGCCTACATGTAATAATAAGAAAACGACTCGTAAAGATAATATCTTCAATTATTATTACAGCTTCTTAACTAAAAATTAAACATCGCGCGACGCCATCTTGTGTTCTTTGAACGTTTAAGATATTATTTCTCTCTTATTTCTAGTACAATAATAATGTACAAAGAAACAGCTATTTACATTAATAATGATATAATATCGTAATAATAGCAAACTGTAATAATAATAACAGTCATCAAGTAGACTAAAGATTATATGCTTTATAGCCATCATACATATACTATAAATAATAGGAAAACAATAAAAAAAATATGTGTCAAGTATAACTAGCATTTGCGTAGTGGCTGAAATTCGATCAAAGTATTTATTCAAAATACTTTGGTTTGTAAAAATTATCTATTTCTAAATATGTCATTTAAACAATTGTAAAGTACGTCAATATTAAACAAAAAACCTACAGAGAAGATAAATATACCGAAATATTGTATGATTGATAAATTTACATCTAGTTAAATTTTGTGTAAAATAAACAGTAAAAGTGACATTTTTGTATTGAGTTAGGAAAATTTTTATGTAGCGTAAAATAAAAAATTAAGCCCCCGGGGTGAGCTTGAACCACCAACTTTCCGGTTAAAATCCGAACGCACTAAACAATTGCGCCATGGAGGCGATATCTATTTTGCAGAAATTTAATTACAGCCCCAAAAAGGTTACGTTTTTTTTAACGTTACGGACGTTTTTTTCTGGCTAGAGTACCCCTCTAAACGTTCATTTTTTTTTTTTACTTAATGTCATTATTAATAATATTAATGTAAAGCATGGAATAAAAAAGTCGTCGCTCTGTCTGTCCTTTACTTGGTTCATAACTAGAAAACCACATAAACAGTACTTTTTAAAAAATCGCAGATGCATTTTTAGTATTTATTAATAGTATATATTTTATAACACACTATGATATATCTCTTCAGGCGGCAATGGAAAACGCTATTCTCGAATCTTCACTTCGTGATCGAGTCGCAAATGAGAAGTTCCGTAAAAGAACCAAATCAATCGACATTGCTCTAAGGACCTTGGGTGTAACCGTTGCTTAGTAATGGACGTCTTTTAGATAATATGATAATTATCAAGATGTGGTTTTAAAAAGGTAAGATTATGAAATATAGACTAGAGACATCTGCGATGTAATTATAGATTCATTGTTTATGATTACTTCATTCATTGAAAATAATAAAGATTCTTTGTATTCTTATGATATTACCTACACTTTGAACAATTTAGAAAACTGATTTCGAAAAAACAATCAATAAGTCTTATTGTAAAATGGAGAACAAATCAAACCACATGTACTTCATAATATGATATTTGTCGTAAAATCTTCAGTCATTATTACATAAAACAGTTTCTTAGTTGGTACAAGACATGTGCTTGGCTCGACTCCAGTTTACTTGGTCGTCTAGTAACATCCATATGCTTGTTAATTTAACCTAAAAAGACACTGTTTACATAAACTTAAGCTTGTTCTATAGTTAATTAAATGTATACACCACGATCTCTATATGAATATTTTAAATTAATATTTCGAAACAGAGAAATATGCTTTAAAACTTTTTCAAACCAAAGTATTTTAAAATAAGGACATTAAAGATTCTATTCGTGAAAATCTGTAATTTGCTAATTAATGTATATTCTTAGTGCTATATTGTTTTATTGCTGTAGACTTTCCATATAAATAAATAAATAAAGTGGCAAGACTGAAACAGAAGAGAAAAAGACGTTTTTAAAATGTAATATTGATGATTGTGACTTCTTTTCATTCTTTTTACTTAGTTAGTACCACTGTCTTTCTTTATTTTCTTTCCTACATCCAACTTTTACATATTATTCAAGCAATAATAATTATTGAATGATAATATCTATCGCATATTTATAATTAAATAATTATCTAACAAAGTCGTGAATAATTAATTTAATATATATTCATAAATTAAAAATATATTAATTTAAAACTATCGATGTAGATCATTTATCTGGTGGTATAAAATAAAAAGAAGTGATCGAAATGGTATATTATGAATCTACTCGGAATGTAAAACATGGAGTTTTATTAAATTAAAAAAAAAAGATTGTAAATTGTATCTAATTGTAATATTAGTTTTGAACTTTAAAAGAATTATGAACCATTGTGTACACAAACAATGTCGAACCGTTTGCGAACGAGAGAACCCCTCTTAGTTGATTCAGTGAAAATCAGTTTAGAGAGAGGACAAGCGAACCTCCTTATTTAACTGTTCCGGGGTGACTAGCATGGTGATATTCAAATGAATAATATAAATAAGTAAATATATGAGCAGTTATGAAATTTACAAGTGCTTCAATCTTGTCAGCTTGGCATGGTAACCGCGACTGGATCTAGTGAGTGATCGTCATGATTTTAATACTAGAAGTAAAGACAAGTTGGCCGTCCCACGTTTTAGGTTAAGTAAGTGTAATAAAAGCTTTATAGGTAATAGTATTCGGTTTTACAATAAGATCCCAAGTAACATTACCGATTTACCTGACAATAAGTTCAAGTATTATGTCAAGCAAGTTTTAATCTCAAAAGGTTATTACAGGGTGGATCATTACGTGAACGATAGTGATGTCTGGAAATAACCCACATCTCTGTGCTTCCACTAAAAACTATGATTTGTATAGTTTTTTATATGACATAAAAAAATTATATATATTATATTTATGAAAAAAAAAAGAACCAGATCGAGTTTCTCGCCTGCGCTCTTCTCGACTGGGTTGTTTTCCGAACCGGTGGTAGTGTTTTAGACGTTCATAAGCGCCTTCTTAGGGCCTAAATTGAATAAATACATTTTGATTTTGATTTTGAATGATTAGCCGTCACCCATAATCCAGTCTGCTGGATTAAACGAATTGAACCCAACGATATAATTCACATAATAAATTTACTGCTAAAATACAAAACAGTTTAAATAACTTTGTCTGTGTATTATCTAGATTTATACATATTGATATAATAATCAGGATATTTAAATAGAAAGAAAGAATATAATTCAACTGTAGATCTCAAAACTACGACACTAGACAGCGTGCTGAAAATACTAAATGTACTGGCCATGTTGTTTCGCAATATTCATTCTCTTTAGATTCCAGGTGGACTCGATCAAACTCCATGGAACGTCTTTTTACTGGCAC
This sequence comes from Samia ricini, assembly GCA_014132275.2. Classification (NCBI taxonomy): domain Eukaryota; kingdom Metazoa; phylum Arthropoda; class Insecta; order Lepidoptera; family Saturniidae; genus Samia; species Samia ricini. The sequence goes on along the minus strand of AP028170.1, from coordinate 31,510,150 downwards.
TCAGCCTCCAGGAATCCATAATTAGATTAAGTTAGTCACTTACAGGCTTCCGCCAAAGCAGTTGCGTTGCCAACTCTTACTTACATCAGTAATTGGGAAAATAAACTTTGAGTAATATAATCAACAAAAAATGGTTACTGATTGCAGTTTATTATTTCGCTTTTAGTAGACCGTAACTAACGCTGGATAATATGGAATCGTTTTAATTTCAATCTAGAAAGAGAAAGAGCGCACTACATTATACTTGTGCGTGATTAATACAAGTTATATAAAAAAATTCGTTTTGTGGGAAAAGGATAGAGCTTCCTTTTACATACCCATCTAGAATTTTACATACATACATACATATGCTCACGCCTGTTTTCCCCGAAGGGTTAGGCAGAGGTGAAGTAGCGAACTACACCACCCACATTTCGCCGAGCTTAGTTACGTCCCAGATGTGACAGGGGGCGAGCCTGTCGCCATATCGGGCACAAATTCCAAACTCCGGGATGATACTGAGTAGAAAAAACCCAATATCACTTGACCCGACCCGGGGATCGAACCCGAGACCTCAGAACGGCAGTCGTATGTAATACAACTGCGCTACCGAGGCAGTTTAGAATTTAAAATAAATTTACTTTAATTTAAATTTATCTAGAATTTTAAACGCTTAAATCACATAGTTGACTAGCCGAATGACTGCCAGCCTAATAATTGGTTCAATATTATATTTAATTCAAATATTGAGTCAAATACCGTATTGGAACCTCTCGTAAATGTTCAGCGTGTTTATACTGTACCAGAAATAAGTGAATAATTTAAAAAGATAATTTAAAAAACAAAGCCGCAAGCGTAACTTATACTAATAGTCAAATCAATCAAAAAATCAAAATTTATTTATTCAATTTAGGCCCTAAGAAGGCGCTTATGAACGTCTAAAACACTACCACCGGTTCGGAAAACAACCCAGTCGAGAAGAGCGCAGGCGAGAAACTCTATCTGGTTCTTTTTTTTTAATAAATATAATACATATCATTTTTCAAATCGTAGTCTTAATAATGTTAGTGGAAGCACAGAGATGTGGGTTAATTCCAGACATCACTATCGTTCACGTAATGATCCACCCTGTAATAACCTTTTGAGATTAAAACTTGCTTGACATAATACTTGAACTTATTGTCAGGTAAATCGGTAAATTAATCGGTAAAGTAAACAAATAACATAAAATTTATCCATCCTTGAATACACACAGTACATACACACACACTCACGTGAACATGTAAACATAACCTTATATTTAGTTCTAAATAATGATAAATTCAAAGTTGTCTCTTTATAATAAATTCACCATGCTAAGTACGGCCGTTCGCGATCAAATTGTCTTACCAGTCGACGGACCAAGATCAATGTGTCTGTCTTCAATCGGGTAACTGTGATCTGTCGCCGGCTCCTTTGATTGTCAAAGGTATTATCAATCAACATCATTGTATTAATTTACTAGGCGAATAGCGGAGATATAAACAAATTACTTTAATTAATTATCTATAATTATACAAATAAATAAAATCGAAGTGTATGTTCGTAATATCAAATAAAACCTTTTGGCTAATTACAAACGTACGCATATACGATACATAAACTAAACAATTTTTCAAAAAATTGTCTCCCTGTTTGTTCCGGTTAATCTCCAGAGCTAATGGGGTGATTTAACTATGATTTTTGGAAAATAATTATGGATCCGCGTAAAAAAAACATTAACCCGATTGAATTTGACAAACGTTTGAATTTGTTAAAAATACCAAATATAATTTAATGCATGTCCGAAAATAAGGGTCCATTCTTTTCCAAAGTTTATTTAAAACAATATCGCTCACAGAAAATATAATATGTTGGCAACCCCAAGAAACAGATTGCATAATAATAAAAATCAAATATTCTACGTCTGTAACCGCATATTATCCGAATATGGTATGGACAGAATTAAAAGTTACTCAGAAATTTCGGAAAAAATGAAAGTGTGTTAAGCCCGAAAAATAAAAGATCGTCACAAGATTGAGAGAGTTCTAAAGATTTTCTTTACATTATTTTTCCTTAATTACTTAGCGATAATTTTATGTTTCAGATTCTTTAACTGATTTATTATGTCTTCTGTTGTATCCAATTAGTGACATAAAATTACGAACATAAATTGATCTTATAAGGGTGGATATATATATATATATATATATATATATATATATATATATATCTATGCAGAAATAAATTAATGTAATCAATACAAAAACTACGTTGTTCGTTTAAAAACGAAACACATATTTCGGACTAACCGAGGTCAGCAGCGGCGGAATCCACTTTGGCAGATCCAATAGTGTTTGTTAATCTACTAAGTGCACAGAGATTATTCCGAACTTTCGTTACTATGTCTAGTGACGAGACTATAGGAAAAACACTAATTTTTTTCGAAGATCTATTGTTACAGATCGTATTATTACAATGAAGTTGTGGTAGTGTTTTTTCTACTCTATAGACTAACCATAATCTCATCTGATGTTAAGTGATGATGTAATCCAGGACTGTAAGCAGTATCATGCCTAGACGTCCTATTGCTATTGCTTGGTAACATGTTTTCAAACTTGAGCTACCCAGATGGGCATTATTAGAAAATGCCTATCATCATACTGTCTAGTGGGCACTGAGTGATTTTTTTTGAAGTGAAAATTTCTTTAGCTGCGTTGAACGATTATCTTATAGATTCGCGTCACCAATGCTATGACGTCAACCGTCAAATAACAATATATCCCGTGTAAGAAGACTTTTATGTTTCTGACAATCAAAGACAAATAATAAAGTGAAACAAATAAATACGCAACCTATTATTTATTTTATTTTATTTTTCAGTTACAAGCAATGTACAATATTAACAGCAGTAGAAAAGCCAAAAGATATTACATTTCTTTGAGTTTCGTTACGTCACTACTAAAAATGTCAGTATCGCGAGATAGAAGATTCACTTATCGTATACCTGTAGTTTAATTAACTATAGTATAATATACATAAAAAACTGTGCCCGCGATTTCGCTCGCGTGGAATTCAGACAATTATATTTAATAGCCCATATTCTCCTTCTAGATGCTATCTATCTCTACCAATGTATTCTTCTCTCTTTCTATCTATGTCTTGTTAGGCCAACTCCCGACAGCATTCCCAGCGCAATAGCATGTCAGGGCCCCCACCCCTTTCCCTCTGGTTTGGCAATGCGGCAGAGCCCAGACTCCCTCCGGTGCGGTATGCGGACTGAATCACCATTCAAAGCTCAGGCTGATTTTATAGTCAGATAGGTGGATTTGAACCCGCGCCCATTGACGTGAAATTCGACCGCACTATCAACTAAACCATCATCGCTTCGAATAATGAATTAAGTCGACAAACAAAGTAGCACACAATAAAAAAAAATAGAAATCGATATGAATGAAGGTTAACTATTAAATTTTTTTCACGGGTGTACCAGTGGTTACAATCTTGCCAGCACTCCGCAAATAATAACCTAAAAAATATAATCACAAATATTCCATATGTCGACGAAGTCAATTTACATGTAGTTTTTAGAATAACAAAGAAATAAATCGGAAAATATGTCTTGGTTTGGCTTCCTAAAATAGCTTGTATCTGTTCAAAATCTATTCCAGCAGCATCCCAGGTCGTCTTCCGCTCTTCAACTGGGGAACCTCCTGTATTCATCGCCAGCAAGATACAATGACGCTGTTCATGCAGAAGCATAACACGCTTTACGCTTCACCCCATATCTCTGCACACTACACTAAGATACATAGGTTTTTAAGTGACCTTGAAATCCCTAGTTTAGTCAAGAGTTTAGGTGCCCTAAGCACTCGCCGCAATAATTAGGTGAAGCTGTCAAGCATTTAATCAGTTTTAAAAAGATTTTTTTTTACTTTGGATTATATATCAATCGATTCATAAATAAAAATAAAATCGACTATTTCATAAAAACTCAAATAATAGTTTCGCATCACTAAAAATATCGGTATTCCAAAACTACAGTCGGTATGTGAATACGTTGGAAGAAATTGGATAAAAAAGGGTATGAAAAAACTTTGCATTTTCTGAAATAGAAAAAAACCCATAGGAACGGAAGTGTTTTTTTTTCTGTGTTTTTATAACGAAACGAAATCGGTATAGAGTTTTGGCTCTGTAGTCTCATTGTAACGTCTGTGAAATTGAATAGTAATTTAAATCGTTTGGCTATTAACCGTAATCTCACCTGACGTTAAGTGACAATGCATAAATGCATAAACACACTAAGCATAGAAGGTACTGGCTCTCAATTGATACTGCCGGAAGACACCTATTGGTGCCTGGTGACTGGTTTTTGGAGATTCGAAACATGTCTATAGACAAGGAATATACCAAAAAGGCAGAAATTAAGTTCGGTTTAAACTCGATAACGGGTTGACCGATTTTTAAAAAACTTCGCTTGAATGAGTAATTTGTAACTGATGATAGGTTATGTTGAAAAACAAAACAAAATCAGTACATCTCACATTTCGATTCGGTCCCGTTCAATTTGGTTAAGCCGTTCCGGCCTGAAAAAATTACATTTTTGATATAGATATAGAATATACGTTCAAATGTATTTAACAAAAAAAAAACACTTCAATTTTATATTTTACCTACAACAAAAATAATTTTTTCTTTGAACGGTTGTATATCGCCTTCAGCACTCGCCCTCAAAGTTACGGTGAAGCAGTAAAGGCCCTTCCGGTCAAAAGCATTAGCTAGGTACAAAAAAACTACGCTTCAATTTTATTTATTAGTATATATATTAAAAATTATATTTAGAAGAGTAAAAATATCCACCTTAAACTATGTATTTTCATTTATGTATATTACAAACTGACAACCCTAACCGTCATACTCAGCAAGCAATACGAGAGCAATCAAGATTCAATAGCACAGGGCTGGCTTCTTCATAACATACCGTCTCTATTGCCATTTACCTTTAACAGAACAAGTTGTTACAAACATCGTTATATGCCGTGTACGTGGACCGAATGTGGGAACCCTTACATTGAGACTGGTGCGTAGAAAAGTGTTATTAAAACATGTATGTTTTTCAATTTAAACCAATTTATTCTTGCAATTTATCTATATGCTATTCATGATTAACGTATCTTGTTTAGTTTGTGTGTGTTATTTTTTTGATCTAATTACGATTTTGTAATAATTAATTTGCACCTATGAAACAACGTAATGATATGTAGCTTAGACTGTTTCTAGAGTTTTCTCCTTTATTAACCAGAAATCTGCATCTAAATCCTTTTAATTGTTTTCAAGTGATCCGCATTCAAATAAGAAATATTATATACAAATAATACAATAAATACCTTGACATTTACCGTAGATAAAAAGATAACATTATTTTTTCATTTAGTCTCTAAATGTCTATAATCATAACTAGTATTAAAGGTAGGTAGATAGTATTAAATCATTCAAAAATGATAATACTTGTGGTCTAAAAAAGTGGAGTTTTAGGTACAATTGTTGGAAAATACTGACAGGTTATCTACCTGAAACGGCTAGATTGATAAATGTAAACAAAAATCCGTAGTTGTCATCCATGAAGCAGTTAAGTTAAAAATACAGTGTTTATAATTTACCGATGTATTCTAGTAATTAAAACGAGCTCATCTTTGAGCCATTTTCCAGTCTTTTATATACACGATGCGACATTATAGCCCAGTGACAACTTTTATCAAAGTTAAAGATCGAAATATAAAATTATTACCCTCATTGTATTCTATACGGCGAAAAATATTTATCCGCGGGGGTGGGAAAAAATTAACGCAAACATCAAAAGTAATTTCCCCGCAGCGAAGCATGTTATTTTTTCTCAATCATTTCCCAATTTCCTCGAGTTATAATCTCGAGCGGTTAGCGAGACCATCTCTTCTACATTATCGCCTCACCCGAGACGTCAGGACAGCTTAAGGGATCTGAGCCTTAAGAGAAACTTTGACCTAATTATTGTAGTTCAGGCGATATTAAGCCAAATTAGAGGAGACTTGGCGCGCGAAAACGTAGTCCGTCAAACTGTCTAGATTCGGTCGTTTTGTTTTGATGAAAAATGTTTACACCTGTAATAAATTACTTAGAATATAAATTTAGACGGCCAATTTGTATTCAAAATGTAATTTGTATTTTTTTGTAATTGGTTTTTTTTTTAATCTAATTTATTTTTTTATTAACATTAACTTATAAAGTTTTGCGAATAATCCACCTTAGTTATAATTTTTATAGTGATCATACGAAATTCAGACTAATTTACAAACGCACTCAAATACACTGTGAAAACTATCTGAAAAAATTAACATATGAGATAGATACTTTGAAGAATAAAAAATATAGAACAACTCTCCAGGCATCTGAATAATGGCGAAAGATACTGAAAATATATTCTAATACACTGTACCCAAACCAACATAGTTTATAATGTCCCATACTTAAAGATAGATACAAGAAGTTTATCATAGAAAAGTCGAAGGAGTGCCTGAACTCCAATTTGTTCAGTTCGTCACAGTGAAACAGGCCACCTGTTTAAATTTCAGATTCAGCTAATGATATACTTGAGAGCTTTTTGGTTAAAAAATATATCATAATTATATCGAATACATATAATTATTAGATAATAGGTGATTATTAAAGTATGTCGGCTGACTGTCCACCTCTGTATCCAAAGAGTCTTGATGAAACCATAGCCTATGGTGGTAGAGCATTTTATAAAGTGAATACCTTTTTTTTTTTTTTCGAGGGGAATGCATTTACGCACTAGCCGTCCAGCCAGATCTGATAGGGACCCCCCCTTCCAGATCTGGTTGAAACGAAACGAAGATGTGTGACAGTCTCTCGCACGAAAGCGCGAGAGGCTGTCACACAGGATTAGTGTGGGACTCGCAGCGATAAGCGCCGTTGGTCACTACCCACTAAACCCCCCGGTACCTCCCGCCACCTAATTGGAGCAAACACGGGATCGCTTAGCATGCACCGCGAATAAAGTGAATACCTACCTTGCTATAGATGAAAGCCAAAAGACATCATGTGTTAATGTAACCATTAATACCCAAACGTAAAAGAATTCTGCGTAAGCACGAGTAGCTCCCAAAAGAGATGGTATACACGCCACATGGTCACATAATATCAGGTGAGATTGGGATCAGACTTTGTCAACTGCCACTATCTACATATAAAAGCATGTATTCCAATATTTAGTTATTCTATTGGATATACCCTCGATAATCTATTTCCATCAGTAATTATGTCGGCCATTGTACTCGCGTATGTGTGCAAAAAGTGTAAAATATTTTTTTTTACTTTCCCACAAATAACTAAAATTTACATAAATTAAAAAAAAAACTTTCGAAGCATATAAAAATAAATTGTGTTTTATGAATTCTGTAGACGAGTTTTACGTAAGGTGAACGATGCACGGCCTAGGTCCTCTGTGTTATCGGCTGCGTATTGCGTACACCATTGCAACTATATTGCCGGCTGTTTGTAATCTATAACGTTAGCTACTTATTTACGGCATATGAGATTTCCACCTTTACGTTTATGTATAACATATATTTGTTTAGTCTTCCGTTTGACATTCTTACTGTTGGATTTCCACTAACAAAACATTCACATAAAACATACTTAATGTTGAAAGAACATATGTGTAAAACTGTATACGATTAATTAATCAATTTTACATGACATACATACATATCATCACGCCTTTCTCCCGTGGGGGTAGGCAGAGATTACGTCCTTCCACTTGCTACGATCTTGACTCACCTCTTTCGCTTCCTCTACTTTCATGAGCGCTTTCATACATGCTCGTCGGTTATGGGTACTTTTTACCTTTTTTTTTTTTTTGTCGGAGGGAAATGCATTTACGCACTACCCTTACCCAGTGAGACCGAAGTCCCCCAATGCAAATGGGTAGGGGGTCACGGAGGGACGAACTCCGTGCCAGTGTGGGATGAGTACTTTTTACCTGGTCTTTATTTAACACATGATTGATTTGGTCTAGATACGTTCGCTTAGGTCGACCCTTACCGACTTGCCCATTCACCCTCGCCTTATAAATTATTTTCGTTAATCTTCTCTCATCCATCCTCTCTACATGCCCAAACCAACTAAGCATACCTTTCTCTATTTCGGTCAGCACATCCTCTACCACACCACAGCGTTCCCTTATCATACTATTCCTGACTTTGCATGACATTTCACAATAATTAATCACACACTAGATCTATTTACAGAAAATAATTCAAATTGTAATAGTAGTAACCGTAGATTATAATAACCCTTCTAAAGTTTCACATAGTTTGTAGCCATTATGAAATAATTTTTCCTTACTTATGATTCTAAGAAGTAAAGTTATCTTTACATAAGTAATTATAATAGGCCTTAAAGATACTGATGGTATGAATAGTTTCATAGTTCTTTGCGTCTACAGGACGTTATTAAAGAGGCATTCAATATATTTGTACTAAAACAGGTAAACGACTTATTACGTTATAGCAATGTTTATTTATTCAATAAACAATTTTGAAAATGGAAATGTAAATAAAGTTTGTTCTAAAAAGTTAACATGTAAAACAACCTCTTTTAATGTAATGTAATGATTCCCTCCGTGGCGCAGTTGTATGATACGACTGTCGTTCTGAGGTCTTGAGTTCGATCCCAGGGTCGGATCGAATGATATTGGGTTTTTCTACTCAATATCATTCCGGAGTCTGGATTTTGTTCCCGATATGGCTCGCCTCCTGTCACATCTAGGACGGAACTAAGCACGGCGAAATGTGGGTGGTGTAGTTCGCTATTTCACCTCTGCCTAACCCTTTGGGGATGACAGGTGTGAGCTTATATTATGTTATGTTATGTTAATTCTAATTCAACGATGTTTATCTCGTATTTGCGGTGGTCACGTGAATACGTAACTTGATAATATTATAAAACGGCATTATTACAGATTATTAATTACATTTCAATTTCTTAGGATGTTTTTCAATTCGAATAAATGACAGTCAGAAAATGAAACAAAAAACCTGCATAGCCACTTTCTAAAATACAGTTATACTTTTTTTTTTTTTTTGACGGGGGGAAATGCATTTACGCACTACCTTTACCTATCGTATTAGTGAGACCGAAGTCCCCCAATACAATAGGTAAAGGGGCACAGAGTGATGAGCTCCGCGCCAGTGTGGGACTCGCCCGGGCGTGAAACGCCCGGAAATACCCACTAAAACCCCCCGGGGCCGTCCGCTGCATTTGGGATGGGGGCGACACGGGGTGGCTTTCGCAAGCACCGCGTCGCCCCCTGCAGCGAACCTACCGGGAAATACAGTTATACCTACGCTAGCTTAAGAACGAATATAACACGCAGAGGAGAAAATATTATAATTCTAACACTAAAAAGTTTAGCGTGGTTTTATCCATTCTTTAATGTTTAAAATCGTTACGTTAATTATGAAAGTCGTCGCGTGAAGCGACCTCGAAATTTTTAACCGGAAAAATCGTTCGTATGACTCTCTCTGCATATTAGCACGTTGTACAATTAATGTAACTTCTGTTACGTAAGATGGCATCAATTACGAATTTTTTTTTTTTACCGACGAAAGATGTTTCGCATAAAAAATAATTCTTCTACGTGTAGAATTAGATACATTGCAACCGACATATACCATTTATAAACTGGGAACCATTAATTAGGAACGGATCAAATGCCGACGCGTACTTCCTAATTAATTAACACGTTTCGCTTCGCTTTGTGAATGCAAAGACTTTCTCTCGCTCGAGGGTAACGTAACAACGTACATACATACAGACTTGTACTTTGCTTATGATGTATTTTATTTGAGTATTGTAACATCTTTTAGAAGAGATAATATTCCTATGATGATAACATAACCCTAAAGTATGCAAACGATAAAAGTTAGTGAGAAATTTAAATCCTTTCTACACTGAATTTTTGGCAACTGTTTTTTTTTTAATGTCATGAGAAAGAACCGTCTAGCTAGCTAGATCTAGTGAATGATCGTCATAATTTTAATATTAGAAGTAAAGACAAGTTGGCCGGAACCACGCTTTAGGTTAAGTAAGTGTAATAAAAGCTTTATAGGTAATAGTATTCGGTTTTACAATAAGATCCCAAGTAACATTACCGATTTACCTGACAATAAGTTCAAGTATTATGTCAAGCAAGTTTTAATCTCAAAAGGTTATTACAGGGTGGATCATTACGTGAACGATAGAGATGTCTGGAATTAACCCACATCTCTGTGCTTCCACTAACATTATTAAAACTACGATTTGTATAGTTTTTTATATGACAAAAAAAATGATATATATTATATTTATGAAAAAAAAGAACCAGATCGAGTTTCTCGCCCGCGCTCTTCTCGACTGGGTTGTTTTCCGAACCGGTGGTAGTGTTTTAGACGTTCATAAGCGCCTTCTTAGGGCCTAAATTGAATAAATACATTATGATTTTGATTTTGATTCGTCCTCGATTTGGCTTGTAATTTAACAATTTACTTTCTTATATTTTTTAAACATGACAAAATAACTTGCTTTTTATTCCAAATCTTGTTTTCTCTTTCTCAGAGTGTTTTCTTTTTCCCTATATTAATTCTATATATATACGAGTATATATATAATCATGTAATCTTTGTATGTGCGTATATTGTATGCATATATTTATATATCTATAAATATACATATGTTCATTATTTATTTATTATTTCTGTCCGTGACGTCTGGTCTGGAAACGCAGTCAGAATACCAGCGCTGTACTGTTTAACTTATTGTTTCAGTGGAATAATTATACTGAAGTAAGACCTATTCGTTCTTAAACAATGCTCTGTTACTTAACGTGCGTTACGTACTTTTGTTTAATTTTAATGTTACTTATATAATCTTCTTAAATTAATCTTCTTTCTTACATTTTCTACTCTTCTAGTGTTAGTAATCTGGGCCAAGCGTAAATGCGTGAGTGTGTTGAGTATTGTTGTCATCTATGGAATGCATACATTAAATGCTAGTTATTCGTAGTATTGACCGTCGGGCCTGTAGGCTTATTAGTGGTAAAAACGTAAACTTGTTCCATCGGTGCATTTTGGTAAATGTGCTGAAGAATTGGACCAACTTATTCCATTCTCGCCTTTCCACTTAAGGACTACCAGGCAACGTATGGATCTCCAACCATACGCAGTCGATATCACTTTCATTCGCATGAACCGTTTTAAATCTTCATTCGTAATGAAAACCGGAAATAAGGAGCTACCTACACCTGCATTTTCGTACAATCATCATCTCCCTACCCTTTTCCCATTTTCATTTGGGGTCGGCGCAACATGTCTTCCTCTTCCATTCCTCTCTATTTGTTGTCATCTCCGGCATTCACTCCTTTTCTAAACATATCATCTTTCACACAGTCCATCCATCTTTTTTCTTCCCCTTCCCATGTAACCGTCCACATTCATATCCAATACCTTTCTTACAAAATTCTCTTTCTCCCTGCGCATCACATGTCCATACCAGGATAAACGACCACCTCTTAACTTGTCTGTTATTGGCGCCACTTTCAAACTTCCTCTAATATATTCATTCCTAATCCCGTCCATTCTTGTTACCCCACACATCCATCTCAACATTCGCATCTCAGCTGCATGTAATCTTCTTTCGTCCGTCACCTTTATGGGGTAACATTCTGATCCATACAAGACGACAGGTCGTATTATGTTCTTGTAAATCTTCCCCTTTAATTTAAAGGGGATTTGGGGATCACACGTAGTAGCCGAAACCTGCCGCCATTTCATCCATGCTGCGTTAATTCTATGCTTTACCGTCCGGTCTATTTCGCTTTGCAGGAGTGAGCCGAGGTACTTGAACTCGTGGCAGATTGGCATTGGAGTGCCATCTAGTGTTATGACAGTTGAACTAGAGGTGCCGCCGAAATCACAAAACATATATTCCGTTTTCGTACAATATCCCCTATATTTAAAAGAAGAATGAACCAGTTTTTACTGTCCGAGTGCGTACCATCGTCAACAGCACCTTCATTTCCCATGAGGTCTCATGGTCGACCTAATGCATTATAAAGAAACGTGTGAATAGGATCAATGGTTCTCAAGTTATAAGCTCGTTAACTGACACAGACAGATACATCATCGTTATATAATTTGTAAAAATAAGTTAACAAATAGACACTGATTACATATTTAAGAGATCGCCTGATCCATCTTAAATTGCTAGTGAAATTGGTTGCTAATTCTTCTGAGAACTAGAATGGGACAACTTGTAGACTTCCTTCCGCACAATCAATGGTACTTTATAGCAAAAATAACTGTGATCATAGTGAAGATTCCAGCATCGTTTTTTTTTTCTTCAAATTAATGATATCATTTTTAAGAATCAAATGTTTATAACAAACGTACCATTGAAGTAATTTTCTTTTTACGTGTACGTAATATACAGTAGATGTTGTAAAATATAATCGTCGACTTACTAATTGTCGAGTAGTGAGAGATCAAATTTATTTATTTAAACTTCTTAGAAATTTTCATTGACTCCCCGTTTCTTGATAGTGAATATAATTTTAGGGTTCCTCGACATAATACCAGAAATCACTTACTTTTTAAAATTCCTGTTGCACGAAAGAGATATGAGGAGAACACATAAATATTTATTTCGGTCATGCGATATAATAAGATTTTTATTAACATTGATGTATTTGCATGCCCCATCAGTTCCTTTAAAAAATTACTCAGAAAAGTTTTAAACTTCTAGTGTTTCCCAAAATATTTATAGCTTAATAATGTATAGGTTGTAATAAAAAAGGTATTAGTATTGTTATATTTACTTTCATTAATTAAAATTTTAGTGGAAACTTGAACGGTTTATGTCATATTGGTATGCAATTTAATATACGTATTTTATTAAATGTGTGTTTCCCAAATAAATAAATAATATTAAAAAGTTTGTGTAAAGGCTTATTTTTTATTGGACAGCTTCGCAATCTGTTTTAAAGTTAAATGGAAATATGGAAAACATCCTAATTATGCAGAAATTAACACTGAAATTGCGCTACCGGAATATACCTATCGGTATACAAATTTTACAGGAGTAGCTAAACAAGTAGATATTTTACAAAAAAAATCTATTATAGTTTTGTTTTTGTAGAGTGATTGTAGAGAAATTAGAAAAGAAGTAGAAAGAAATTAGAAAGAAGTAGAGAAATTGTAAGAATATATGATACAAATTTAAAAATTACAAGAATATGAAAATATTTTTCTATGGAGGATAATAGATAGCAATCTTATTGAAACATAATAAAAGGGTAATTTTACTGTCAGGAACGACTCATATTTTTTTTACCTATCCCCTGTAATGCGTGGGTAAAATCATTGAAAGATCGAATTCTTAGAAAATACGAATATAATACAAGAATTTATAATTTGATATGTATATCAGTAAATTATTCTATTTTGAAACGTATTTATATCAGGCTAAGAAATAATTTTAAAATTTTTTTTTATTTACAGCAGTATTGCGTAGGAGACACAGATAGCAAGTACGTTAACTGTAGATTATTATATTTCGATTTGTAACGCATTTTACATCTATATTTCATATGATATACTAGCTATTCCCGTGGCTCCTCTAGCTTATCATATTTTTTATACTGAACAATTACAGCGGCACATAAAAAAAAAAAAGTTGTTTGTGCATTAGACCAGACCAACCTACGGACACATATTTCGACCCACTGAGTCGAATTTGATCCGAATTTGAGGTCCGTTTGATCCGATCACATCCTCAGTTTGAGTGAAAAGCAAAAAAAAAAAAAAATGTTGCGAAGAACTGAAATTACAGCGATGGAAAAATTTTTGTGGATCAGGAATGGTTTTATATATTTCAATCCACTGGATCTGAATCTGAAGGTTAATTATCTTCCGTCGAAATATGAAAAATTTGCCAAAAACCGCAACAATCGTGAAAAAAACCTTAGTTATGGAGATGAAAACAATTTTCTGGATCCAGATCGAGTATTTATAAACGAAGAGTAGCTTGAAATTAAAAAAATATTGTTTCTTACCTTCTTTATACATGCTATTTTTTATAGATTTTAAAATATTGTAGATTTTAAAATTCTAAGATCATATTCCATCCTTGAAAATACACTGAAATCATTAACAATAGTTTTTTAATACATTTTTTCATATTTATAGCTGCAATATTCCCAGTTTTTTTTTTTTTTTTTTTTTGAGATTTTATTTTAAATATTAAAATGTTAATAGGCCAAATAAACTTCAGATTCAATGGAACAAGTTATGTAAATATTATACTCGATCTGGATCCACAAAATTTTTTTCATCGCTGTAATTGCAGTTTTTCGCAATATTTTGGGTTTTATTTTTACATCTCTCCCAAATCGAGGACTTGACCGGGCTATATGGACCTCAAATTCTGATTCAGCGGGTCGAGATACATTTCCGTAGGTGCGAATAGGCAAATGCATAAACAACATTTTTTTGTGTGCAGGTGTTACTTTCTACATAATACAGTAACAAAAATGGATCCTATTTTTTGTACAGGACCTAAATTATTTTTGGTAGATACTAACAGAAAACAAAGATAATTCTCTTAAATTCAAGAACTTACCTGTAAAACTGTGCATTGAATCGGTTTTTATACGGAACACTAATTATTTCCATAAATAAAAGTAGCCTAAGTTACGCCTCATACTTCAGGCATATGCGAGAAAAAGTCCTGTGAAAATCATTTTAGCTGGAAAAAACAGTCAGACAAATTTAAAAAAAAAAAATATGTTTTTGGTATTTTTACCGTACCACGTATTTAGGAACAACTGTTATTTTATTTATTTATTTATTCACATCAATGTACTGAGCATGTTTAGGCCACTCTAAATAATGATAAAACATCCGAAGAAGACAAATGACTGCGTACGGAAGTAATAACAAAGTTACAGAGTCTCATCATCTCGCTTGAGTGACGGGTTTTGTGAATTTTTCAAGAAGTTCCGCGACGCCAGGTGCTGCTCTGGAAGTCATTTTATTAAAACCACTAACTCGTTCCGACTGCGCCACGAGATAATTTTTTATTTATTTTACCGCAGATGTCGTCATGTTTATTGCGTCTTCGTGATTGTAGGATGATAATTTTTAACTTCATGATGTCAGAGTGTTTTGTTACAAATATAAAGTGCCGTACCATTTTGAAGCGGTAGAATGGTTCACTGTTTGTGTGGTCAAATTTTGTGTCAATAGATAATAGGTTTGAACCCACCTATCAGATTCTATAAAGAGCCTGGCTAGATGTATATAACCAGTAAGTTTTAAAATGCTATTACATTTAATTTCCACTGTTCTATACTCTATTACAAATATTTAAGCACATTGACATAGATATAGCTCCCGTTAGTTACACGATCAAGTTGTCAATAACATAGACAACGAGACAATTCATAACCTTCAGATATTAATTAATAAATAATCTCTAAAGGGTTGACAGGCAACGGATCGCATCATACTGTATTCTTGGATGACAGCGAGCTCCCTCAAATCCAGAAATACTGGGAATAATCAATCAAATATTTACAGGCTTTGAGGCGTATTGTCTATAAATTTACGTTTGAAACGAAAGAGTGCAATTTATAACTCTACTGAGTTTGATGACAAGATGTTAAAAATTAATTACAGTTTTTATTGATGTGAACGGAAATTAATATTTCTGAATTATAAAACATAAGTTTTTTTATTATACCCTATACGATCCATTTTTCAATTATGTATTACAGTTCGATGCAAACTTTATGGCGATTCGGAAGTTAGCCCCTAATTACATCATGAGGAAGCCATAGCATGGTTGTAGGCCATTTTCTAATAATGCCCACCTGAATAGTCACTACCCTTAAGTTTGAAAACCTAACCTCAAGCATCGACAGACAGCTTCACTTTGAAAGCCAGTATCTCTTAGCTTAGTGCGCTAACCAATTTTACCACCCTGGACCACATGGTCAATTAACATCACGTGAAAGAAAAACAAAAATAATATTCATCATAAACGAAAGCATACGGACATTTCAGTATTTCCATCCCGTTCACACTTTACAACAATTATATTAGTGCGAGTAGTACCGCCAACTGAGTTCTGATTAAAAAGTCTCTTTTCAACTGAAACATAAAAGTCAGACACTGACGTCAAAGCAAAATATTACCATTATTTTTCAACATAAGAGGACCGTGGGAACGTGCCTTTATGTTTCCTTTATTCTCCCAAAGTATACACGCCTCATTTATGTAATGGAATAAACACATTCGCATGATTGGACCCGCTTCTAGAACATTCCACGATCGACGGATACACATTAAACGTTCGATGTGCGTATTTATTTCTCTCCGTGTTTTCTTGTAAAATAACGGACCATCGGTCGGTAGCCTATGGCAAGTTCAAATATAACCAATAATTTTCACAAAATGAATTTAAGGCTATTTGGCTTACTTAGTCAACTTACTAAGCTTAAACATGCAAAGTATAAATCCTCCCTTCCCATTGGTTTTCATGTAATACTTGAATGGGCCCTAAACATCTATAAAGTTATAAAGTACTGCAGTAGAGCGCTTGGACTTCACGTCTATCGACGCATGTTCAATCCTTGTAATAATCTTGAGCTCTCCGTGAAAATTATCATCATTATAAAATAATAGAAGTGTACTTCTAATAGCCCCATGTTACAAATTTGTTTACACAGAATTTTACAAACATTTCCTTTATGATTAGAAAGTCTCCGACAATCCAGTTTCGTTGTTAAAATAGAACCAAAAATTAGGAAGTTAGGACTCATTAATTTCGCGACGCGGTGCTTGCGAAAGCCATCCCGTGTCGCCCCCATCCCAAATGCAGCGGACGGCCCCGGGGGGTTTTAGTGGGTTTTTCCGGGCGACTCTCGCCCGGGTGAGTCCCACACTGGCGCGGAGCTCGTCACTCCGTGCCCCCTTATCTATTGTATTTGGGGGACTCTGATCCCACAAATACAATAGATAAGGGTAGTGCGTAAATGCATTACCCCCCGTCAAAAAAAAAAAAAAAAAAAGGACTCATTAATTTCAACCAGAACTTTAAAAGTAGGGGTTTAGCGTAGCCTGCGTGACTGAGGATGTCTGGAAGAATATGAATTGTCCGCATACATAGAGGCGAAACGCCTGTCGTAAAGACCCGAGAAGCATAAACAGTTCGAATTTGTAACAATACTTACAGACTAGTGGTCCGCAGGAATCAAAATACGGTACCAAAACTTCGTGGAACGCGAGTAACAGTGGAGAAGCTTTGATTAATATTAATGCTAGTATAACAGAACTTACAAAAGAAAAATAAAATTAAATCGTAAAAGAATTTCTGTTAAGACTGTTTCCTATTAAAATAACAAATTTAATGTTATACGTGACTGAGTTTGCTTTTTGTAAAATTTTATTTAAGCTATCTGTTCATTCGATTTATTTTTCATGGTATTTAAAATCAAAACGGTCCTTCGTCAATAAATGGTTATGAACCATTGATCTAAATATGAATACATAGAACAATAGACATTGGCTGTCAAGTGAAGCTGCGGGAACACACTTTAAGGTGCTTGGAATTTTTTAATATCTCTTTATTTATTTATTTCTGTATTAGAACATCACAGCACATTCACAATCGTTATCAAAACATATAAAATATAATTTTAAAGAGTCAATTGATAAGTCATACAGATTACATTTAAAAAAACAACATACATTATGCGTGTATGGGTGTTGAATATGCTTAACAGAAGAAATCTCAAACAGATGGAGGCTGCGAATCCGTTTGGTAGGTACTGTAAAATTTAATTTACGCAATAATTCTGGGCTATCTATCGCCGAATGTACGATAAGTAAAAGTGATAGATAGCCAAGTGGATGTTGGAAAATTCCTTACCACAATATTTTCCTTTTTTGAGATCTCAGACTCACAATAAGTTTCGATCACCATTATTATCACCACTTAATTATGTAGCTATGTCAAGAGAAATTGTCTCGAATATGGATTGTATGGACCGAGATAATTATAATAATCTCAGTTTGACATAATTATTCTGATATGGCGATAGATAGTTAGCCAATGTCATCTGTCTATGAAAGCTCATGACAGCCGAACCGCGCTATCAATTGATTGAGTCGCTCGAACAATACCCTTGTATCACAGTATTCAATCATCATGCGGCACCCAGATGCGAATCTGTACGCATAATGCAGAATAGATAATACTGCATAGTAATTATATACTATAAGATAAATCGTGAATTAATAAATAAATAAAAGAGTGAAATCTAAACGGATCATCATAAGTCATAAAAAGTATTTAATATGTGTTATCAGACCGAACGAAATATCTTATACGTCCTAGGCACTTATGGCTGGCAACAGAGTGATTTGCGTACGCAAATCCACACGCATCGACTACTAATAGGCATAGTAATAAGCCAAGACTAATATAATTATATTATAAGTGTTCCAAGTTATATTTATTACCAGTGCCTCTAAAGTAAATACAGAGGAACTAAAATCAAAATAAGTAACATTAGTACATACGTGTATATGGGCATCTTGTGGCCGTCTTTCACCCACAGGACCATAGCGACGTCTCGCGCTGGGGTTGCCAGGTCACAAGGCAGATAAGTCACGCCTCCTGGCGGTGACCAAACTTGTATCACATCTGTAAATTGTATAACATTAGCAAATATTCACGTCATATCTGAAAACTACGCACAATTTTAATCTGTATCACATGTAAGGCTATGTAGCTAGTCTTTTAAAGACACTAAACTGCCTATTATCTTTCATGATGATGAATATTTCGATATACAAGTAAGATTTGAAGGACAGGAAGATGAAACGGAGCGTAAGTATGAGTGAAAGGAAAGATGTAAGAAATGGAGACGTGTGTGAAGATGCTCAGAGTCGGATTAGTGTGCTGTGTATATAATACGACAATGAAATAGACTAAAAAACTCTTGTAAGGAATCTT
Organism: Samia ricini; assembly: GCA_014132275.2. Taxonomy (NCBI): domain Eukaryota; kingdom Metazoa; phylum Arthropoda; class Insecta; order Lepidoptera; family Saturniidae; genus Samia; species Samia ricini. Next base: position 31,491,040 of record AP028170.1, on the reverse strand, counting down.
TTTTTTTATTATTAATAAATAAAAAATGTAGGGTTCAGACAGGATCAAATTCTGCGGAAATTTTATAACCCAGGTAGCGCCAAGCCGATGTTCGAACCCTTGTGCTAGCTACCTTTTGTGGAGAGTGGCTTCAGCGCTCGCCCACAAAGATACGGTAAAGCTATTGAGGCCCTTCAGGTCAACAACATTAGCTAGTTTAGAAAAAAAGACTAAAAAACTGAAATTAGATATTTTCTTAACTCGTATTGAAACATGTTTCGTAAAAATAAAAGTTTTAGCATAAAGCTTTATTCTTAATGTTTTTTATTTTTTTTACTCGCTAACAAGCTTCATTAAACGACCGTGAGCACTGGAATAGAACACTGACACTGGCAAATACACGTACCGCGTCTTGTCAAAGCGAGAAACAAAACTCGTCGCCTTTTTCCGTAATAATAATTTTTATTTTTACATTCCGTTATTTTATTTTGTCACCGTAACCTTATTATCAAATTTCCCAATTTTCCAAACAGAAATAACACTTCAAACGATAATCAAGAAAATAATAAGAGAGAATAGATTTAAAATGAAATGAAATAATAATAAAAAAAAAAAAAAACAAACCATTTCAAGGACCTAATTTCGAATGTAAATAGAAATTGAACAAAGAAAGTCTTACGGAAACAAAGGGAATAGTGTTCAATTATAATGGAACGCGATTTGGTAATAATCAAAGGTCCGATACAGGCCCTCGCTCGGTACGCAATAAAAGTGACGTCATTATTATTTCGTTTTTTTTTTAATCCAAAATAGCGACTTGACTCTAATCTGCTGAATATGCACCAGGTAAGTTGATCGAATGAAGGTATCTTTTCTTTACATATACTTATAAATATCGTATTGAAAATATGAGGGGAAAAAAGGGTTTCCGAAAAAATATTATTGACAAAATTTGAAACTCATTTATAATTATTAAGCAAATGAAAGAAAAACGGTCGATAAACAGAGATAAATCTATTTATTTGTCCTGTATTAAACGTTTATGAAAAAAGCTCAAAGGGCAATGGAGAGGGCTATGCTTGGAGTTTCACTACGTGATCAAATCAGGGGTGAGGAGATCCGCAGAAGAACCAAAGTAACTGACATTGCCCGAAGAATTGCTAAACTTAAGTGGCAGTGGGCTGGGCACATTGCTCGCAGAACCGATGCCCGATGAGGCCAACGGGTTCTCGAATGGCTACCACGCACCGGAAGACGTAGCGTGGGTAGGCCCACATAAGATGCACCGATGACCTGGTGATTGTCGTGGGAATCCGTTAGATGCGGGTGGTGCAGGCCGGTTGCCGTGGAGATCTTTGGGAGAGACCTATATCGAGCAGTGAACGTCTTTCGGTTAAATGGATGGATGGAACTGTTTATTTGGTTCATCTTTCATCTGATTCCACCACTGGACTAAACCTATAACACTTAAATGGTATTAGGTTATTTTTGGTCGAAAATATTAAAACCCATAACTCTTATTATTTATTACAGCCACGAATACAAGTCCTTTAGTCCCATCTTTGTATTATTTGCTCCAACAAAATGGCGGTAGCTCGTTATTAAAACTATTACAAGGGAATTGTGAAATTTCATTATTTTAAAAACATTTTACTTGTATAGAATAACCAAATTATATCACGTAAAACGTCATCAACATAATATAAAATCGTGTATTGTAAGGTGAAGTAAAAGCAAGAACATGATAAAATAAAAATGCTCCAGAACTCTATCCTCATAACGTGTTCCATATATCACATAATGTAAAAAATACCATACCAAAAGATAATTAATTATTTTTACAATATCATGTAAATCGAATCATTGATCGAGTTATAAATATACTAACGTACAGCCAGACAAAAGGAAAGTGTATGCCATTAATCTGTCAGGAAAACTTGTCTATGTAGCAATTTTTGTTTTGTTTCTCAAACATGACTCAAACGAGATCGTTTCATTAGTCATTAATGTAAAAATCAAAATTTATTTATTCAATTTAAGGCTTAAGAAGGCGCTTATGAACGTTAATATACTACCCCCGGTTCGGAAAAAAACCCAGTCGAGAAGAGCCGGCAAAAACTCGATCTGGTTCCTTTTTTTTAAGTTTTTTATAAATATAATATATATTAATCCATACTTATAATAAAAGGCTAACAAAACGAAATCTGTATATTGAAGGTATTTAAGAAAAAATACTATGCGTGGTTTTAGAATTGCCTACAGAACACATTTCGATAGTTTTGAATTTTTGTCTGTCAGTCGGTATCTCTGTTTGTTTATTAACTTGTTCGCCAATCGCGAAAAAACTACTGAACCGATTTCGATGAAATTTGGTAAAGGCCCTTCCGGTCAACAGCATTAGCTTCTTAAGTAAAAGCTAACAAGACCAAATCTGTACATTGAAAATATTTAAGAAAAATACTATATTTCAGAACCGACTACAGAACCCATTACGATAGTTTAAAACATTTTGTCTGTTTGTTTATTAAGTTCTTTGTCAATCACACAAAAACTACTGAACCGAATTCTATGAATTTTGGTAATGACACATATTGTATCCAGAGACAGAACATAGGATGCCAATTGTCTGAATTCCAAGCGGGTAAAGTCGTGGGTACAGCTAGTATATAATCATAATATTATGTGTGCGTACATAACTAAATGTTGCGTAAACGCTCGAGGGGATACATAAGGAGACGATGTGTTTTTCGCTTGTCACTACATATAAATACGTCCTAACGCAAATTGTAGAGAACAGCCGATGTTGTTCGGTACCAGTCATAAGCGATTAGCGATTTAAACCCTGATTTTTATAAAACTGAAATGCTTCACTTTAAAGTCATTTCTTTGTACAACAATGGGTATCAAAGGTTAAAAAGTTTTATACTAGGCACTAAACGCTATGCCTGATACTAGATTATTTATGCATTAGAATGAATACTATGCATCCAAATAACGGCCGATTTCATTATGCGATCTCAGTCTGTTTTAAGTGACTGAAATCTGAAATTTCAATGCTTTTTTTGTGTTTAAAGTGTAAGAAAAATGTCAGAAATTAGTTAAAAATACTGAATTACAGGTCGGATCGCTAACTATTTACATGCAGTCTACAATATACAGTTTAAACTACTCCAAAACGTAATTAAATATCATGGAATATCTTTTAATACATTAGTTATATTTGCAGTTATTTTGTATGAATTGTGATTGGGTGCAACATAGCCGCGATGGTGATGTTTAGCACAGTTGGTAGTGCAACCAGATACTCCATAAATGGAAGCGGGTTAGAGCCTACCTATCCAACTCTAAAAATCAGTCTGAGCTTTCAGTGAAGGAAACTATAGTGTGGAAACCATGGCAAGCATGGTTGTAGGGCATTTTCTAATAATGCCCGTCAAGATACCTACCACCTTTAAGTTTCAAAATCTTTCAGCAAAAACCAATAGCAGCATCACTTAAGAATTAGTACCTCTAGGTTTAGTGTGTTACCTGTCTGTTTTTTCGTGACGTGCCTCTTTTTCGAGAGGCGGGCTAAGAGGTGGAGGGGAAGTATTTTCCTCCATCCCTACCGGGCCATTGCACGGACGAGGCCCGGTGGGTTCGCTGCAGGGGGCGATGCGGTGCCTACGAAAGCCACCCCGTGTCGCCCCCATCCCAAATGCAGCGGACGGCCCCGGGGGGTTTTAGTGGGTATTTCCGGGCGTTTCACGCCCGGGTGAGTCCCACACTTTCACGGAACTCGTCACTCCGTGCCCCTTTACTCATTGCATTGGGGGACTTCGGTATCACTAATGCAATGGGTAAAAAAAAAGGTTTAGTGCGTTAAGCACGAGCTATATATGTACATACATAAAAATGAATGTGCGTATGTTTGTACTCTATGTACTAGTAAACCGAAACTTTGTTGTAAATTGTTTTATGTGCGTTATAAAAGGGAAACAATATGGCCGTAGCAACGTAACGTATAACTAGATATTGTATATAAAACAATAACTATAATAGAAAATCGCTAAGAGAGTTTGACTTGCGCCGGACACGTTTTATGATTATGTTACTAATAGGTAATCATGTTTGTAATGTTGGTGACGCTTCTGCGCACCAATGCTTATCTGATCCATTATGACTGACAGAGCCTGAAATATTATAATACCATAATCGCAGTGTTTAGTGTCTGTATGTTTTAATTTAATGTCGTATATAGATACATTTTTATTATACTACTAGGTGTATGCCCCCGCGCGGCTCCACCCGCGTTTCATACATTCTTCAATGCATTTTATTTTTATACGGAATCCTAACTATTTTCGTATTTTTTGTTTATCTATTAGGATAAAGGATAATATTTCTCATAAATTCAAGCACTTGTCCGTAAAACTAACCATTGCATCGGATTTTGTTCAAAGTTTATGAGTAATAATTTTTTTATCCGGAACACTAATTATTTTTGTAAATCAAACCTTAAGTTACACGGAGTAAATTCAGTTGTCTACTTAAAAAAGTCTAGTCAAATTCGGTTCAGCCGCTTTGGAGATTAAACGGAACAAACAGACTGACAAAAAAAATTTTTTTTTTTTTTATTTAGTATAGGTGTCGTATACCAAAAGGTGTGTTCCAGCAGCACCACTTGATAACTATTACCAGTGTGTTTACCACCCTGGACCACATCGTCACTTAACATCAGGTGTGATTGTGGTCAAAGCACTGAGCCTATACCGTGTAAAAAAAGATGATGCCTTGAACGACGAATCATTACCGTCATGGTTTCGACACACAGCGGGCGGGCTGTAACGCCAGCGAGATGTTTCTATAGAAGTAATGTAAACTTCTATAGGAAAATCGCGCCGTGTGTTGCAACAATTAGCCGTTTAATTGGTAAAACGTATGTTCCGATACTCCTTCGTATCATTTAATTAGTAATAACTAGTTTTGTAAAATAGCTTTTTAGTATTTTAAGGGCATACCAGAAATATAAGAAATTAATTGGCATACGAACTGATGAGTGCGAATTCTCTTACATCTGAACAAATAATAATTTGAAAAGTATTTAGTAGATTTAGTTTTTTTTTAAAGGTTAAAACCCCAATCTACTATCCACGAAGTTAGAATTTTTTTTAAATACAAAATATTAATTTAAAAAAATAGTCCCATCATTTTAGGACACATAACAAAACAAATATTAGATCAAAATTACCACCATCGTATCATCTGCCAATATTTTAACTAAACCATTGCATATAATGATAAAAAAATGATATTGTAGTGAATATCTTTTTAGTAGTATAAATATAATATGCGAGTGAAGCCACGGCCACACAGCTAGTTTTAGATAATGATAACGATAAGGAAGGATATAATCGTAAAAGGGTAGAAGATGGAACCTAAAGCCTAGACGATAAGAATGTAATACGCTCTACAAATGAACCCCTACTGTTGTCTATTAATAATACTGCTACACATGAAGTCTCTAAAGATTTATAAATAGCACAAAGGGCTACGCGATGTCTTGGTCTAATCATATTTCAAAAATAATAAGGGTTACCCATAAAAAATAAAACTTATAAAGTTGTGAATACAATCTGATTCAATGGACAGTTTTAATAGCAGGTTTAATTTGCATTTGTGTGAAATATCTTTGTAAAACTGGCACACAGTTGTTTGTAATTACTTAATTTGCAACTGATTAGGTGTTTGTTTTAAGTCAAATTTCTGAATATACGATAAACTGTGCAAAAGCCCTGCAATTGACTGACAATATATTAAAATTTAATGTACTGTATTTATATTCATGAAAGCTGTAGTTTGTAAAATAGCTCAGTGTTATCGATGCGTTTACACATACAATTTATACCTTTTACCGGAAGCAAAATCTCCCGGATTAGAGATGCCAGGGAGGTATGTGGGGCTCGCCCGGCGCGTGGTGCCAGTAATACACACTAAAACCCACGGTATCTGCCGCCTTTCTGGGAGGTGACACGTGATAGGGTGACATGCACCGCATCGCCCTAGTGGCTGGCCCAATCACGGTAAATGAAAGGTAGACAACCTGTCAAGCCGAGTCGCGCCCCTTCCTACCTTATATAATTTATACCTACAAAAATCATAAATAGAAGACTTTAAACTATAAACTTAAAAAAAAACCTTAAAATATATTGATGACATTATAAGCATAGGAAGGTGAAATTATCCGCATTAAATTATTTGCGTTGATCCAATTACGTGACAAGACAAAGAGGAACCTTAGGATAATAATTCAACTAATGTTCATAAGCGATACCTTGATGATACACGTAGAAACAAGAGTTTGTTGATTTAGCGAGCTTCCTGTTAGGACGAAGATGTATTTATATATTATATAGAAACAAGAAAATACATTCGTCCTAATTAAGCTTTTCGTGTTCTTGTGTGAGTGAGTCGCCTCACAGGACGAGGTGTGCTATGTTTTTGTGGATGTGTGGTTTGAATTCACTTAAACTATTTAAAACCTGATATTAAAAGACTTTCTGTGAAGAGAAATTGATAGTACCATAAAATGGTGTTAGTGCACCTTCTAATGCCCACCTAAATAACTACCATTCTCAAGTTTGAAAATCTGTCACCGATCACTTGTACGTGCAGCTTCTAGGTTTAGCATGTCTTCCATCTTAGTGGTCAAAGTCAGTAATATCCGTTAAAATTGATTATCAAAGCGCTATGCTTTATAACCTTCCAATATATAAAAGGCAAAGTCTATCTGTCTGTTTGTATGTTAGTTGGCTTATAACTCGAGAAGAACTGAACCGTATTAAAAGTAATCGCGTATATGTTTTTTTTTTTAATTATAGATATATTCTCTATATTGTTCTGCTAAATAAAACGTAAAGTGTATAGTAAGAATCAGTATTGGGAAAAAATCACTTCCTGATCATTATAATATATAAAAGACAACGTTTATATGTCCGTTAGTCTACGCAATCGGAGCCAGGGGAATACAGCTAGTACGTCTATCAAAAAAAGTTTATATATGATGCCTAAATTAATTAGATTTTCTAACCACACACAAAATTTAATGGCATTAAAACATAATACAAAATTAATTATTGGCTATGTAAAAGAGCAAACTTTACAATCACATAACATCCATTGCCCGTGAAATCCTAAAACACGGTAAATTAATTTTTATAACTGAGCAGAAATCCGTATCCTACTAGGTACGGCGGGCGGGTAGGGGTAATCCGGGACCGACCTCTGTTATCCTAAACTTTGATTTTGCTCCCGTATCTCGTAAACGATTGTAGGATTAGGCTGGGGGAGGGCCGTATGTAAAACGAACTGGATTCAGTAGAACGAATGTAAGGTGAGTTGATCCCTTACGTGAACGAATGGAATAATGTAAAATCGTGATTTAAATTCGACCACGCGCTCGCACAGTATAAAGGGTAATAACATAAAATATTTGCGATATTAACAGATTCTGGTTACTTTTTCATACTGTGTAGGTTCAGCGCTCTAATCACAGTCTTATCTGATGTTAAGTGGTGACGTGGTTTAGGGTGGTAAACACTCTAAATCTAAAGGTACGAGGCTGAGGTTCACAAATAAGTTATTAAACTAACAAAGGGTTAACTACTCAGGCTAGCATTATTTCAAAATAAACCACCATACTATGGTTTTCTCAAGATATTTTCCTTCACCCATGTCTCAGGTTCATTTTGGAATTGGTTAGGTGGGTTTAACGTGCGTCCATCGACAGATAATTCGACCGCGCTACCAATTGAGCCCCCATCGCTTTAAACATTATAGTAATAAGATCTTAAAAAAAAAAGGTAATTTCTTCGTAATAATAATAATACATGCCTTTGTATGCTTGATTTAAAGAGATTAATTCCCAATAAGGTTATACTTAAATTGGAACACTATATATTAGGATTACTTTATATACATACTGTATATAGGTTTAGTACATACATACATACATATGCTCACGCCTGTTTTCCCCGAAGGGTTAGGCAGAGGTGAAGTAGCGAACTACACCACCCACATTTCGCCGAGCTTAGTTCCGTCCCAGATGTGACAGGGGGCGAGCATGTCGCCATATCGGGCACAAATTCCAAACTCCGGGATGATACTGAGTAAAAAAAACCCAATATCACTTGACCCGACCCGGGGATCGAACCCGAGACCTCAGAACGGCATTCGTATGTAATACAACTGCGCTACCGAGGCAGTAGCGCAGGTTTAGTATTTGATTATAAATTAATTCACTTGTTTTTATTGGTGTGACCTAAAATGGAAACATACTAGTGATTAACTCTCGAGTGATGCTACAGGGATGTCATTAATTAGGCAGATTGGTTTTGTTCGACCTTGAAAACGACTGTCCTTTATATGATAATAAATAAAGTATACCCCCATAAACGATGACGAATGGCAATAAAATCGACAGTCTGCATCATTATGCTGGATAAAGCCTCTCACGACGCTCATTAACTTGTCACAACAATAAAGTTTTCACAAGTGTCCGGTGATCGAAATCCAGTCACGCTCAATTGTCCTGCACGAGAAAACGTTTAACCATATATAACGTATAACTATAACCATGGGTTTCCATGATACACTCCGGGTACCCCTCAGGCAGTGGCACGAGACGTACTCCGATCCTCAGCTGGAAAAGCTTTTGTAGCTGCTGCCAGCGCGATACAGGGACACTTGCATTTCAGCATCATACTGCATACACAAACTAGCACACTTCACATTAGATTCTGTCTAGGCTTCTGTAAGGGACCTTTATTATAGGCTTACTAACTGTTCGGTTATCTAGGATAAATTCCGTGAAGTTTTTGACCTTGTTTTTTTTTTTTTCGAGGGGAATGCATTTACGCACTTGCTGTCCAGCCAGATCTGATAGGGAACCCCTTCCAGGTCTGGCTGAAGCGCGACTGATGATGTGTGACAGTCTCTCGCACGTAAGTACAAGGGGCTGTCACACAGGATTAGTGTGGGACTCGCGGCGAGAAGCGCCGTTGACCACTACCCACTAAACCCCCCGGTACCTCCCGCCACCTAAATGGAGCAACACGGGATCGGACAATGCATGCACCGCGAATACTCCAGTGGCCGCCAAGAGAAACATCCTAACCAACCGAGAGAGGGTAGAGAGTGCCTCATCTCACCCCTCTCCCCGAGAACCCTCTTTTCCCGGCATCTGTGGTTTTTAACCTGGGTAGCAATTCAATCTGTTGTTCGTATCATTTTGGTACCTTTGCGCTGGCTACCAGTTTTAGTTTGAGTCCCTTAAGAGCTCACCTTAAACTCCGGTGAAACTGTCAAGGCTTTTCCGGTCAACAGCGTTTAGTCAGTTAAAAAATAAGATTTCCATCGTTTGTATGGTGATTGCTACCAAAACAAGCACAAAGCCTATCACCACCTTTTATTTAATATATTATTCGAACACGTTCTTTACCTCATTCCATAAATATTAGATACTCAATTGACTATCACCAGTTACGTTTTTACAATTCGTTAACTATATATAGTGCGCAGTTCAAATCCACGCGGTCAGTTCGATCTTGGCAGAAGACGAGTGCTTAACACTAAGCCTTTATTGTTTCAGTCCTATTTACGAGCGAATTAATGGAAATCCACTCTCTCTGCCGACCTCGGTCTGAATACAATTGTGAATTATTTATTTTCACCGCATAAATTTGTAAACGCTGGAAACGAATATCGTAGGAGAAACACAGTCAGAGAATGCAAATTGTATAGGCAATTCCTAGGTACTTTTATTCTATCGGACGCTTTTTCACAGAGTTATATAATTACTAGAAATAACATAAACCTTAAATTTATATGCACGAGCAGTAGTAATCCACTATTTTTCATATAGTTTACCTTATCGAATAACGATTTCAACATATTAATTGCATATAGAAGAATACTGCCCACAGCCGTAGCAAAGAAGTATGGTGGTCTTCTATTTCAAAAAGGGTGATAACACCTTTTTGAAAAATTATAGACCTATGTTACTTCTGAATCATGTCTATAAACTGTTTTCGAGAGTCCTCACAAACAAACTAGCGCGCAGGCTTGACGACTTTCAGCCTCCCGACAAAGTCGGCTTTCGAAATGGCTTTAGCACCGTAGACCACATACATACGCTGCGGCAGGTTTTGCAGAAGACCAATGAGTATAACTTAGCCCTTTTTTTAGAGCTTGTGGACTACGAAAAAGCCCCTGATTCGATTGAAACCGGGGCTGTACTAAGGTCTCTCCAATGGTGCCAAGTAGAGTATCGATATATCAAACCGTTGAAGGATTTGCACGAAAACGCCACTTTGTAAGTCCGATTCCAGACCTCAAAACCTATACCTTTGCGACGTAGCGTTAGTCAGGGAGATGTTATTTCTCCGAAGCTGTTCACCGCTGTGCTCGAGGATGTCTTCAAGTTTCTGGATTGGAAACTACTTGACATAAATATAAACGGCGAGTACGTAACACACCTCCGCTTTGCCGATGATATAGTAGTTATGGCTGCTGAGATCGCAGAAGACCTGAGAACGATACTTGATGATATCAGTAGAGCCTCTGAATGAGTTGGTCTTAAAATGAACATGAAGAAGACGAAAATCATGTCTAATGTCCATGTTGTGCGAGCTCCTATAAAAATCGGGGACTCAACGCTAGAAGTTGTTGACAGTTATATGTACCTAAGAAAACTATCGAGTTAGGTAGGTCCAACTTCGAGAAAGAGGCTAATCGTCGAATCCAGCTCGGCAGGGCCGCGTTTGAGAAGCTACGCTGAATATTCTCGTCCGAGATACCGCAGTGTCTCAAGACAAAAGTCTTCGACCAGTATGTGTTGACTTCTGGCACTGAGACGTGGTGGCACACAATGGGATTAAGCAGGAAGCTCAACGTTACCCTAAGGGCAATGGAGAGGGCTATACTCGGAGTTTCTCTACGTGATCGAATCAGAAATGAGGAGATCCGCAGAAGAACCAAAGTAATCGACATTGCCCGAAGTATTGCTAAACTTAAGTGGACTGCGCATATTGCTAGCAGAACCGATGCCCGATGGGGCCAACGGGTTGTCAAATGGCTCCCGCGCACTGGAAGACGCAGCGTGGGTAGGCCTACCACAAGGTGGGCCGACGACCTGGTGAAGGTTCCAGAAGTCCGCTGGATGCGGGTGGCGCAAGAACAGTCGTAGTTGAGATCTTTGGGGAAGACCTATGTCTAGCAGTGGACGTCTTTCGGTTGTAAAGATGGATGGATGGATGGATATATTTACATGAAAGCTTAAATGAAGTCTCTAAAGTTAAAATGTATACTTGATGCGTTATAACTATTTAAATTAAATATTATTTAAATTTATACTGCCAATGTCAACGTCATTATATCTTACAATTATTATCAATGCATTTTCAATTAAATGTCATCATTAGATTCAATATTAATTTACCGCGTAGACAGAATATGTCTATTGCCATCCCAATATTCACAATTTGATAAACATATCAAAGTTTACACAATCCATTCATATCTTCTTCAGTCTTCTTCCATCTCTTTTCCATCTCATTTCTCCATGCATACTTAACACTTTTGTAATTATTGGTGATTATTTATAAACATAATATGTTATCATTCGTTTACTTTTAGTATCTTATAACTTTGTGAAAATAGGAGATTCGTTTATACGAGTATTTAGATAGATAGACAAAAACTTTAACGCACATAAAATTTATATATCAATGACCTTAAATAAAATATAAAAATTTATACACATACACATTTTATTTATAACTTTTACTTAGGAAAATACAGAAATATTGAATAAAAAATCTATAGACAAAAGAGCTCTGTTTTTACTCTAATATTCTCTATGGTCAATTAATAATATATAAATAAATTTGTTTAAATTAAATGTGTTTACTTCAAAAGGGATTAAAATCTAACATTAATTACGTGTCTTTCAGATTTCCTGATGACATATCGTACCGCACTAACTTATTACCACTTAACTTATCCGTTTTTTTTTCCATAAAAGAAACTAATTAATAGATATTTAAATAAATGTGTAATATTTATCAATGAATATAATATTAATACGCCATAATTTTAATGTAGCTAAATTAGTTGTTATGTTCATAATCTGCCTTATCGAACTTTATTGGTGCGGGAACTGAATATACTAGTAAGAAGTTGTATTTGGAGGTAATTATACATCGATCTAGGTCAAGTGCAGTCGCTGTGTCCTTTATGTAAACTTTGATTTTTTAACATCCATACGGAGTACCTATAGACTTTAGAGGATTGATAGTTGAGTCGATGGTATTGTACATATATTGGGCAGTTCTGAACAATTCTAGTAAAATTTAGTAGGAAAACGTTGAAGCACTCTTCCCGTTGGCAAATGCAAATTGAACAGCCGATTTTCAAGTACTTCGAACAATTGTACCGGACGCCCTGAATACAGACCTATGTATCTCATAAACAAAACTTCGCTTAACTAGAAGCAATGGTTTTTCTTTTACAGTTCAAAATAAAGTAGATATTTGTTTCAATTACTAGTTTTATTGTTTTGGTTTGTACCGGCATATATGCAGTTTGTCTTGTGTTGAGTGGGCACTGCATATAGTATCTATTAACTTGATGACAGTGACTTTCAATTGACATTCGTTTTTTGCTTTAGCACTCAAGCTTGAACACTTGTCGCCAAACATCAATATGTGTGTTTCGGCAACATCGCTTCAGAGCCAATTCCTCTGGATTAAGTCTGTTTACAACCTGGTCCATCCATTTATAACTTTTACTTAGGAAAATACAGAAATATTGAATAAAAATCTATAGACAAAAGAGCTCTGTTTTTACTCTAATATTCTCTATGGTCAATTAATAATATATAAATAAATTTGTTTAAATTAAATGTGTTTACTTCAAAAGGGATTAAAATCTAACATTAATTACGTGTCTTTCAGATTTCCTGATGACATATCGTACCGCACTAACTTATTACCACTTAACTTATCCGTTTTTTTTTTTTCCATAAAAGAAACTAATTAATAGATATTTAAATAAATGTGTAATATTTATCAATGAATATAATATTAATACGCCATAATTTTAATGTAGCTAAATTAGTTGTTATGTTCATAATCTGCCTTATCGAACTTTATTGGTGCGGGAACTGAATATACTAGTAAGAAGTTGTATTTGGAGGTAATTATACATCGATCTAGGTCAAGTGCAGTCGCTGTGTCCTTTATGTAAACTTTGATTTTTTAACATCCATACGGAGTACCTATAGACTTTAGAGGATTGATAGTTGAGTCGATGGTATTGTACATATATTGGGCAGTTCTGAACAATTCTAGTAAAATTTAGTAGGAAAACGTTGAAGCACTCTTCCCGTTGGCAAATGCAAATTGAACAGCCGATTTTCAAGTACTTCGAACAATTGTACCGGACGCCCTGAATACAGACCTATGTATCTCATAAACAAAACTTCGCTTAACTAGAAGCAATGGTTTTTCTTTTACAGTTCAAAATAAAGTAGATATTTGTTTCAATTACTAGTTTTATTGTTTTGGTTTGTACCGGCATATATGCAGTTTGTCTTGTGTTGAGTGGGCACTGCATATAGTATCTATTAACTTGATGACAGTGACTTTCAATTGACATTCGTTTTTTGCTTTAGCACTCAAGCTTGAACACTTGTCGCCAAACATCAATATGTGTGTTTCGGCAACATCGCTTCAGAGCCAATTCCTCTGGATTAAGTCTGTTTACAACCTGGTCCATCCATCCATTCATCCATTCAACCATAAACCGTACACTGTTGGACATAGCTCTCCCCCAATAAGGGGGGGATTGTTAAAATCGCCACGCTTAACATACAGGTTGGCGATCACAGTAGGTGTTTGTTGTACTCAGAGGACGCTTCAGCCCATTCTCTGTTTTTTTCCCTTAGTCGCATTTTACTACACCCACGGGAAGATATGGTTTAATATTATTCTTGACCAGCACCACACGGCACATCCTGACATACATCGTCAAAACAATATCAGATATAAAAAAATAAAATAAATAAAAAACATAAAAAACCCTCACACAACGGTAATTTTTAAAGCGTATCAATTAAGCCTGTTAAATTTAATACAAAGTATATCTAATACTGTATTTAGTATCGGTCATTTAATATAAACCACATTTACCGGTCAAATTTAAGAAAGTAGGTTAAGATAGAGTATCATGCTCCCCTTCGGGGGGGCGGGCGAAGAGGTGGGGTGGAGTATCTCCCCCATCCCCACTGGGCCATTGCACGACGAGGCCCGGTGGGTTCGCTGCAGGGGGCGACGCGGTGGCATGCAGTGCAATCCCGTATCGCCCCCATCCCAAATGCAACGGACGGCCCCGGGGGGTTTTAGTGGGTATTTCCGGGCGCTTCACGCCCGGGCGAGTCCCACACTGGCACGGAACTCGTCACTCCGTGCCCTCTTACCCATTGCATTGGGGGACTTCGGTCTCCCTAATGCATGGGTAAGGGTAGTGCGTAAATGCATTTCCCCCCGACAACAAAAAAAAAAAATATTTATAGTAAATCCGTAGACGTATCTATGATAATTCATAGATCTATGTCCCTTTTGTGACAAAGATATCGGGTGCCGAGTAAGTTTCAATGCTATCTCATGAACGAACGTTCTCATTTCTAAATATACATATGTATAAACAGTTTGTTGTTTCCATTCCATATCAGGATAAAGTGATATATAATACATTGCATAGTTTCAATACTTAAGTGAAGAGCAAACACAGATGCATTGTATCTGTTATAGTGTTTAGATTATTCATTTGTCAATATTAAAAATATAGATAATTCCTGAGAACTAATAATTTAATGAAATGCACTTAACTACAGAAAAACTAAAACTAAATGTAATTTTTTCGTGTAAGTTTTCGCGTTCCATATTTAAAATCAGTTAATTTTAACGGGTTTTTACGCGTTACCTTTGGTTTTCTCTTCCTATCCCGACGTTTCGGCTGGGTTTCACCAACCGTGGTCACGGGCTGACTGGAGGTGCGCGGCGTCGCCGAACGCGTTGAGGGGTATTTTGATGAACTACCCCCGTTCGGTCTTTATATTTATTATAGTCACAACACACAACACTAACAGTATCCATCGACGTCGACAAACGACAAACGTCGGGATAGGAAGAGAAAACCAAAGGTAACGCGTAAAAACTAATAAATTTACACAGCATTTTAGAGTACAATAATAAGTCAAATAATATACGTACTGATAAGCGACAAAATGACAACTCAAATAAAACAAAAATAAAATTAAAAAAATAATAACAATCTAAAACTAAACACGGTAATTTAAGATGAAAAATATTTAACAATTTCTTCAGTCAAAGTATAAATTCTAAAGGAATGTCCATATGCTTGAGCTGTAATGGAGTCGCACCTGTCACAACTCTTGCATCGCTGTGTTCTTTCCGACTTGTATCTTGAAATACAATTGCATCGCGTCTTTGTTGCAAATTTTTCAAAAGCCTTTTTATTTTAAATATGAGATTTATTTGATTAATTTGCCCTCTTCTTCTTGTCTGACATTGATAAGTCACATTTTAACTACTTCACACGACTTGTGGATTTAAAGATTTCTCATAGTTTTTTTTATCCAGACTTTTACTCGACTCTTGCATTCAAATTGTTATTGGCCAGCTAATTCGCAGGTGTCTACAGGACAGGAAGTGGTCGCAGGTGAACCAGAGTCTTGTATTTCTATTGATTTGCATTTTAATTTCTGTTTAATTTTTTTATCGAATATTTATAACGGTGATTTCGCTCGAGGTTAATTTGTCCACTAAGTGACATAACATGAAGTTATATAGCTTAGCGTACTTAAATATAGAATATACCGAAGTATATTCACCGAGTTTATAATATTATTATAATATATTTATTAAACCTGTAAGTTTAAAAATAAGTGTCTTTATGGATCAGTTTTAAATACTATAAACGTTCTATATAGCATCTAGTTGCATTAGATCTAGTGAATGATCGTCATAATTTTAATATTAGAAGTAAAGACAAGTTGGCCGTCCCACGCTTTAGGGTAAGTAAGTGTAATAAAAGCTTTATAGGTAATAGTATTCGGTTTTACAATAAGATCCCAAGTAACATTACCGATTTACCTGACAATAAGTTCAAGTATTATGTCAAGCAAGTTTTAATCTCAAAAGGTTATTACAGGGTGGATCATTACGTGAACGATAGTGATGTCTGGAATTAACCCACACCTCTGTGCTTCCACTAACATTATTAAAACTACGATTTGTATAGTTTTTTATATGACAAAAAAAATGATATATATTATATTAATGAAAAAAAAAAGAACCAGATCGAGTTTCTTGTCGGCTCTTCTCGACTGGGTTGTTTTCCGAACCGGTGGTAGTGTTTTAGACGTTCATAAGCGACTTCTTAGGGCCTAAATTGAATAAATAAAGTTTGATTTTGATATTTGATTTTTGATTTTTGGATTTTTGATTTGATTTTGATTTTGATTTAATGCATCTCTGCTTACTCGCTATTAATTAATCGCAATCAGTAATCATATTAGAAAGTGGTAAAAATACTAATAGTTATAACATGAAATATTCTAAACTACACTTTTCTTTTCAAAAACTGATGCCTCCATCGACATCACTTTAGTTAAATTATTGTTTTATCTATTTAACTAGGTACTTCAGTTCTTCAATATAAAAAAAATGCGGTAATTTACTGAACATTCTTTGACCGCATTTTTAGTAGACCCACGTTACTATCTGAAGCTAGCTTTTACGCCACGGCGACTCCATAAAATAAGACATTTGCCGCAGTTCCCGACAGCTGGGCGGGAGGAAATTGCGCCTCTGCGACTGGCTGAACAGGGACCGCCATATTGTGATCCCCATTTCAGTTCTACGAATGCCGTTCTTGAACAACGAAGAATTATTGCTAACTATAAAATATAATATTGGATTCTAAGGATATTAAAATTTATTCAAATATTAATTTCGAGTTATGATGAGGTTATTGTGTCTTTTGAAGAGCGCTTACTCGGAATAAAGTTTATACTAAAGATATGGAGTTTATTATTATTCTCTTTAAGGCTTATAATAAAATATTTATATCTATTGGAAGAATTATTTTCAAGTTATTGAATTCTTGCACACTAATACCTTTTCAGAAAAGAACCTAGTTGAGAATAGCAGGCGCAAAAATCGATCCATTTTTTTGTTGAAAGTATAAATATACTTTTATAGAAAAATATACAGTTCATAATTATAAATAGTTTACTTCCAGATATCACCCTCGCTCGCATCACGACACCCCCCCCCCTTGATAAAATTATACTCTTTAAAATTACAACTTGTTTGACATGGTGACTGAACTTAAGATTAGACCACCAAAATTGTTTATAATTGATGGAACTATTTCTTGTCATGATATGTAAAATGTTTTACTAAATATTTACAAAGAAAAATCAAAACTCTTTATAAAATGAAGCTCTTGGAGACTTACATAATATTAAAAAATCTCGCAATATGATCTATAACGCTTCTTTAGAAACGTAATCACTCATTATCCACATTTATTCGAGTAATGGAAGTCATCGTTTCGCAATAATCCGATTCAAAAGCATTCACACGTCACATCTCCATAAAATAAGTCGTTTACCGCAGTTCTCGACAGCTGCGTCGGAGGAAATTGCGACAATGCGACTCGGCGAAACTGCGCCATATTGCTCCCTAACAATTCTATACTATGAATCTTATTTAAGATATTCTTGTGAATAATAAACATCATGTTATTATTTATTATTATCAAGAAATTAAAAAGCAGAAAGCAGAATAATTTTTATAGGGGTTTAAGAAAATTATGTTATTCTCGGTATCTGTGTTTTTATACTTCTTGTAAGCACTCAATAAATCAGTACCGAAATCCCAATATTCTGTGTTTCATTCAATCAATAGCCAAATTCACAAGTGAATGAATGAAATAAATTTATTCGGTCCATTTAAATAACGAACTCGTGGAGGATATGGTTTTTGGCTCTTAAGACTCTTAATTTCAAAAACATATTTTTTTCTTGTAAGTAGTGAATTATCTTAAAACACATTAAACCTCATCTGATTGTATTTAATCGGTTACCTAGATTTTCACCATTAACTTTTTTTTGAAACTGGTTAAATGCTGTTGGCCTTAGAGGCGTCGACAGTCGACGTTGATACTAGTTTATACTTAAGGGACTCAGTCGAAAAATGGAAGTTAGCGCAAGATTACCAATATAGTACGACCTATGGTTTGGGCTGCTACCTATATTCAAAATTCCGCAGAATTTATTGTAGCAAAGCCATATAGTGGATGATGAAAAATAAACAAAAACAACAAGTAACTTTGTATTGCCAGGCTAAGTAAATTAAACCTGTTACATATACGATCTTAATCGACTTGACCTTCAATTCTAAGATCATTTAATTAAAATTAATCAACCGAAAATATGATAAAATCACTCTTGCTATTTCTGTCAAGTTATTACAACGAATATGGCATGAAACAAAAATATAAGTTCTCAGAAAATGTGCCGCGTCACTTATTAACACACACAGAAATGATGATAACAAATTACTTCTTAGAAATGATGACAAGGAAACATTTTATCTGACGCTCAAAATTCATCTTCAAAAGAACCTCACAACGGTAATCAAGCGCCTTAAGTGTATGAGAAAATAAAACACTTTAAAAGTCGGAATACTTTTATTTAGTTCCTAGACTTAAACAAGTTTTGGATTCGTGCATCTTATTTTAAAGCTTCACAGAGACTTCAGACAGTCAGATTATGGACTGATCTTTTAAAAAGAAAATTTAATAATGCCTCCGTGTTTAACTTATTACCTCTCTTGTATCTTTATCTCCTCATTTTCATTAAAAGTCGTCTGATACAATGTTTCAATCGAGATTCCACTAGTTTAAAACTTGGCTTATACCGAAGTGCGCGATAATTAAAGTCAGGTACTTGCTAATTTGATGGGCAATATTTTTAAATCATCAAAACGCCCCTAATTGAAAGGACCGTCTTAATACAATCAGTTAAGTGCATAAATAAACACCCATTATTCTGAATAGCAATCCCACTTTTTAAGAAGCTTCACACAGAAGGCTGTTCGAGGAAACTTAAATTAGCCAATTATATGAGACATAAATTAAAAAATGAGCACACACGAAATGTATTGGTAAATCGTTCATTAATCTCGTCATAAATAACGTCATAAACAATCAAATGCCTGAAATAAACCTAAACGTTCAGCAATTAATTTTCTATAAAATTTACTGCAAACAGATGGGACTGCGGTTCCCATAGTTCGGTGACGTCAGTCCATATGTTTAGTAACATCTATAGTTTAGATTGTTGAAGAGATTTATAACCTAGTATAGATATACGAATATATACATTCTCATTTACCCTTCCTTTCCAAATTAAATCTCTAGTCCAAGCGGATCATTTTAATGGTATTATAGACCACTTCATTCCGTTGTAAACGTTCTTTGACTAGCAAAAGTATGGACTATATAATTTATATGCAAACAATAGACAATCATCATGTTCAAATCTAAGAATCGTATGTTCTATACTGGTTCTTGATTGATGCTGCCGGATCACACCTACTGGTATTAGGCGACAAGTTTTCGAACTTGTGGGTGGTAGCTACCAAGGCGGACATTGCTAGAAAATGCCCTACCACCATGCTATGACTTCCTCACGATTTTTTCCTTCACCGAAAGCTCAGGCTGATTAAAAAGTTGGATAGTTGGGTTTGAACCCGCGTCCATTCACGCAGAATCCACCCGCACTAAATATAATCAGAATTATAAACATATTTTGATAATATATATTTATTTAATGCTACAATTAAAATAGTTTCAACTGTTTGAAGCACATGTTCTTTTAGTTATCAGTCAGAGCCGTATTTACTTCGACGAGAGTACAGGAAAAATTAAATGGGTAAAAATAGACACGCATTAGCAAACTCGTGTGAAAGTCGAGGGTAAAGTGTGTGTCAAGTCAAAAGAGGCGGAAGCTGAGAATTGAGTTAGATCTATGCGTCTCCACTGTCTAGTGTCATTCAACTATTGCAATAAATTGTAATGAATTATAACATAAAGCGATCTTTATTGACACTGACATATTGATTTCCATAATAGTGGAAAAAATATTTAAAGTTATAAATTGACTTGGCAAAAAATTCTATATAACTCTGACCATAATTCTCATGCCCTATTACCAACTAACACTAAGTCGGCGCAAAATGTTTTCTTCTTCCGTGAGTCCATCAGCCGTCATTTCTTCATTTACCCCTTTTTCTTTCATATTATTCCTTAAATCAAAATCAAAATTTATTTATTCAATTTAGACCCTAAGAAGGCGCTTATGAACGTCTAAAACACTACCACCGGTTCGGAAAACAACCCAGTCGAGAAGAGCGCAGGCGAGAAACTCTCACACCGTCCATCCACACTTTCTGTGGCTTTCGTCTACTTTCCATCTATATTCCTTATTATTTTATCCACATGCGCTTTCTCTCTTCTCATAACATGCCCATACTATGACGAACGATTCCCTTTGAAATTCTCAACAACTGAAGCCACTTTGAAACTCCCTGAATACGGACAATTCTAATCGACGAAAACATAAAAATAAAGATAAATTAAATTAGTATTTACGAAAAAGTCTAATTTTCAATAAATTACGTATAACAATGGAAACACACAGAGCACTACACAGTCATTATTAGATCATTGCTAGTGGCCAGCGTTAAAGGAACCTATGTTTTATAGATGTCCCTTTTATAGCTTTTACTCTAAGCTTACCTTCCATTTCTTAACTGAACTATGATAATGGGAGCGAGAGGTATTCTTAATTCTTATAGTACTGTGTCTTAAATCCATCCATATGTTCAACCGTAAAGGGATCTACTATCGCCATGATCGCCACGTTTTGAAGACGGGTTAGCGATTGCAGTAGGTGTTTGTGGTACTCAAAGACAGCTCCTGCCCAGTCCCTGATTTATCCCTTAATTACATTTTACGACACTCACAGGCAGATATGTATGTGGTACTGTTCTTAAGCCGGCACCAGACGGTCTTAAATAGGTAATGGCAATTATAGAAATGGGTTTAGTGGTTTTAGAATTATATGCGCACTAACTCTGCACTCAAAAACGTTATCTTGTTTAATATTTAACGAAAAATATATGTGAAAAAGGGTATTTGATGAGACTACTTTAAAAAAATACTCTTATATTGAATTCTATTCAAATACCTTAATGTAATAACTCAACTAAATCTCCGTAGTAAGGACGGGTTTTGTTAGAAAATTGTCAGTACAATTTTCTTTACATATTTTTACCTATTGTTAAGTCACGATGTGGTTCTGGAGGTACAGGCTCTCTGCTTGAACACGCCTATTAGGTGCTTGATGACAGATTTTTAAACTTGAGTGTGTCTGGTCTATCCATACGTTGATTACCTTCACAGAAATCTCAGGCTCATTATACAATATATACTCTAATAATTAAATAACTAATTTTATGGCGATTACCCATAAAAATGATACAATAGGAAAACAATGGAAAGCTGGCGTGAAAGCCAGGTTAATGCTCAAGGGGTTAATTGATTAAATATATGCTTAATATTTTTCTAAGCACAATTTCCAAATCTTTTTTTAAAGTAGCTATCGCTGTTGACCGGAGGATCTTTTACAGCTTCACCGTACTTTGAGGGCGAGTGCTGAAGGCACTCAGCCGCAAAAGGTAACTAGAACAAAGGTTACCAAAGCGGTACGAAACTCGGCTTGGCCGTTACCTGAGTTTGAAAACTCCCGCTGAGTTTTCATCCTAGCTAAACCTTACCTTTTTTATTTAATATAAAAAAGGACAACATTACCGGACCTATGTACCTGCGTGTTGTGTGCAAGAGTGTGTGTGCGGAACTTCCACATCAGGTAATCAAACAATTTGCTTTGTCTTTTACTTTTTTTATACTAGATCGGCATTGTGCCTGTTGATAACCACAATTTACTCAAAACGAAGCGGAGCGGTTAACGTCTTGTCTGATATAAATGTGGGATATAAATAAGAAATAATGCTGATCATATAAGAAAGTGTTTATAACTTTGCAAAACCAAATACGCTTACATAACCGAAGGATTTAACCATCTTTTGTCCTTAATCTCTAAACATGGGCATATTACAGACGTCGTTACTGCACAACAGTTTGTTTCGCACGTGATAAAAATAAAAGATTTTCCTCATTTCGACGACGGCTTACGTCGTTTGGTTTCCCTTGTTTCCTTTTTATAATAAAACCATCATCCGGAACTTGATCTTTGCCGTTTGTGTCATAAATATTTAATATCACCATAAATTATGTTTCTTTGTTTAGTGTTCTATAAACCTTAGATATTAGAGTAATGTTGAAGGCTGAATAAATTTAACTGAAAGACTAAAGTGATTTAAAACTTTAATTTCGTACGATTAAGACCATTGACCACATTTTAAACTGCTGTTAAGTGATGATGTGATCTAGGGTGGCAAATACACTAAGCCTGGAGGCACTTGACTCTCACTCAAATGATACTTCCGGAACACAGTTATTTATATTCGACGATAGGTTTTTAAATTAATTGTGGTAGCTACCCTGGGGAGGCATTATTATAAAATGCCATAATACCATATTGTGGTTTTCTCATGGTGTTTTCCTTCACCGAAATGTCAAACTTATTACAGAGGCTCATTTACGTTTTGAGTTTGCGGCCTTTGGCGCGGAACGATAGCTGGTAAAACTGTAAAGGCGTTTCAACACAATAGCATATTCGAAATAAACGAATGATAAGGTGTGTAGTACCATAGCTCCAAACAACAATAATGTATCTAATAGCTAAGTCACTATCATCATATTAACTGGAAGCATGCGATGATGGCTTCATGATTTAGAATCGTAGACCACGTTTATAGACCAGGTAATAAAGCATACAATAAACGCAGCATGGATAAAATGGCAGCGAGTCACATCTACTACTTTTTATCCGCATACATACACACAGACATATACACATTGTTCTAAGTCTAATATTTTAGAGTATAGAAATTAATTTACTATTACGTAAGAGGTTATTTTCGAGGCGTTACGATACTTATAA
Source organism: Samia ricini (assembly GCA_014132275.2). Classification (NCBI taxonomy): domain Eukaryota; kingdom Metazoa; phylum Arthropoda; class Insecta; order Lepidoptera; family Saturniidae; genus Samia; species Samia ricini. Next base: position 31,467,801 of record AP028170.1, on the reverse strand, counting down.
TGTGATAATATACAAAAACACAGGCAAGTGTAAATGTATTTATTTAAAAATTATAAAACATAAACGATACACGTTTTACATAGATTGAGCTGTTTAAATAAATTTTAAATGTTGCCAAATTATTAAGACTACGTAATGCTGAAACGTTAAAAAAAACAATAATATACCGTTACTTCATTTTTGAACTGAGCAAAGACTGTAAAAAACTCGTCAAATATACAATAGACAGTATAATACAATAGCAAACAGTACCTACTCCTAAATAGTCATTGCTAATAAATATATCTTTAACAAAAACAATACTGTGGTATACATGACTGAATAATAAAGAATCTTTGTTATTATCTCAATGTATATTTATAAGTACGTTAACAATAGAAAATATTACAGAAAAAACCTTAACAATAAATCTTTCTTATGTACTATTTGGTCCTAGCTTTTAAACGCTTAAGAATAACGTACAACGAAACCTAAATCAAAACCCCCGAATGTCTATTAATATTACATCTCCCCCATCAAAACTGTCCTCAATACAGAATTGCTTCGGCAACATTATATATTTAGCATCGGCATATCTTGGCGAAAAGCCAAAGATCATTGTGACAAAATTAACCCTCGCTCTCTAAGCGCCACCTACAAAAAATACTAAAGCTAAGAGAACTATCAAAACATACCAGAAATAAAGCAAGCATAATATGAAAGTGACTCATAGATTTCCTGGAAAGTATTTGATAATGACCCACTTGGTAAATTAATATGGTTTTGTGTTTTTTTTATGTTTTGTGTGCATAGACTGTTTAGCGTTTAACCAGAATCTCATTTGATGTTAATTGGCGATGTAACCCAAGCTAGTAGTACGGTAATCTACAAGAAAATGAATTTCAACATGAAGTTAGAGAAACGCACCAATAGGTAGCTCAGTGAATATTTTTTCACTTGAAGTTTGTAGTTATTAGAATAGGACTACGCAGTAAACAGTCTCAAATCAATGCCACAGAGAAAGATTTATTGTGTTTATGATGTTGGTAGTTAGACAGATGATCACTACATATCTTTATAACAGTCACGATATTTATGATTTCACTGTATTCACAATTACTGTTTACAGTAAGAGAGTTATTAATAACTTAATCTCCTTAATAAATTTATTTGTGGCCTTTTAACAAGCTTTAGAAACTTATTCTAATAACATATCAGAATTAATAACTTCGATAATACAGAATCAAGTCTCAATATCTTTTCTTTTCCATACTGCATCAGATTGGATCACTAATAGCCACTGAAGAACGGAACAGTTGGCAAATTAATAAATCTTACTTCTTAGCTATAACCGTTAGTGGAATATACTTGCCAACATTATATTCAGTTATTAAAGTACTAGCTCCACAATCCTGCTCAATCTTGCAAGTCTAGTTTTTTTTTCTGACAACATAAAGACTTGTTCAGAAAATGGCTTCATACAAAACTAGTTGCACAATAATCAAAGCCTACGTGCTCTCAATGCCAAGAACGCGAATCAAAATGAACAACAAAAAGTCAACGACTTGTTTAAAATTGTCGCAGGCTAGAAGGAAGCGCTTGTTGGCGATATGCCAAGTAGTTCGAATATAGACTGGACACGTGGCAAGAGAAGTCGAACAGTGCGTGTTACTCTTCAGGGATTTCGTCGTGTGTCAACCTTTCAACATTAGTAAGCGGTAGCAATGTAACCGATAACATGCTCTATTGCTTCATATGTTTTTTTTTTATATCCCTTCTTTTTCTTACTACTAACAGATATATGTAATTACTATAGAAATTACTTGCAAAATATTTGCTCTAGCATTTCAGTCTTATTTAACCTAATCTTTGACCTCTTGATTTACCTAAATAGGAGCACTAGGAAATCTGGAGACATGTTCCTGAGTTTACATTACATACTAAAATTACTAAAGGGTTCGTCCATTGAATCAATCATTCTAGAAACTTTAAAAAAGTTATTGAATCGGTAATTAAACAGGTAAATGAATAAATACTCAGCTATCATTAAATTTTTGCGAACATAGTAAATGATGTGGGATATCTAGGCTTCTTTCTATCAGTTCTCAATCTATGTTTCTTTGTGGCAGCTGCAATACTAATAATGTCGTAGGATTTTATGCAAAGTTTAAATTGAACTACACTTTTTTTAATTTTCCTATGTATGTAGTAAATAGGTCCACTTCATGTTATTTGCTTACTTTACCAACCTCAAGCAATTTATAATAATAACAATGGCTGAAGTCGGAAAAAGAAGTAAACACTGCTACGTGGTAGAAACAGGTACCGATGTTTATATAGGTCCTAACACTATAAGTATATACTATAGTATAAGAAAATGCTGCTTCCCAATAATACTTTGTGGTTGCATATTTATATTGGTCTTCGATGTTTAAAAACTAATAAGATTCAATCTATCTTGCTTACAAGTATCAGCCGAGCGTGCTGTCATTTGTTCGCTATCCATTCTTTATCTTAGTTATTTAATATAAGCAATCTGTGAGTTAAATACAATATTGACTTCGATCAAAATATGTTTGCAAAGGTACATCAATGTTTCAGGACTTTAGCAGACTCACGAGAACTTTCCAAATAGATTTTGTGGCATTTAAGAACTCATGTCACGTTATCAATACAATAATTACTTGTGTACAGTAACCAAACTACATAAATTCCATCCAATATACATATCATCATTCTCCTGCCTTTTCCCAACTCACTTGGGGTCGGCGCAGTATGTTTTCTTCTTCCATACGTCCCTATCAGCCGTCATCTCTTCATTCACATTCACTCCTTTTTCTTTCATGTCATTTCTTACACACTCCATCCATACTTTCTTTGGCCTTCCTCTACTTTTCCATCCTTCCACATTCATATTCATTACTATTTTACCCACATGCGCTTCCTCTCTTTGCATAACATGTCCATACCACGACAAACGGGAACCTTTCAACTTTTCTACCACTGGCGCAACTTTCAAGCTCCCTCTAATATATTAATTTCTTTTTATATCCATAAAATAAAATAAAATAACACAAATTAATGAATCACAATAAAAAACTATCATACGACAGACCACAATACCGCTAAAAAAAAACTATGCCATCGCTTGAAAACCTCGTTCCGTTTCCAACGAAATAAATGTTCAAGCCGTCAAACATATGTGACAAATTGTCCATTGGCTAAGTGTCAGGCGGTAGCAATAATTAGCCGAGGTTTATGACCCGACTTGTGGCTTTGTACCCGCACAATATATTTAGAAGCGACACCTGCTCCGCGCGTGTTCCAATGGAAATAGGCACTTAAACTATTCCACACCTCGTTGACATAGCTCATATTTGGACGAATCTTTGTTTACACACAATGTTTTTTCACTATTCTATTTTTTCTTAACCCTTTCAGGACCATAAGATATCGGAGAGTAAATATTACTATTCAATTGTTTATTTTTTTAAACATAGAGTATATATGAAAATGCGTAAATACATTCCTCCACTTAAAAAGAGGTGTAAACGTTAGAAACTATAGCTTATTTAGAATTTTGTGGGGAAATTTTAAAATCAAATAATATTATAATTAAATATACAATCACCAATATTCCACTGGGGAAAAATGTTTTCCTTGATCGTGAAAGGGTTAACCCTGATAATATTTTACTCGCAAGTCTGTTTTCGTAAGATTTATTTTCTACAACACATTTATTTGTCTCATTTAATCCTGAGCTTGCCGGAAAGAAAAGCATTATTATGAAGTCATAGCATTAGTTAGATATTGTCTACTACTAATCTAGATAAACCCTCAAAGTTGACACCAAGCACCAGTCAGTTAATCACAAATACAGCCGCTATAAAAACTCTTATTTTCAAACAAAGGACCGGCTTCTCAATTAATTGCATTTTAATGTCATCCACATGGCGTGTCGACCACTTACGGAGTTTTTTATATGTGATATTAAGATTATAAACGAGAAAGTCAAATGCTATAAAGAGATATTGAAAGTGCCACTTACGTTAGGTTCACGCAGAATTAAAATATACAGTGTAACTAAATACTGTACATTATTTTTTTATATCCAAACCAATGTCGAAAGTGTAGAAACTCCGTGTCCATGATAAAAAAAAAAAAAAAAAACCTAATACATGCTTATTTTTCACAAAACCTTACAAACTTTTTGATAAATTACGACTTTTTGATAAAATATACGAATATTCGGAGGGAATTTTTTTTTTCAAAAAAGCTTAGGCCGTATTTTAGAAATAGAGCAAATATATTTTTTATCTCATTCTCGGCTTTTGGCGTAGACGCCAGACGTTAGAACACATCAACATCTTTACCTTTTCCCGCATTAAGTGGGGTTGGTACAAAATGGTTTCTTCTTCCAATCTCCTTTATCATTAGTTATCCAGGTATTTTATGTTGTGAAATGTGATTTGGGCTTGTTGTTTCATGACCGACCGCCTCCCTGACATCAACCTTCCTTAAGATCACTTAATTAGTGTCTAGTCAATAATAATTATACAGAATAAATCACCGTCTTTAAACGCCTGCACTGCTGGCTTGATGTATGTATTTATATAATTATATATATCAATGTTTAATTTTTTTTTTTACCATTTATATGCTAGGTCTGCAATTATTGCGACGCGGTGCTTGCGAAAGCCACCCCGTGTCGCCCCCATCCCAAATGCAGCGGACGGCCCCGGGGGTTTTAGTGGGTATTTCCGGGCGACTCTCGCCCGGGCGAGTCCCACACTGGCACGGAGCTCGTCACTCCGTGCCCCCTTATCTATTGTATCTGGGGGACTTCGATCCTCCAGATACAATAGATAAGGGTAGTGCGTAAATGCATTTCCCCCCGTCAAAAAAAAAAAAAAAAAAAGGTCTGCAATTATTAATGTAGTAGCTCCTACAAAGAAATGTACAAAATATTGCATAATATTCACTTAGCACTTAATGAACTTAATACGAAACTTAAAGTGTCGAGTACCCATAAAAATGAAGCAATAGAAAGACAATAGGAAAACAATGGAAAGTTGGCGTAAACGCCGGGAAGGTGCTCAAGGGGTTAATGTCCAAAACATCCATGGATATAGTTCATTTTAAAACACGTATATGTTTTTTACTGGAGAATTATGCCTTCATTGTGGTCTTTAAGTCGCAGCGTCTGATATGTCACAAACATTTAATAATTTGCCTTGCATATTTAAACTAAAGATTTCCAATGAAGTTTCTTTTCTGACACTCACTCTTTTTATGATTATGAGAGGACTCCGTTGACATATTTATAGAATACTAGCTGTGTGCCCGTGGCTGCGCCCGTGTTATATGTATGTAGCTTTGCGTAATAATTTTTTTTTTTTTTTTTTTAATTTTCAAGTTTTTGTATGCTACTAAAATTAAGTAAAGATATTTCTCACAAATTCCAATACCTGCCTTCAGATTTTATTGTAATTTCTTTTTTTTTTTAACGCGGAACCCAACTTATTTTCGGAAAAATAAAGCCTAAGTTACGCGGAGTAACTTCAGATATCTAACAAGAAAAGTCCCGTTCAAATCGATCTAGCCGTTCCGGAGATTACCCAGAGCAAACAGAAAGAGAGACAAAATATTTAAAAATTGCGTGTTCGGTATAGTTGTATTCAGTAAAAAAAAAATAGACACTTCAATTTTATATATTAACAACAACAAGAATTAATTTCCTTTGTACGATCCTACATCGCGGTATGGTTGTGTTGTCTTCTATTATACATATATCTTTCGAAACAAATTTAAAGCCACGGTGAAGATGTAAAGGCCCTTCCGGTCAACAGCATTAGCTAGGTTAGAAATAAAAACAATGCTTCATTTTATTTATTGATATATAGATACGCTATCATATTCTATTATTAGATAGATAGTGGTATTTATTTTGGTTTAAAACTAGCCGTTATCGCCAAGGCGTGCGACAAAATCGCTAGAGTCACATATCATATCGGTGTAGTTTGGATCGTGGCCAGAGTTACTGAAATCAGGTCGACTGCGACACTGTATGCAGTACGAGTGTAAGCAGCGACAACGTATCCAACTAGACGTCCTGTATTCAATTTGTATTGTCTGTAATAAACAGTAGCACCAAAGCACCCTGTGTATTATTTGCCAGTGGCAACAAAGATGGGATCCTTTGATAAATTATACAAATGGGGTCGCTTCAACTGTTTACTGTATACTGTTAGTGGCTGCACGCCATTCATCCACTGCTGGTCATAGGTTTCCTGTAAAATTCTCCCAAACGACTAGTCTAACGCCACCTGGATCCAGCAGATTCCTGTGACCTTAACCAGGTCGTCGATTCACCTTGTATTCAACCCACTCTGCGTTTTTCGTTACTCGAGAACTCATTGACCCAATCGAACATTGGTTCTACGAGCAATTTGCCAAGACCATTACCACAAAAGATTGCCAATTCTTTGAGCATTGTCGGTTACTTAGGTTCTTCTTCGAATCTCCTCATTTCTCATCATAGATCAATAATTATCGATCAAGGCTCAGATCGTTTAGATATTGAATCAATAATTAGCCAGAGGCGCCAATAATTACACCAATATGTGTGTTCCAGCAGCATCGCTTGATAACCAGTACCTTCAGGTTCAGCATGGCTTCCCCTAAGTACAATAGATAAGGGTAGTGCGTAAATGCATTTCCCCCCGTCAAAAAAAAAAAAAAGGTTCAGCATGGCTTCCTGAGCGTATAGAGTATAATAAAGGTGATTTTTCTTACAAGTAACGGTTCTTCAAGTTATTAGTCAGTTATTATACGAACATGTAATTCATTAGTTTTCAAAGCCTATAGCAGATTTTCAGCTGTCTATTGTGATAAATGGTCGTTGCGTAGAGATACTGTAAGCTCATATATAAAGCATATGTACGAACAGGGTAAAATAATGACTGGGCATGACCATGACTCCTATAATCTGATGGATGAAATGCTGAAAAGGTAAATTTTAAGTCATAATCGCTCAGTCGTATTGCGTGTTTGATTCCCTTAGAATAAATTTGAACTTTAGGTTTAAAAAAATTTAACATTCAGAAGTAAAAATACAATAAAGATAGAGAGGTTTCTATTGCTCGCCGTCAATTTAAGATCATTCACTGTTATCTATAGGAGTGTCTCATCAATATCGTCTGAGATCCAGTCTGTTTAGGCTGAGCGTGTTAGCCATCTTCGACTATATATTATCACTTAACACTAAGTAAAATATCTGATTATCTAAAATTCATCCGGAGCCGGGCCACCATGCATATGGTGACTAATGTTGGTGCTTTTGTTAGGGCAAACGATGCCGAGTGGATCACGAGCACTATAAACTTGTGAGAAGTTCATAATAAGAATACGTTAAATAGAGCCGCGTTTCAGGATCAGTATCCAGAGCTACCTACCCAGAAGCATTAAGCAGGATTTATGTAACCCAGCATGATAATAGTGACTGCCCATAGCGTACAAGTTCATAAATTAATCGAGGGAATAATAAATAAATAAATTGTGAACAAAATACGATTAAACGGGCAGCACTATCAAAACATTATTTTCCAATGATTCTTTAAAAACTATATTACGCAGTAAAGAACATATGAAATGCGGGCGAAGTCGCGGACATACAGCTAGTGTAAAATACAATACAAGAGCACTTTCAAATGTTAAATAATTGGTTTTTATCGACCCATAACTATAGGTAAAACGAACTCTATAGCAAAGTGAGCACGATATGCAAATCGCCAAAAGCAGTCACTGTGACTGGTTTATCACAATCAAAATCAAAATCAATCAAAATTTATTTATTCAATTTAGGCCCTAAGAAGGCGCTTATGAACGTCTAAAACACTACCACCGGTTCGGAAAACAACCCAGTCGAGAAGAGCGCAGGCGAGAAACTCGATCTGGTTCTTTTTTTTTTTTCATAAATATAATATATATAATTTTTTTATGTCATAAAAAACTATACAAATCGTAGTTTTTAGTGGAAGCACAGAGATGTGGGTTATTTCCAGACATCACTATCGTTCACGTAATGATCCACCCTGTAATAACCTTTTGAGATTAAAACTTGCTTGACATAATACTTGAACTTATTGTCAGGTAAATCGGTAATGTTACTTGGGATCTTATTGTAAAACCGAATACTATTACCTATAAAGCTTTTATTACACTTACTTAACCTAAAGTGCGGGACGGCCAACTTGTCTTTACTTCTAGTATTAAAATTATGACGATCATTCACTAGATCTAGCTTGTCTAAATTTTTACGAATATGCATTAAGTTATCGAAGATGTATTGGGAGGGCAAAGTTAAGATATCATATTCTTGAAACTTGTTCTTTAGAGATTCGCGAGGTCCAATATTATACAATAACAATGCGTATGTCGAACATATGACACGCTTAAAAAGTATAAATGTGATGGAAATACTTACGTGAATCGATGATTTCGAAGCTCATATGTATCGTAGATTGAAACACAATAATCATGTACAGTAAACGTAAATTTCGATCATATGACATAGTGCCTTGACGTCCGCATACACAACACTGACACAGAAAAACACTTCACCGCATTAACACCGAAGGAACACATTGAGTTCGAATTTAATTGACTCACTTCATTTCATTGAATTAATTTGACACTATTTCAATTAATTAAAGACGACGGTAATATATTCACTCAGTTCATAATTTATAATAACAACTTATCACTTGAGTTCGATTTCTTTAATGATATTATTGTTTCCAATTGAATTTATTTCGGTATTCTATAATTCGGTTATTACTTTGTGCGGAATCTTTGATTTTAATTTATTACTAATATTCCAAATTGGTCGTTGACGAAATCCAAAATGAACTGTTTTTATACATTGAGGATTTAGTCATTTTGACAATCGTTTTATACAATTCTATTTGGTATTAGATCATTTTGATATTAAATAAGTAATATTAAAAAAAAAACTCTAACGTAATATATTAATGATGTAAATATTTCTGTCAAACAAAACTGAAGTATCTATTTTCGTGGTCCCAGAAATCCTCATAACGCATTGGAAACGTTCCAATGTGTTCTCTATGGCAGCCCCGGGGCCACCGGAATCCAATCTGTAAAGAAAAATAAATATTATATTTAATTTAGAATATTTCTAGTTTTATTATAGTAAAAATGTCCTTGAAGCGTAATATCTGCTATTATAAATAAATAAACAAAACAATGTTATATACTGCCGCGAAATTCCAACTGCCTCGGTAGCACAGTTGTATTACATACGACTGTCGTTCTGAGGTCTCGGGTTCGATCCCCGGGTCGGGTCAATTGATAATGGGTTTTTTCTACTCAGTATCATTCTGGAGTCTGGAATTTGTGCCCGATATGGCGACAGGCTCGCCCCCTGTCACAGCTGGGACGGAACTAAGCTCGGCGGAATGTGGTTGGTGTAGTTCGCTATTTCACCTCTGCCTAACCCTTCGGGGATAACAGGCGTGACCTTATGCGAAATTCCAAAAAATATCCAATAAACAATTTATTAAAAGAAAAGTTTATACTTTCTCGGTTGCGTTTAATCCACTTTGAAGAGATTCGAATCCACTATCCTTTCTCGTAAAGAACCTGAACTTTCGAGGAAGGAAAACATAGTGAGGGAACGAACTACCACTCTTTTAGTAAGTAAACCAAGCTGTAGTACGGCATTATCACTTGAGAACAAGTAACACTAGGCTTAGAGTAAACCTGCTTGAACCACATGGTCATTTAACATCAGATAAGATTGTGGTTAAAAGCACTAACCCTATTCTTCTTTACATGATATAAAGGGCAGCGGCAATCTGTCCGCCCGTTAATTTGTTTATTACTTTGGTATCACTACACTGATTAATTACATAATTAAATATTTGGGGAATATAAATATTATTCATGAGCTGAGCCGCGAGAAAAGCTTCTACAATCAAGTCAAATATTCGAGAAAAAAATCCTAAAAATTACCTCAACTTTTATTTTCTGGAAAGTTTCGACGCATGATCAAATACAAGTTTCCCCTGACAACCGTCATAATACAATTAAATTGGCTTTATAACCTCTAACCGCACATCCTGGGTAATTAATTAAATCATTTAATTACCATTTCGAAGGTACAGGAAGCGCCACATCCTGGCGATACGGTTTACACGAACGGAAATAACGTAGGACAAGCGTCGGTTATAAATAGCAAAAACTTCGCGCTTAGGTCAGATTAAAATATTATCTTCCTCTCTCTTACTCAACCCTGTTTCTCTCTTTATCTAGAATTCACTCAGGCTTGGTATACGCAGTCACCGCGTCGCTTATTAACCTAACCTTTTTTTTTTTTTTTTTTTTTTGACGGGGGGAAATGCATTTACGCACTACCCTTATCTATTATTAACCTAACCTAACATTTAACATATAAGATTTGTCTGGTTTTTACATTTGCGCTCAGAGGAATAATTCTGTACATTTCCATATAGTTTATTCATAATCAAAACATATGATAAAATGCGTAATATTAAACTTTATTGTTTATCTGTGAGCGCCAGCACTTGAACGCCATCTTATACTTGACGTACTGTAGCATGTTGACGACTGACGTCATAGCATTTGTAAGGTAATGTCAATTTTCATTGACTTCAAAACATCGTATCAAATTGTAACTTTACCACACTTACCAAAGACCGATGACAATACAACATTTTATAATAAGTTGTCACGTTACCATTACCTGAATCTTGAATCAGATCTACATATATCCATCAAATTTAATTAATATTACCATCCAGTGAAAATAAAAGAAAGTAAATTTTCCAATTACGATGTTGTAAAAGGTAATTGTCCAATATTTTGATATCATTTTATTAATTCATTTGACACGTAAAAGTTCCATAGAAAACTACTACAGACAGTGTTAAATGTAAAGCTCAGGTTACTGTTAAAAGGATGCAACAAAATTGATGATTTTAGGAACTCTAACTTATTTATTATTAATTCATGGGCAAAATTAATTAAAAGCTATACTGGACCTGATTGAAAGTAATATTATAAATTACAGGAAATGAAAAGCCTCTTTAGTCACAATCAATATACCATCATATATACTAAACAAACAAACAAACAAAAGGATTTCGAAAAACTAACCAAAGCATATTTATCTTTATCATTACTGCATATCTATTTTAAATAAAATAGGAGTGTCTGTTTATAATGTCATAATATATTTTTTTTAATGAGCCTAACCATAGAACCAAGATGAATGTATAGACCTATACCAAAAATGCAATTTATGTCTGTCTGCCTGCTTGCAACGGCTAATCTCCGGAACGGCTGAACCGATTTGCACAGGACGGTATTTTTAAGAAAATAATTAGGGTTCCGTGTAAAAAAATGAAAAACACACAAAAAATTAGTTTTACTGGCAGGTATTTGAGCTTGTAAGAAATATATTTGTTTAATGTTAGTAGCAAAATGAAACTGGAAAATACAGAGGCTCCCGTATAAAAAAAAAAAAAACTATATTACGCAGTGAAAAATGTAAGAAACACGGACGCAGCCGCGTGCGCACACGTTAGTACAAGTTATTTTTAAGTAAAATTTTAGCTGTAATATGACTAAATATCTACGCCCAAGAAAACTCGATATTCAAACACGAATAATGGCAATAAAAACAATTCATTGTTATCATTATAATTATATATAAACTCAACTCAACTCAACTCAAGATCCAGGCGAGAGTCGGGCACCTACTCGCATTAATAACTCTGCGGTTAATTAATATTAAAGGCCAAGTAACTAAGACGTATCTGCCTGAGCTTCGTGATTATTAAGAAATTAAAGTAGTCAATACAAACCACTCTTAACTTAAGCTTCAATACTTAGAAATGTTTTACTAAATACGTCTTACACGTCAGCCTTCACCTTTCTCGATTATAACAGTTCAACCTTCATATAAACGTTTCTAAAGTCAGACATTACTGTTAGGATATTCAACACTGATTTTATACAGTGTAAAAAAGTACAGTCCAAGAGCGATGACGAGACCTATCTATGTATTTATTTCTTATGTTAATCAATATTAGAGTAATATACACAAATTTAAGAGTGTTTTAATTTAAATTAGAATGTGATTTAAAAAAAAAAAAAGATTTATAAAAAACGTTTATTTGTCAAACAAAAAACACTTTAGAACGGTGCTTTTTAAAATCCTCCATTTTGAGATTATACTGAGCGGTAATTATGGAAGTTTAACTTAACTCGAAGCTCCATTTAGCTTAGTCTTACTTTGTTGCGGTTTGATAAATAAATTATTTTTCGCTCGCCCTTTGAAATAAGTCACATTAGGTTGCTTACGTTGCACTTAATAGACTAAATGAGAGCCATATTATATTAAAAAAATATTTTATTATAAAAAGTTTTATTATATTTTTTATATTTATTGTGTGAACGATGGTGATGTCTAGAAATGGCGCCATTCTCTGTGCCTCTACTAATTAAACTCGTAACAATGTGTTGCATAATAGTTCTAAAAAAAAAACCTGTTAAGAAAAAATCAGATCGAGATTCTTGCCGATTGTTCTCGATGACTGGTCTGCTTTTCGAACTGGTGGTAGTGCACTCATAAACGCCTTATCAGGACGTAAATCGAATAAAGAATTTTTGATTTTGAATCCTAAGAAGCAATATTTCCTTATGTATCTGTTCATTCTTACACTTTTTTAAGGTATATCGACTCAACGTATGACCTCAACTATTGGTGTTTGGCGGCAGGTTTTCAAACTTTTTTTTCTTACCTAGCTAACGCTGTTGACTGGAAAGGCCTTTACAGCTTCACCGTGACTTTGGGGGCGAGTGATGAAGGCACTCAGCCGCAAAAGGTGACTAGCACAGGGGTTACCAAAATGGTACGAACCTAGCTTGGCTGTCATCTGAGTGGTTTTCAAACTCGAGGGTGGTAGCTACCTAGGTGGGGCTTATTAGAGAATACCCTACTAATATTCTATGGTTTCCTCACTATATTTTCCTATATAATATCTCAGGCTTATTATAGAGTTGGATAGGTTTTGAGCCTGTGTCCATCGACGATGAATCCGGCTCACACCCCCTACTCCGCTATAGTCGCTTTCAACACAAGAACCACTGAACCTGATTCTGAGTTGACAGTAATTATTTTTCTAACCATATATGTGTTTTTTGACTAGATTATAATAAAATTATAAGCACATTTAACACGTTCAATAATAACGTATGAGACTATTGTGTGACCGAGTTTTGGACCAACAAGGAACGGACGTAAGATGCACCTGCCAGATACTCAAATGTGAAGATTAATATCACCTTACTAATTATATATAGTTTTCACACTGTACATCATGGCTCCATCCATTTAACATAAAGACGTCTACTGCTAGACATAGTAGGTCTCTCCCAAAGACCTGCAAAACGACTGAAGTTGTGGCACCTGCACCTAGCGAACTTGCAAGACCTTCAACAGCTCGTTGGTCCACGTTGATCTTTCAGTAAGTGGCAGCCATTCAAGAACCCGTTGGCCCCATCGGGCATTGGTTCTGCGACCAATGTGCCCAGCCCACTTAACGGACAATGTCGGTTACGTTGGTTCGTCTGTGGATCTCCTTATTCCTGATTCGATCACTCAATGAAATTCTAAGCACAGCCAAATCCATTGACAGTGGGCTTAGTTGTTTCGAAATAAAATAATAATAATAAAAAAACCACTCAACTGACACAAAAAGTGAATTTCAACCGACTCGTAACAAACACAACTGGCGGTTCGTCAAGTGGGCTTATACTTGTCGCAATTGGTGACAGTTGGCTCCAATCCAGACCAATGTTTGACCGATGCGGGCGTCGGTTGATAGCTCACAACTCGAGATAAGCATCATAAGGGTAAGGGGGACGGATATAAATGTATTTATTGGATACTTCCGCTGGAAAAATTAAAATCTAATCAAAGTGTAATGTTTTTTAAATTACTTAATTACTAAGAAACAAACAGTAATATTATAATAACAACAATACATACAATTACATATTATAAACATAATAAATTAAAATACATTTTATTCGAACATTTTTTTTTATTAAGTTCTAGCCGTGTGTCCGCGGCTGCGCCTCGTTTTATATATTTTTCACAGCGTAATATTTTTTTTTTATATGAGACACTGATAATTATTCAAACTAACACTAATCAAAGATATTTCTCACAAATTCAAATACCTGCAAGTAGAACTGTCCATTGAATCGGATTTTATTCAAATTAAATATGAGTTTTAATTGTTTTACGCGGAACTGTAATTATTTACGAAAAAAAAATAAAGTAGCCTAAGTTACGCGGAGTAACTTTAACTATCTAAAAAAATTTCGTTCCGTCCAAATCAGTCATCAATCGTTATAAATATGCGTGTTGTTTTGTTATCAGTTTATTTTTAATTCTCTAAATGACATAGTAGAAAGAATGGTTCAATAGTTCTATCCTTCCTTTGATTTCAAGAATCCTTTCATGCATTCATACCGTTACTGAATGCTTATTAATTAATTTACTGTTAATATCTATCTGATTTATAAATAATAGTATCGGAGATTAGCCGGAATAAACAAACAGACAAAAGATTTAAAAAATCGCATTTTTTGTATAGGTATCGTATATTCATTCATACGCATAAAAAAAAACAGAGACTTGAATTTTATATATTAACGAAAACAAAAATAAATTTTGTTTGAACGATTCTACTGCGTGTTGGGGTTCTGTTGTCTTCCATTATACATATATGTTTCGAAATAGTCTACGTTTCAATTTGCGGCGAATGCCTTCAGCACTCGCCCTCAAAGTTACGTTGAAGCTATAAAGGCTTTTTTTTTTTTTTTTTTGGACGGGGGGAAATGCATTTACGCACTACCCTTATCTATTGTACTTAGGGGGATCAAAGTCCCCCAGTACACTAGATAAGGGGCAAAGCTATAAAGGCCCTTCCGATCAACAGCTTTAGCTAGGTTTAAAAAAAAAACTACGCTTCAATTTTATTTATTACTATGTATTGATAAAGATAGTATAGTTTACATTAGTAATTTTTTTTTAATGTTTTTTAGTTTTAATCCGGTATAGTTTGTATGTCCGGATTTAACTCGAAAACGGATTTACCGACTATGATGAAACTTTATGCACGGGAAGTATATGTCAAGGAGGTATTAGTGGAGCTTAAAATAGACACTTTTTGTATAGATCAGGGCTTTTACCGCTCGCTTGAAGTTAACTAACGATTTGGTCTAGAATAGTAAACACATAAACCTAGAAGCATTGGATCTCAAACGGTGCTGCAGAACACACCTATATTTGCATTGCGACAGGTTTTCAAACTTGAAGTTAGTTGTTACCCTCGAGTGCATATAAAAAAATGATCTACCACCACGATTTGGTATCCTTACAATATTTTCTCATCATAATAAATAGTCTACAGCAGTGATTCCCAAAGTGGTCTACATCGACCCCTAGGGATCTATGACAACCTAAAAGGGGTCTACGTCAGCGAAAAAAAATTTGGGGGTCCATGAAATGAAAATGGGGGTCCACGATAGTGGATCTCAACACATACACTGATAGTACCTATTTACTTACATCATACTATCTTATAATGTCAAAACATATACATTATTTATAAAAGTACCTATGAAGAAAAAAAAAATTATATGTTTTTAAAATTGTGTTAGTTGTAGGATGTTGGTGTTCGCTTTGTGGTCGCAATACATTTTGAACTTGTAAAAACCTGAAAGTCGCAGTCTCAGAGCTTACTCACTCACTCTATAAATACGAACGTGGGATGTGCATCAGGTTCATCCTTCTCACTAAAAATATTGACTTATTGCTTACGTTATTTCATTTATAGCTTATTTAATGTTACGTATATTTTACATAACAGATACAAAATTTTATTTAGAGTAGTTTTAATTTAAATTCAATTAATAAATGTATAAATTAACATGTGTTTTTACTTTAAGTTTTTAACACTAAACTTCACTACAGGTAGAAATTTACAGGAGATCAATATCAGGTAAGTAGGGGGTCTACCCAACACGGAAAAACATGGCAAGAGGTCTACGACACAAAAAAGTTTGGGGAACTCTGGTCTAGAGTGAATCATGTGTTACGTCAACGGAAATTTGTTAATAGTGTATATAAACTTTAATAAAGGACAGTGCAACCTACACAAATCATGAGCGTGTTAATAAATATATTTGTAGCTGGCCTCAACCGAGTCTATTAGAAGATATGAGAGTTTGTATACATAATAATCGTACATATATTTTAAAAGCATAATTGACGAAAGGATTACAAAAATGTAATACAATGTTAATGCTTCTAGAAGTGCAAAGAAGCTGCGGTTATTAGATACTGTTATTTATAAATCAGATAGAATATATATTAACAGTAAATTAATTAATAAGCATTCAGGAGCGGTATGAATCCATGAAAGGCATTCTTGAAATCAAAGGAAGCGAAAGAAATAAATAAAGTAGAGAACTTGTTGGGTAAATCACAATCACTTACCAAGTTTTGATGAAGTAAGGTAATCAAGATACTGGGATCCACCATCAGCATACACACGAATTTCTATTAATTTTGTTGGCTAAAAGTACTCTATGCCGATGCGCGCGAGAGTTGAACAGCAAGTGACAAGGAAAGGGGTTAGGGAAGTACGGAATCAAAAAATGACTGTTGACCATGACCATCCAATGAAAAGAGGCCGTTCCATGCCGTTTTCGTTCATTACAGAACTTTACTAAACAGAACTATGGAACCATTCTTTCTACTATGTCTTTTAGAGAATTAAATATAAACTTATAACAAAATAACACACATATTTATAACGATTGACGTCATTTGCAATTGATGTTGCAGAATAAACAACCAGGATACAAAATAATGGCCAAAACTAAAATAGAAAAGTTTATAATCAATTCGAAGATTCTTGAAGCACTTCTGAGTAAATCTATTGTTCGAGAAATCATGTACCTACAAGGAATTTAATTATAATTAACACTGACAAGCTCGGCTGATGAGTTTCGAGATATTTTGTGCCTTATTAACGAAATTTCCTTAGTCCCTTCAGCTTCCATCTCTCTCTTTCTCCGTGTTAATATTTCTGAATAACAATTACAAAGTAATTTACACTGAAACACTTAAGATTTTCAAATTAATATTAACATTGTAATAATAATAATAATAATGTTGTTTTTAACTTAATCCGGATCCTTGAATACGTAATATAAACAATGAAAATAATATAAATATTTATAAACAGACGTTAAAGTGTAAATTGGATCAGAGTGAAACATCAACGACGCGGTATAAAAATATTTAAAAGATATATATATATAGAGTTTCCTTTTGAAGATCTATTAAGTAGGTTCTCGGAATATCCAGTGAACGGTGGTCGGATTTAAATAAATTCTGAGTTGCCGGCGCCATAGCAATTAGGATCAAATGAGATGACAGGTCTAAATGGAATGCCAAGTGCTGTCACAACAATATTTAATCAGTGTTATCCAATGGTCTAATGGTCATCCGTTAACTATCAATATACAAGAATTAAGTTTGGAACTACCATCGGTTGAACTATATCAGCTAGCTGTGATGGCTATGAGCATGAGCATACCTTTGGCAAAAATCATTTTTAAGTTATATTGTTTCTATAGAATTATTTACTGTACTGTAACTGTAATTTATCAGCATACAAGTAACAGCTCGAACCAAAAATTGTGAAAAGATTGGTGATGTTATAAAGGCCCTTTAAAATTCAAATCAGTATACATAGCATAAATAACCCTACAGAATACAGCTCAAGCTGCTAAGATGTTAAAAGGGAATATTTTAACTAAAAAGCTATTGGTTAGTCAAGAAGGACAGCCAAGCAAATTCCTTCCACGATATAACTTAGGTGCATAAAAGGATACTAAGTTTGAAGGAGATGTGTTATTAATAAACCACTAAATAAAACTTGAATTAAAATCTGCGCTAGTTCACGACACGTATCCTAAAAATAAACATAACGTCAATCAATCTATTGTTATTCTTTTTGAATATTCAAATAAAGTTCACATTCATCCACACATATGTCCCACATGCGTTTATTTTTATAATTTAACATCTGCATTACCCAACGTGTAAATAGTACCACATCATCCGAGACCGTCACGCTGTATCCATCAGTTTTGAAAGATTTATTTTTAAGTTATCGATCAAAAACTAGGCAACCCTTCGCGCATAACTCTAACGAAATAAGCTGTTTGTGTACCCTCGTCAGTCGTCGCTCTGGTAATTCCGTCGATTTTAAAAATGATATCTATAATTAGTGTAATATAAATTTCACAGTGCGGACCGCATCCTTCTCGGTTACCGGGAGTGCCACCGACCGAGCCAAATCATTGCCAGTTTACCGTACGTCATTCAGATCAAAGAGCCTTAGATCAAACACTATTATAATGATCCACAAACTTTTATATCCATTTAAATCATCGTTTACTGGCGCCGTTTAACCGAATGTTTGGTTTTGTCGAAAAAAGTTTGAAGAATACATTATATCAAGAAACTCGTGTAAATGTGTGTTTTTTTTTAGTCAATAAGCAAACTGTATAACTGTTGTATTGTATGCTAACACTTAGAGTTAACAATTACACAGGTAATGTTTATATAGTTTTTACCAAAAGACATTACTTCAGTAACATGAGTTTTACAATAATCATTTCAGTTTAATTGTGCTATTACTCTGATTTTATTTGCTTAAGTTGTTAGCTTCAATATCATTTGCCACTTCAAAAGACAGGTAACACAATGGCATGAACCTCTGTTTGTTCTTTCGCTAAATGTGCGTATTGAAGTTATACTTCTTTAGGCGCGTTATGAAAACATGATGAGAGTGAAATTTTAAGATGCGCGCGCATCTGTGACACGAAATTAACAGTATGAAGCTGTCTGCTTAACCGCTCATTAAGTCTCGAAAAAAAAGGTACCAACAAAATAGAAATTGAACCTCGATATTAGTCGCGCATGTTGGTACGCTCGTCACCTCTGATCACTGTTTTCATATTTATAATATTTATCAACATGTTTCTAGTTAATACATTCACAACACGTGTTTTAGTTTCATACAAGTGCGAATTATATATGTGCTAATAAATTCTATTCAGTAGTGATTTAAATTGAATATTTTGATTGATATCACTTACTATTTGTGAATATTAGTGAAAAAAATTGTGCTTATATACTTTTTCAAGTGCTCCAATATAATTGAGGTTAACTATCCGTATGTATTATTTATTGATATAAATTAAAATACTTTTATTTAATATGATTAACACTAAATATTATTAAATTATTTTATTTAATTTTTCAAATTTAAAATGAACTTTGTTGATTATCCTTTTCCAATCCTTCTATTATTTTATTGTAATTAATTATTTGCATGCAATTAAAAACTATTTTTTAATGATGCCAAAGAAGTATAACTTCTCACGCGCGTAAATAAGTACACGCACCCATTTTTTTTTTTTGGTTTATATGACAATTGATTGGATTTAACCACAAAGAATGCAAGAAGGTCACTCATTTGTGAGGGACCTACTATTATTTTTTTTACTGTTAGAAGATAGGTGATAAAATAAATCCTATTTGAAATTAAATCAAATACGGTTTATACGGTCCTACTATTCCGTAAACTATTCAAGACCGCGACAAAGACTATAATAATGTTGAGATCATATTTTTAACTTCACGACTAACTTATGGTACTGATATAGTTTCTAATGATACTCTGTTTACAATTCTCCCAGCGGATATGTTTTGATCTTTTTCTCCCGTTTTATTTTTGTTGGGACCCCTCGGAATTGAAAATAGCCCTCGTATCGCTACACTAATGTATCTAAATATGTATCAGTTACTTTCGTTTCGTTTTGTATAATTGCTTCCAGTAAAGACAATTTATAGGTAATTAGGAAGTGAAATTGTTTGATCTAAATAAAAACTTGAGAAAACTAAAATCATTACCTTTTTTTCAACAGCATGATAAATATGTTATTATTCTGAAAATAAAAGGTGCATTTATATTACTTAGATTCATGAGTTCTTTTATAATTAGAAAGGTTACGAATTTTGTTTTATATGTACTAAATCTTGAAACAGAATGAACGAGGAATATTCTCGAAGCTATTTCGATATCTTTGTTTTTTAAACGATATAGTCTCACGATGTGCTTTTGACCATAATCTCACTTAATATTAAGTGACTATGTGGTCCAGGTTGGTGAACACACTAAGATACTGGTTCTCAAGTGATCCTACCGGAACACACCTATTGGTATTTGGCGACAGATTTTCAAATTTGAAGGTGGTAGCTACCCAGGCGGGCATCGTTAGAAAAAGCCCTACCACGATACTATAGATTCCTCACGATGTTTTACTTCCCAGGAAAGCTCAGGCCGTATTTAAGAGATGGCTAGGTGGGATCGAATCCGGTCGCACTACCCACTGCGCCATCATCTGAAGGTTGATAAGGGTTTTAGTTACCATGCAAATTGATTCATATATAGAGAATAATCTACTCTTACTAGAAATATATGTTTCAACGAAATATGATAAAAATAAAATAAAGGAAACTGCTTTAGCAATATTATCATTTATTAGCTTGATGTGGGTTACATCGTATCGACTATTGATGTTTAGTATATTCTGATACTGCGTACTCCATTTACCAAATTAAATCACTATGTATCATCAAGCTTTGCATCTACCGACCTTTTTTTTTTTTTTTTTTTTGTTTTCGAGGGGAATGCATTTACGCACTAGTTGTCCAGCCAGATCTGATAGGGACCCCCCCTTCCAGATCTGGTTGAAACACGTCTGAAGATGTGTGACAGTCTCTCACACGAAAGCGCGAGAGGCTGTCACACAGGATTAGTGTGGGACTCGCGGCGAGAAGCGCCGTTGACCACTACCCACTAAACCCCCCGGTACCTCCCGCCACCTAGTAGGAGCAAACACGGGATCGCTATGCATGCACCGCGAGTGCTCCAGTGGCCGCCAAGAAGTCACAATCCTAATCGCGTCCGGGAGCGGGTAGAGAGTATCCCTCTCACCCCTACTCCCCAAGTTCCCTCAACCCCGGCACCTGTTCTAGACAAAATAGATGGAGCATAACCTCTGACTATTCTTGTAAAATTATTGCTTTATATATCGACACATAATTTGTTTGCTTCTTAGATCATACTATTCACGTGACCTTTACTTTTCCTATTTTAAATTTGTTTTTACAAATTTAAGTATTTTGAGCTCATTGATTTGAGTTGTATTTTTACCACAACGTTCTTGATTTGTGTGACATATGGTAAATGAAATACTGATCTTAGGCATCTATCATAATATAGCCTTACCATAAGTCATGTCAGTCATGACAGACCATTATTCAAAATCCCTAGAACATTATACGTCGTAACTCGTTAAGTGCGTGGGTTTCCTCCATAATGCAGATGTTTACAATTTTTCACAAAGCTCTTCAGTGGCTCCTAAATTACCCACATAAAATCTTTTATAACGTAAACATAATAATTCTTGAATTAACGTGTAAAGTTTTATTAAATCAGGCCGCACCTAATGCCCTTCGATGTTTGTTTACTTTTTATATTGCGTGAGTGTTTTTATTTTTTGTCATGAAGCAAATATCTGTACTTTCTCTCTTTGTCGCATCATATCAAATGTGTCTTATATTGTCGTAAAGGGATGTTTCATTTTCATTTCCTTGACTTCACAACAACATCTCGAAACTCATAGCTCATGATGTCGTTGTGTTGAGGCGTTCAATGTTTCATTGCTGCGTGAATTCAGATTTTGCAAAAATAGCTCTATATAAAATTTCAGTCTAAATATTGCTTGTTTCTTCAACGTTATAACTATGAACAACGTCAGTTATGACTACAAGATTTGTTTTTTACTTCTATGACTAAGTGTAACATTTATCCCTGGAATGCGTGCGTGTATATCCAACATAAGAATGGTGTCTTGGTTTTGAATTTACTCTATAGTTAACTTCGTCTTTGTTTGAGAAAACGTATTTATATTAGTGCTCTAATTACCCTTATTTTATACACATAGATTAAATAAAATTGAGAATATTAAGATTTATTTCAAAAAAATATAATACAATATATTACACAATATAATTTTTTAAATTTTCGCGTTCCATATTTAAATGCAGTTAATTTAAACGGGTCTTCACGCGTTACCTTTGCTTTTTTCTATTCCGACGTTTTCAACAATTTCCAACGTTTCAAACATCCAAATTTCAATCGCGAGGATGGATATAGGCTTTCCTCAGCGTGGAATCCGGTGCTAGAAAATCTCAAGGTTCAGAGGCATCGTTGATGGTCACTGTTAGTGTTGTGTGTTGTGACTATAATAAATATATAGACCAAACGGGGGTAGTTCATCAAAATACCCCTCAAAGCAGCAGGCGACGCCGCGCACCGCCAGTCAGCCCGTAACCACCGTGGTGAAACCCAGCCGAAACGTCGGGATAGAAAAAAGCGAATGTAACGCGTGAAAACCCGTTTAAATTAACTGCATATTACACAATAGTCTACCGATTTACATCTAACTCATGATTAACGTTTTTAAAGAATTGAGAGGCTAATTAATTTATTGGGCATTTTTGAAACTGAACGGATTTACTTAAACTTTCATCCAATAATGTCTGTAAAGACCCAAAAGATATTAATATGGTACAAATATCCGTTATCAGAAACGATACCCACAGAAGGATATATAAACTGCCAACATATAGACCACAATAGTCTTTAAAACGGTGACTTCATTTCTCAACATTAACGTGAGAAATTTTTAATGTCACGATATTATAATCAACATAAATCAGTCAAGTAATAATTAATATTAAAAACATTGTGTAATGTAAAATATTCATCCACTTAAACCAATTGTAGAGTATAATATGGGTCAAGTTCAAACCGTTCACCCGTTGTGGTGTTATAATTTTTATTGTTGTATCCGTTGATAGCTCCGTCTACAAACGGTGCATGCAGTTAGATCTTGCGTATAGTAAACTCTTATCTCTTGTATTTTCTTATAAAACAAATAAGTCCTCTTAATGATTAAATGCATCTTATAGATTGGCTAAACGTTTAAAATTATTTACAATAGTTTTAATATTTCTTTTACGTCTCTCTCGTGTTCTAGCATCCGCATTTTATTAACTTCGTCTCTTGTAGTAGCTGCCACTGCGCCTCACATCACACGCATATCTTCCAGACGCACACACAAGGTATGTAGATTCTGCAAATTTCTCTTATTTTTATTGTAATACTGTAAATTCCGCAGTATTCGGTTGAGGTTTGCAACATTTTGGTCCCTTTGAGTAACCGTAGAGCTAGCATTTTTGGCTGTGCGCCTTAAATCCTCGACCGTCCTGTAAGTCTTTCAAGCCCCTTCATACCAACAACGATTAGTCAGTTAAAAAATCGAAGACATATAAGACTAGCTATAAGTTAATTCGCTAAATAAAATTAACATTTCTAACCAAATTAAGAGTTAATAGTAGATACATATTTATGAAAGTATTACTGCTCTCCACCGGTCTATTTCTGCGGTGTTGTCTATTTCTTACTACGCTGTAGTGTTTTATTTAGAAGCACGCAGTTAGCAACGTATACGATCTATTTCAACTCAATCTCCAAGGGTAGCTAGTATCAACGGATATCCCACCTACGTTACGTCCCGACGCTAATAAAATTGTGATTCATCGCATAAATAATCAGACACTCTCACTACTATGACATAATATATCTAATATAAACATTATATTCGCCTATTTTGATTACATTGTAATAGCCACGAAATGGTTAATAAATATTGGATAGTTGGTATATTGACATGTTAATGTATTTTGGTGGGGGGAATAATATAAATAAAGGGGATCCGGTGAGCAGCTACGTATTGCGCTAGACGGTGGGCGGACGTTATATGTGAGCGACCACGTAAACATTTATTTATTCGTTCTTGTATTCTAATCTTCATATATTTATGTGGTCAACTGAAATCATTATTTAAAGTAGGTATTTTATACTTTATGGTGGTTACCTACTTAATATATAGCTGTCAAGGCCCTTCTAGTCTACAGCGTTTAACCAATTAAAAGAAAAGTTAATATATAATTTATATATTTATTCAAACATCAACTAACATATACAATAATTTAGTACTATGAGTTACATTATTATTAAAAACACATGTTAAATAGACTAGCTTAATTACAGATGTGTAAGACTCATGTTTTTGAGCAAAATAATTTGTTTGAGATTGGACGTTGAATCTTTTACAGAAAGTAAAACATTGTCAATTAAGAGGGAATGGAAACTGATACGAGTTTTATTTTAACGTAATAAATAATATACAGTGAGAGACCGAATTAAAAGAAATTACATAAAAACAATTTTTACCAGTGGTTATTTAGTTTTACTTTTGTCAAAAAATAGTTTTATATTCTTTAAAGTTATTTTGAAATACGAATACATCGAGATTAGTGTTTTTTTTTTGTACGCAACAGAATTCTGTTTATAGGAGATTTAAGTCCTAGATTCGTACAATATTAATTTGTTGCGAAAAAATTAAAACGTGAGGCTCTAGATAATTTAGTGAGAGTACAAACATTAACACTATTTTAAACAGGAATGACAGATCTAAAAACTGTCTTTTTTGTAATGTAGTGTAAAATAATATAATATAGTAACTTATTAACCCCTTAAGCACTTACCTGGCGTTTACGCCAGTTTTCCATTGTTTTCCTATTGTCTTATTTTTATGGGTACTCGACACAAATTATTTAACAATAAGGACTACTTAATGTGTCCAGTACCCATAAAAATAAGACAATAGGAAAACAATGGAAAGCTGGCGTAAACGCCAGGTAAGTGCTCAAGGTGTTAAAAGAGAAATATTTGCCTTATTTTGTTTTTTTTTTATAAATATATTCTCTTTCATTCACTTATCCTTTACAGCTTTTAATATTATTCTTATATGGCAATGTTATTATTTATAAATGACGCCTAATTTTACGTAATTTACTTTCACCCAGCTATCTTAATTAAGTGATTCAATTTACTGTCATAATTGTTCAGTACTGTTCAAACGAGCTAGTTTTTTAATTCCTTCCTAACATTCTAAAGTTCTAAATCTGCTATAGCTTACACAGACAATCTTACTATATTTCGATTACTTAGATTAACATCATTACATAACATAGCATCATTAAGTTAAAAAAAAAAATGAAATTATACTAACGTTTCGACACACTTTCCCAAATTTAACATCGTTTACGAAACCCTGTGAATACTATAATATTCTTGTGATTACAGATTTCGAATGTACGTAACCTCTGTGAATTTATAGTTAAACAATACACACATCTGTTTATAATAAAAATCTATAAATAATAATTCAATCGATAAAGATTTCAGCAGCTAAATCCACGTAAAAATGTAACTACTACTTATGTGAAACGCAATATTAAATCATGTGTGTTATATTTGTTCTAATTTTCCTAACGATTTGCTATCACTATTTCTCCACTAAAATAGAAATAACTAATCACCAAAGAGAAACTTAGAAAAAGTCACTTTGCTTCTTAGTTAAACATTTATAGTAAAATTTTCATACAACGTACAATCAATTACTTCTTAACAAAACTAAAAAAATAATTAGTTATTTAACTAAATATCGTATGATTTAACTAAATTTAAATGAAACAACACTTACTTACATATCTATTGTGCGATATTCAAATGTTAAGAATACGTTTCAAATGAAATAATTAGGATAATTAAACATGAATAAAATGAAACAGAATACATATGGATTGCACTATTCAAATTCATATGGAGAAACTGCAATGAATCTCGAATGAGTGATATCTTGTAAGATAATCTCCGATTATATCATGATCTATTAGACACAATTGATGCGGCTCTGTGCGTCTCGTGACCATTGGAGTGAAACTGTCACCATCGGTCAACGTAGCATGTTTTTAATTAGCCCTACAGACGACTATTGTGACGCTGAGAATGTTTACCCGATGATGTAATGGACGAGATAAGCTTAGATAAATGAAATAACCGCTAAAGATTTACATTTACCGTCACACGTGTCTTAATGCCTTATAGCAAAGTTACCTCTTTTTGCGGACGTTTCGGGTAGGTTGCACTAACTGGAAACTGCCTGGGATTGTTTTTTTTAGGACCATGACAGATTCACCGTATCTTTGAAGTAAGCTTTAGCGCGTTTCGCAGCAAAAGTGGTAGATATCACAAAGGCACTATGTGAATTTGTCTTGGATTGCTGGAGATCTCAAGGTTGGGGGTGTATGACCGAATCGAAGGACCTTGAATTAATTCGATAGCTTTGTCGCCGATCCTTTTTTTTTTTTATTTCGAGGGGAATGCATTTACGCACTAGCTGTCCAGCCAGATCTGATAGGGACCCCCCCTTTCCAGATCTGGCTGAAACACGTCTGAAGATGTGTAACAGTCTCTCGCACGCAAGTACGAGGGGCTGTCACACAGGATTAGTGTGGGACTCGCGGCGAAAAGCGCCGTCGGTCACTACCCACTAAACCCCCCGGTACTTCCCGCCACCAGGTTGGAGCAAGCACGGGATCGAACTGGTGCCCATCCTAGGGCTTCCTACTCCTTATCAATTGTTCTGGCTCACCAAATAAGCGCACCCAGTAGTAACAGTGTCGACTTACCTGGTGTGCATATGCAGATACTTCGCCCTGCTATGATGCACAGCTCCGTCCACTGTGTCTTCTTTATGTTGAGCGGCCGCTCTTTTCCGTAACCAATTTCACTATAGCTACTTTTAATATCCAAGCACGCACAAACGTTGAACACGTTTTGAGCTTAAAATAAGCCAAAATAATAGCCAAGTCGATTTGATTATAAAATGTTCCGAGGAGACCGTGTCGAGTGATTGAAAAACCGTTGGCGAGAGCGGGGCGCCACCAAGCGTCGAAAACCGAAAACCACCGGGCACAGATTACATGGTGTTGCCTGAACAAAGGTGACCTTTACAAAACCCAATTACCTGTGTGTAGGAGATTTTATTTGCGCGGTATAGGCTCAGTGCTTTGACCACAATCTCACCTGATGTTAAATGACGATGTGGTCCCGGATGGTAAACACACTAAGCTTAGAGGTGCTGGTTCTCAAGTGATGCTGCCGGAACAAACCTATTGGTATTTGGCAACAGGCTACCGAGGCGGGCATTATTGGAAAATGATTTACCACCATGCTATAGGTTCTTCAAGTTAAAGCTGATTTTAGAGTTGGATATGTGGGTTTGAACCCGCGTTCATTAACGCGAAATCTGACCGCACTACCAACTAAACCCTCATCGCTTCAATGTGAGATGTCGCGCACCCCTCCCTAGTCAACACGTCATTATAGTTGGTTCAACCCAGCCAAAAGAAACATCGCTATAAGATTCTCTTCGTTTCTTTACAGTGTATTACGACAACTTCGCCACGATACGGAAATAAAGATGTTTGTTTTTCCGTAATGAAACAAATTAAAAACTGTTAAATAATGTAAAAAGGTAACTTAAAAAAAGTAACAGATCGTTAGTAAAAACTTTGTAATTCGAATAAATATTATAAAAGTCAGACATATTCATAAATATTGTATCAGAATTAATACAATAGTGTTCTGAAAAAAAAAAAAAAAAAAAAAAAAAAAAATGAAATAAATAGAATGAAGAGAAAAAACAGAATAATAAATTGTGTACATTCATTGACATGGTCTTGGATTAAGCCTGAGTAGTGGACGGGGATTGAAAAAAAAAATACTTAAAAAAAAAAAACAAAACACCAGTTCGTATATCCCTTGTGTAGTCTCGTTGTACATTGAAATACCGCAGCCAACAAAAATGTCTTGTTTTATACAGTGTAACTTTTAAACTCATCAATCATACTAACGGACGCTCACACTTCCGAAGGGTTCCAGCCCCTTCTTAGGCAATAGTGGCCACTGTAAGTAAATTAATTAAGTTATCCGGAACAATTAATAACAATAAGGCTCGACGGAAGCGTGCGGGCGCGGGGTGACCGCGTCTTCGCTAAACGAATAATTTATGCTGTCCATATCCATGTAATTTTCGATCTAATATCGTGTACGTTTCAAATAATAACATTGATTATTATACTATCTGTGTGCCCGCGGCTCTGCCCGCGTTTCATATCTTCTTCACTGCGTAATTTAGTTTTTAAATAATCGTTCGGTGCTAATGCTCAGAGCTAAAATGTTTGACGGTGCTATCTATTGAACCGTTTTTTTTATTTAATTCGTTTTAGTTTTATGCGTTTTATAGCCTAGCTATTAAAAAAAAATGGCATCAAAATCGGTCCAGCCATTCCGAAGACTAGTCGGAACAAACAGACAGACGAAATTTGAATATTTGTTTTTTTGGTACAAGTACCGCATATAGATCCATATGTATTATTCTATTGAATTATGTACGTCATAATTTGTTAATCGAGATTATTAACATATCATTTGTCTGGTTTTTACATCTATTGGAGCTCCGAGCGATAAGAGCAATAAGAGCTGCGTAAGAATACATTTTATTATTTATTTCTGAGCGCTATTATTAAACGCCATCATATACTTGAGACACTGTAAGATATCGATGGCTGACGTCATAGCATTGGTCACGCGAATGTGTAAGTTTTTACCCTACGAAGAATCACTTAACGCCACAAAAGAAACTTTCGAGATAAAGGTACGTTCTCAAAAAGATACCTATTATATTATTTTAGACGTTTTTAAAAATACCCATGATATTTTCGGGCAGTAAGCCGTCTTAGGAACTCGTTTCCAGGTGGACACCTATTTCTTCGTATATAGCGATCAGCTAGGAAAGTGGGGACCTTTCATAGAGGTATTTCCGGCCTTGTCTGACAATAGCCTCCACGAATAAATACAAACAAAGCTTTTAGCGATCAGACCGTCTGTCTTAGACTTTTCTACAGACAAAAGTCTAAGACAGATCGAGGTCCTATTTACAACAGTGTAAATAGGATCTCGATCTAGTTTGTATTTAGATTATACTATATGGCAGCGTCTCTGCCCGCGTTTCTTTTTTTCTTCACTGCTTAAAATAGTTTTTAAATCATTTATACCTAACCTCAAAGAACAAGAGAATGAAAAAAATGAGAGTCTTTTGTTTTTATTAGCGGAAAAAATGTACATAAGAGTAAATCGAAAAAAAAGGTAAAAAGGAACCACCTACTAAAAATTTTAGTAGTAGTTTTGACGTGATCGTGCGTCAAAGGTACCCCGCATTTTCCTTTTGCATAAATAGAAGATATACATATATGACCTTGTTCATCTACGAACGACACTTTCATTCTATCTCTGCTAAAGTGAACCTTCAAGATATTGCAATATGAGAATGTTGTGACGTGGGAATAATGCATAGTGAGAGTTTTTAATAAAATAACGAGAGTGTTTTAACAGTTGCTATGGTTACTTTGTTTATATATGAACAAGCAAGTTTTAGTTTAAAAGTATATTTACACAACATAAGTAGCTACATAAAAATAAAACAGGAAATGGACATAAATTACTGTAATTGAATGTTATGGTTTGCGGTAAGTTATATTTAAATTTATAACCCCGAATGAATGTATTGCAGCGGCCATTTTGAACTCTACATACTCAATGGATAAATGATTAATGGCAAAGTTTAAATATGTAAATAATGTCAACAGAACGGTCTATCAATCAAAAGGAATCAAAAATCAAAATCAAAAAATCTTAATGCAATTTAGGCCCTAAGAAGGCGCTTATGAACGTCAAAAACCTTCACCGGCGCGAAAAGCGTGATCAAGAAACTTGATCTTGTTTTTTTTTTTTTTTTTTAATAAATATAACATAATCTGTAACCCACAGCAAAATACCATGGTACTAAAATCTAACGTAAACTGCTTATTTTAGTGCAAGGAATATGATTATTTTTGTTATGAATAAAGATATAGCTATGAAATCTAACTGTACGTTTAGATATTTATTTAACAGAAAAGATTCAGCTATTACAGGTATGATAAAAATTAAAGAATTTAAAAAACCATTATAATTCAGCCGTAAAAACATCACAATAAAGATTTTTTAGAAACATACAAAAATATTATTCTAATCAATTTGGTGACATTTTTTTTTTTAATTTTATTAATAGGATATGTGAGCGGCATATATTCCATACAAACGTAGACCCCTGTTTCCTCCCTGAATAATAGCATTATGGTAAACATTTTTTATATCAAGTAATATATATATCTACCACCGCCATACCTGTACGTTTTGATTTTGTTTATAAATTAGTTATTCCAGAAACTAGGAGCCTTTGAAAATGAAAAAAAAATGGTTGATTTCTATCGCTATTCTCAGACATTCGTCAAACAAATTTAAAGCATAGCCAAAATCTTACTTATTCTATAGCTGACAGAAGATTAAAAATCGGTTCAGTTTTGTATGAAGAAACAGTATACTATGAAGTGATGTTTTCGGCCATATTGCATAGGTAAAATTACCCCATGCTGCAGTTGTCTCTTTCCTGTTTTATAACTCTTTCTTTGAAGCACAACGGGACAGCAATAGATTTCTGTAATTCCTACTTTTCAAATTTGTCGCCGGCCGCATATCCTCTTCATACAGGCCTGATTTTAAAGTTCAAATTTAGTCATCTTTCTATGACAGATATGTTCGAAAACTAATAAATAAAATAAAACACCTGAAAATGCTTGAAATTCACATGTAATGCGAATATCTTTATCAGTAAAAACCATAGGACGTAAGGAATAGTAGGTACTAAATAATTGATAATCGAATTCAAATAGCAACGCGCTACAGTAAATCACAATGGAGCAATATCTACCATGTGTATGGTGATCATAAATTAGTCAAGCATAAGTAACTTACAATGATAACTTTAAGCGCCATTGATTATGTCTTCCCATGAATCAATTTACTCCAAAAAACATTTTTCTAGAGACAAACAAATTATAAATGGAAAATGCATTCATTGTAAACATAAAATAAGGACTTTAACCAGATCTGAAATAATCTAAAAGTGTTTTCTTAACATTAAAGAGATTCAGGTTGCTGTCAGCGTAAAATAAATAGAACAGATAGTTCAATCAGATAGTAAAATACTTTAATGTTAAAGATATATATTTTGAACTGGTTATGATTCAGATAAAGGATTCACTTCATTATATCTCCTACATATTATAAAATAGCCGTCTTTAGTAGTCAACTTAATTCTATTTTGTTGTTATAATGTAAAAAAAAATATATAAAAATCAAACCAAACAATAACTATATCCATGATTCATGTAAATATATTCTATCTTAATCTATAAATGCATTAAGGAATATACTACACGATTACGAATTAAGATTCAAGATTACGAATATGTTCTTAAAATGATTTAAATTCCAACCTATAACATCCTATCTTTGTTTAAAATCCATAGTTTCTCAGACATATTTACTTACATACACAGCTGTTTAGCTGGTGGTTTTTTTTTTAATAATATGCTGCCAGGTAAACATATTTATCAACGGGAGAAGAGAACAGTGACAATACGCCAGTATGTATAGTGGTTGACTGGAATGTATAAAAGGACCATTAGCTCTTAACATCAGCTAAATAGCCAGTCCTTTCCTCAAGCTTTTTTGTTTTATTGTTTAACATGGTATAGGCTCAGTGCTTTGAGCACAATCTCACCTGACGTTAAGTGACTATGTGGTCCAGGATGGTAAACACTAAGCCTAGATACTGGTTCTCAAGTGATGCCTCCGGAACATACCTATTGGTATTTGGCGACAGGTTTTCGAACATGAGGGTGGTAGCTACCCAGGCGGGCATTGTTAGAAATTCCCCTACCACCATGCTATGGTTTCCTCGCGATGTTTTCTTTCACCGAAAGCTCAGGCTGATTCCAGTGTTGGATAGGTGGGTCTGAACCCGCGTCCATTGACGCGAAATCTGGCCGCACTATCCTCCTTCCATCGTCGCCGCGTCATCGTCACTTGTTGCCATATGTTTACATCACATACAACACAAGAGAAACTCACATCTTAGATTTTTTACCAACTAGTGCGATTATCAAGATTTACAAAATATTGAGTGAACGAGCTCGCTTCCCTTGCACTGTATTGTCGATGGCGGCAAAGATCTTCGCCAACGTAAATCAAGATTTGTCAAGGTTTAAAAACATAAATGTATTTTCTGTTTATTTATCTTTGTAGTAGATTTCTGTTAATGGCGAACCTTTTAGCGGAGTATTTGTAAATAGAATTAGGTAAAGAATTTAAACATCTGAAGAAGAATGACGATTTTATTGTTAAAAATACCTCAAAAAGACGTAGATACACTATTTATTTATTCGCTCACTGCTATAAATAAATAATTCTATTTGAATAGGTTTGATAGATGAAGTACGATCACAGTACCTGTGATAATAACTAACTGTTATCGTCTAATTATGAATAAAAGATGTTGCTTATAATATATAATTACATTTTAAACTAATTCTCGTGTCGCGTGAAACAATAAATTTCATGGAACTGGTTCCATGGTTTGTCTAACTCAAACACAGTCAATAGAAGTCACTTAAAATTATGCTATTTAATCTGAAATTATAACTTGTGTTGCACAATTTAGTAACTTTCATTAGAACAACATAAATGCAACGAAGTTGAAAGATTTTACCTAAAACTTGTTATTCAAGTTTAAAGTGACTCTTTTGTCACGTGATTTAAACATGAAGTGACGAATCGTAACGGGCGACTGCAAATGACTTTATGTGGGAAACCGAATATCGGAAACAGTTTTGGGAAAGGGTTGTTTTCAACAATGGGCTTGGACGTTATAGTTTTGCATAGTTTATGATTGTAAGAAACTCGAAAACAATACATACATAGTTGAATTAAAATGAAATGTAAAATTTTGCTTGATAAATCAATCTAACCCCCTAATCCGATAATAGTGTGAAAATAATAAAGCCAATATTTAAGAAAATACCCGCTGTCCACCCTCGCGTAGTGATTTATAGCGTTAATATAAACAATAACACTTAATCAATTCGCATCCGAAGCGCTATGAGGCGGCCGAAAGAGGCACGGTCGGGCGGTCGGTCACACGACCCTCATAGGGGAATACTTACCTGGCTCAATTTGATATATCCTCTACGGCGCGTATGAATGAACAGTTTTCCAACTAACAACACACTGCGACACCGTGCCCGGGTTACGAGAATAAATTCCTCGTCCTCGTACCGAGAATTTCATCTCGTGGAATAGTGTTCGTATTAATTTAAATTTCAATTATAGATTTTTTTTATAATTAAAGAATTATTTTAAAGTGACGTGCGAGAGCCGTGAAAAAGCGATTCCATTCACGCAGTTTAATAATAAAGCAGTTGTTTTATTTATATCCGATTGAAATGAAGAATAGAAGAGTATCTGTGTTTTAATAATGATCGATGGACTACAGTTATATTTTTTATTATATGAAAATAAACTTTAACAATTAAGTAACTCAGTTTTCATTTAGTTTACTTACATTAAATGTATTTTTATTACACATATACATAAGTATAACAAGATGAAATCTCTCAGTATCTGTCTGTCTAATATCTCGACTGACTAACCGCTGAACCGATTTACACTATTCTAAATCATAGGTATATTATCTGGCAATTATTATTATATTATCTATTTTATTACATTGGGTAACATATGGAACTAGTTATAAAACATAATAGGGGTTACTCAATACCCCTCTTCCAGACGGTATGATTCTCTTTGCGAGTCGGGCTAAGAGGTGGGGGTATACCCCCTCATCCCCA
This sequence comes from Samia ricini, assembly GCA_014132275.2. Taxonomy (NCBI): domain Eukaryota; kingdom Metazoa; phylum Arthropoda; class Insecta; order Lepidoptera; family Saturniidae; genus Samia; species Samia ricini. Next base: position 31,433,786 of record AP028170.1, on the reverse strand, counting down.
ACGGGCTAATGCAGAGGACGAGGCCTGTTGGGCCTGCTGCAGGGGGCGACGCGGTGCATGCTACCGCGATCCCGTATCGCCCTCCTAAATGCGGCTGGCGGCTCCGAGGGGTTTAGTGGGTATTTCCGACGCTTCACGTCGGGTGAGTCCCACACTGGTGCGGAGACGTCCCTCCGCACCCCCTTACCAATTGCATTGGGGGACTTCGGTCTCACTAATGCAATTGGTAAGGGTAGTGCGTAAATGCACTCCCCTCGTCAAAAAAAAAAAAAAGGTGAGACGATAATAAAATTCATCAACACTATGGTTGTCTCTTGATGTTAATATGAAGACGTGTCATTCCAAGATTTTCAGTTGCTTATTGTAATAACGCAATATTTTTATTAATATATTTTTTATTATGTTATAACAAATCAATGTATCGTAAACGGTAATAATGTACAAAAAAGATCTGGTAACATTTTTCACTAATTCGACTGGTTTAAAAGTTATTTAAGGTCCAACTTAAAATAATGTATAACCAAATCAATTTTTTTTTTGTACAACTACATTGGCATGATGGTAGGGCATTTTGTAATGATGCCCGCCTGGGTAGCTACCACCTTCAAGTTTGAAAACCTGTCGCCAAATACCAATAGGTGTGTTCCACCATCATCACTTGAGAACCAGTATCTCTAAGCTTAATGTGTTTACCTTCCTGGACCACATCGTCACTCAACACCAGATGAGATTGTGGTCAAAGCACAAGCCTATTCCGTGTTTAAAAAAATATATAACCTATGTTACTTCTGGATTATGTATCTTTATTGACAAAAAAGTTATTAAAACCGAGTCATTTAGTTTCCGAGTGAATCGATTAAAACAAACAAATGTTTCCTTTTTATAATATTACTAGCTGTGTGCCCACGGCTGCGCCCGTGGTTCATATATTTTCATTGCGTAATACAGTTTTTAATTTTTTTATACGGAACCGTAATTATTTTCCAGAAAAAAAATTATGATGCTAACATTAAGCAAAGATGTTTTATCACAAATTCAAATACCTGCCAGTAAAAATATGCATTGAATCGGGTTTTATTCACAATTTCATGAGTTTGATTTTTTTTTACGCGGAATCCTAACTATTTTTGAAATTCAAAAGTACCCTAAGTTACGCGGAATAGCTTCCAGGTATCTACCAAAATCCCGTCAAAATCGGTCCATGCGTTTCGGAGGTTACCCGGAACAAAAAGACACAAACAAAAATTTAAAAAAAAATTGTTATAGGTATCGTATATACATTCGTATGCATTTAATAAAAAAAAATATAATTTCACATTAGAAACGGACACTTCAATTTTATTCATTAGTATAGACTTTTCCGTGACACGTGACTTCGCTCGACACGGGGGACTGCGTAGTCTAAATGGTTATACGTAAGAAATTGTTACCTATTAATTTTCCCTTTAAAAAAAAAATATGCCAACACTTAAGATATCATGTGGGTAAAAGCTATGTCTACTATTGTTAATAACGGGTCGAAATCGCGAAGTTGTTTACGCAATATTTCAAGATGAATCTACATGTAGATATTCATATAGGCCGAATGTCGAATCGCTAAACTAAGTGGAACACAATACGATACGTTATCAATGCAACGTTTTATGTTTTGTTCTCGCATGGCGGTCGTAAATCTTCCCATGTTATGATGATACACGCTACGCACATCTCCGTATGCGTATTATATTCACGACTGAAAACCCGTGCAAGGTGTAAGCAGATGTGCTAAAGATAACTGTGTTCTCTTGTTCTACAGATATGTTCACTGTAAGATTGGAGTTTTTTGGGGAAAGACATAGAAAGTGCTTGGTGCCTAAATTACCGTTAAAAACAGTTTACCATTTTCATTACAAAACAATAATTTTACAAAACGTACTTTTAAAAACAAAACCAGTCAGTTTCTGTTAGATAGTGTGAGTAAACGTTTAAGTTAATTATATAATTTTTTTTCCATTCTTTTTATATTTTACTGTAAATGTATGTATTGCATGTATGCTCTTTTTAAAAATATGTTTATTATTAAGTGTTTATATATCTATAGACAAATTTAATTAAAAACGGACGTTACACCTGCCAATAAACTGCTATGCAGTTTGGCAGAAGTAATAAATTGTAATTAAAAATAAATGTTTGATATTGAATAAACACTTATTATTATTATTATTATTATGATATTAGCGACCCGGCCCGGTTTTACATGAATATATAGAAATCTCAAATAAAAAAAAATACAGTTTCTACAGATAAAAATATTTTTAAAATCGATTAAGTAACTTTTGAATTAATCGATAACAATGTAAAAAAAACAATATGTATTTTTTTTTTAATTATTAATTAGCTAATGCGCGCTTGGTTTCAATTTAACAATAACTTAAAAGTTACCAAATATATACTTAGTTCAAATTAAAAGATAGCGATGATGGCGTAGTGGATAGTGCGGCCGGATTCAGTGTACGCGGGTTCATATCCTCCTATCCAATTATAAAACCATCCTGAGCTTTCGGTGAAGGAAAATATCGAGAAGAAACCATAGCATGGTGGTAGGGCTTTTCCTAATTATGCCCGCCTGGGTAGCTACCACCCTCAAGTTTGAAAACCAGTACCTCTAGGCTTAATATGTTTACCATCCTATACTACATCATAACTTAACGTCAGGTTAGATTGTGGTCAAAGCACTGAGTCTAAACCGTCTAAAATAAAATAAAAAATCACTCAAGTTGCTAATTTTAATTATCAATTTATCAAAATTTTCCGTCATAGATTATGTTTTACGAACGATAATTGAACGTAAAAGAGTCAATTTCCCGAACGCTCTGTTGAGTAATATTAATGTCTGGAAGTGACACCCCTATTTGTGCTTCCGCTAAAACCGTTTATTGTTATTATAAAATGTATAGTTTTAATAACTTAAAAAAAAACACATGGTTGGACCAGATGGAGTTTCTTGCCGGCTTTTCTCGACTGAGTTGTTTTCCGAACCGGTGGTAGTTTTTTGACGTTCATGAGCCCCTTTTCAGGGCCCAAATTGAATAAAGACTTTTTCTCTTTGATTTGGGTATCTAACAAAGAATAACAATTTTTTTGTTAAAAAGCAGTAAGAACGGCAAAGTAGTTGCACTATGCCTAATGGTAAGCACATTAAAATGCAATAAAATGGCGACCATCAAGGAGAGATCGAGGGACCATCGCATTTACATCATGTCTGACACCAATGGATCCTAGAAAGTGCCATGCTTACCACTAAGGTAAGTGTTTGAACTGTGTGTATGGTCATCGCGACCCAATCTGTCACAACTTTCGCATCATAGTAACTGAAAACGATATAAAATGAATAGATAAATTAGTAAAAAATATTCTAAATGAAAATACCAACCTTTATTTGTTGTTTTTATGACATCCAAACAGTTTGAATACGCACATAAATATCTACACTGACACAAAACAAAGTCCGATAACCGTCAACCTTATTTGCAATTGAATAAATTACAAAATAAGAAATACAAAATCGAAAGTTTCGAAAATCGTATTCGAATTTCGAACGTCGTTCGAATTCGAGACAGGCGGAGGGAGGTCCTGCGCACGCGCCGCAGTATCACCCGCGCAGCTAACTAAAACTCGACTAAATTACGTTTTCACGCGCCCGAGTCCCGTTCACACGTAGATATTAAAATATATAGAGGCATAATGTAAATTCCATATATCTAAATATTGTGATCTCCGTGAATAGATCTCTTATTTATATTGTACTGGCTCAGAACTATTGGCCCACAATCTCTAAGCCCAAAATGGTAAGGTAAATACGCTGAACCTGGAACCTAGTAAAGGTACTGGATCTCAAGTATGTTGGAACACACCAACGGTAGACCATGTCATGAAAAAAATCATACTCATTATGGAATACGATGTGATGACTTTTATATACTTCCTAGAACGGAATTCGTGGCGTTTTAGACTACCACTGAGCTAATTTCACTCATCAATTAATTATGTGAACAGTTGACAATTGGCAACTAAATGTAAATTAAAATTACACCTCTAACAATGCTTAATATCTTCACGATCGCGCTATAAATAAATCGACACACGGTTTTCCAGCTACGCTACCGTGTCGTCGCTTTTGTTCTGGAATTAGCGTGGGCTCGTATGAATCGGTGCACGGTATAATAAAGTGCCGATTGTTTTGAGTTACGGCGCACATTATTCGCGCCTTTGATGAGGTTCTAAAGCATATTGGCAATATTATTATAATAATAACGCAGAGCATGTTTGTGAATCACCGGTCGTAAAATACGATGGGGTTAAGTCGAGACATGCTATTTTATAGTTTATTTGATGATAAAAATATCATTTAAGAGTTACTTGCAAACATTTTTATTTATTAAACTGCTAAATGACCCACGGAACTTCGTACCGCCACAGAATCAATCCTAAACCTTTTATCCTATTTTCTCCTTATCCCGTTACATTATGGTGTGGAAATATCTAGAAGGGATGGTGTTGAAAGGAGCAAACGGAAGTTACCTTTATTATTAGCCTTCGATTAAGCTGGTTCAGATATTATTTTCCACTTCACTTCACTTTATTAATGTTCTATATAATTTGATAATTAATGTGCACTTTTAAACATACAGGAGACAGCGGCGGCGGTTGCGTGTTGGCGTTCCGTTTTTGAATAGGAATAGGAAGGGATAATGAATACATAGACTAAATAGAGCGGGGGCGTGTAGATAATATAGAGAAGAAATAACTTAGAACAAGAAGAGAATATATACGATAATAGATGGCGTTAACACATTATATTAAAGGTAATTCTACCCGATTTACATGATTCTTTTTTAGATCCTAGATTATATTATCTGGTCAGTTTTTCTATATTAATAATTCGGTCAAGGGGTACGGTATATTCGATTGAAACCTTACCGGAATAATAAAACTTAAAAAATACTGATTTAGAGTCTACACCATATATCCGCAAAATTCGGATTGTCGAGTATTTTGTTAAATTCTAATGGCAGTCCCCATATTGGCCACTCGGATGCCATCTTGAATTTGTTAAGGCCGATTCATACGTATCAGTGAAGTTACAGTTCCTACCTACCTACATTTCGTAAAAGATTGTTTATTATGAATCACATTTCACCGGAGCGAAGCCGGGTTTCTAGTTAGTATATATTTTGTTAAAAGGGGTGCTTGGCGCGATTCTGGTTTGTCATGCAGTCGTCCTTATTTTTAATTCATATCTTGCACTATTTGATCTATATATTATGTAATTTTGGTGGCATTTTACGTGACATAGCTTAGTTACGATGCACAAGTGTAGTAAAGTGAATATAGTAATATGGAGCGTGATTTCTGAAATATCCCTATCACTCCCGTTATGGTTGTGGCCGCCATTTTGTTCCCGCCGTTTATTGATAGTGTTCCCAACGTCTGACTAGGCTGCATATTCTACTAGTACCTTTGGCTTTAACTTAAGAAATAATACATGGAACACTAAAAAAAAAATGAAAAGTAATCAATAATGGAAAAAAGTGTGTGTGTATTTATGTACGCACGTAAGAAGTTATATTTCTTTGACGTAATAATAGAAAAAAAATTGAATTTAAGGTTGGTAATTTTTTAAATATTTTTATTGATTTCTTAATTTAATATTCACTTTTCATTTTTATCAAAAAAATTTCATTAAATTTATTTAGTTCTTTTTATAAATATTTATTATTTATTCAATTTAATAGCAAATATTAAAAATTAATATTATAATTTGATGTTCAATTTTAATTTTTATCACAAACTTTTTATTAAATTTATTTCTTTATTTTGTAAATATTAAATAACCAATAATAAGTATTTAACATTAATAATTTAATAATATTTAGTGTTAATTATATTAAATAAAAGTATCTTAATTTATATCAATAAATAATACATACGGATAGTTAACCTCAATTATATTGGAGCACTTGAAAAAGTATATAAGCACAATTTTCTTCACTAATATTCACAAATAGTAAGTGATATCAATCAAAATATTCAATTTAAATCACTACTGAATATAATTTATTAGCACATATATAATTCGCACTTGTATGAAACTAAAACACGTGTGTTGTGAATGTATTAACTAGAAACATGTTGATAAATATTATAAATATGAAAACAGTGATCAGAGGTGACGAGCGTACCAACATGCGCGACTAATATCGAGGTTCAATTTCTATTTTGTTGGTAGCTTTTTTTTTCGATACTTAATGAGCGGTTAAGCAGACAGCTTCATACTGTTAATTTCGTGTCACAGATGCGCGCGCATCTTAAAATTTCACTCTTATCATTTTTTCATAACGCGCCTAAAGAAGTATAACTTCAAAAAAACTTTACAGTTTCGTATTCTTTGTTACATCCTTACCCTTGGATTGTATAAAAGCCAACGACTATGCGAGTGAAGCCGCGGGTACACAGCTAATATAATATATCCATATATGATAATGTTACTACTAAAACAAATACATGAGTATGGTCGTAACAATAATAAAACTCCTCGATCTTTACTCCGGGGACTTAGGCCGTATTCGACAGTCTTTCACTTTTAGTAATTTTTGCTCAACCTCAACGGGAAGTAAAACTAATACTGTCACACGTCTGGTGTAATTTATTAACAAAATTAAAAACAGAACTGCAATTAGATTGAATTAGAATTGCAAGCGCCTTCTAATTTCGTATCGAATAACAATGTTCATCTTATTGTAATGCAAAGAACTGTTTGTTTCTACAAAAATTATATTCAGTCAGTCAATTGTCAAAGCCACCGGCAACATAACTGCGTTCGATTTTAAGCCCTAAAAGCTTCCTTTGTGATTTGGTTTTTTTTTCTTTTATTATCTCAAATTTCAAATGGTGAGTGCTTCGAACAAAACAAAATACTACGAAAGATATTGTAATGATTGAGGTGCGGTCATATTGATGTCAGAAATAATTTTTTGAACTGGAAACTTCTTTAGCGGCGTTAAGCGATTCTTGGTAAGGTAAAAATTATAGATTCTCGTTACCAATGCTATGACGTCAGCTAACGCGACATGCTAAAGTATGTCAAGTATAATAAGATGGCGTTTATACTTACGCTGCCTGTCGTATGTTTTCATTATGAATAAACTTTTTCAGCGATGATCGCTTAGTTGGTAGTGCAGTTGGATTTCGCGTCAATGTACCCAGGTTCAAACTCACCTATTGAACTCTATAATCAGCCTGAGCTTTCGATGAAGGGAAATATCGCGAGGAAACTATAGCTTGGCCTTAGGGGATTTTAAATAATTCCCGCTTGGGTAGCTACCACCCTCAAGTTATAAAACCTGACACCAAATAACAATAGATGTGTTCCGGCGGCATCACTTGAGAACCAAGTACCTTTAGGCTTAGTATGTTTACCATCGTAACTTAACATCAGGTGAGATTGTGGTCAAAGTACTGAGAGTAAACTGTGTACAAAAAACAATGTGAAAATGTACAGAATTATTGCTCGGAGCGCCAATAGATGTAAAAATCGCTATTACACCGACCGCATCCTTACGGCTAAGAAATCACGAAACACTATTTAGCGGGGACAGGATGAGGCAAATCGCTTAGAGACGTTCTCGTTAGGCAAGTGCCTCACTTTGTTATGCAAATCTTGGATTTCCAAATACATAATTCCGTTGTGTTGTTCTCTCTACCAGTTGGTACGATGAAGCGTATTGTTAACTTATTTATCTGAATACACAGTATGGAAATTCAAATTAAACTTTATAAATACGTTCTGACTACAATTTTCAACTCATCTCGAGAAGCACTGAACCGATTAAGATGATTCTTTTTTTTTAATCAGATGAATAACATAACATAAGCTCACACCTGTTATCCCCAAAGGGTTAGGCAGAGCTGAAATAGCGAACTACACCATCACCCCCCACCCACATTTCGCCACACTTAGTTCCCCGTCCCAGATGTGACAGCGGGCGAGCCTGTCGCCATATCGGGCACAAATTCCAAACTCCGGGATGATACTGAGTAGAAAAACCTAATACCACTTGACCCGACCCGGGGATCGAACCCGAGACCTCAGAACGGCAGTCGCACCGTAATACAACTGCGCCACCGAGGCAGATGAATAATTTGATTAAATACCGAGGCGTAGCTAACATTGTATCCGATAATTATGGGCCCCGCGATGTATGAGGGCAAAAATTGCGCAAAAAGCAATGATAGCGCAGTTCGTAACGCTGTCTGATTTCACGTCAAAAGATGTGGATTTGAATCTATCTATGTAACTGTAAAATCAGCCTAGGTTTCGGACAGAGCTGAACTTCGGTGACGGAAAACATCATGAGGAAACCATAGCATTGGTGGTATCGGTCTAATAATGATTATTTTAAAACTATATTACGCAGTGTAGAACATAAAAAACGCGGGCAGACCCACGGGTCACAGCTAGTAATTTTATAAGATCTTTCGACAAAGATATGCAATTACAAAGTTGCTATTACTTACTAGCAGTGCCCTCGGCTTTACTTGCTTGGAATTCAGACAATTTGCAATTTACCTATGTTCTCGACCTGCATGCGATATTTCATCGAATTCGGTTCAATAGTTTTTGCGTGGTCGATGAATAAATTAATGTACAGGGAGACAGACTGACCGACATATAGATAAAAATTCAGACAAAAAATTTTTAAACTATCGATATGTGTTCCCTTTTCGATTCTGAAGCCCCGCATAGTATTCAGATTTTGTCTCGTTAGCCTTTTATTGTAAGTTTTCATTGTTTCTTTGTTCTTTTTTTTTTTAATTATATTAATGTACACATTTTCAGTGGTCATATTTAATTTAATAACTACATTTAGCATACTTAAATTGACACTGAACGTAATTAAAAAAAAAACAGTTATTTCCACAGCGTGTCAGAAGCATCAATATAAAATAAAATAAAAATATAAAATAGCGAGAAATCATTAAATTGACATAAGGTTATAGTACTAAGGTTGGTTATATTCAGTCTTTATTAGAATGGCCATAAACGCGAAGTCAGCAGTACAAGCCTATTCGCCAGGTACGGACTTAAGGGAAATTAGATTAATTTTTTTTTATCACAGTAAAACTTATTTGTTCCTGGTGAATAAAATTGTATAACAAATTTTATGGCGTATGTCAAAAAGTGTTTGTGACTCTTTCTGCTTTTGGCCCACTCTCTTCCATCTTCTCTCTTTCTTAAATTCTGCCTTATTAAACTATTTCTCTTTCTTGGCTTATTATTTACTAGCTGTATGCTCGCGGCTCCACCCGCGTGTAATAACTACTTCATTACGTAATATAGTTTTTAAGTAATCATTGGATAGTGATGTTTTGATGGTGCTTCCAATGAAATCATATTTCCGTGAGTTATTTATTTTAACCTAGAACCCTAAGTATTATTATTAAATGTTTTTGGTATTAAGAAAAACACAAAGACATTTCTCACAAATTCAAGCACAAGCCAGTCAAACTGACCATTGAATCGTTGTGTTTTTAGTATGAGTACCATATATTTAGCTCCACATTTATTTAGTAAGAAGGTCCTATTTAAAACAGACTCTTTAATTTTATTTACTAGTATAAATAACCAATCTCTTTGCTTTATCTTCTTCGAAAATTAAAGCTACCAAGTATATCCAGCAAAAACCTAACACCAAATTAATTTTTCCGTAAAACTTGCTGAGCTGATTTCTTTTTCGTTAATGTGTGCGGTATGTTTGTGAGAAAAATTAATTTAAATAACCTCTACCATTTTTCTCATATAGCCCAAATGGCCATAACACCGAGTGCGTCACTGCAATTGCCAGATCTACACAATTCGGCTAATGGCACACGATTCATAATAAAACAATAATGTGCCCACTTTACTCCCTAGATAAGGGGCATTCCCGAGTGCTGGCAATTCGAAACGTTTTCCATAATGTGACCAAGCGTTCCGTTTAATTTCGTACTGATAAAATAATTTACAACGAGTTGATTTAAATTTTAACCTGACTAATTATACGGTCCGAATTGCTTCTTACTTTTTGCATAATTGCATTATTAAAATATTCGTATGTTCGGACTGGATTTTAGAGTTTAGAAACTTTTTCGTACCATATAGGCCATATACTATAAAGACCCGTTTTCACTTTGATTAGTGAGAGTGCGAGTGATTAGTGCATGCGCTTAGTAATTAATACTGAATCATTTTGGATAACAATTAATGTGTCGAGTACCCATAAAAATGAAACAATAGGAAAACAATGGAAAGCTGTCGTAAACGCCGGGAAGGTGCTCAAGGGGTTAAATAGTGCGGGTGTTTAGTGTGTAGCGAAGTAAGGTGATTAGAAACGTGCTCTAACTATGGCTAAACCTTACTGGACATTATTCACTAAACACACATGTATTAATCACTCGCAATTATTACTAAAGACCAACTTACTATCCCATTCTATTTGTGCTTTAGTTATCAGTGAAAGCTGGTTTAACTGCCATTATGAAGCTATGTCTTACCTTAATGAATAATTTCGGGATCGTAAGGCAATTAAACCCGTCTATATCACGACAACTGTACACTTATGAAAATAACATTATTTCATAATTACAAAACAATAATGGCATGATCATTCTACTCCAAATGTTTTGTTATTTGGAGACTGCTCAATATGTCTTCTTCTTCTATACATACTATTACGCAAAATATCTTCATTTTTACTTTCAAATTTTCTCTAAAATTTCATCAAACTTTTCTTTGGGAGTCCTCTCCCTGCAATCCATTAACCTTCATTTTCATCACATGCGTTTCTTCTCTTCACAAAACTTGTTCATACCAAAACTAATGATTCTCTTTCAGCTTTTCTATCGTTGGAACTCCCTTAATATACCCTATTCATTATTGACATGCCACATATATCCATTTCAACATTCTCATCTTAACTGCGCAATTTTGACAGTATCGCAAAGCAAAGACAAAATATTTTCTCTTCTGTACTATCTGCAACCACAGATTCCCTTCTTGCAGTTCAACTCTAGCCACGGCCATTGCAAACTACCAGCCTCAATCCTGAAAATCTGTCGTCCTATTGGTAAATCTCCTCGCTGGTATTACGGTACGACTGTCGTGCTGAGGTCTCGGATTTGATCCCCGGCTCTATCGTGATAATACGTTAAAAAATATAGACACTAAAACATTACCAAAAAAATCGTCTATAATCCCTAGAATTAAACATGAAATTCGACTCAGCGATTTTTGAGTAAATAGCCAGACGTGGTGGCATTATTTTTATAATATATAGGAATAAAAGACCCGGTCAGAGTCCCACTCAAGATATTTTGTTTCTGCTACAACCAGTTTTAATGTTGCTACCTAGAAAAAGATCAAAAATCGAATGGTTATGATAGCAAACGCCCACGCAACATAATTAGGTCCAAAAATAGCAACAGCCGTGTTCGTACCTACACGTAAACAATCAGGCACCCTGCGAGCAATAGTACTTCGAGAGGTTAGAACCGCATTAATCACAGGACTTTATTTCAGATATTATTATATCGATACAGACGAACTCATCCGATGTAAAACATAAATGTTTTTCTAAAATAAAAAAAGTTTAAGAAGTATGCAACGTTTCCTATACAGGACATTTTTGTAACGCAATTTAAAAAAAATTGGAAATGAGGTTATAGACAGGCCACAATTCATATGACGGAATGGTAGTTAAAGGTTATAGATATATTTATGACATAAAGTCAGATAGTTTTTTACTCCATGGTTCATTTGGAATACCTCGTTTAGTAGTGGATCTAGTACCAACTTTTAACAATGTAATACAGCATAACCCTTCCTGATGTCCAGAAATACGCCAATAGTTCGATTTAAATTAAAGTATGCTGAAGTTTTTTACTGTCATTTTTGATAGTAAATTATGCGCAATATTCCAGAGAAATTGAAAGAGGAAAGTTTCTAAAAATATATGAGTCTCTCTCTCTATATAAACATCTTATTATCATAAACTATATCTGCTTTCGGTCTACTAAAACCAAATGCCTTCAGCTATTTTAGTAGGTGATTATTTTAACAAAAATTTAAAAGTACCTGGTTAATATGTCAACGAAGGTGAATACGAAAAGAATGGATAATCTATACTAATTTTAAAAAATTGAAGTATCTGTTTGCAATGTCAAAATTAGTTTTTTTTTCTAAATAGATATGATTTACGTATATCACGACACCAATACCATAAGGACAATTAAAAAAAAATTGTTTGTCTATCTGTTTGTAATGGGTAATCTCCGAAAGGGCTGCATCGATTTTGACGAGACTTTTTTGGTAGATAGCTGAAGATATTCCAGATGATTTAGGGTATTTTTAATTTTCTGAATTAATTGGGGTTCCACGTAAAAAAAGATAAAACTCATATAAGTTTGAATAAAATCCGATTCGATATACAATTTTACGAGCAGGTGCATGAATTTATGCGAAATATTTTTACTTTATTTTTTACTACTAAAAATATTAGGAAAATAAGTATAGTTCCGTATAAAAAAATTAAAACGCAGTGAAGAATATATGAAACGCGGGCGTAGCTAGTATAGAATAGATAGGAGACACACTAAAGTAATTTTATTAAAGAGTGATAAAGATAAATTGTTATGTGCTCCTGTCGCGTACAAACAGTAAATATACTTTAATACCAACTTTCAAATACTTTCAACTCTAGGAATTATGGAATCCATTATTTCAAGTGATTAAATTGTCGTGAAACTACTACTAATAATTATTATAACTGAACCGTCTTCGACCAGTTGTGTTGCCAGTGAGTGATGAATTAAGCAGGTCTTACAATGAGCTTAATTAGAAAGCTCGAAGTTACCTAAAGGGAATGGAATGGGAGGACTCAGTGTTCTCCTACGTGATCGAATCAGAAAAAGAAGAGATCCCCAGAACAACCCAAGTAACCTACATTGCCCGAAGTACTGCCAAACTGAAGTAGCAATGGGCTGAATGCATTCCTCGAACAACGGGTTCTCGAATGGCTGTCACGTACTAGAAGACGCAGCATGGGTAGGCTCCACAAGATGAACCAACGACCTTGTGAAGGTCGCGGGAATGAGCTAGATGCGGGTAACGTAAGACCAGTCGTCGTGGAGAACTTTGGAGACCTGTGCCCAGCAATCGACGTATTTCGGTTGAACGGATGGGTGGAGTTGGACCGTTTGTTCGATGAATTACTCGGCCATGTGTCACAATAAGCGAAGAAAATGAGTAAACATAACAACGGAGTGAACCATCCGAGCGGCGGAATAATTCAAACCGAGCGTGTGTAATTAACATATATAAACATTACATTAGCACATGTAATTAATTCAAAGAAAACTCCTTGACGTTGCGGTGGTATCCACTCTCATTTGAATCACACTGACTGGTTGTGTGTATACTATTACATAAATAGCGTGCCAAATGCGAAAACAGCTTTAAGAAAGTGTGCATATATTTTTTCTATTTATCTTAAAATTACTCAAAACTTTGATAGAACTGGGGTAAATAAAAAACAAAACTTATACGCATAAATTCATATACGCCCTTTTCGCATTTAGCACTTGATATTATTTATTGAGAATTAATGCAGTGACTTATCTATTTAATTTATGGTAATCGAACTAAAATAACTTTCACGTCCGATTTTTGAAAATTTCTGTTCTGGGGTGATATAAAAACTATGGAAATACATATGAATGTATATAGGGTAACTACAGCAAAACCCAATAATTGAAATTTTTTGTCTGTCTGTCTTTGTTTATTCCGGATAATCATCGTAACGGCTGAATAGATTTTGATGGTATTTTTCGAAAATAATTAGGGTTCCGTGTAAAAAATGAAAACTCATGAAATTGTGAACAATATACGATCCCGTGGACAGTTTTACGCGGGCGAAGCCGCGGGCTCACAGCTAGTAGGATATAATAATTGTGTTTGTGATTGACTTGCATGCGAGTGGCGGAAAACTGCTCGTCGTGGATATCTTTGGGGGAGACCTAAGTCCAGCAGTGGACGTCTTTCGGTAGAATGGATTCTTTTTCTTCCTCGCTTCCTCACTGCTGAGGATGGTGACCATTTCCGAATAATCTAATCAGAACTGTTCATAATGGTTTTCTTGGGGATATTTCCCGTGAATTTCTCCACCATTAACTAGCATTATTTCTTGATTGGAGTCTAAAATTAATTTTCAAATGTTTGCCACAGTCTTTCAAGCCCCCCACCGCGCCATAACAATATATCTACGATTCAAAATTATTTTCTAATACCACAAACCCGCAATGTTTTACGAATATAATATTTCAAATATAATAGAATATAATTATTATTATTATTATTATTGGTGTTGCTACATCAAAAGCATTTTAAAAAGTACTTCTAAATGAAAAGAACGGGCAAACGGGAAACTTTTCGGCTACACCATTTTACTATGAAAACAATATTTATTGTATCGTCAAACGAAAATGAACTCTATCGGCCGTCAAATAGAATTAATAACGCGAGACATACGATATCGACTTCACAAGTTTACAATTACTCCTCACGAAAAGAAATATCAGTAAAAATTGAAGTGAAATAGGCACTTTGAAGACGGTAAAGTTACGTTTGTAACGAAGTAGAGACGTGGCGAGCGGGAAATATAAAGAAATTTCATTGTGAATTACAAAAGAAAACCGCAAATATCGAAACAAAAGATCGAAAACAAAAGGTCCGTGTGACGAATTGTTGTATGGGGTAAGTACTTTCTGGAAATGAGGTCAGAGATAACTTCTGAGGGCAGGAAAAAAAATGGCACAATTATCCAGCCTTCAGGACTTTACGGGTAAGAGAATGTCTTTGCTTTCTGATTTGTATCCTTTTGGACACCTGTTACTATCATATATTTGAAATGTAGGTTAAACATTACATTAGATTATAGATAGATATTTAGATTACACTGTAGATTATAGATAGATATTTAGATTGGGAATTTTTATTTTAGAGAAGTTTCGAAGAACATTTACGATTTACTTTTTACATTTACTTTTGGAACTAAAAATGCTTCTTAATATACGTTAACAGATTTTTTTTAGTTTGATAGTTCATTGGACTCGAAGGGAGATATGGGGGACAAACAGGAATCTCTGTAGACCTCTGAGCTGATTATAATATGCCTCATACCGAAGCGAGACACTATGTCTAATTCCTCACAAGATATTATAGCTACTCAACCATCGCAATTTCGTCGAATCCACATTGACATAATAAGCTATTAACTATTCTTGTCTAAAAATACCATTTTAAAGAGACCATTTGACAAAATCGAATGCTTACTAACTGTTCTAGACAAGAATTGACTCAGATATAAAGTGAAGAATTTAGGAAAGAATTCCAAACACAAGGCGTGAACAGAACACAGTTATCTGATGATTCACGGAAAAAAATATTTACGGACAACAGCCGTTGTTTCGGCCTGTTTGATTTATGCAGTAAATAGTCGACTTTCAAGGAAGTCTGTATATAACAGTGTATTTACGTACATTTTTTTAGCATTCGTTTACGCTAGAACAAGTATACGTTAAAAGCGGTGATGGTTCAGTGATATTATAGCCTGGTAGCGCATCGATCGATTAGGATTTCAATCCATTTATTCCATAAAAAGATTAAGCTTTCGGTGAGGAAGGATATCATGAAAAAACCCCCATTTCGTTAAGCATCTGCATATGTATCCCAGAAACATCATTTGAGATCCAACACCTCTAGGCTTACATCATCACTTAACACCAGGTGAGATTACTGTTGTAACAATGTCATACCTACCTCAATAGTTGTAGATTTGGGCTGAGTTCAATATTTTTAAATTGACACACACTTCTTTAAACTTCTTTAGCCGCGTTGAACGATTTTCGGTAGGGGAAAACTTCTGATTTCGCGTCGCCGACATGCTAACGTGACTGGCGACCGGTGTGACCAAATTAAATTTTACAGAAATAGCGAAGCCACATTGAAAAAATACTGAAATATAACTTTACCGACTTAAACGACAGTTAAACCAACAAAAATAGCGAATATGTAAAAATTTAAAAAATAAACAACTAAAAAACACAGTTTTTTCAAAGTTGCGAGTTTTTCGTTTCTGTTGGAAGTCCTCATGAACGCCTAATTTTTTTTTTAAATTCTCTTTAACTAACATCGATGAACTTTGAAGCGATGATGCCGCAGCGGGTAGTGCTGCCAGATTCCCCGTCAATCGACGCGGGTTCGATCCCCACCTATCCGACTCTAAAATCGGCCTGAGCTTCCGGGGAAGGAAAAACATCGTGACGAAACCATAGCATGGTGGTGGGGCATTTTCTAATGATGCCCGCTTGGGTAGCTACCACCCTCAAGTTCGAAAACCTGTCGCCAAATACCAATAGGGTGTGTTCCGGCAGCATCACTTGAGAACCTGTACCTTTAGGCTTAGTGTGCTTACCATCCTGGACCTCATCATCACTTAACATCAAGTGAGATTGTAGTCAAAGCATCAAGCCTATTCCGTGTAAAAAAAAAACATCGTACAAGTATTTGTCAGCGGTGATGGCTTTAACGGTGTCTCTTCTGTGATTGCGAATCGAATAAAAGAATTCTAGTTTATGTTTTTTTTCTATCATATCCCACCCATCTTGTTATCTACCGCAACAAAACTGTCACTATAAAGGATTTTCACAACTGTATGTTAATCGCGATCCAGATGAGATCACATGCCCAAGCACTCTGCTAACTGCTGGATCTGCATTAGCTGTGTGCCAAAACTAGTCACTGCGACAGGTTTTTCTCTTTATATATAGCTGGCGATAGCATCATACATAAAGTAAGGAATAGTGTGATAAGGGAACGTTGCTTTGCGGAGAATTTAGTGGCAAAGAAAGAGAAAGGAATGCTTGGTTGATTTAGGGATATGAATGCGTTGGTTAAAAGAATATTGAAGAAACAAATCTAGAAGACGAGGGTGACTGGGCAAGACGGTAAGGGTCATCCTAGGCGAACGTATCTCGACCAGATCGAAGATGTTCTGAAGAAAGGCTGCGGTCAAAAGCACTCGTAACCGAAGAGCGTATATGAAAGCGCTCAGGAAAGTTAAAGAAACGAAAAACGTGTGTCAGGATCGAAGCGAATGGAAGGATGTAGTTTGTTCCTACCCTAATGAGAAAGAGGCGTGATGTTATGTTTTTACATTTTATATAAACAATACGTTAATTTATAAAATCTCAAACGAACGCGTGTGTTAAATTAGTGTACACATACCGGTGCCAGTGTAACGCACCGTGCGGGCGCCGGATAATCCGGAAAGCCGATCGAAAACGACGAAAGACCGGAAAGGGCAATAAGATTCGTCCGGCCTGATGGCACGCCTGTAGCTCTTTACCTTTACCGACTAGTCGTATGTGATTTGAAACAGATACGGTACGAATGGAAATATTTTCCTTTGGTTTTTTTTATACTAATATTAGTCAAGTAATGAATATTTCAGCGGCGTTTAGCAATTGTCGGTAGGGGAAAATCTTATAGATTCGCGTTACCAATGCTTTGATGTCAAGCGTCAACATGCTACAGTATGTCAAGTATAAGATGACGTTTAAGAGGTAAATAATAAAATGTATACTTACACGTCCTTTAAAAAAACATATTTTGAATGTAATTGAATTATATAAAAATCTACATAATTATTGCTAACATTACATAACATTTTATTTTCTCGGGAGGATCAAACTCTGTTATCATAAAACAAACACCTCTATTTTAGGTAAAATTAGCAGGGTATGGTCAAATGAACGACTCAAACCAACCCTAATATGTACATCTCGTTCTATTATATGACCGAGCGATACATGTTAAAAAGGGATAGCTTGAAATACCCACACGTTATGGTCCATCATTTTCGTTCAGAGATATTATTTTTGTAATCCTTATATTTTATTTCTAGTGTCCGTCCGTCTTCATATCCGCGGTGTTCCATGACTAATCATTTCCCAGAAGGTCCCGCGTTTGATTACAGGAAACATATACACAACAGACATCCTGATAATGAGTGCGGTTCCCAGATAATTACATAAACTCTGTATAATATTTAGTTGTACATTTCCGTATCTCACAAAAATGTATCGCGATTGCTAAATCGATGTGTGATACACAAATAAACTAGAATATCATCAAATAAAACACATGGCTGATATAAAACGGTCACATTATATAGAACGGTACAGTGAGACAACTTATTTAGTACAGAAAAATGCGCTTAGAGTACCGTACACGTGACGTGCCAGAAGTGAAACTTTGAAAATAGGTTTCGGGATCAATTTTCACATCAGATACCTAAGTTAAATGTATATTGCATTGTCATATTTAGTAACTGACACGAAGCCGCACATTTCGGTCGTTTATGCCAATAAATTTAGTTTAAAGTTAGTTATTTTTTAATTGCGAGCATTTCTTACTCTCGACCCTTTATTCGCGACCAAATATACGCGAAATACAACACACCAACGATCGTGACAACATATTCACGAATATAATCAAACAATGAAATCACATAAACGAACAAAATTACAATTAAAAAAAATTTTGACATATTGTAATTATTTAGATATAGCTTCTTTTCTCTACGACACATCTTTCTTCTCTTTTATGTAATAAAATGTGCCATAAACGAGCCCTTAAGAATTTATTTTATTAGTTTAAATATTTCACTTCTAAATACTAATGCTAATGTTTCACTTCTAATAATGTGCGGGTATTATACGATATTTAAAGGCTTGCGATACTGAATTTGTCTATATTGTGCTGCCGGTGCCAGTTCGTACTACTGTATCGGGAGCGTGGAATGAGATAATGCACGTAAACAGGGATATAAAAGGGTGTACACGTTACACGCACGATCGACTAATAGACAGACAACAATCAACTGATTCTATGTACGTACATACAAACGGTTCGAGGTCAACGTGACTTCTAGGTCAACTGATTTAGGCTTCTATAGATACCATTTTAAACTGTGTTTAGATCAACAGGTAAATTAGTGGGCCGGCTATGCCTGGATTAAGATCTCTCAGTCATTGAAATAAGCAATTCTCGCTTGTCTTTCCCGAACTTCGTTGAGGTTTTGTAAAAAGTGTATATAGGAGTTGTTCTCCGTTCTTCTTTATGGCGAATGCACGTTCGAATGTCAGTTCGAAAATTATTTGTGTATCAGAGTATTAGACGATATCATGAAACTGCAAACTCTTTAATATCAAACACCACCAGTCAAAAACGAATAGATCGATTACCTGTCCCATGATTAAAACTACACGCGCTCGTATGACTTTTCGATATATAGGACCACATCTATACAATTTATTAAATTATAAAAATACGTTTAGAAATTTGAATAACTATAGATTAAAAAATGAATTACAAAAAATTTTGTTTGAATACGATTATAATAGGATAGAGAATCTACTAAAAGCAATCAAGTAGATATAAGTTTTATTACCCATATCTCATCTATCATTCTTATGTGAGCCAATAAATACATAGACACATACTCATTCATACACACGAACACACACATTCAAAACAGATACTCAACATCACATACAGAAGAAAAGTGCGCTAAATTAAATTAAGCATTTCTGTATTAATAAGAATAATATTTTAGAGTAAGGAACTCTGTATATTGGGGAGACACTGACACCTGAGACACGGGCTAAAAAGCCTAGTTCAGGTGACAGGGCCTAACCTTATATTTTTTTGTAAACAAATTTTTTGGGAAATAAATTATTATTATTGTAATTTTGCACAAACCCCGTGAAACTCACACGATTTAGGCCTTATTGCCAAATATCTTACTAGTGTAGCGTGTAGATTGGAGATAAGCAGAAGGCATACAGTAATTGTGATTAGGATGCTATTAGGATCGCCTAAATTCTACAACGCATCGAATATGTTCGCTGAAGCTAGGGTCGATGGCTTTTTCACCATCATGCGTCCACGTTCTCAGTCGATGCTACGGTAGTTCAGAAATAGTCCTAATATAACTAATCTAAAGGGGTTAGCTAGAAAACTGAACGGAGCATTACATAAAGACCTACATGTTATGACTAAAATTAATTTATCTCTATCAATGTGTGTCCGAAATATTTTTTTTTATTATTTGACATCAAGTAAGAGTTTCCATAAAAACTGATGGCTTTGACAAAAATCTCACGTGATGCTAAGGTATGATGCAATCCGAGATGCTAGACAAGCTAAACTTAGATTTACTTGTCTTCTTATAGGTGGTTGGCGACAGGTTTCCAAGAGGAGCGAATAAGTTGGAGCCCACCTCACCTCTATAAGGAGCCTTAGATTTTGGTGAAGGAAAATATGGCGAGGAAACCATAGCATGTGATTAAGAGCATCTTCTATCAATGTCTGGCTGAATAGTTACCAGTCTTAAGTTTGAAGACCTATCACCAAGCACCACCCAAGCATCATCTGAGAGCTCCAAGTGTTCAAAGCAAGCAAAAAGCAAATCTGTTCAGAAAATATTCTTGAAATTGGGTTATAGAACCCCTTGACCTAACACCAAGTTACTATAACCAGACCATGATGTCTATCGTTTATGTAATAATTATGTTTCGTAACTAAGGCCGGAGGGCGGAGCCCCGGGAGCCTTGCGTTCGCATTCGACATGCGAACCGCTCGTTTACTTCCTTCGCTATCAAATTGATTCAATCCCCTTTTTATGCCGCTTTGTGGCATAGTTATTCTAACATAGTTAAATAATAAATTTGTTAATAAATTACATGTTTTGACATAAAACTGGATGCGGGATGATAGGCCTCTCGTGCTACCCTAGGTTACGATCATTTCATATACATGGTGAAAACTCGTCAGAGAGACATGTTTTTTTTTTTTGTTTTCGTTTATTACAAAAAAGTCAAACTTGGTTTAAATAATAAATATATTTAACTGCACAAAAATGTAGTGAGGTAAGTGCCCACGATTTAATATGAAACACTTCGTTCCACATTTAAAAAATGTAAACAAAAAAAATTAACTAAACAAAGAGCACACGGAACACAAAAAATAATAATAACTTTAAATACCTGAAATTTAAAAAAACTAAACAAAATAATATTTTTACTTAGTAGTATTATCGGTGTAGCAACGATGGCGCAGTTGATAGTGTGACCGGATTCCGCGCCAATGGACGCGGGTTCAAGCTCACTCTCACTCTTACAAGTTAACTATAAAATCAGGCTGAGCCTTCATTGAAGCTAATCGTTGGTGGTAGTGCTTTGTCCTAAAATGCCCGCCTGGGTAGCTACCATTCCCAATTTTGAAAGCCTGTCGCCAAATACCAACATGTGTGTTCCGGGAGCATTACTTGAGAATCAGTACCTAGTGTTAGTATGTTTACCATCCTCGACAACATCGCCACTTAATAGGTTAGATTTTGATCAAAGCACTAAGCTTATATAGTATAAAAAAAATATATATCCAAAGTTAACTTACAGGTTTTAACCGTGGTACATGTAATCCGAAAGCCTAGTTCGACTGACCATAAGGGACCAATATACCTATAAGGCTATAGAATTCTGGAATAAATTGCCAGGACAAATTCATTCCAAAGAGCTCATCAGAGCATTCACTCAGCGCAGAGCTGAAGAAGCCCTGATGCTCAGTAGGAATCAGCTACGAGTATTAGTGAGAACACTAACTGGGCACTGTTGTTTGGGCAAGCATATGCACAACATCGGAGTCCAGAACACAAGAGAGTGCAGGTTCTGTGTAATCGCAGACGAAACACCAAAGCACATCTTGTGTAAATGTGATCCATTAATACCCATACGTAACCGAATTCTGGGTAAGCATGTGTTGCTTCCGGAGGAGGTACAGACGCTCTCTACCAAAAAGATACTACAGTATATTCAGGTTGTAGGTCTAGGCAGTGAGCTTTAGCAATATAGGGGCGATCACAATAGATCTGACTAGGTCGCAGTGATACAGGACTGTTTAAGCCTGCATAGCCCCTTTTCGAATAATAATAATAATAATCAGAATGGATAATGAACTTTACTTAATTTAACACTAGATAAAATCCAGTCATTTTGCCGTGACTAAATAAAAGATAACCTATCTATCTAACGCCAACTGCTTAGAACAATATAGGTCCCAACAACTTTTAAACAAATTATTTCTTTTACTGATAAAACGCGGTTGACCTGAGGAGTCTTCACAGCTTCGGCGAAACAGGGCGAGCACTCAAAGCACTCAGCTGTAAACGGTAGCCTAGCCACACCAAGGGCTCCAAAATGGTACGAATCTCGCTTCTATTTGGTATTTGTGTTATTTTTATTTTTATTAGAGTTTTCTATATACCAGTACGAAGCCGGGACGGTTTGTTAGTATAAGATAAATTGCATCAAACAAATGAAATCTCTTTGACGAGATTAAGCAGAAATAATTTGAAGTATATAAGAGGTTTTAAAACAGATAAAACAAGTAATTACTGTCACGTACGCAAAGTACTGTTTAGTTATGAATAATGAAATTAATTACAGTTATGATACTGACTTTGATGTAGATTATAACTGTGTAGCTCCAATTCTAGTAAAAAGACTAGAATAAAAAAAAAATACAAATAAGAAAGAAAAAAGAAACTTAAATTGATTCATTCGTTTACAAAACAGGATCTTGAAAACTAATCGAATAGATTTATAAAGGGAATACCGATGAATCGTTTCATTCGATTTCATTTCAATCAAACCCAATGGGGAATATCAATAGAGAAAAAAAAAAAATAGGAATATTGAAATTGTAAATCACCCAATCAGAAAAAAAAAACACTAAAGTTGACTTAGAAGGAAATTAAATTTTTTTTGCAGACACAATTTCTTTTGTAGTGTATTTTCTTCTTTGAAAACGGAATTGAGTGTCCATAAATATTTTTATACGCGAACGAAATAAACTGTATTCAATTCATTTCTATTAGATATGATAAAATTTAATAAGATTCAACCAAAAATAACTATATTCCGCATTACTTAAACCATACCATAAATTTATTATAACACCATATCTTTTAAAATTTTAAGTATCAATGCGAATTAGCATACACTGTCTAATCGTATCAGTTTCCTTCTTAGTTTTATATGCGTGATAAAATGTGATAATGGAAGACGTGGATTTAGAATATGGAGATGAACCATGTATGTACATATTCGAAAGCGATGAGGTTCAAGATTTCAACTAAAGAAATGTATCTCGTGCTGTTTATTGTTTTTTAACCATTTTAAAAATCACAATGAGATATGAGTTGATGCACGAGAGAAAACTAAAATTCATTGTAATAGAGTCCATCCAAAGAAAATTTATAAAATATTTAAACTTCAAAACTTTTAACGAAACCACAGATTACGAAAAGTGCTGTAAACTTTATGAACTGGTTCCCATTAGTGGGTCGTCGCGAGATGCACGACATGATGCTGCCGCACGGACTGATCAACAGTCGCATCGACTGTCCTCAGCTCCTGGAGGTGCTCTGTCTGAACGCACCGACTACACGCACCAGACACACGGCCACGCGATTGTTCCACGTACCTCACACCCGCACTTGTTACGCAAACAACTCTATTATTAATAGAATATCACATACATATAACAATAAATACTCACAGATTGACATATTTCATCTACATATAGGATCGTTTAAAAATAACATAATCAAAATTCTAACCACGTCTTTGCATCACATGTCATAACAGTTAACATACACACACAAACATAAAACACACACGCACACAAACACATATATTCACAAACATACACATATAAACAATGCATACACAAACCTGTTATTTTATAAAGTACATGTAGTAGAAAACTGTAACTGTATTGTGTAAACTATTTTATCCATGTATAATCTGAAACATGCTGTTGTTTTCTCTCTTTGAATAAATAAATAAATAAATAAAGTTGAAATAACTCATACGATGCGACCAGTCGGTCACTACTTTTAAGTACTAGGTACGCCTAGTAGTAGTGGCAAGCTAGAGCTTGATATGACTTTTTTTGGTTTTTTTCATTTAAGAAAATCTTCTAAAAGAATATGAGAGCGAAGTCATTGTAGACGGTACCAAAATTTACGATAATACGAACAGTACTCGCCATGAGAAAGGACTTACCTGTCAACAGTCTAATAGCGACTGCTTATCTCGGATTGGATTATTCAGCCATACTTATAAATTCCATCCAACGCAGGTACTTTTTAAGTCATCTGAAACATGCTTTAGACCTAGATGATCGATATATAAACCAAACCAAATCAAAATAAACACTATCAAATCGACACAATATATTTCTGATTCTGTTTCTTTTGTAATGACATAATTTGTTAACACGTTCGAGCCGTTGTTTACATTACCCATCTTTCTGAGAGAACATTATTTAGTTGCTGATTTAGATGTCAATTTATTATCGTAGTTTATTTCGTGGTAAAGCAACGATGTTTTTATTGCGTTTGGCAATCCTCAGTTGGACACTTTGGTCTTCTGTGGTGTTTCTATCACACACAATTGTGGGTTCGTAGTATTTATTTTATATTAACATTAGTCTCAGGATTAACAATCATTGACTAAGATTCAATTTATCTTTAATGATATTTTATATACGTCTTAATGCTTATAGCTTTTAACTAATTCTGTTCCAATTAACAATTTTCTCTATTTTATGGACCTAAATATTACTAGTCGGGACATTAGATTTTTTTACCTAAATTTGGCATGTCTGCTTAGTCCCTATATAGTAGTAGCGTGATAATAAATAGAGTCCTCCGTTTTGCAACTGCAATATGAAAACTTTATTTGAATCACCTTAGTAGGTATTGTTTATTGGAGCACAGAAACTTTAGAATTTAATTTTACACGCAGAGATAATTTTCCTAGTAATAAGAAGATCAGATAAGTAATTCAGTCGACATTTTACTAGGTAATAACGGGCATATAGTTATCTATACTAATCAATAAAATTGAAGTGTCCGTTTGTAACATTTCTATATTTCTAAAAATATTTTGGGTTTCGTGTAAACAAATTAAAACTCATGAATAAAATTCTATTAAATGCACAGTTTTTATTTATGTTAGCTCAAAAAACAATTTAGAGATAAAAAATAGTGATCATAGAAACATTATTAACCCCTGAGCACTTACCTGGCGTTTACGCCAGCTTTCCACTGTTTTCCTTTTGTCTTATTTTTATGGGTACTCGACACATTAAAACGATTTTATTATTAGCTTCATACGTATGTGCCTATATAACGGAAAATTTTTGACCATGATTTTGACATGATTTTGACCCCTTCAAAACGTCAAATTGGCTCAAAATTTGATACACTTATCAAGAAATATGCAATTCAATATTTTAAACAATAATGCTATTATCCTTACCAGGATTTTCAGGATTAGCGATTTTTGTGTCTGATATCCGGTAGCGTCTTCGCGCCGATAGGACTACTCGTTAATGCATTAAATGAACTAACTAGATTGCGACATAATTAAAAGAAATTATAAAACACGCTTTTATAGAAAATCCAACTAAGCAAATAGAAAATAAATTTCAATTAAGAATAGAGTAAATAAGAGAAACAAATGGATTTTATTGTAAAAAAAAAGCGTGGGTTGCATGGTGTCAATTGTTATAAACATTTTATTGACAGATATAAGAAATTATTTTTTTACAATATAAACTATTTTTTCTCTTATTTACAGTATTCTTAATTCAATTTATTTTCTATTCTTTTAGTTGGATTTTCTATAAAAGCCTGTTTTTTAAGTTTGTATTAAACTTTATTCATTCTCCAATGATTATTTAAAAACTATATTACGCAGAAAAGAAAACATGATAAGCGAGCGTTACCGGCGGCACATAGATAGTCTAGAATAGAAAAGGAATAGATAGATGATAGAACAAATCTGTTATCATTTTAAAAGATCGACGCTCAGTTAGAGTAGGCGAAGAGTAATATTCAAATAATAATAGAAGGAAAAATTCAGATACTTCAAGTCAAATGAGAGGGAATCTGATAGGACATTCCTGTTGGTAAGTAGGAGTGAAGGCCGCAGCAACACGCTCTGTCGCGTGACAGTAACGACCGCATCTGAACTGCACGGAACATTCTTGATATAAATGTACTAAGTGTATCAGCCGTCAAAGATTATAAAATTACAGACAGGTAACAATAATTACAGACGTGATAGACGAAATTCATTCGACTTAGGTCTTACCCTATTTTGACTACAAATACCTTATAAACATTATGACTTTATTTTAAGGAAATCCAAATTTAAAAGATATTTTTTTTTTAATAAATTCTCCTAGAAATATGGTATTCAAATGGAATTAGTAATATTAACCAAACTTTTACACTTTCTTTTGTTACAGAGGATAGACTCAGTGCTTTTATTAAAATATCATATGGTGTTAACTGCGGATAAGATCAAGGATGATAAGAACACTAAGCCTGGAGGTACTGGTTCTTAAGTGATATCACCAGAACCCAACTATTGGTATTTGGCGACAGGTTTTCAAACTTGAGGGTTGTAGTTACTCAGGCGGAAATTATTATAAAATGCCTACCATCATGTCTCCTAACGATCTTTCGCTAAAATCTCAGACTCATTTTAAAGTTGAACAGGTGGGCTGAAACCTGCGTCCATTAACGCGGAATCCAAATGCACTGCTAACTGCGCCATCGTCGCTTTAAGGTAAAAAGAAAGTTGGTTATTTTAAATCTCCTCTTGACATAATATTATACATGAATAATATTTAATTATAAACAAGATTAAAAATTAGATTATAATTATCGAAAATATGAAATTTATAATGAAATATATAACATATTATTTCAACAACAAAAATATTACCCTTCTGCAATAATTAATCTATGTTCAGACCACGGTCTTTGTTCACAAATCAGTCGTTACAGTATCGACACAAAGGAAATTTCTTCAACGAGTTATTTATTTAGAGTTTCGTTGTGGCCGACGTGCGTCTTACGTATTGTTTGTGTTAGGGGTAACTTACGGGACGCATTAAGCACGCGATTAGTTAGGGTAAAAAGTCGGTATTTTCGGCTGTGGAATGTTGCTTTATTGCCCGTCTTCTGTGGTTTATATTAACTTATCTATCGTCTCTCGTGTCTCATTGTTATCGTATTCAAAATTGTATCTCTTTCGAATTACATTGCTTTTAGGTTTACAAATGCATCTTTTAAAATCTTTAACATTTGAATTGAAATATAAATACTAGTGACCTTATAAATATAGATCCACTTAACCGATTTACATCATTTTTTTTTTTTAATTATTGATATATGTATTTTTTTTGCGTCATTAGATAAAAAGGTATTTTTATTTTTTTTTTATTAGTCACTTGTAGAAAAGTACACACTAAGTAACATGGGATATACTTTTTGATAGTTACGAGTGTTTTATATACCCGTACGAGGGTCGGGCAATGTAGCAAACTATTGAATTCAACAAAGAAGTTATGGAGTTATGCATAGAGTCTCAAACAACTGAAGCTGTAGGAAACTACTTAGAAAGTATCTAAAAAGTGGAGAATGAAAAAAAAAAAACAGATTTTAATTTTACTGTAATGATAAAAGAAAAGCATATCAAAGGAGTAAGTTTTTTTTTTGTAATCAAATTAACCGAAAGAAGTTGGAAATAAGTCCCATTGATCTCCATAACGACTGACCTTGCAACTGCATCCTTATCCTTCTTTTCTTCGTAAGGTCATTATTTCAACCTAAATAGACATGAAGTGAAGAAAAAGTTGATAAGTTGGCTACAAGGATTAGATTACGTAAAAACCGAAAAATTAATATGACAAGTCGATCTGTAACATGGTTAGACATGGACAAAAGATTTGAAGTTACACGTGGCCTCACCGTGGCTGTGGGCGTGTTGAAGGCTTTTTCACGCCATAACATACGCACTAAAAATGGTAGTGGGTGTTTTCAGTATCCATCATTAATTTAATCAATAATTAATATGCCATGGTATTGCCATCCAACGTGGCAGTGTGTCCAGCCTTCTGGGAAGCCTCCCGTCTGGTTGAGAGCTGGATGGCATTCATTATTTATAGTTCTATAGGTCATAGTAATAAGTAGGTAATTTTATTTAGTTTTTTAACAAGAACTGACATTCGAGTTTTAGTCACTGTTTGACCACAGACACAATTAGTTGTATAAATAATGATTCAATCTCGGATCGATCTGGTAAACTAAATTCTACGAGTGAGGGATCGTCTTATACTGCATTTATTTATAATACTAATATTATAAAAAGTTTAAATAATTTGTTTGTTTGTAATCGATGAATTCGGAAAGTAATAATTCGATTTCAATCATCCTTTCGCCATTATAAAGTTATTTTATCAAGAAGTAATATAACCCGCATGCGATATATTCAAATAATTATCCCGCGTGCGCTGACCAAAATAGTCCGTCATACATGAAAACTATGCAGTGCAAAAATGTTGGCCTTTTGTAGATCTAAAAAAGCCTTGGTACGTATCTCATATAAATAAGCCATAACAACACATTTTATGTCGAAAACATGTGAATATTCTTTATAATTTTCAGGAAGTTTTCAAATACAAAACAGTTTGTGAATTGTAAAACCATTGCCATACAAATTTTGGTCTTGTTTGCAATGTTATTCACACTTACAATCATGAGTACTAAACGCTTATTTGTAACGGTGGTCTGTCATAGTGACAAGTTTCGACGTTCAGGATCAGCAAGGGCATAAACAGAGAGACCTACTTAGCGGCTTTATCTGTGGTAAAGGATCGTTTATTAATCACGTGAGTCTCGAAAGAGGGATTGGGAGGGGGCCACCGTAAAGCGAGATATCACGTGTATTTTTCAGAATTAAATTTGGATATGCATATAAAAATAATATTACGAAAAAATTTTGATACTTTGTTCCAAAAAAATATGTAAGTGATTTTGACTATGGGGAGAGTTAAGTCTAAAACCTCAACATATATTACAAGGGGATCGCAAATTTGTTAAAAAAAAAACACTACCTGATTAATAGACGACCCCAATACTGTCGATAGGTGACGTCATCGTTTTGGGAACTATACCTTATTTAACATCAAATGAAGTGCAGTCATTTTACCTCGAACTCTTATAAAAAAATAGTATCTATACTAATAAATAAAATTAAATTGTCTGTTTGTAATATCAAATTACAAAGATATTTTTTTTTTACTAAATAGACATTTTACTGTATACGATATCTATATCAAAAATACATTTTTTTAAATGTTGTCTATCTGTCTGTCTATTTGTAATAGGTAATCTCCGGAACGGCGGGACCGATTTTGACGGGACTTTTTTTCGTAGATAGCTGAAGTTACTGTGGGTCACTTAGGGTACATTTAATTTTCGAAAATAATTAGGCTTCCGCGTAAAAAAATAAAACTCCCAAAAAATTGAATAAAATCCGATTCAATGCACAGTTTAACGGGCAAGTTCTATAATTTATGATAAATATTTTTACTTTATCTTAGTACTAATTTTTTTTTAGGTAAATTAAAGCGCGTAGAAGAATATATGAAACAGCAGCTAGTAGTAATATACTTCTTAAAGTAGATATATTAGTAATTTATGCAAATTTAATCTCATTGTAAATACTTGTTGCCACAAAAATTATCAATTGAATTATAAAATTTCACAACTCAATCATCTCTGTTCACTCTCTATAATTACCTGGTGCGAAGGTATTTACAGTAAAGGAGAAAGGCAGTGCGGGAGGAAGGGAAAGAGCGAAGGAGGAAATCTCGTAAGTTCTTGTAAAACGAGGATCTAATTTCGGATTCCGCTGTGGCCACTTCACCCGACTCGGCGAGACCGGTATTTAATCAAAGTCCCCCAAATCGATGGCTTCAGATTATTCCGAGGTTCTTGTTAAAGATTTTGAGAATATAAACTTATTACGTATTTATTAACTCTAATCTATGCGGGTACGAAAACGATATTTTATTATTTTACACTCAAAGAATGTTATCCATTCCAATGTTTCATAAAATTCATATGAATAAGAGGCTAACATGTGGTCGAAAAAGTAAATATTTCAGAAATCTATTTATAGCGCGTTGAAATAATAATAAAACACTAGAGGGACAACTGCAACTCGGGCTGATTTTACCTATGCAAAATCTACAAAAACATCACGTAACGAAAACACTTGCTTTTTCAAATTTTATCCGTCAAATTTGTTTGACGAACGTCTGAAAATGACGGTAAAAGCATTTGCGTTTTTTAAGACTCCTAGTTTATACAATAACTAATTTATGAAAAAAATCAAAACGTACGGGCATGGCGGTGTTGGGTTTATGCTATTTGGCATAGAAATATTTACCATGATCCTATTATCCAGGGGAGGAAACAGTAGACTATGTTATTATGGAATGAATTGCGCTGGGATATCCTCTTATGGTACGAATGGGCTTAAAGAACTTTTGTACTCGATTACGTCGCAACAACCATACACTTGTAATGAAATTGTGATAGTGAAACATTAAGATGCGTCGAGCGTCTACGATCAGCCAGTGCATAATGTAGATCCAGCAGTTAGGAGATCGGTATGGTAATTGAGCCCGATTGGATTACGATCACAGTACACTTATAATAAAGTACGTTGCGTTCCAGAATTAGCGAGTGTACATATCGGCTAAATCTCTAGTTAGATTATTAATCATAAACTCGTTTGCTGTCATAAAAAGACAGATAATTTGCCTCTTCAATATGTAAGGATACATAAAAATATATATTCCGGTATTTTCCCGTGAGTATCGTAATAGGTGACTTAAAGATAAAATCTAGCAGCATTCTCTGTGTATCACAAACACCTGACTGCGATCGCCAGCCCGTCTACCAGGTGTGGCGATTATGGCAATCCGGGACAAATTTTTGGAGGAGATCCATGTCCAGCAATGGACGTCTCACGGTTGAATGGATAGACATACGTAATTATTAAATGAATTATTAATTTTCTTCTATATAAATTGATCTAGAAAGTTTTTATAAGACACTAGAGGCACTATAACTTCACTACAAGCAAGAAACTAAACTGGAAGTGAAACTTGTTTCTCAAGGATCACAGCCACAAAACTACGTTATCACTAAATTTGTAAGAGTACCTGAGGTAAGAAAGTTATCTCCTGATATGAATTTTTGTTACCGATTCTAAGGACATGTTTTCTCCGTCTAATCGCCTTTAATAAAATTAATATATCATCATCACATCCAAAAGGAATCTAAACGGAGAGACTGGAAACTTTCAATTACAAAGTTGGTCCTCAAGCCTCCACCTGGCCAGCAGCCAAGCCGACTGCGACATCATATGAATTCACCAACTGCTATAAATTCAATTATTCAATTTGGGACGCAACCGCGAGCAGGGCCGCCGTTGAAGTTTTTGAATTTTGCAAACCAGATGAGGTGTGTAATGAATAAGGTTACTCAAAAGATGAATTCAAAAGTTGCATCTGTAAGATTACACAAGATAGAATAGCTATTTGTTTTTCGAATAAGTCTTTGTTATCAAACTCAAGATCTTATTAAATTCCATTATGAATGAATCAAAGGAGGTATGGGATGAGTTGAGATGAGCTCTGTGTTTATTTTATGCACTATTTGGAGTGCATCTTTAATATTACAAAAGTATTATATGTAGCCATATATGCTTAATTCAGCAAAGTTTCTTCCAATATTGAATGATGATCTGAGCCTAAATAGTTAACACGTAAAACCTCGTAAATTAGGCGCCGAGATTGAATAGTTTTTGTACGCCCAACAAAATGGATAGCTAAGAACTATTTTTTAATTTGTTTTGAGCGGTACTGTCAGAGTTTATGATCCATGTTGTGGAATGTGGTTTGTAGAATGCATTGGAACGTTGACAGTTGGGTGTTAAATAATTATGCCGTAAAACAGCTATTAAAACAATTTATAAGTATATTATATCGACCTACAAAGACGTTTCTGGAAGCATCAATAGCACATTAATTATACAGTTAATATCGCTAATTGATATAAGTGATTGATCAAACGAATGATCTGTTGAATGAATGATCAATTAAGGTGCGATCACTTCGTTTTGAAGTGTTATTATATCTTTACTGATTGAATGAAAATTCGAGGGAAATAGGCAATTAATTTTAAACCTACTTTGTCTTTGAAACGATATCTTGTTTCTTTCCCTTGATATACCTCATTAACGTTTATTTTATTATCGCTATGAACTTGAAGCAACTATTTATATAAGGGATGCGATGAAGATTAAAATCTTAATACAATTCGAATAGCAAATAGAATAGTCCGTAGAACTTCTATCACTGTTTATGTCGAGACGAAAGCTTATGAATCTTTATTTAGTAAAATGTAAAATAATGTAACGTTAACAATAGGTACTGTGTTACAGTAAAACAATATACGTTATTTAAAAATATTGCAAATATTTAAAGCTTAGCTTTATTTCCAGTTTGGTAGTTCAATGGTAAATGTAGATACTTAGGGTTTGGGTCTGACCGCATATATCTAGCAATGATTCGAAGGGACAGTTAATATTGGTGAATCAGTATATAACCATATTGAAAACGATCATATATCAAATCGATAACAACGCGAGCGATTGTTCGATCACTGTGTTTATAAAAAGAAAATGTTATGCGCTGATGTAAATATAAATATAAGGTCATTAGTGATGAAGCTACCATAATAGCAAAACAATATAAGGAAATTTAAATGTTTTTTAAAAGCAAAATGTTTAACTCAAAACATCATAATTTTTTTTATGCCAGCCACTTATAGCTTGATATTCTTGAGAAATTAATTGGAATGGCTTGGATACAAGTGCGTGCCTATACTGCAAATATACTAATAGCTTCCATAGCCAAAGCTTGTAATATTTCTGTGTAAATTAATTAGCGGATATTTTATTATTTATGTAGTGTTTTATAATTAAAAGTACATGATGTTCTACAATGAATAATTAGAACATGACTGGCAATCTTACAGTGACGAATTATTTACGGCAATTATAAAAAATAATTTCATTAGTAATTTAAAAATGGTTCACTAATGAGGTTATGCTTGAACTCTATCATTTGTAAATATAACTTTAATAAGGTGTTTTCCAAAGGATCATTCCAGATACAAGTTGTACAAAAATCGTATGAATATCTTTTAATTTTCTTCTGTATATTTTAACCCGTTTAATGTGTAATATTTTTAAAACAATCTTTAAATTTTTCTGAGTTTACACACAAGCCAAAATCATAACCATTTACCATTGAAAACCTCTCTTCCATCTACATGTACAGAGAACATGAGATAACTTTTATCTGAGTTTTATCAAGTTTTGTTTATCTGAGGGTAAACGTATCAATTTTGAAAACCAATGGAAAAAATCTACATTTATAGATAAGAACTAAATATAAAACCAAACATTTTTAGACGCAAAGCTGAACGTAGGAAAAACCGAGGCCATGTAGTTTTTTCTAACTCACAGGATCGAAAAGGTAATCCGTGACGCTAGCAAAAGCCTAACGTTGAATCCGATCGTGACTTGTATAAACAATTTGTTTAGTCTGGGATTGATACACGTGTCCGACGATTGATTTTTTTATTTATTTTCGATTTTAATTTGGTGTACGAGGTTACGGTTTATGCAGTACTCTGTGAATGTTTACCACGTATTTTGGATTTTACATTTTTTGAAACTCTGAGATATTATGGCGTAGTTGATAGCGCAATCTGATTCCGTGTCAACGGACGGAGGTTTAAATCGACCTATCTCACTCTATAATGAGCTTGAGCTTTTAGTAAAGAAGAACATAATGAAGAAACCATACTTGGTGGTAGGGCTTTTCTAATAATGCACGCCTGGATAGCTACCCACTTGAAGTATGATAATCTGTTGGCAAACACTAATAAGTGTGCCCTGGCACCATCACTTAGTGTGTTTACAATCTCTGAACTATATCATCACTTAAGACGACGAGCGATCGGCAACAGATCTGAAAAGTAAGTATTTCAGAAATATATTGCTATCGCGTTGCGCCCCAGAGAAAGAGTTATAAAACACGAAAGGGACAAATGCAGCTCGGGCTGATTTTACATGTGCAAAATAGACCAAAAGATTACTTCGTATTACCCTGTTTCCTACTACAAAACTGAACCGATTTTTAATTTTCTTTTAGTTATAGAATAAGAAACTTTGGCTATACCTCTACGATTTTTTTTACATTTATCCTATCATATATGTTTGACGAACATCTGAAAATTACGGTAAAAATCGAGCATATTTTTCATTTTCAAAGGCTCCTAGTTTCTACAAAAACTAATTTATTGAAAAAAAAATCAAAACGTACGGCCATGGCGGTGGTTTATGTTTTTTATTTGGTATAAAAATATTTACCATAATGCCATTATTAACCCCTTGAGCGCTAACCTGGCGTTTACGCCAGCTTTCCGTTGTTTTCCTATTGTCTCATTTTTATGGGTAATCGACATATTAATATCCAGATAGGAAACAGGAGACTACGTTTGTATGGAATAAAATCCGCTAGCATATCCTCTAAGATCGTTTAAAGAAGCTTCTACAAATGCGAACTAAATAAATTTCAAAGTCATACCTACTAAAGGAAATGCAGTACACTTGTCTGGTAATAGATTCCCATCTAGAGGTCCCCGTTGAGAGACGCGCGAAAGCTGAATAAGTCCCGTCAGATTTACCAGGATTACGTGAAAACCGCACTAAATACTCGACGGGTACGGAGCGAGCGGCTTCAAAGGGGGTTGGTTATCTTGCACTTGAAATGCGATTTAAGCCTTTCGAAATATTATTACCCTATCATCGTTTACAATACGAGTCAGCGGTTATGCTCTTGTGTAATTAATAATTATATTTATATCATTTTAGCGCTACCGTGTGGTGCCGGCCAAGAATATTACCATCCCCATATCTTCTCGCGGGTGTCGTAATAGGCGACTGTGGGAGAAAAACCAGATAATGGGTAACAGCATTATCTGAGTACAAAAAATCACCTTACTGCGATCGCCAACCCACCTGCCAAGCGTGGCGTTATGACAATGCCTCCCTTATTGGGGAAGACCTATATCCAACAGTGGACGTTTTAAGGTTGAATGGATTATTTTAGAAAGATCTACTTTACTATTAAGCCTTAAATAATATAAAAGGCAACGTCTATCTGTATGTCTGTCAGTTAGTGCGCATATCGATCGAGTTACTACTAAACCAATTTACATGTTTTTTTACCGTAGATACCGTACCGTCAGACTGGTCAGGACTTGTTTCATACTACCTGTTCACGCGGCTCTGCTGGGCTTAATATTGCCTATTCCGCACAATTCTTCACTGCGTAATATAGCTTCTGAATGACTATTGAAAAAGATTCTATTTTCATACATGTCTTAAATTATTTTTGGTAGGTACTAATAAAAAGCAAAAATATTTCTCACAAATGCAAACACTTTTCAGTAAAAGTGTGAT
The DNA here is from genome assembly GCA_014132275.2 of Samia ricini. Classification (NCBI taxonomy): domain Eukaryota; kingdom Metazoa; phylum Arthropoda; class Insecta; order Lepidoptera; family Saturniidae; genus Samia; species Samia ricini. The sequence goes on along the minus strand of AP028170.1, from coordinate 31,398,116 downwards.
CATTGAAAAGAATTTTGTACACAATTAAAAGAATTTTCATTTTTTTATGCGGAACATTAATTATTTTACTAAAATAATAGTATCCTAAGTTACGCCTTACATAACGTCGGAAAAGTCCCGTCAAAATCGTTTCGGCCGATTCGAATATTAGCTGGAATAAACAGACAGACAGGCGGGTAAATAAAAAAAATATACAGGTACCGCATGTACATTAATATATATATATATATATTTACTAAAAAACTATTATTTTGATATTATAAACAGATACTTCAGTCTTATTTGTGTGTATAGATAATGTTCTGTTAAATATTATATACGAGTATACAATAAAATGTAATTTGAATAATAAAAAAAAAAACATAACAATCGTGTTGATTGCTTACACCTTTATTCTTACATTATATTATATTAAAAAACGTTTATCTGTACGTCTGTTTATACGTTAGTTAGCTTATAACTTCAGTGTCAATAAATGTATTTATATAATGTTTAGTTGTGTGCCCGCGGTTGCGCCCGTCGTTTTATGTATTCTTCCCTCCGTTATAATTGTTTACACGGAACCCTAATTATTTTCCGAAAAAAAATTTAGTACCTACTATATGACAAAGTAAAAATATTTCTCATAAATTCAAGGCACTTGCCCGTAAAACTGTGCATCGAGTCGGATTATAATCAAATTTTTATGAGTTTGAAATTTTTTAACGCGAAACCCTACTTATTTTTGTAAATTAAAAGTAACCAAGTTACCCCGAGTTACTTCAATTACTTACTAAAAATATCCCGTCTATCCCATCTATCCCGTCGAAATCCGCCCACCCGTTCCGGAGATTAGCTAGAACAAACAGACAGACACAAACTTTTAAAAAATTGTATTTTTGGTATAGGTATTGTATATCTATTTAGTAAAAAAAATGTTTTGACATTACAAACAGACATTTCAATTTTATTGATTAGTACAGATAATCAGAATAACTAATGTAACTCTGACAAAATTATGTCTGAATGACTATTATAAAACACCACATTGATAATATTTTAATTCAATCAATGATTCTTCTTTATTTGCATCACGCAGTAAAGAAATATTACACGAGAGCGGATCCGCGGGCACAAGTAGTCTAGAATATAATAGGTAAAGCATAACAAGGAACGCGACAGTGTCCATTTATTTTCGACTATGTTCACAATTATGCACACAGAAATGTTGCTATATGTCTTACATATTAAAAGACTAAATCAAACCAACACGTGATTATTAGACGATCCCTTAGTTATAGTTATGTGAAAGCGTAAACCATAGTGTAATTTTTTTATTCTAATTAAAAATATCGTATCTCGCAATAAATATAAACATTATTTTGCATTATTTTTATATGCCAAGCGATGTTGCGGGTTTACAATGTCATATTTAAGCGTTATTATGACAATAACCCTTCCGCCAGTGCATATGGCAGCAGCGTGGAGACAAAACTCAAATTGGAAGGAGTATAAATCAAAAGGAGAACTTTCTAAGAAACACCGCGACGCATTAAAAATTATATTAACCATGAAGTCATTTGAGAATGAAACAAATAAACGCTCAAGTTCCCACAATGTTTTGATTCCGTTGAGATTGATCGGAGTGAGATATGGCATCAATGATTTAATATGTTTCAGAATATTAATTGGTTAATATTACCATAAAGAACTTTTTTGTTTGCAGTTCCCTTTCCCACAAACATTTTTAGGGACATTTCCCCTTTCATTCTACGAAATTACCCTAACGTTAAATTCACAAATTATTTGACATCCAAAATGTCATCTACACCGCGTAAACCAGTTTATTTATTATTAACAGATATTCAATTATCTTATTGACATTCGCTAGTAAATATATATTGTATTATGAAGACCCAAGGAAGAAACCATTTGGAAATGCATTATGTTCATTAGTAATGGTTGAAAAACGTAGCTCTGCTTTCGTTCGTATTTTTTTTTTAGAATTAATTCGTTGAGATTAGTAAGCATTAGTGTGCTCAGCTACCACAATTATTGAGTTTGATTCAAATCCTATAATCAGCTGCAGTTTGGTGACCATTGCTCGGCCATTGAGAAGTTTATAGACACTTTACTAACCAAGTATGCTCTTATAGCTACAGCAATAAATAGACCATCCGCAAATAAAATAAAGTACAGCATTTAGTACAGTACAATATCTTCAATTCTTAGCACATCCGGGTTACCGTCTATAAGTAGATTTCGCTAAAGAAAACTGTATTTTTTACAAAAAAAAAAAACCAAAACTAATACGCTAAGGTACAAAGTAGTTTGAATTTTAAGAGAAACACATGAAGCATTCAGCCCATACACATGGACTCGACCGTCTGAGGGGGATGCACACAGGCGAGAAGTTATTGGCCGGGAATATGGTCCGGTTCCGATACTTTATTGTGAACCGTTAAATTTTACTACTGTGCATAAGCTGCGAGCCTCACTCGGGCAAAGTATAAGCGAAAGATGCAGAGCGGTCAATGTTTTATAGTAAGTGTTCGAAATTACCAATAACGCTTCGAAGAATTTTATATTTTAAATTTAAGTAAAACAATTTATCGACGATCTGTTTGGTCTGTTCGTGTATGTAGTAATGTATAGCTCGCTTTATTGGTAATTTCGAATCTTTTGAGGTCACGTCATAGCGTCGGTTTGGGTTTATTTATACTGCTAGTTGATAACGGCGACTTCGTTTGCGTTGTTCATTATCTTCAGAATATATTAAATAAAGATATATAAATCTGGGCTTAGTGTGTTTACCTTCCTAGACTACAACATAACTTTTATATCAGGTGAGATTGTGGACAACGCACTGAGCTTAAAACCGTGTGAAAATGTTTTTTATAGTAACTAAGAAGTAAAATAAAACATCAATTGATTGAATTGAAATCAGTAGCTTTTGTACGATGCGCATTCATTGTCAGACCTCTATTTTATATATAATCGCATTATAGAGATATATTAGAGTGTTTAAAAAAATATTTTCTTGGAACCACGCTCAAAAGTTTCGTTTAAATACAAAATAGGCCTTTGAAACTATAAACCCTTAATATTAATATTAAAGTTGTCCGCATCACAGTTTTCAATTTTCCACAAGAATAACACAAAAAAATTATTTTTGTCTTATGATTGTTATGGCAAATGAACGAATGAATGAATAAATTGCACTGCATCAAATATTTTTGTAGCGAATTGAACGCTCTACAAAAAATGTCTAATGTTATTTTTCGATGAATCAACTCAGTCAAAAGTTATTCGAGGTCAAAGTTAAAACCATGTCACAGCCAAAGCCATGTAAAAATTTCAGCTGTTTTTGAGCTCAAAATTATTTCAGAATATTTTTCATACATCAATCTTTGAAGGCAAAAGAGACAATAGCATTATTTTTTTAAACTCTTTTAATTCGTTTTAAAACCTTTAAATATATAAAATTAGTGTCATAAAAAACGGCTAAATTGAGAATGAATTCAGCTTTGGCCTCAAATAACTTTTGACCGAGTTAATTAATCTAAAAATGACATCAGACCTTTTTTGTAGAGCGTTCAATTCTCTACAAAAAGTATTCTATGGACAATGCAGTGCAATTTATCGTTCATTAGTTTTTTTTTAAATATATAGTTGATATCAAATCGTGTTTCCAGTTATTTGTCTTAAATATATCTTTAAATATGGCTCTAAATGATAGTGAAAATATTAAATACATAAATATACTATATTGCCTCGTCTGTAATATTTATCTCATCCATACAGTGAACGTCAAGCTAGAGTTTTACGTTGCTGTCTGTGGCACGATTTTTTTTTGTGCCATACTTTTTTTTGCGTTGCAAAACTTCTGTAACTGGGAACGTCACATGTCCGCCATTCGCGGCCGGTGCTGCCAGCTTCACATATATATAAAAAAGTTTAAATTAAAATGCACTCCAAGGCGTTGTAGCCTTTTGTTATTATGTAAATACAGTGAATTCAATTTTAAGTTGTGCTAAATCTTATTTTTCTCGTTTGTTTTAAATATATTAGTACCTCCTTTGTCTTGCATGTTACTTCCATGTAATCACTAAGGAATTATACGATTCGTGTAAATCTTTTGAAAATTTACACAAAATGGAAGTTTTTGAAAATCCATATATTTTCACAGCGGGAAGGTCTTTTTTTAAAAATGACAAATGACTTCATTCTAGCAACAAAATACATAATTCACAATTTCTAACTCCACACATAAATAAGCAAAGATAAAAGAAGTTAATTGCTTGTTTTCTTTGCTGTTTATGAATCGATTATACAGTGTATATAGAGTTAAGTTCTCCAACATGGTTCCAAAGCACATCACTGGTTTACCCAATAATAAGTTCAAGCGCTATGTCAAACAGGTTTAAATGTCCAAAGGTTACTATAGTGAAGATCATTACGTGAACGATAGTGATGTCTGGAAATTACAACCCACTCTGTGCTTCCGCTAAAACCGTTCATTGTTATTATGCGCGATGAAGCGATGATCGCTTAGTTGGTAGAGCAGTTGGATTTCGCATCAATGGACGCAGGTTCACCCACCCATCGAAATCTATAATCAGCCTGAGCTTTCGATGAAGGGAAACATCGTGAGGAAACCATAGCTTGGCGGTAGGGGATTTAAATAATTCCCGCCTGGGTAGCTACCACCCTCAAGTTAGAAAACCTGTCACCAGGTGAATTCCGGCAGCATCACTTGAGAACCAAGTACCTCTAGGCTTAGTGTGTTTACGTTGGACCACATCGTCACATAACTTCAGGTGAGATTATGGTCAAGCACTGAGCCTATTCTGTGTATAAAAAAATGTTATAATTTAATGTTTATTATATTTTAAGCAAAACATTTTAAAATAATAACCAGATCGAGTTTCTTGCTTGCGTTCTTCTCGACTGGGTTGTTTTCCGAACCGGTGGTAATTTTTAACGTTCATAAGCGCCTTCCCTGGGGCCCAAATTGAATGAAGCATATTTGATGTTGATTTTGTTTAGATCCATCGACTACTTGGTCGTACCATTAGATAATACTTATGATTCTTATCTTTAGAATTATGAGTTTTATTCGTTGTTTTTATCCGCTATGAAATAATTAAACATAACACGATAATGTGTAACATCGTAATAAGTCATTTTGGTAAAGCTGAAAATCTATCTCCAACATTCTGGCAATATCTTTTAACATATCATCACTTAATAACAAATAATGTTGTAATCGACCGTTACACCGTTTGCAAAACCAACCTAATTTGTATATATTCAAATAAAAAAAAACGTTATTTAATAAAAGGGCCTGATAATATCACAAGTTAGCAAAATGAATACAACTTCCAACGTTGCTCACGCTACCATGTTAAGACTGCTACCAAACGATGGCTTCATAGCATTTCCTACGAACAAACAGAACAGCTATTGCGGATACTTTGTTAGCAAACAGTACAAGAATTGCACATCCCTAGTCCACACACACACACACATTTAAACTTATTTATAATTAGCTATAATTATTCGGTTTAAATTTTACTTTACGAGTATTTTGTTTTATTTAATTTAAGTCTGAACTGCGCCACCGACAAAAACAATTGTATGTGACATCTATTTTGCAATGTTAGGCTTCCAAGTCACAGGCACTGCCTAGTTTGGAGCCTTAGTTAAGGCTATATAATTTTGATGAAATAAATATCTTTGTATCTTGTATTTGTAAGACGCTTATGCACGGCACGGCAAAATACTACCACTTTTCGGAAAACAACCTAGTCATCGAAAAGAACTAACAAGTAACTCGATCTGGTTTATTTTCATGTTGTTTTTTTAACTATACAACGAACAGTTATATGGTTTATTAGTAGATACATAGAGAATGCTTCTTGAGAAGTTCGATCTATTAAGCTTTAAGACATCGAAAATACATATAAATTTATAGGCACATTACGCTTAGTTTCGCTTAGCGAGAGGACAATGCACAGTCTAGACATTAGAGCTTGTACGGCATCGTTAGCAAGGTTCCAAATAGTGCCTACAGTAGTTAGGCGCACATTAAACACATCTGCCAGCGGTTACATTATAATTGGGTCGGACACGTGAACCCGTATTGTGTTTTACGATTACAAACGTCTTAATCGATGACTTCTATTTTCAATTATAAACCATATATATAAATCACACTGCCTATTATATTAAAATTATATTATTATGTAATACTTGAATATTTTATTTTCATTAAAGGCTCTCTATCATTGATTTTTAACCGACTTCAAAAAGGAGGAGGTTATAAATTCGTCTGTAAGCTTTATTTTTTCGTGTACGTTTGGTTGACGATTTCTCCCTCAATTGTGGATACTTTGTTACCCGTAAGCTGGCACCGATTTCAAAATTATTAATGGTATTAAAACAAAGGATATATCGAAGTTAGCAGAAGTAGATTAATAAAGTCATGATTTATTTACTTTTTAGTGCATTTGTATAGTATATTCTTATGAAGTTGGTTTTGTTTTTAATTAAAAATTTATTTTATTGCATCTTTATATATCCAAACGTTGTGCCGCTGTAATTTTAGACTAGTATGAAAAATAGATGACAGAATCTGACGTCCGTGATACAGTCTCAGTACGGACGTCAACGTCATTGTAGATCTCCATGTCATAATTGTAATTATATTGTACTTTAAATATATGAAAAATATATACTTATAAATAAAATTGAAGCCCAGACTGTTTGCAAACATAATGAAAGCCAACAGAACAATAACGCGATGCAGAATCGTTCAAAGAAAATAATGTCTGTCTGTAATATCAAAAATAACAATGTTTGACTAAACACATATAAATCTATAGAATCATATCTCTAGATCTATATATATCACCAAAAATGCAATTTTTAAAATTTTTGTCTCTCTGCCTGTCTGTTTGTTCCGACTAATCTCTGGAACGGCTGGACCTATTTGGACGGTACTTTTTTTGTTAAATAGCTGAAGATACTCCGCGTAACTTATATAAAAAATTAAAACTCATAAAAGTTGGAATAAAATCCGATTCAATGCACAAGCCCATCATAAGATCTGTCATATTGTATGGATCAGAATGCTGGGCTAGTAAGAAGATGGATGAGAAGCGACTCCATGTAGCTGAGATGCGAATGTTGAGATTAATGTGTGGGGTTACAAGAACGGATAAAATAAGAAATGAATATATTAGAGGGAGTTTGAAAGTTGCGCCAGTGTAGAAAAGTTGAAAGGTTCCCGTTTGTCGTGGAAGGATGAATGTGGAAGGATGGAAAAGTAGAGGAAGGCCAAAGAAAATGTGGATGGAGTGTGTAAGAAATGACATGAAAGAAAAAGGAGTGAATGAAGAGATGACGGCTGATAGGGACGTATGGAAGAAGAAAACATACTGCGCCGACCCCAAGTGAGTTGGGAAAAGGCATAAGAATGATGATGATCTATGTACAGTTTTGAGAAATATCTTTGCTTCATGTTAGTAGCAAAAAAAATGTGGGAAAATATTACGCCGTGAAAAATATACGAAACGCGGGCGCACAGCTAGTATGGAATAATTTTTTTATAAACTATTTATAGTAAAGTAATATTTTAATCAATAAAATATCGATATGAAATTAGTAAAAGAATAAATTGTTATAAGTTGAAAAGAGTTAATATAATAAATCTTGGATTTTATGTTCATATTTGTCGCAGCACTTTTCTCGGGCAGCGTGTCTAAAAGGCTGTCTAGAAACACACCGAGCTCGCAATGCGACTGTCTTTTGATCTATAAAATTAAACTTGCGCTTAGATTGTGCCCCAAATGATAAGTGGTTATAATTATAATATTTATATTTCTCTGTAACTGAAATAAATAATATAGGATTTTTTCTTTTGAAGGATACTTGAAAAAAATGTTGACAGTAAAAACATAACAAACTTCTTTTTTTTTTGCTCTTGTTTTTTAAGAATACATCTATCAGTTCTTAAAAGATCTTGATCTTATTACTTTCTTACGGAAAAAATATTTATTTCAATTTTTATTTTTCGGAACTTTGGGCTGTGCACATTGAAATTGTTAAGATAAACTAACTTGTCTTCTGGTTTTTACATATATTAGCGCTCCGAGCAATAGTTATGTACATTTTTATATAGTTTTTTCATAATTAAAACATACGATATACTGTGTAAGTATTAATTGTATAATTTATCTCTGAACGCCAGTACTTAAACCCCATATGATACTTGGTATACCGTAGCACGTTGACGTCCCATGACCTAGCATTGGTGACGCGAATATATAAGGTTTTCTCTACCAAGAATTGCCCAACGCCGTTAAAGAACTTGTCACTTCAAACATAAAGTAAAAACGCTAATATTTATCACTTGCACCGCAACACAAAGGCACGAACCGCACAAAAATAGAATTTTCTCACACGACGTAGTCAGCAAACGAATTCTTTGTCGGAGTACACTTCTGTTCGGGGCTGATGGAATTTTGAAAAGTATTGTTTAAGCATACCCTGGTATTATTACATTATTCTTTTTTACACGGTGTAAGCTCAGTGCTTAGACCACAATCTCACCAGATGTAAAGTGACAATGGTAAACACACTAAGCCTAGAGGTACTGGCTATCATATGATGCTGCCGGAGCACACCTATTGGTATTTGCAACAGGTTTTCTAACTTGAAGATGGTAGTTACCCAGACGGGAATTTTTTTTAAAATGCCCTACCACCAAGCTATGGTTTTCTCATGATGTTTTCCTTCGCCGAAAGCTCAGGATGATTTTAGAGTAAGTTAGGTGAGTTTGAACCCGCGTCCATTGACGCGAAATCCAGCGACGCACCTAGCTAAGCCATCATCGCTTAAAAAAAAAATTATTTATTCTAATATTTACGGATCACTAACTGGTATTTACATTTTACCACAGACTATGAATAATCATTATTGTATCAGTTGGAAGACGTCCATTGTTGGGCATATACCTCTTTCAAAGATCTTCACAATTACGGCACCTGTGTCCAGCGAATTCCCGTGACCCTCTCCAGCTCATCAGTCAACTTTTTGTAGGCCTACCCACGTTGCGTCTTCTGGTACATGGTCGCCATTCGAGAACACGATGTCCTTTTTGATTAAAGCCATTGTATCAATTAGGAACTAAAATACTTATTACTGAGAAGCTTTTCGAATCCAGGCAAGATCGTATGCACAAATTGTGAAGTGGCAATGAGCTGGCCATATTACTCGTGGAACGGATGTCTGATGGGGCCAACAGGTTCTCGAATGGCTGCTGCGTACTGGAAGACGCAGCGTGGGTAGGCCCAGCACAAGGTGAACCGACGACGTAGTGAAGGTTGCGGAAATCCGCTGGATGCGGGTTGTGCAAGACCGGTCGTCATAGACATCTTTGGGGGAGACCTATGTCAAGCAGTGGACGTTTTTCGGTTGAATGGATGGATGTATGGAAAAAAACCAGAATAATAAAGTAGCTTTCATCGCTAAAGTCTCTTGTATAAAATATAAAGCAAGTCGCTAACTACTTAAACTACAAAGGTCCATAAGGCCATAAAACAGCATGGCTAGACTGACGACACCAATTTATTACAGAGTGATTGGACCCTCATTGTTAAGTGTAACTAACGTTGTATACTTCTTGCGGCTAGCGACATTGTATCAGCCCCTCTTGAACAGAAGCGTTGCAACGTTATAAGAAGACGGCCTTTGTTACCTTAATAAACACATTAATAACCTTCTTTTTTAAAATATGGAAAATCTCTCGCTGGATATCTATGACCGAACGATCGACTTCAAAACACTTAAAGAGAAACACAGTCAGTGGAAGGAAGGTACTCTGACGGCGGAAGGTATCCTTTTTGCAGGCCAATGTTCTTTCTTAAACTACGCCTGTGGAACTGTAGTAGGAGGAAGGACGATAAAAAACAGTTAATATCGGAATCCAGCTGGCCAGTTAGCTAGCTAGTTTAAAATAGACGAATTTGTAGGTGATGAGGGTTACAACTAGAATTTTATTTAATGTCCATATACGGTTGTGAGATCTTTTCGATAGTGATTCTAGGAACAAAGAATAAATTGGATTAGTAGTAGTGTTTAAAGGAGAAGAGAGACTGCAAATGCTAGAGCAAAGTGGTAAAGAAGAAAATTAATAACCCCTAGAGCACTAATCTGGCGTTCACGCCAGCTTTTCATTGTTCTCCTATTGTCTCATTTTTGTGGGTATCGAGATTCCTGCACATTTAAAACATACCTATTGTTGTATATTTTGAACTAGAGTTTGTTACGAATCTAAATAAATAATTTTTTGTATATTTTTCAAATTAATTACAGCCTCTATAATAGATAATGGTACAAACAATACTCGCTTATTACCGTCGACGGACCGTCGACAATACTCGTCGGAACGCGCATAAATACACACACACGCGGCACGTCACCCGCTTTATTCACTATTCATTTTTCATACAGCTCAAACGAATAACGTCTTTAATTCGAAGCGTTAAGACTCTTGGCGTATTGTAACTTGGAACTCTTATGTAGGGAAACCAAGTTTTATGTGCGGACAATTAAATTAACAAATTCCGTTCCCGTTCCCATCGCGATACGGTATCAGTCAGTGTTCGAGTTGGTCACGACTGTAATCAACCGGATCTCGCTGGGCCCTAGTATAAACGATTCGGGGTCGTGATCAACCCTGACCGACCTGCGATTCGCAGTAGACCGAAATAATAATTACTTATAGATCGGCACTTACCTCTCGAGTAACGCCGGTGTCCTGTTCCACCTTCCGTAGCCCGTGTGTAGTAACCGACGTATAGTGTAAATGTATGAACTGAGTGAGTGAGCTAGGAAGGCGGCAATCTTAAAATTAATGTCAAACAATTTTCACATATAAAAACGTGTATCCTCGCTTCAAGTTGTTACCAAACTGAACTCTGCGTCAATACTCGCGGGTACTCCAACATAATGAAAGTACCCCCTTTTTATGTTATGATCAATAATTAACAGCCAGTATAACAGCACTTAACGAGGTTATAAGTCAAAATACCCTCATTGGATCGCGACCACCGTACACTTGTCACGCCAGAAATACTTACAGATAAGTAATTACTTAACCATAGTATATGAAGATGATTATTGATAGACTCTTACCTGCCGGTTGTCTTAATTGGACTTTTACTTGGATTGTACTTTAGTTAATAACAGACGGAAAGCGGTCATTTTGCCGAGATTGGATTAAAAAAAGTTTTTGTTTCTACTTTTTACTTTAAGCATGTAGTTTTAGGTATAGCTGTGAAGCCTACTTAATAGATTTGTTAAGAAATATATGAAACACGTGTAACTGTCTATAATATTCGAGGGTTTTTCTCGATCTCCCTGATTTCTACTAAGCAATGGTACATATCATTCATACATATCATACATCTTATAGTTGACCGAATTTCTTTTCTGTTATTTATTGTGTTTAATGATAAATGAGCTTTAGTTCTCAATAATAAAATTTGAAACAATTAAATGTTTTCAATTAACACTCATTTATATATGTAACTAAATAGTACTACCTAAATATTTCCTATGGTAATAATTATTTATGCTTGCTAATCATATTATTATGACATCGCTTAGTGATAATATGCATATGTAATTTGTTTTTTTTTTTTTGCTCAGTTTCCATTTTGATTAGTCTTCATGCTCAGTGTTTTGACCACAATCTCACCTGATGTTAAGTAACGATGAGGTCCAGGATGGTAAACGCACTAAACCTAAATACTGGTTCTCAAGTGTCGGTGCCGGAACGCACCTATTCGTATTTGCGACAGGTTTTTGAACTTGGGTGGTAGCTATCCAGATGGGCATTGTTAAAAATGGCCTACCATCATGGTATGATTTCCTCACGATGTTTTCCTTTACCGAACGCTCAGGCTGATCTTAGAATCGAATATGTGGTTTTAAACCCACGTCCATTGACGCGGAATCCAGACGTACTATCCACTGTGCTATCATTTCACCATTGTTTCAGCCTCGATCAAGTTAAGCCGACAAATTCTTATAATATGTGTATTCTTATTTATTTAGATGATTTGAAAAATATCCACAAATAAATATCATTGTATTCAACATAGTCTTAACAAAAAGTCGTGTAAATGTAATTAAACGAATGTCAACTTTATGGCGCATACAATAAAGATCATACGGAGGCATGCGAAATTTGTAACGAGTGAATAAAGACGAACGTTGGAGGCTGGCTGTCTCTCAGTGGGTGGTCTTTGACAGACAGATGCTCCATTTTACCAAGTACTCGTGTATCACACAGTTCACATGCGCCATTTTTAATTTTAGAATACAGCGAAGGATCGTTAGGAAATATTTCCTTTTTTAATATTACGTCAGTCATAATCATTTATGTCAAGTTTTGAATATTTTGTAAATGTAATTGTACACGGACAGTTTTATGATTATGTGTATATTTTGAAAATGATGGGCGGTTCAATGGCAATCCTACCATACTACTATGGTAGGATTCAGTGTTAATAGATGCAGATTCGAATACTTTCAGATAAAGGAAACATCTTAATGACACCATAGCATTGGCTTTTAAGTTTGATAATCTGTCAACAAATATATAAGTATGTTCTGGCAGCACCACTTGAAATCCAGTATCTATCATTTAAGAACACGTCGTCACTTAACTTGACTTGATTAAAATAAAAACATTCTTTATTCAGTTTAGACCCTGATAAGGCGCTTATGAACGTCGAAACAATACCACCGGTTCACAAAACAACTCATTCGAGAAGAATGCAGGTAACAATATGATGGAGGTGTATACCTCGGATGGCAAAAGCTTGAACGAAGCCTTGGTAGAAAACTGCGTAGTGATATCTCATAATGTTAACTCACAAAAAAAATAGTTTGTAAGATAAAATATGTTTTTATTAGTATAAGTGGTGATAAGAAATTAAAAAGTGGTTTTCATCATCTCTACCAAATAAAACAAGGCCCCAACACTTCCCCCAATCCTACATACATACATAGAAACTGTAAAAAATATGGTTATAACCGTTGGCGAAAGTGTGTTTTACCGTGTCATTTCCAGACATCACTATCGTTCAAGTATTGAGGAAAATTAAGACTTCCTTGATATAGTGCTTATAATTATTCTGAGGTAAATCGACAATGTTCTTTGGCATTTTGTTGTAAAACCAATCTTTTATCGAACTTGCTTAAACCTAAAGCGCTAAAACAGTATAACAAAAATATAAACATTACACACACTAAACTGTACCTCAAAAGTAAAATGAGGTAAGGTACAATAAAAGTTTTTATTTGACTCACTCCCTGTATATATAGCTATAATATAAAACTATTATATTAATGGATTGTTTTCTAGAAAAGTTGTCGCAACTCTTTGAGAATGCACATCATTTATTATGATGCAGCATACAGCATTCAAAGCCGAGTAAGTTATTTGTCTGCTCCAAGATGTCAGAATATGTCTCTTTATATCAGGGGATAGCCAATAAATTTCCATAATATCGAAAGTTTTACATTAGCAAATCGCAACAAGATCAAAAATATATTTAAAGTAATTAATCTTATAGGTCAATATCATAGGCATAATATTTGATGTTTTTTTATAACAACCTTACCTGATGTTACGTGACTGCTATCAACAGTTGCTGCTGGAACACACTTAGTGGTGTTTGACGTCTAATTCCACGGGTCAGCTCGAGCCGAGCTCGGATTTTCAAATGTCGTTTTACTAAATTTAAAAATAATAAGGTACCTTCATCGGCTATTGGTATCAGAAGAAAATACTATTGTTTTCTACTGGCAATTATCATCATCATCATTATTAGCCTATGAAAGATCATACCATTTATGAAAGATGCTTGAAACAGCGGCTTGGAAGCCGTATATGATGGCTTAGCAAAACTATATAGGAGTGGCAACAATAGACACATTGACTATCCCTAAACAAATTATTTTTAAGTCTAAGATTTACTATTGGTTTATGCCGTAAGACGCACTCTATACATTTTGCTACTATCACTAAATAGATTCAAAATAAACCATACCAATATTTAATATATGATAAATTTATATAAACTGTAGATTATATGCTAAGACATATTTGTAATATTTTATTACATAATAATATATTAAAAGTAAAATGCCGTAAATATAACTAACTGTTCCTTTCGTAAGTAATAAATTGCTCAGAGCCCTTCCCAGGCACGTGTCACTTTCAAACGTGCCCCGAGATAAATTGTCACTTGTAGGCAGTTGGTATCAATTTGAATTTACTTCAAGTTAATCTACGTTTAACTTATTTTATATTACATATTTACGATATGTTTTACTACATACAACTTTCAATTAACGATGAGTAAATCTGTCACAATTAAAATTTTAATAAAATAGGTCCTAAATTGTGGAAGACTTTACCGCGTCATTGTAAGACGTTTGAATTTAATTTTATGTGTACCCTTTATGTGTTTTAACTTTAACAAGTATACCCATTGATTCATTCGTTAATTCATTCCTTAAATCATGTATATTGCTAGCGCCACTATTTGGAAAAATTTTCTTTTCTATCGGCATTCATAATAGGTTTTAACAACTGCCACTCTTTCCCTACCTGTATAGTTACAGTACAGTATAGTATAGTAACATTACAAGTAGTCTGCGCGCATCCGACTTGATGTTTATGCAACATAGTATCGTATTATTAGCCGCTTCGATCCTTCACGTCTACTAAAGATGTTAGTCTTTATTATAATAGTCTATGTGCGTCCTTAGAGGTGCGCAAAGGTAGCACTTTTTGTTACTAACACGGCACAACATCACAAGAATCTGTAATTACGGCGTCTTTGACGGATCCTTCATATGCCACTATAAATATTTTTTTAATGTTGACATCATAATTCTTTGATTTCAAATGCTCCAATATTTCTACAAAGGCTAATTCAAAAAACATCAATGCTCTGTAAATATTACAAAACGTTATTAAAATTTGCAATATTGGAGGTTTAAGATTGGTTTACTTGTTTAAAAGGAAAAAGTTTTCTAGTTAAAGAGTTTTAATAAGTGTAACACTCAGATATAAAAACCACAACAACACAACAAAAGTAGATGACATGAGAATGATAGATATTTTGTTTCTTGAACATTATTAATAAGGTTTTAAATAATGAGAGTTTCCCACCAAATGGGCCATGGAGTTATAGTTCAAGCAAACAATTTTAGATTTTTATTGAAATACGTTTTTTTTTTAGTGTCCGGTAGCGATAATTGGAAACAGTCGCCGGTCGCTATTTCTGATTATTGCATGTTTTCTGACAGTTTCATTATGTACATATATCGATGAAGAAACATTGATTTTAGTTGTTGTGTTTAAAATACGTCGACAAAAACGTCGTTATTGCCAATATTTACAGGCAAATCAAGACTCAGTGTGCGTGCCTTCTATCGGATACGAGTCAGCAGCAGTCTCAACTTGTCCGTATGCATAGTGCTGCGTACAATTGTAAGGAAACTGATTGATGTAGCTCGTGTCTCAACTGAAGTCACTTTTAGTTCACAATTGCCTGGTTCCTGAATAGTTTTTGATTGGCCATCGTTATGTGTCATGTAGAAGCACTGTCAAGTAACTGAACATAAAAATTATCTACGTCTGTTTTTGCTAATTTCATATTTTATCCAAATAAAACATTCACTTCTAATTAGCATTCTAAACAAGAGACAAATGAGCCTACGTTTGCGTAGCGCCTAAGAGAATCACCGCATTTGTAATCCACTTAAATAATTATTTTTCTGAAAGTTTTTTTGGTGAAAGAAGAATGTGAATGTTCCTACGCATCCGATCTGGCTGGGAATATCAAAAGACTTGAAGTTATATAATATTGCATATGTTTGTCGAAAACAGTAAAGTTTCGTTAACCATTAGTTTTAGTTAACTATATACAGTTCAATCGACCCCGTAACACAGTTGTAGTGGTAGCAAGTAGTGCCCATAATTCGCGGAACATTATCTTCATTACCATATGCCGTACATTGTGTTCCGCTAATTAAACTATACGGGTGACTTTGTGTGACAGCTCATTGAGAAGTCGTTTGTCTTTGTTGTATGTAGGTTACTATCTATGTGAGATATTATAGTAAAATTATATTTTTTCTCTAACTTCGTATACGTATTACTCGAAATTTCATACAGTTTTAAATGCATTTTGAAATGTCCCCCTGGTTAGCTACCACCGTCCGGTGTCATCACTTGAAAATTAGTACCTGTAGACTTAATGTCAAATAAAATAAAAAATAAAAAAACCTTTAATTCTAATTCAAGAAGGAATCTGGTAAAACGTTTACTACAATTTACAATATTATATTATTGTAATTATATTGTTATATTAGTCGCCTCAGCGGCGTAGGCCTCCCCTAAGGTCTTCTAAACATCTTCGATCCCTGGCTAACGTCGTCTAGTTAGGTCCACATCTCTCCGAGAAATTATATTAAACATGCTATTCATAATCTTATTATTGGGTTCAAGAGCAAATTCTACCAGTCTCTCTGGCTGTATGGACTTCTTTTCCCATATTTTCCAAATACCATATCTTCTCTTCGAATGTGTTCGATTTTCGAATTAAAGTCTCCTAATATGATAATGGGTCTACTCTTAACAGATTCCAACGCAGTCTCCACAGCTTGATAAAAAGCTCTATCTCTTCCTTCGTATATACTTCAGTTGGAGAATATACCTGAATAAATGTCCATATGGCATTGTTTATAATTTTAATCTCTAACGTTGCTACTCGTTCGGAAAACGGTTTAAAAACTCACACTATTATTTTTTAGATACTTTTTCACTAAGAACCCGACTCCATTTCTACCATTAGAATCTACCGTATGACATAAGACGAAATCAGTGTATTCTTCTATAGTTTCCTCTCCTCTTCTAGTTTCATATAAGCCTATAATATCCCACTTGATTGCTTTAACCGCATTGTTGACTTAATGTGTTTGTAGCTAAACATTAAACTTATAGACACTAGCTGTGCCCGCGACTTCGCTCGCGTGGAATTCAGGCATCCCGTCTCCGTGCCGTCCCGTATAAAGTATCCTATATTTGTAGCTTTCTAACAGTGAAAGAATTTCCAAAATCGGATCCGTGGTACCGGAGATTACCCTGAACATTCAAACTCACAAACTTTACCTCTTTATAATTGTAGTATAGATTGTTCTTATCCATATATTTTATTATTATGGTGTTTTTAATTAATCTAAATAAACGCTATTCATACATTATATAAATACATAAACATATGTGTAAAGACACGTTAAGTATAAATTACTAAAATGTCAAATTTCATCGAAATCGGTTCAGTAGATTTTGCGTCATTGCCAAATAAATTAATAAACAGACCAAACATTTTTAAAACTGTCGAAATGCGTCGTGTTTTAGATTCTGAAGTCCTGCATAGTAATATCTCAGAACATTCCAAATTATTAACAAATTAGTCTGTTAAATGCTTAGATATTGTGTAAAAATATCAAAATATTGTTTTCTCATTTACTATGTCTTAGATATTTAAATTTTATATAATCTACATATATTTTATACTAGCTGTGCCTGCGACTACGCTCGCGTGGAATTTAGACGTCCCGTTCAACATTATTCAAACAATTTTTTTAACAACAAATTATCTGTTTCCGAACAGTCCAAGTAAGTAAAAAGTATAGCGCCATCTATGAATAACCGTCGGAAGTACATATATAATTTGCTTACGTAATCACATTCTAAACACTTCGTCCCACATGTCATCAAAAATGAACGAATCATATACCGTCCAATTAATTACAATGAAGTAATATTATGTTCCGCGCCACATTTATATCTACCTATTGATATTATAATTGACATTCATTTCCCTACATTCTCCAAAAAAAATGCTTTTAATACAACGCTTAGAATGCCTAGGTGATTGTGAAAATCGAATATCAAAATATTGTTTTCTTATTTACTACGTCTTAGATATTTATTTTGTATATACTATACATATATTTTATATTATGTCATTCTGTTCAATTTCAATTAATCTATCATTTTTTTTGGTCTTGAATATGGCCAAAACGCATGTATTTACAAACTCTTTTTTCATACTAAAGACGCCTCGTGTCATTCAAATTACTATAACTTTTGATAGAGTAAACCGAATTTAATGAAATAAAGTTTTGATGTTACCCCGCAATATGCTTTAAAATTAAATATACCTAGTACTTTCTAATTGATACCTGCATATACAAACAGACAGACAGACATTTCTAAAAATGATGGAAATGTGTTTAATTACCTATTTTTAGCCGCTTGCAAAAATTATTTTCTCTTAAATTTAAAATTTACAGACCCGTGAAATTTAGGATAGGATATGTAAGGATAGTATAGGATAAGAAAACTTGTTTATTGAAAAATTAGTAGTGCCCTACGTCTTTGTTCGCACATAGCAATATCTATCCTTCTATGAGGACGTAATGTTGTTATTTTTTTACTCGTTACAATCAGAAAATGCATCTTAAAAGAAAATCATGTAAATCAGTATTGTGGTTCTCCAGCCATAAACGTTTTAAGAGATAGCCAAAGAAACGTAGCAAATAATAATAGAAATTACTCAATTATTTAAATTTAAAAATGAAACTTTATTATATTACATTTCTATTTTATTATTCATATAAATAAAAATCACACGAATTGTCAGTGATACTTAATTAACCTTCTTTTAAGTTCTAAATTTCATGAATTTAAATCGTAACAACTACTGTTAGAATAAAAAATCTCCAACCAACCCGTCGCAACCTCTCCACGTACCCACAAATCAATTCACCAATGAAAGTGATCGTGCTTATCGCCCACATAAAACCAAGGAACATGAAAGCTCCTTTCAAGTGATTTACACCAAGCGGCACGATAGTACCGACCTCCCCGTCAAACACCCTGTGGATAAACATCTCATCGTTCCATTTATTAATCAGACCGATCTCTGAAACCCTCCGTATGATACCGTTGAATCTATCCAGTAATGGAAACCATCTCCTTGCCAGTAACACTACGCCATATTTGTACAAATTATTTTTTTCCGCAAAACAATAGATCAACGGTTCCCCTTTACCCAATTTCTGATCCTGATACTCTGCCTGTCGACGGGACGAAACAACTGCGAAGTCTCTTCGTAGGGCCGCCCTTCTGATCCCCTCCGTAAACGTCGTCGAGTTATATTTGCGATACAAATAAAACGAGCTCGCGTTATTAGTCTCAAAATACGAACGGTAAATCGCTCTTCCACCCAAAGGAATCCCAGACAGTATCAACTCCGCCTCGTCACTTATCTGCTTTTCAAATCTGGGATGCATTAGGAAACTCCTGAGGAACGATTCGTAACAAATCCCCATGTTTAAACTAAAACACAGCCAACAGAATATTAGAATACGAAACGTTGTGCCTTTCGGTTTAAATTTAGCTCCCCAACCTAAAAGCATACTTAACGTCATCAACATAGACTTTGCCGGCCATTTAGTAACTGTGCCTAGATTCTCCCTGTAATAGAAAAAGTGCAGAATGATGCCTGTCACTAATAAGCTCATTAAAATTACAATCCAAACTGGCCATTGAAATATATTTACTAAATTATCCCAACCGTCAGCTTGTCTAGCTTTAGTGAGACACCATGTCATCTCGTCTTGTGTGTAGCTTATCGTTGGGTGAAACAGTTTGCGTATAGTTTTAGTAACTTCAATATTACCGATAACTAAATCGCTCGTACCGTTTATCAATTTTCCAAAAGCACCGCTTGCGGTACCGTCTGTAAAAATAGTGCCCCAATTTTCTTCTATCCCGGACATTCGAACGATCATGGTCATGTTTGTGAATTGGGCTATTAATTTGACTAAGTTGATTTCACCTCCTTTACGAAATTCGTATTCATCGCTAAAGGAACTTGATGTAATTTTTCTTACCGGAGGCATAACATAGGGTTCTGATATCACTGCGTATGTTATCAAAGGGCATCCTTTCATATCTGACGGTAGCATTTCTGCCTGAACCTTTAATTCGTGTACTGTCCCATTTTTACATATATCGAGCATATAAACCGCGTCACAAAGCCCACCACAGTTTTTTTCAGTATAAGGCTTCCAACTATAAGATATAACTTGTTTCGTTGTTTCATTATAAACTAGAACTATTGTATTCAAAAGTTTATACACACGAAGTAGGTTAATAAAGTCAATAGCTACCGACGCCCCGGCTTCGTTCTCAGCGAGCTGATACAAAACGATCGCCTTGGCTAATGGATTCCAAGTCGGCAACTTATTCAACTGCAATATATTCCTTTTCAATTCAGATTTCTCCTCTAAAACCAGCATATAATTTTTAGCTTTCTCTGGGAAATGGGACGCGTTTGCGTGCTGGTAGGAAGAGTCCTTTACCATAATCGAATACTTTGTACCGGCGTGTATCGTTCGGAAAAGTAAATCCTGTGTTACTGATGAATAAGAGTTAATATTGATTATCACGATGCTGCCGCTTAAAGCCTTCTTCTCGACGAAATATTTAGCGGATAGTTTTAAAACGCACTCAGCCGTTTTTCCCATGTGATCGGAATCTCCTGTTGTCATTAGCAATGGGTTCTCGCTTACCGCTGCGGGAAGTAAAATCATCAAAAGTGGGATAATATATTTTGCGCACATTTCGTCCGTAAGGGGTTTCTAGAAAAATTGAACTATTTTCAACGTTTTTCTTACTTTATGTACAGTCGTAATTTATGAGTGTGGTATTTTTCGTGCTTCGCAGAAATTAGAGATCCGTTTTTTACGAAACAAAAGTTGAAAATTATTATTAAATTGGTGTATCATAAATATGTCGTAATAAACCTTTATATATTTAAATATTTATAGAAAATGTCTGACTTATATGTCTGTCTGTCATTATATGGAATATAACGGAATGTCTGTCTCTCTGTTAGTTTATTTAAAACTCGAGAACCACTTAATTGGTTTACGTTATTTTTGGCCAAGTTCTAATATAGGTAGACTTTATTTTAATAATAGATGATTTATTTCGAAAAGTATCATCATTTACCTGAAATATAAAATATTTCTTTAAATATACAAATCACTGAATAATCCTGAAAAAACTAGTTTTTCTTCGTGAATGGAGACAGTGGGCGTAGTTAGTATACCTATATAATACACTTTTATACTGAAGTTAAGGGCAAAATATAAAAAAAGTTGCTAAGCCATACAAGGCGAGTCTAAATATAGGTTTTAGACTTCTTTTCGTTAGGTAAACGACTTGAATACAAATAAAGCTTTGTTATGATTATATTTATTGATATTTTTATTCTAGGCTACGAAAGTGAACAAATTAGAACTAGAATCTTCGAGCACTGTGACTTTAGTTGTAGATTTCCAATAAAAAAAAATGTTACTTTTATTAATAAAGCCTTAAAAGTTTTGAAATGGTGGTGGTGGTTTTGAAGGTACAAATTTTTTTACGAATTCAAAACATACAGTCCACAATATATAGCTCAATCTAACGGATCCATTCCCTTCATAATTACTCAAATAAAATGTAAGATATCAGATGTAATATTCTCTCAATAGTTAAAATAATAATAAATTGTACACAAAACCCTTGGAAAACAAAAATAAAAGCGTCTCATTAGTGACATTTAAGCAAAACAGTACAGCAATCATAGATAACCTTTTGAAATCAATTGTGAAATTACATGCGGTTACTGGTTGCCCGTTTTGTATTATTAATTCTATGATTAATGCGATGAGTCTTAAAGAAATTAGAGTATCTATAACTAAAATGAGATTTGTTGTTTTATAAAATCAGTAAAAATACCCTAAATTGTACGCTTTTTAATTTTATTAAAACTCCTGATAAAAAATCTGTAACTGTTTTGTTCTTAATAATAAATGACAATCACAAAATATTAAAGGCGTTTTACAGTGAAATTATTGAATATTAATACTGTTCAAAATAAAATGTAAAACAGTAAAAATTATATTTTCTTACTCCTATATTTCCTAAATACTCACATAAAGTTTCCACAATAAAGAGGCGATTCGCTACTCTTTTAAAATCATACTAGCCGTGTTCCCGCAGTTTCATTTACGCATATCAATGGACCGACAGACGATGCCTTTTATATATGCAAGAAGGATAAGGATGTAATAAGGAACACGATATTGGTTATTTTTTAAAGCATTTTTTTATTGTTCTGATTACTTTTCCTACGTACGTATTACTTATCGTAAAAACATATATCTACAATTAATAAACATAATCATGCAAATCAGTGGTTTTCGATTTATAAGCCAATTTGTTTTTACACGGTGTACGTACAGTGCTTTGACCACCTGGTGTTTTTTTAACTTACTACATGATTTCTGTAAATTTAAAGATTTCTAAAAAAAAACTAAATGTGTCGTGGATAATACGATTATATCCCATTTTAGTACTGGCCATCATTAATGGGTTTCTTACTGACCGTGTTAAAACTTAATATAAAAGATTGTAAAAAGAACTGTCACTACTATTAGAAAAACCATGTAACGTGTCTGTTATATAAAATTACAGTAACATACAAAGAAATGGCTTCTTTTTCTTTCAATCAACAGACCTAACATATACTCTACAACGTATGGCGACAGTGACAGGACAGCGTCGGCGCTTGAAATGAAAATTGTTTCAAAATTACGATACGGATTTTGAATTTTACGTACACTGAATAAATGCACAAGGGCGTTATATTGGGATTTTAAATAATAACCACGGGAAAACATCTTCTTCGTATATATTTTATTATATCAATTCAGACTTTTGTTTTTCACACTTTTTACATAATTGACAAGTGACAAGATATACTAAAACATTATGCCATTATTTTAAAGAGTATTTACTTAAATATCTCTCAACAGTTTCATTGTTATAGAAGGAAGAGTGTCAGGGGCTCAACAGTTTATTTACAAAAGGTTGGGATCAACTACAAAAAAGTTAAAAACAACGGACATAATTATCGAGATTTGGCGAGTGCGACAGCGTTATTCCGATGTATCCAGCATAAGCGTAGTGTGATATTGGAAGCCGAACCGAACTATGGAAGCTTTGGCGGCAACAAATACATTCAAGTTAGGATGCTGGACAGTAAAGAACATAAAGAAATTTTTTTTTTCCGTTGAAGTAGACGGACTATCAAGAGTTATTAAAAATGTAAGATAGAATCGGAGGAACGTATTGGTATGGCAAGTCTGACTTTATGTGTAATAAAATTTTTAATAATATTATTCACAGGGATACTAAATGTAAACAGACGTAGCTGACGTATGTAGCACAATATGTCATTTCTGTAAAATAGGCTCAACACTTAGCAAAACCAACAAGATGTCTCTTCTAGAAAAAAGAGAGGATAAAGAGAAACGTGGTTTTTGCTACATATGTTTGAGGAAAGAGCACATACATATAGAATTACATTTTTTTTGTAGAACGTTGCTTCATGTAAGAAACATGTGAGTAATGTGATTCTTCATTCAGATATCCATGATAATGAATATAGTGGGATAATCTGAAATGAAATGTGTCCTCTGTGTTAGAATATATACTGCTAACTTGTTACAGACGCCGATTCTTAATATCACCTACAAATATAAGATTAACCCCTTGAGCACCTTCCATTGTTTTCCTATTATCTTTCTATTGTTTCATTTTTATGGGTACTCGGCACGTTAAGTAGGTACGTGAAAGTTTTTTTTTAGACAGCGAGTTTCAAAGGTCGTAGTAAAAGCTGCACTCGCCACGATATTGGGGGCTGCAGCAGAGTGCCACAGGAGAAAAGAAGGTCATATATTTTTTATTTTGTTGGTGTAAAACAGTCTATGCTAAAGTATAAAGGGCACCTACCAAAAATTGAGGACTAGTTATTAAAGAAGTTGAGAGATTTGAGTCTATAATAAATCTCTCTGGTATGTAGAGTGTTGAGCTATTAGGTATTATAAAATAATTATTGACAGGTACAGATACATAAGACGCGTCTGAAACTAATAATGGTGGATATGATTTTAGCACAAATTTAAGGTTAGAATTGTCAGATTATCCATAGCTGTCCTCTACTATTATAGTATCAAATATGCTAGTCATAAAATTATCTAAGAGATTTTTTGAACTGAATTATATGATGAAAATAGGTTAATTTATAATAATGTATATACTGAATTGACATGTATGTTTTTGTATTGGTTTATTGTTGTAGTAACTGTAATTTCAAATTATCTTATATATGCTTTTATATAAGAATCTCTAAAGAACAAGTTTCAAGAATATGATATCTTAACTTTGCCCTCCCAATACATCTTCGATAACTTAATGCATATTCGTAAAAATTTAGACAAACTAGATCTAGTGAATGATCGTCATAATTTTAATATTAGAAGTAAAGACAAGTTGGCCGTCCCACGCTTTAGGTTAAGTAAGTGTAATAAAAGCTTTATAGGTAATAGTATTCGGTTTTACAATAAGACCACAAGTAACATTACCGATTTACCTGACAATAGGTTCAAGTATTATGTCAAGCAAGTCTTAATCTCAAAAGGTTATTACAGGGTGAATCATTACGTGAACGATAGTGATGTCTGGAATTAACACACATCTCTGTGCTTCCACTAACATTATTAAGACTACGATTATATAGTTTTTTTATATGATAAAAAAAAATGTTATATTTAAAAAAAAAAGAACCAGATCGAGTTTCTCGCCTGCGCTCTTCTCGACTGGGTTGTTTTCCGAACCGGTGGTAGTGTTTTAGACGTTCATAAGCGCCTTCTTAGGGCCTAAATTGAATAAATAAATTTTGATTTTGATATAAAGCAAACAATTTATTTTACCATTTTGTCTTGTGTGTGGAGGATGTCGTGGATAATAAGATTTATATCCCATTTTAGTACTGGCCATCATTAATCTGTATGTTACTGGCCATGTTAAAACTCATCGTAATGTAACAGATTGTAAAAAGAACTGTCACTACTATTAGAAAAGCCGTGTAACGTGTCTGTTATATAAAATTACAGTAATATACAAAAATGGCTTTTATTCATTCAATCGACCAGCAACATAGAATTCACAACACAATGACCTTCTGATTCT
This sequence comes from Samia ricini, assembly GCA_014132275.2. Classification (NCBI taxonomy): domain Eukaryota; kingdom Metazoa; phylum Arthropoda; class Insecta; order Lepidoptera; family Saturniidae; genus Samia; species Samia ricini. Next base: position 31,372,888 of record AP028170.1, on the reverse strand, counting down.
AATAACGTTGAAGTTAAATTTCGATCTAATTTATAATAGCAAACCCAAAATTTTATTTATTACGAAAGGGTAAATAAAACAACGACGTTCTTGTAATTCACATAGTATTTACTTTTAATTTATTAAAAACTGTCGCCTTTCGTTTGAAATTAAAACTTGGTCCGATCGGAATCGTATATAATGTAACATCATTTATAAACAAAATGTGACATTTTATATGTGGTTAATCTATAAAGGCAGCCGTATCAGTTTTATTTATATTGTTTTATTAACACTGTATGGTACATTATTAGCGTAAAATGGTTTAACAATAAATCTATTGAAAAATCCATTACAAAGATCTCCAAATTTATCACAAGTCATACAGGATGAAGAATCAGATTAATGTGTTTAGAAATGTAACGATCGAATGCAATTGCCAAAGTAAACCGACAGGCGCTGAACGATAAATTTTTAACCTATTTTTTAAATTGTAATAGGTTTGACCACAATCTCACCTGATAATTAGTGACGACGTGACCTAATATAGTAACATACTGGTTGCCAAGTGATGCTGCCGGAACACACCTATTAGTATCTTAATTATCTTTCACGGGACGATCAGACTCAGTATAATAACTCGGATTGGTCTTATTTCAATTGCATCTATTTGAATCTAGTCCACATCAACATCAGAAAAGATTAGATAAAGTCTTTCCACGATATAGTTTTTTTTTAAAATATTATTCCTTTAGCAATAAGTGAAGCTTATTACAGAGTCATCGGTGTAAGTGGAGATCTCACGATTAATTTTGATAAAAACTATAAGGTAGGATTAAATAGTTAATTCTGAATATACGTGAACGTTTTTATAATAAGGTTTTTGAGCAACGACGCCGGTCTCATATACCCACAGTCAAGAGGTAACGCTCTCAAATAACAGATGCCAGTAACAGCTAATTCCATATCCGATGCGAAAGTTAGAGAATATAGTCGATATCGTATAGAATAAATACATGGTAATGGCAAATCCTGAATAAATATAACAAAACTCAATTGTATAAATATGTATGTATTATTAATAATCCTTCCAATATCACTAACAAAAACCTGTCTTACAGCGACATTGACCATAACAACATCACTACTCTGTAAGTCGCCCGGCATCGTGGAATTAGCCAACGAATGCAGTTTGAGCGAGCGACGTCGATGAGCATGTAAAAAATACTTTTAACTTTGAATTCACATCTGTAATCGGTTTTGGTGCAAACTATATTAATATAAAATGAAGAATATATTAAATTGAAGGGGAGGATATATAAGTCCATCATAAGACCTGTCATATTGTATGGACCAGAATGCTGGGCTAGTAACAAGATGGATGAGAAGCGACTGCATGTAGCTGAGATGCGAATGTTGAGATGGATGTGTGCTGTTACAAGAATGGATAAAATAAGGAATGAATATATTAGAGGGAGTTTGAAAGTTGCGTCAATGGTAGAAAAGTTGAAAGGTTCCCGTTTGTCGTGGTATGGACATGTTATGAGAAGAGAGGAAGCGCATGTGGGTGAAATAGTAATGAATATGAATGTGGAAGGATGGAAAAGTAGAGGAAGGCCAAAGTAAGTGTGGATGGAGTGTGTAAGAAATGATATGAAAGAAAAAGGAGTGAATGAAGAGATGACGGCTGATAGGGACGTATGGAAGAAGAAAACATACTGCGCCGGCCCCAAGTGAGTTGGGAAAAGGCAGGAGAATGATGAATATATATGAAAATAATTAACGAAATCGCGTCTGTCTAATTCTGACTAACATCCGAATGCTTGCGAAATATAGGATCGTCTACTTCCAGTCTTCAATTATTAAAAACTTGAATGAGATACCACACGGCTGCCTCTAAAGGTACATTGTTGATAATTTTAATAATGCATTATTTTATTCACCAGTAAAAATCATTAACCATTAATAAATTACGACTAAAATTGACAGACAAACAAATTGTTACAAACATTTTGTGCCGTAAAACGAGTGTGACCGTACACCGTACTGTACGAGTATACCGCTTACGCTAAATCATTAATCTATAATTATTATTATAATAGCTAACTATTTACAATAAATGCAACTTCGAATCGGCTATAGAACTTTTCACTTTGGTTTTAACAATCTATTTATATAAATATTACTTTCTTCCATAGATATCTCATACTACCAACAGAGTATGTGTTTCAGAGATTTGTTAAATGGAAATTCATCGATCCTCCATTTACCAGATGCAGTGAAACGCATATCTGTTGATGAGATTGATTTAAAAAGTAATTGAATATATTTTTCTTTATAATTTATCGGAAATGTGAAAACGGGACGGCCAATGTAAACGTTGTAAACAATCTATGGCGTTGTTACAAGCAGTTTTATAAATTCAGAGGTATATTAATTAGTATGCAATTTATATATGTAATTTTGTAACTGTATTTATAACTTTAATAGATACAATTATAATTATAATAATTCACATTACGAACAATATGGGGTTGATGATGCTCCCTGAGGAACACCGAATATAATTTGTTATAATTGGGTTCACATTTAACATAAATAAAATTTCCTAATTTATCTTTTTGATAATATACACGGATATATTTCTTTTTTACTTTAATTTGTTTATTTATGTCTATCTCTCCTCGTTGCGTCGCACTACGCATTAAGCCTTCGAGTTACCTTGTCGAACGCTTTTACGAAATCACACTCATTAGGAAATATTTACATAGCTTGATGTTTTTATTGCTTCGGCTTATGGCATTTCCAAACTTAGGCCCCGTTCTCTAAACTTGCTTTCAAACTGAATATTATGTAAGAAAACAAATATTTAAATTGAATAAAGCTATGTTGGGAAACGCGGGACCATTTGCACATTCTACTTGTCTGCAGAAGTAAAACAAATTGACTAGATTCTAAACAATATAATATAAAGACTAACAATAAAATTAATAATTACACTTAAACATCTATTTTCCACGTCCATATCAAATCTACAACAAGCTCGTAGATTACGCTTCCTAAGGTTTTTTTTGTAAATGCATTCGCGGTTTTATAATAAGACGATTTATTACATGATTAAATTTAAATGCATTGTTTCATTATTAAAGTCTTATTGTAACACCACGTTTGAAATGTTTACATTCTCTAACACGATAACGACTCACTCTCCTCCGTCCGTTTGTATATTTATAATAAATATAGAAATGATTATCAGAAATAGTTAAACTGTAGTCTTTAGTTGAACGATATGCATTCATTTACTTTAATGGCAGCTCCGTAACAACTTGAATGATTATGTTATCAATTATTTGAAATACATACTAAATGTTTAATTTTATCATAGGAATTGAAATTTGTAATGTATATGTATATGTATCTAAAGATGATATTCTTAAGAAACTATTAAAGGCATTAGAGAGAATGTACTAAATAGAAGAGATATAACTCGCAACAATATCGAAGGGAGAGTTACAAAATGAGGAACAATATGTCTTCTATATTTATATAATTAGTCAAATGCAATCCCAAGTTCTTCGCCTCTGACAACCATTGTAATTACAATAAGCGATTTTAATTAAAAAAAAACATCAAAAGGATCACTGGAATTACCATTATAAATATTCAGAATTTCAATAACATTAGATAAGTCGGTTACTTCACTTGCATTAACAGTAAAAAGTGAAACATTACGTTTTTAAAGTTTATGAGAAATGTCTGATAAACTTGTTTGTTTGTTTCAATTAAACCGTCGCTTACTGATATACTAATAATATTCGCGTCTTCGTTCACATTATTTAACGGTAAAACAACAATGTCCGAACCCACAAGTGAACTAAAATTATATTAGTATTATATATTTACATCGTTTCACACTCGGGTTTCAGTCGGTACTCGATTCTTAATCTAGATCATCAACTTTGTCGTCTAAAGCTGTCTTCATATTATTATAGTCAACATCGATGCGTTCCGGACTTACGGTGGAGGTTCGTTCACATATTTCCGTGAAGTTTACGTTAAAGATTTCTTTTGGTTCTGTTATTTTTTTAAGATTCATCTATTGAACCAGTATTCATTACCATCAACTACAAAAGTAAATGGCTTTAGATAGCCGTAGCAATGAACCGAAATAATCAAATCGACTTGAAAGTTTCAAATGAAAAATAGGACACTGTTGATAAAATAGATCAAATTCACGGAAATTTGAATGAACCGATTTGGACTGTTTTGATAGAATTCGAAGCAACTACAGGCTTGCGCAGTGTTTTTTCTCACAATACACGTCACACTCTCGTCTTTGATATGTCCCGTCTCCTTTACGTTCACGTCACGTTACCGATAAATATTCCCTTGTACGATAGTTATAAACAATGGTTTCAATATCCAATTCAGTTATAAGAGCAAGCAATACTGTGTTTTGGAACGAAGTTCCTTATGGCGTTTTTGGCGGATAAGAGTTTTTATGGAAAAAAATGTCCAACCGACACTTTTACCGGGAATAAAGAAAGTGTCAACGTGCAGTTACCATCAGGGAGCGGCTGTTCCTCTGGATTCAATCACTACATGTATTATATTTACAACCGTTTGTTCATGTACCGTCATAATCGTTTCAACCGAAAGACGTCCACTGCTGGACATAACCCTCCAAAGATCTCCGCAGTACCCCGCCCCCCGCGCCCGCATCCAACGGATTTACGCGACCTTTACCATGTCATAACTTTGTTGGATTCCTACTTGCGTTACGTCTTTCGAGTAACTATTGGAGAACCGGTTGACCCCCCCCCCCCCCTCACCCCCCCCCCATCAGATATCGGTTCTTTGAGCAATATGCCCAGCCCATTCCCATAACCTTGAACCTTCATATAAGAGTCTGTCTCTATGACTAAGTAATCACAAACCAATCATTACTATAATTAAATTTACTGGTCATTTTACCACTTGTTAATATTTGTACAATAATAATAAATAATGACATATCTCGTTTAGTTGTTAGTATCATTGAATTGGTATATCATATACTGGATATAAATAGCCCGGTAACGTTACGTGTACGTGCCGTGTGAAGGTTCCTCGCGCGTGTCTTAAACGTACCACTCCTTGATCCCGTCGCGCTTGACCGGGTGCGCGGGGAGCGGCGGTGCGGAGGGGGTCGCCGTGCGGCTGATGGGGAGCGGCTGCAGGTTGCGCACACCACCACCACCCACACCGCCACCACCACCACCACCACCACTCGGCCCACTCGTTGCGCTCTGGTAACTCGAGTGAGCCTGGCATTTGCACCATAATATTATTTACCGCTCTCCAATAAAAGTACAAAAAGTGGTAACACAAAAAAGTATGGTACAGGTACACGTGGCAGAAGTGGAACTTCTCTGGCAATCTTTACTTTAAATTAGTGTATGAGTAAGATAAATTGTTACTAATAGTGTTGAGGACAAATGAATATTTCCTTAAATCTTTAACATTAACATTCAATTACGAGAATAACATCGCGAATCACATGCCTTACACACACACACACACACACACACACTAGCTGGAAAACACGAGAGAGAGAGAGAGAAATATATCATATGTACCTCATGTGTGTAAATGAGATAAATGATAAGTTTTTAGACTAAGAGTAACAATGTGCTAGTTGTAAGTATTAAAAATGTATTAGAATTCGCGCCGACCGACGGCAAAGTTGTACCGGCAAGATATTTATTTATTTATTTATTTATTTAAAACTTTCTAAGAAAACTTACAGCTAATATAAATCATAAAATTGTACACAATAAAAACAGAAGGCCATTTACAAGTTTCCACATATATATATATATATATAACAGAAAAATAGAAAGAAACTAACAGCAGTCAAAAGCACAAAGGGTTTATGTAAAGAAAGAGGAACTAAAAATATTTTTTAGTTTCTTAGGACTACTATTGAAGAAATCTAAGTCTACTTCATTGAGCACTTTATTTGTGCTATCGGTCACTATAGTGAAATATGAGTTCTGCCTGTGTGCTGTGTAGCTCTAACTAATGAATTGTAAAACATATTACATTTCCCACACTGCACTGCCGGTACACTTGAGTTAACTTTACTCAGTATCTCCGAACTATCAATGTAACCGTTGAGTATGCAAAATAAATAAAGTATATCAGATATTTGTCTCCGTTCATACAATGGAAGCATATGATGTTTCTTACAACGCAATGTATAGTCAGACACAAACATACTTTATCTAAACTGGAGATAACGAAGAAATCGTTTTTTGTATCTTTTCAATGCGAGTTTGAAACCAAATTTGATTTGGTTTGATACCAAATTTGAGAGACATATTCAAGTTGGCTTCTAACAAACGAACAATAAAGGACTTTGAAGGTTTTCATGGACTTAAACTCGTTGGACAATCTGAAAACGAAACCCAATGCTTTCGGGGCTTCGTTAGTAATGTGATCGACATGTTTATCGAAAATTAGTTTAGAATCAAAGAATTTATAGTTTGTAAATACGTGTAATTCGAAAATAAATACAGCCTACATTATATAGAGATTGGGGTTTCATTGCTGGTGAAGAAAGCGTCCCCTTTCAAATGGATAAATATCAAGGATTAAGGGAATTGTAAAAAAACTCGAGTACGTCCATTTTCTAAAATACAGTCATCCGTCGCTTCATCGAGAACGAATATATAAAGAGGTGAAAGTATAATAATAAATCAGGACGCTGTTATTTTGGCCTTCTTTAAATTTGCTTGTAATTTAAAAAAAAATTATGTGACTGCTGATAATTTCCAAGATACCAACAATGGACGACGCAAAACTTACAAGCTTTTGGCCAAATAGTAATACTTTCAAATATCATACCGATCGAATTATAAAGTAAGTTAGTTTTTGATGAAGAAATCAGTAATAATTATAACGCCTGGTTACATATCAACAAGGTCACTTAACATCAGGTAATATTGTGTTCAAACGCCTAAACTTATACGGGAAAGGACAAAAAATGTTATAACGAAACCACTTAAGCTTTTAGTGAGAGTAAAAAAAAAAAAAACAATAAACACAACTCAACATTAGACAAAGCATCCCCTTTGATCCCTTGAAGCCAAATTATTTTGGATTTTTGAACGTATGAGATGGGGTGAGTTTTAACGCATTACCTGATTCCCCAGGAGCGCCGCGCTCGCCCCCTGCGGGTAGTTTTTATCCTCAGTCACTTTGTACGAGGGATCGAACTTAAATACTATGTATTTGAGCACGATAATAACTATCAATATAATCGCAATGAGCACTGAAGCCACGATACCTGGAGATAAAACAAAAAAAAAAAACCACTAGAATTTTGATATGCAAAATTTTGCACCGTACTTCAACTTTGTAAGTTGAAATAAATTTGGAATTTTTTTTACTCTGAACAATAATAATGAATTCAAGAAAAACTTTCAACGTTTAAAATCACAAATTTATGAGACAATCCGTAAAACAGACCTTGGAAATAAACCTCATGTTACTGAAGTCATGGTAAATTTTTTGAGGGCCAATTTTTTGATCCGTAGTCAACTCGAGAAATGGTCAGATTTGTAACAAATGGTTAAATAATGCCCTGATGCATTTTTTGAAACATAGTTAAGCTAACCATTTGTCAGTAATGTGACTATTTGTTAAAAAAAATTAACCATTCGGCTCAGTCGGGTTAGCAAGATGGCGGATGGTCAACTCTAGTGCGAACAGCTGTTTCATTGCTTTTGTGTAACTTTTGAAGTAGATAATTTGAAGTTTCATTATGTAACATTAATTTATATAAAAAAAAATTGTTAAATAATTACAACGTATTGCTATTTATTATCTTTTTCGTAATATTTTTGTTTATGAATTTTGTTTTTCATAAGAATTCATTATTCCATTATGTATAGTATATCAAGTTCGTACAAATATTTATTTGGCTTGTAAAATATATTAAATTCAAGAATTAAATTATAAAATCAAAGAATATTTTAGACAGGACGAAATAAAAAAAAAGCTAATATCATTACAAAACGATCACAAGAAATAATAATGGACACAGATGTTCGAGAGTAGCTCGACCCTTTGTTTTTTTTGTAATGTTTGTTCGACAACTCGAATTATGGATCCCGACACATTTTACTCGGAATGATCATACAAAACTATTTACCGGAATCAAAAGTATTCTATTAACAGTTCATTTTACTGGCAACATAAATAACTATTGCTAAATTTAACCATAGTAGGTTTTGTCATCAAAAAACGCATTGTGATTATAACCATTGGTTTGTGTAATAGTAATAGTAAAATTGACAAATGGATATAGTAACTTTGACTACGGATCAAACAATTGGCTCTAAGACGTCTTAAATAATTACCCTGAAATGTTTGTCAATTCACAAACCGACATTAGATTTAAACCATAACAATTGTAAAGACAAGAAGAATCCGCTCACCAACAATAGTAGCGAAGAATTCAGATTCCGGAGGCACGACCCTGTTGTCGGTTGTCTTCGGGTGATACCATTTGGTCGTGATCTCGTGCTCGTACCCGTTGTAGTCCGGATGCACCTTATCCGGTATTCTGTTCCGCTCTCCCTCTATCTCGTACGTCGGGACGTGTGGCTCTATCTCGCTCCCCCTCCCCTCCTCGTACTCGGGGATGCGATTGAACTCTTCGTCGGTGCTGTGCGTCGGAGGATCCTCCGTATTATCAGTCGGTGTCAGATGATTATCAGTGTGACTGTGATCTGGAATTACCAGATATCGGACATTTATAATATCGACTGGATATCGATTTGATTTCCTTGCAATATTAATCCTTATTATTCTGTATGTTGGACTTATTTTGCGACTTCTATTTACCCTAAATCAGATCTCTTTAATGGAAACAATAAAGATCATGCTACGTGTTGATTTATATTATATACATTTAAATTGGCAACACCGATTGTAACCCTTTCAATCAAGACGGCGAAAGCATAGTTGCGTTTTACTCGTATGTTAATATTAAAATAAACAATAGAGTACAAAAACAATAAACGGGCCTAATTATTATGACATGGTAGCAGAGCGTGGTTTAGTTTTTTTTGTTTCTGATACCGTTGCACCGGTTTGTTTCGACTCATTTACAGCGTTTTCAAAGTGATCGAAAAATAAAGACACTTCAGAATTATTTTTCACATTTGACACTTTCGAGGTTATGTCCACATACTATTTGCAACGCCGTTGATTTCTTTAAGTACATCTAATCAAATTTCTGTTATATTTCGTATGCTGTATTTAATTCACTTATATATTCCAACTGCTTCGCTATTACGTCAGATATACAGGAGAGGCATGTTCGCCGATGACATCATGATGGTCGGTGAGAGTGGCCAAGAGGTGCAAAACAGACTGGATGAGTGGCGGCAAAGACTGGAGAATTTAGGCCTAAAAGTTAGCAGAATAAAAACAGAATATTTGTTCTGCGACTTTGGCGGTATCTCCAGTCTGAAGCCAATATCACTCGGAGGAACACCAGTACCAGTCTGTTCTGAATTCCGCTACCTCGGGTCACTCTTGCAGTGTAACGGAGAAATCGACCGCGAAATAAGGCATAGAATCAACTCAGGTTGGATGAAATGGCGGCAGATCTCTGGCGTGATTTGTGACTCCAGGATGCCCCTTAAATTGAAGGGGAGGATATATAAGTCCATCATAAGACCTGTCATATTGTATGGATCAGAATGCTGGGCTAGTAACAAGATGGATGCGAAGCGACTGCATGTAGCTGAGATGCGAATGTTGAGATGGATGTGTGGTGTTACAAGAATGGATAAAATAAGGAATGAATATATTAGAGGGAGTTTGAAAGTTGCGTCAATGGTAGAAAAGTTGAAAGGTTCCCGTTTGTCGTGGTGTGGACATGTTATGAGAAGAGAGGAAGCGCGTGTGGGTAAAATAGTAATGAATATGAATGTAGAAGGATGGAAAAGTAGAGGAAGGCCAAAGAAAGTGTGGATGGAGTGTGTAAGAAATGATATGAAAGAAAAAGGAGTGAATGAAGAGATGACGGCTGATAGGGACGTATGGAAGAAGAAAACATACTGCGCCGACCCCAAGTGAGTTGGGAAAAGGCAGGAGAATGAACGAATGAATGAATATATATTCCAACTGCTTGTTTTTTATAGCACTTTAAATATAGTTTGTTGCTTGTATATTTCTATCGTCCCACTCATCTTTGTCGGTTGCAATTTTCGCTCTCATTACAACATCCTTGCACTTTTTTAACTGTAGAAACTTAATTATCCGTATTTTCCAATTATTGGAATCCGTGCCATCGAAAATTGGAATATTTATCATCATCATCATCTCCCTACCCTTTTCCCATTTTTATTTGTGGTCGGCGCAACATGTCTTCCTCTTCCATTCCTCTCTATTTGTTGTCATCTCCGCATTCACTCCTTTCCTAAGCATATCATCTTTCACACAGTCCATCCATCTTTTCTTTGGTCTTCCCCTTCCCATGTAACCGTCCACATTCATATCCAATACTTTTCTTACAACATCCTCTTTCTCCCTGCGCATCACATGTCCATACCAGGACAAACGACCGCCTCTTAACTTGTCTGTTATTGGCGCCACTTGAAAATTGGAATATTTATATCGCTATTTTTTGACGCCATTTTTCCTTCTTGTTTTTAGCACACTTTAACCATTTAACCACTTAACTATTATTATTTTAACACTACAAATATTGTAATTATCGAGGTATTTACTCCACCGTATATATCATCATCAATCAGACAGAACTGCTTCTCGTAGCATTCGTCATTTAAGTAATCAACGCGTTACATGTCCTATTCCCTTTTAGTTTTTGCCATAAAATCGGAACTTTCCACAAAATCTTGTAGATATTGTCCTCTGTACCCACAATTGAATTATTGACCAAGTTGTCTAAATGAAAAAATTGCGGCAGAACATGATTGTCATTGTCAGAAAATTCAAATAAATAGAATTCCCTGAAGGTAAAGAATATTATGTGGCATTTAACAAGACGTCCATCATAAGGTCCTCTTATATCTCTATGCGTATCTTTTCTACTAGTCCAATGACGATGCTTAGGGTCGACATTATGCATCGAATAAAGTATGGATGGGCACTGTGTGGACAATTTTTTTTTTTTGTACTGCACTGGACCTGATGGTAAGTACAGTACAATCCAAAACAGCGGCGACTGACACTGAACAGGATTCACTGCCAGTCACCGCTGTCATGCTGGCCTGCTTAAATATCTCTTCACGCCTCTTTTGAAGGACCCAATATCGTATGAAGGAGGGAACACGCTGACAGGAAGACGGTTCCATAACCTCACAGTGCGACAGAAGTAAAGAGTCAGCAAACTTTTTGGTTCTTGAAGTTAAGGAATGGAGAGGAAGGGATCAGCTCAAAGAGCTCTTCAGAACACTCGCCATGATACAAGCGGTAGAATACGCTTAGAGAGGCAATGTCCCTGCGCAATGAAGCGGTTCTATGGAGTTGGTGATGGCTGTATCGTTTACAATGCGGACAGCATGCCTCTGCAACCTGTCTAAGGCATCGATGAGATATTCAGCGGATCCATCCCAGAGGTGCGAGCAGTGTTCCATGCACGGCCGAACCTGGGCCTTATAAAGAAGGTACAGGAAAAACCGTCGCACTCTGTTTAGGATTTCGAGTCTCCGAGATGTTGTGGAGATGACATGTTCATGACAGTGACATGACAATTATCTTCCTCAGGATGACAAATGAATAAGAAGATATTCCGTGGCGACCGCGCTTAGTGCTGGACAAGGGAACAGCACGACCACCAGATTGAAGACGTTCTAGGGAAAGGCCGTGGTCAAGAGTACCCGTAACGAAAGTAGAAGAAGCGAAAGGATCGTGGCAAGTGGAAGGATGTAGTCTCTGCGTAATCTTTATTGGCAGGAGACGTGACAATCTGCCGAGTGTGGTGAGAGCCATGCTCGGCAGTGAGAGGGTCTGGCAAACTGTGGCCTTCTTCTGTGAGCAAGTCTTGCTGCAGAAGGAGGCCGCAGAGAAGGGGCAGGCGGAGAATCCCTTCGCGGATCTTCTCCGCCGCAGAAGGGTGGGTGGCAGAAGAGCACGGTTCGCTCGTGCAATTCTGCCACCTTGAGTCGGCCCCACCCGTCCCAAGTCCTTCTCCCCTGGAGTTCTTGTTATAAGAACCCAAGGAGGAGAGGGGCGAGACATTTTTGCTGGCGGCAGATAAGAGGGGGTAGCTTTGTACCAAGCTCCCCCCTGAGCGAAAAATAGGAAGGGGCCCGACTCGGCATGACAGGTTGTCTACCTGTCATTTACCGTGGTTGGGCCTGCCGCTGGGATGATGCGGTGCATGTCACCCCCAAGAAAGGCGGCAGATGGTACCGTGGGTTTTAGTGGGTATCCCTGGCACCACACGCCGGGCGAGCCCCACATACCCCCTGGTATCTCTAATCCGGGAGATTTTTCTTCCGGTTTAGAGATGTGAGGGAGGATGCGTAAATGCATTTCTCACATAAAAAAAAAATAGGAGACGTGAACGTGACAATATACCGAATATCAATAATAGAATATTGCTTATGTTAAATGATCATTTATAACCCCCCCCCCCCCCCTCTTGTTTATTGAAGAATAGTCCCTATATGAGGATTATATAATGGTGTGTCACCATGAGGAGTGGTTCTCCTCTCCGGTACTGTGTTAGCGTCAGGCGTCCCGGCGTGCATGTTGTCGTGGTCCGGCAGCGTGACGTCTGCCGTCGCGCTCGCCGTCACGCTCGCCGTCACGCTCGCCGACACGTCGCCCGACCCGGCGGCCGACTTCTCGACGTGCGCCGTCGTTATAGGAACGCTCGGTGACGTCATACTATGCGTGCTCGTCGCTATGGATCTAACAAGTAACAATTTCCCAACAAGATTCATTTGTACTGAAAGGGGATTAGATAGTATAAAAAAGGAAATTACTTTATTGAAATAGCACCATTTGAAAATTGCGACTACCGTACACATTGCAATATTATTGGTTTTAGGATCAGCTATAGTTGGAATGTCTGCATGATTTTTTTTTGGGTAGTTTGTAACCCCCACTTTCTGTTGGTCATGCGAGGCAAGGTTCCATTCCAGTACAACTTGGATAAGTTCTAGATCTATGTCTGTAGTTTTTATTAGATCTCTCAGATTGTCATGTCTTGTGATAAATTAATGTTTTGTGTCTGTCTGTTTATATACTTACGTTGTAACAGGATGTTCTGGTTCTGTGATCTCTTCACCGTTAGAACCGGATCCTTCGATACAGTCTTCATCATCGCAGGGCTTCATCAGTTTCCCACTCGGCTCGCCCTGCAAAGGCAATGGAAGTATATGCAAACTGGAGATAAATTCTTTACCTATCTTTTGATGTACTAGCTTTTGTCCGTGGGTTCGTCTTCGTTGACTTTAAAATATTAGGTCAAGAGTGTATCCGCCTAGTGGGCCTGGAGGACTCGGTGTCGAGGGAGGAGGCCCTGGTGAGGGTGGCGCAGGAGGGAGGGTGTTCTGTTGGGAACTGAGGGCGGGGGTCGTAAGGTGTTCGGAGAGGGGTTTTAGGGCACTGACTGTGTCACTGCCAGTTGTGGCGGCAGTTAAGTTGGCGGAGAGGGGATTCGTAAGGATTGGGTGGTGTGCGACCCAGGTCCGTGCACTTGAGGCCCCCCTTTTTGAGGTGTTACAAGTGCATGGGGCAGGGTCATACCAGAATGATGTGCACCTCGGTGGTTGATAGGCGGACGCAGTGCTACCGCTGTGGGGTCGATGGCCACATGGCCATGGACTGCACAGCGGAGCATCCAAAATGCGCGCTGTGTGCGGTGGAGGGGAGGGAGGCTGGCCATCAAATGGGGGGGGCCTTCTGCCGACCTCCCGTGAGGCGAGGAGCTGGTAATGATGCTGCGGTGGTGAGGATGGAGGCAGGGGGATAATTGGTGTGTGTTTTGTTGGAGGATGCTATGAGTGTGGTGGTTGAGGGTGATGGTTGAGGGTTTGTCTCTTCTTCTTCTAGGTATCCCTCTCCTTGCTATGCCTTGTTAGTTAACAAAGTAAGTATAGGAGAGGGACCTATCTCCTTTTCTCCTTAGCGGAGGCGGGCTCCTTCGTCTTTCTTCTTGGCCCGTCTCCGTTGTGTCCCTATCTTCCCGTTTCCGTTTATGGGGGGCAGGAAGTATATTCTGTCCCCCCGGTATGTTTGATCGATTAATCAGGCCTCCCTTCGGGAGGGCGGGTGAAGAGGTGGGGTCGAGGAATATCCTCCCCCATCCCCATTGGGCCATTGCACGACGGTGCCTGGTGGGTTCGCTGCAGGGGGCGATGCGGCGACATGCCTTGGCAACCCCGTATCGCCCCCATCCCAAATGCAGCGGACGGCCCCGGGGGGTTTTAGTGGGTATTTCCGGGCGACTCTCGCCCGGGTGAATCCCACACTGCACGGAGCTCGTCACTCCGTGCCCCTTATCTATTGTATTGGGGGATCTTTATCCCCTAAATACAATGGATAAGGGTAGTGCGTAAATGCATGCATTTCCCCCCTTCAAAAAAAAAAAAAAAAAAAAAAAAAAGGTCAAGAGTGTAACTCCTTTCTTCGGGGGGAGGGGGGGAAGAGGTGGGGGCATTCTCCCCCTCCCCATCGGGCCATTGCACGGACGAGGCCCGGTGGGTTCGCCTCAGGGGGCGACGCGGTGGTATGCATTGCAATCCCGTAACGCCCCCATCCCTAATGCGGCGGACGACCCCGGGGGGTTTGAGTGGGTATTTCCGGGCGCTTCACGCCCGGGTGAGTCTCTTACTGGCACGGAGTTCGTCCCTCCGTGCCCACTTACCTATTGGGGGACTCCGGTCTCACTAATGCAATAGGTAAGGGTAATGCGTGAATGCGTTTCCCCCCGACAAAAAAAAAGGTCAAGAGTGTAACTAAGCTGCTCTGAGTCAAACATAAAAGCTATTAACGTTATTTTGTAATGGTTTATTTTTAAGGATAAGTATTCTTGAATCAAGATGTATTAGAACAAAAAAAACCCACGGATACGGCTGCAACAAGATCAATCAGAACTATATCAAATATATAACAGTCTGTCGATCCAAGGTTATTACTTTGAGATAATATTTTATTCCTTGATTATATCCAAAAAAAATCATTTTCCATTTTATCGCAAACAGTTAATTTTCTACCCCAACGACTCGCCCCCTACTTTGCGTTAAATTAAACGCGTTACATCTACTAGAGAGAGACGCAAACGTCAGTTAGTTTGCAAGTGGCGACATCTTTTGATGATATATATAAACTAGCCGGTGCCAGCGGCTCCGCCCGCGTTTCATATGTCCTGTGCATATGACGTTTCATTTATAGCTAATTTAAAAAAAAACAAATGAATGAATAAAAGTAAGGGTAATTTGTTTTTATTAACGGAAAACATGTATATAAGCGTAAATTGAAGTGGGTAAATGTACAAAAGAGTAAATCGAAAAAAAAATGAGAGAGGATCGGTGGAATCCAAAAAATACTGCGTTGAAAGGTTCCTATCCCGATATGTTCAGTAGTTTTGAGGTGATGGTGCGTCAGGGGAATAATAAACAAACAAATTGAGAAAACATGGCAAAGGGCTCATAGAATTTGAAAAATATATAGCCTATAACTCTATATATATAGCCTATAAATCTAGGATTAATTCCGCGTCGAATGGTTGCGGTTTCACGCTGATCGGTCCAGTAGTTTTTGAGTTTACCTCGGACAAGAAAACAAACTTTGCTCATATATATATAGAAGATAACCAAGAATGTAATGAATAAATAGACAATATCGTAAACCAACTATATCTAGATATAAAACTAGTACCTTATGTAATCTGGAAGGCGGCCGTCTAGTTGAGGGTACGTATACTGGAGTGATCAAATCATCACCAGAACCGGCATCCGGAAGTACGCAGGCGTCCTCATCATCATCCCTGCAGCCGGAACCGGCTCCGGAGTAGACCAGTTCGTCCAACACTCCTGGACCTCCATAACCTGATGGTGGAGTCTGTAAGCATTAAGGGAGTTATTAACATTACGGAGTAACAACACCGCGACCACCGTACACTGCGGGGAGGGGGAGGGAGAGGAGGGTTGGGAGGGGGCGAGGGAAGGGAGGGGGCGAGGGAAGGGAGGGGAGAGAGGTGTTTGGTCGAGGGTTTGAGGAGGGGGAGGGGGTTGGGGGAGGGGAGGGGTTGGTTTTGTGTTTGTTCGGGGGAGGGAGAGGGGGAGGGGAGAGGAGGGGGAGAGAGGGAGGGAGGCAGCACGATGATACTATTCCTTGTCGTCGCGAGCAAAGTGCGACCCTTTCTACCGCAATACCGCACCGCGTCCCGACCCGTCTGTTGTGTGTCGTAACCATAATAGCTTTACCCGTTGTAGATGTAGTCCGAGTATCAATAGTTACTCATCTATCAGTCTCTCTAATTGTCCACGAACTGAACTCTAATCAATGTTAGATAAAGTACAGACGATTTAGCCAAGACCGAATGAAAAAAAAAAAACATCTGACGCAATATTTAGTAAGACAAAGCGCATATATCAGACACCGAGAAAGAGGAAAAAAATCTACAGTCATTATTTTTGTCTCTCTCTCACACACACATACTCATATCTGTCTTACAACTATTAAAATCGTGACGCAAATAGCGAGGCCATTAAATTGTACTTCAAAAAAACATTGTTTGTTTTTTTTTTATGAGCGCAGATCTTCTGGTTTACAAACCTGTTGCATTCTATTGATGTCTCTATCGAGCGGCGCTTGCGCTCTCCTCGCGTCTCCTCTCACAGACGCGGCCGGGTCCCCCGCCGCTGCTAGATCTAGTACTCTAACCCCGTCTACCACTAGACCGGCTAGGACACCGCTGAAAGACCTAACACCTCCTGTGCCACCGCCAACAGTTATTGTAGACATACTGTTGAATATTGTAGACGATTGTTGACCACCTGGAATTATGTTTGCTATTTGAACGGACAAAAGGCTAGTTTTACCGTAAATTTGCAGTCATTACATTTGATAATTTAAAAAAGTGTTTACATCATTAACTAATTTAATTTGTAACATAAGCTCACGCCTGTTATCCCCGACGGGTTAGGCAGAAGTGGTGTAGCGAACTACACCACTCGCATTCCGCCAGGCTTAATTCCGTCCCGGATGCGACAGGGGTCGAGCCTGGCGCCATATCGGGCACAAATTCCAAACTTCGAGATGATACTGAGTAGAAAAACCCAATACGACTTGACCCGACCCGGGGATCGAACCCGAGACCTCAGAACGGCAGTCGCACCGTAATACAACTGCGCCACCGAGGCGTTTACTATTAACAATTTTATAGTTCGATAACCATTTAATGGAGAGAAAACATAGAACCAATGAATAAGCATCCGCGACTCACAAGATATGTATTCACTTTCTCAATAAAAGCTACTGATGATAGAAAAAGACAGAAGAAGCATGATATATATACATTTTAGTGTACTGGGAGTTAACATTTTTAATGAGATCATATCAATCTGAAGTAGAGTGATGGAATGTGTGGCCTAATTTAAAAATTTACCGTGCGGGTGTCGGACGTTGACAGCGTAATCGTCCAAATGTAGTGAGGCTGCGCTACCGTTCCTTATCAGTCTCGCGACGTGATAAGCGCCATCATCTACCCGGGAGGATTCCTCCCCTAGCGGCTGTTCGCCACCCCCCACGTTGTATACCGCGAATAGATTACCACGGATCTACAAATCACAAGCCTCGTTCTTAGCGGTTATGATACGATTATGACGCATTTAATAGTGTGGTTGGATTATCAAATACAAATGCGCCTGAGCTTTCGATGAAGGAAAACATCATGAGTAAGCATTTTCTAGGCATTTTCTAACAACGCGCGCTTCGCTAACTACCACCCTCAAATTAGAAAACCTATCGCCAAACACCAATGGCCGTATTTCGGCAGCATCACTTGGAAACCAGTACCTTTAGGATTCGTGCATTTACCATCCTGGACCACACCGTCACTTATATGACGATACAGTGTAAAAAAAACTTTTAACCACCAGTGACACTTCATGGTACAGTCGGAAAAATTAATATATTTGATCTAGAATTTAGACTACCACACACATGTTAGAAAACTCGTTATAGGCTCAGCTAGTATATATTCAAATGCAAAAAAAACGCTTCACTGGCTGATATGTGAGCTCCTTGTGGTGATGGAATTTCAACTTCTCTGCCATCATAATTGTTTTTTTTTTTACATTGAACTATGCTTTCTTAATTATGCTTTATTAAATATTCTCAAAAATAAGAAACTTGTGAGCATTTGAATTCAATCCTAGAGAGGCGGCATACCCCATTTGAGTATGATGCCACACCTTACGTTTTAAAAGTTGCATAACAACCATTTTTCTGGAAAGGAATAGATCTCTCTTGATCCTCACCAAAAAACTTTGAACTTTTATATCACAAATTTATTAGCCGAGTGAAAACATTTTTTCGACACATATATTATATGTATTTATATAATCACTTAAATACCAATAAACTAAGCTAACGATAATTTTAACAACAATAAAACTAGGTGTCTTAGTATCTCCCGGTGGGTCTGCCGCAGGGGGCGACGCGGTGCTTGCGAAAGCTATCCCGTATCGCCCCCATTCCAAATGCGGCGGACGGCCCCGGACGGTTTAGTGGGTATTTCCGGACGCTTCACGTCCGGGTGAGTCACACACTGGCACGGAGTCAACCCTCTGTGCCCCCTTACCTATTGCATTGGGGGACTCCGTCTCACTAATGTAATAGTTAAGGGTAGCGCGTAAATGCATTTCACCCCGTCAAAAAAAAAAAAAAAAAAAAAAACGCAACACCCCAATATTCAAAAATCAACACCCAACAATGCATTTACGACGGCATCCATCAACGAGATGAAAATATAAACTAATGCTGAAGTGACATAGTTATGCGAAATAGAACTAACATACGATAAGTTACTTTTGAGGTTAATGCATTTTTGCAACGAACAAATGCAAGCAACACTAGATAATTTATTTTAAACTAACAATGTTGTCAAATTATTGGGAGTAGTATAATTAATTGAATGCAATTACACATTACACAGTGAACCGCGGCCTTAGCATGTCTTCAATGTGGTCGAGATGCATTCGCCTGAGACGTAAAGCTTCCTATCCCGCGCCTTGTAAATTTAATTTGTCATCCTTCTTCCAAAGATTCCCTCCACATGCCCAAACCAATTAAGCACCCATTTCTCTATCTTTATCACTACATTCTCCATCACAACACAACGTTCCCTTATCACACTATTCCTTAATATATCCATCATTCTCAAGTCAACTAAAATAACCCTAAGTAAAATAATTCAACAACACGATCGGAACTCCAAAGTGTATCATCATGTACCTTGAATTGTGAGTGAATTGGGTGTTGATTTTTGAATGTTGAGTGTTGCGTGTTTTAAAATTTTCTGTCAAACTTTATCGAATCACACCATACTCACTATCTCCATCTGCATGTAATCTTGCGTGTTGGAAGACTCTATCCTGAGGAGTACAGCATCAGACTTGCTGGTGACGAAGCCGAGCGCGACCCTGTCAGTCTCCGTGTCTGCGACTGAACTCGGAGGGAAGTTATACGTGATGATACCGCGACCCGGACCGAATTCGTATGCTATTGATTCTGTGACAAAACAATTTAGCATTCTCTAACAACTGGATATATTTTATTTCGAACTTCAAGTTATGGTTTTTGTAAGGTTTATAAAGTAATGTTCTAGATGTGTATCCCACTTATAGGAACACACAGCTTTCTAAGTGTTCTGTATGTACAAAACAAAAAAAATATAATTACAAAATGTCTATAGACACTGTACGAAAAAAAAAAAAAAAAAACAAAATTGTATAATAGTATTATAAAGTTAAACACTTAATCGTTTAAATATCAAATCCTTGATAATTCTTAGACGAATTTAATGTGTCGACTATCCATAAAAATGAAACATTAGGAAAACAACAGACAGCTGGCGTAAACGCCAGAGAGGTGCTCAAGGGATTAAATTAAATTAAACTCCCTAAAGTTCAAACGTTATCAAAGAAATTAATACAGGATTCTGAAAACTCTGCATAGCTTTAGCCAGTATTTTAACAGAATTATCTCGCAATTTTTAAGACGTAATATCATGAGTGTAAAAAACAGGAATCAATTTTCCTATAAATCACACAAAATATAATATTCTTGTAGATATTGCCAAAATTTCTGTAGGATCGATCTACATTGATCGAATAGATGACGTGACTAACCATAGACTGCTTCTTATTTCAGAAAGCTTAACGCAGTTAGAGATTTCTTTTGGCTGCCATATACATAGTGCAGTAGTTATGTCAAAATTGCAATAAAATATGATAGAATTTTACTACTGAAGCATGGATCGATTTTTGGTAAACATCTGAACGCTCCTACATAGCCTGATTAGTCAGTGGTTAGTGGTAACATCGTCATAAACTAGAAGAATTATTTTAATATGAACTAAAATATCGTAAAGTTATTAATTCCGCTATCGATGTATCGCAGATAGCAAATAACGACTATTTATATTTCAAATATCGCGATTGACGACAACACTAATTCGCATGACAATGACCACAATTGCACAAGAAATGAAAACATTTCTCACAATCATAGAGTAATTTTAGCGTCTTCTTCTTAGTCTTAGTTAATGGCAATCTGTGTGTTCACACAATTTGTGCCAATGTCATGTGGGTAAGATTTTCAATCTTGTATCAGCGTTACCAAGCTCCAACAGAACGGTGACCTATCCTGCTCGAACTTTCCATGGAGCTTTGTCGGCACCTCAGAATGTATGCTACGCGTTGTCTTCTATAATAAACTTAACTTGAACACAATAACCAAACTATTTCACACAAAACGCCACCAAGATTACATGATATAGAGTCAAGTACACAAGTTTAATGAATTAAAGAAAACAATTGCTACATGTCAGACTGAGATCCCGCCAAAAACTCCCATTTTTAGCGTCATAATAAAACTTTAAGAGCCAATTTTTTGATCCGTAGTCAAAGTTACTATAACTATTACACAAACCAATGGTTATAATCACAATGCGTTTTTTGATGACAAAATCTACTATGGTTAAATTTAGCAATAGTTATTTATGTTGCCAGTAAAATGAACTGTATAATAGAATACTTTTGATTCCGGTAATTTTTTTTGTATGATCATTCCGAGTAAAATGTGTCGGGGTCCATAATTCGAGTTGTCGAACAAACATTATAAAAAAACAAAAGGGTCGAGCTACTCTCGAACATCTGTGTCCATTATTATTTCTTGTTATAGTTTTGCAATGATATTAGCTTTTTTTTTATTTCGTCTTGTCTAAAATATTCTTTGATTTTATAATTTAATTCTTGAATTTAATATATTTTACAAGCCAAATAAATATTTGTACAAACTTGATAAACAATACATAATGGAATAATGAATTCTTATGAAAAACGAAATTCATAAACAAAAATATTACGAAAAAGATAATAAATAGCAATATATTGTAATTATTTAACAAATTATTTTATATAAATTAATGTTATATAATGAAACTTCAAATGTTACACAAAAACAATGAAACAGCTGTTCGCACTAGAGTTAACCATCCGCCATCTTGCTAACCCGACTGAGCCGAATGGTTAATTTTTTTTAACAATTAGTCACATTTCTGACAAATGGTTAGCTTAACTATGTTTCAAAAAAAAAACGCATCAGGGCATTATTTTAACCATTTGTTACAAATCTGACCATTTCTCGAGTTGACTACGGATCAAAAAATTGGCCAAGTAAATCAAAGCCAAACATCGTTAAGCATAAGATTCAATTTTAACTCTCTATTTCAGCTGGTAACACACGTCGCTGCAATATCATCGCTTTGTCTCTGTCGCACTTGTTCCTTAACTGCCGTACGATATAATTTAGCCAATCGTAACGTCGCTCGATTCGCGTGAACTTAAATGAGACCCACGTGAAATGACACTTGTGTAAAACGTGATCTATGACATTTTTGCGTTAAATAACGAATAATACATGAATTTTACACGGTTATTTTAGTACTTGAAATCATAGGTGAAGCAGTAAGTCTTTCAGTAGCTAGAGCCCAAAAAGGATTGACCGCAAATAAACGACGGATAAAGGATGGCTCAACTGTCAACTCTAAAAGCAAGCCTTTCTCAATCCTAGGTACTGCACCTGACTGGACTATTTGGTTGGTGCTTCGTCATCCAGACCGGACATTATTCCTCTTTTCTAGACATATCAAACATATAATACCAGTAGAGCTTACTGTACCGTGGGAAACCGACATTCCTAAAGACCACACAATCCAATTAAATAAATATTACGGCCTAACTAAAGAACTCAATAAAAATGGCTATGCGGTTAATTTATACGCGGTAGAAGTAGGAGCGAGAGGTTTACCAGCAAAATCTCTCTGTAACCTTCTGAAGGGCCTTGGCCTGTCGAGAACTGCAGTAAGTTCTATTTTAGAACAGGTCCCTACCAAATTTAGCTAGGCGGGGCGGGAAACTAGAGCAGTGAAGGTGAGCGTTGATGCGCATCTCAAAGGGGGCCTCCTTAAACCTACACCTAGGTCGCGAGTCCTGGGAACTGCTCTGAGCCTCTCCCTCCGCCACACGATGGTCCCGGCACCCGCACGGTCAATCCATGGAATGCTAAGAAGTTTGTCTCATACGTTTTTGTAATTGCTCCATTTCACAGGTTCTCTTGAAATGATCGAAACTTCCTGAAAACTTGGAATAATATGTAACAGTGTTACCATCGTAGCAAGTCGATCCCGTGAACGAGGTCAAGTCACAATCGCACACGTAAGTGTTCCACTGCTGCACGCACACGCCCTTGTTTGCGCACGCGTTGTGCGTGCATTTCGTTGGACCTGAAAGGAATTATTCCACTAGTTAAACCCGTTAATTATCATGTTAATCAATTTTAAAGTTGAGAAAAAAGGACAATTGTACCAATTATCGAGATAAGGAGTATTGGAATCCAATGAGTTTATAATAACGATGTGACTTAATTAATGCGGGTATGACATGTTAAATAATGCCGATAACCAATTAGTCTATGGTATGCATATATTGTTTTACGAAATAAACATGTTGTACTGTAGTTATAAAAAAAAAATCATTAGGGTAAATTTAAAAGCTTCCATCTTTATTTGTTATTTACTGAACCTGAAAAGAACATATTTATAATGATGAGTGTAAGATGATTATGTTAAAACTTAATACGTGCTTATTAAATTGATTTTTTTACGACTTTGATTAATTGCCTCGGTGGCGCAGTTGTATTAATTTCCGACTGTCGTTCTGAGGTCTCGGGTTCGATCCCGGGTAGGGTCAAGTGATATTGGCTTTGTGCCCGATATGGCGCCAGGCTCGTCCCCTGTCGCATCCGGGTCGGAACTGAACTCGGCGGAATGCGGGTAGTGTAGTTCGCTACATCACCTCTGCCTAACCCATAGGGTTAACAGGCGTGAGCTTATGTTACGTTATGTTATGTTGGTACAATAGGTATAATAATATACCAAACACAGAGGTAAATAAAGGATTGGAACATTTAAAAGACGCAAGATAAATACCTTCACAACCGGATCCCAAAGAGGAACTGGGAACTACAGCATCTTCTAACAATGACGGTGATTCACCGGGGAGGTCCAGACTCGAGATGCAACCCTCGAACCCTTGCCTCGAGAGCACCCCCACCGGTAGGGACGTGTACATATCTTTAGGAACCCCCCCGACGTACAACACGCTATCCAATTCTAACATTAGATTGGAACCTAAAAACGTAAATAAATGAATGTATAAAATAACGTCAAACTTGGTTGCATGATCTAGTACCTTTGCTTATTTCTAAGTAAGTAATAAATGGAAACAAAAAAAAAAACATAGATAATACGATATTAATAATTTCAAGATGGCCGTAAAACATGGAGACCAAAAGGTCATACAAGCAATAATTCCCAAACCCAAACCCAAACTATGAGGTAACTAACTATGCGGACACGGACCTAGTTCTGATTGGCTTGTTACGACCTTTAATAAAAAAAATTGAAGTAATAATTACTTATGTAATTAATTAATTAATAATAACAAAATAAGTGTCTATACAATAATTAAACATATAGATTGGTACGACGCGCGGCCTAATGGACTGTAATCCTAAGATGGCGGTGTCCCTACTTAATTGAGTTCGTTGAGGAAAAATACAATGCACAGTGCCTGGAGTTGAAGTCCTTTCTCCCAGCGTCGACATGGCGATGAGGGCGAGGGTCCGGGGCAATCCCAAGACGAGAGAGACTTCTTCATCAGCCTGTGCTATATTTCGCGAGTGCGACGCGTAAGGCGTTTTTGCTTGACTAACTCTTGCAGTTTGAAGAAAGGGGTAAGAGAAAAAGGAGGGTAGGAGGGGTAGGGTTGCCGTGTCGAGCCAGTCAAATTTCGACCAAACTCGAGGCACAGTAACATTCTATTTTCCCCAGCGAACTCGATATTAAATTACAATTTAATAAATTAAACTGGCGTAACCATAGATAATAATTTAGATGTAAAATATAAGTAGATTTAAGCTCATCTAATTAATTGTGAAAGAAGATAACTAACTGCGTAGCTGCATGAGATAGTATAGGCAATTTTTCTGACGCAAGTCGAATTAAACCTCCAATATAAAAAAAGGTGTGGACCCAGAGTCCGCAGAATATGTTTTATTTTAATTAAAAAAAAATACAATATTAATTGACCTCGAGTGGTTTCGGCGGGATCTCAATCTGTCATGAAGCAGATAGTGTCTTTAATTCATTAACTTGGAAAATGTAACCCTATATTGTGTTATTTTTGGTACCGCTTTTTTTATGATATTTTTGGTTATTGTGCACAGGAGGGCCTTGGAAACAATAACGCGAAATGTTTTTTCTAAGGTGTAACGAAAACCTCTCGAAATGTTCTAGAGAGATGAGCCTAATATTATTATTAGGCTATAGGAATGTAAACATGACGCAAAATGTAATGACTTTTTTAGATTTTCCATTTGTATTTTATAACAGGTACTGAAATTTATTCAGTGCAGGAGGCATAAAGGGGGTTATCGTGACACCTTAGAATAAACTTCAGTATCCAGATAAAAAGTAATTTCTGCAGAAAATGTAAAAAAAACAGTGGGTTCATTAGTTACATCAAATTACACCATAAACGAAACCAACCAATTTTTTTATTTTTTTTTGACGGGGGCAAATGCATTTACGCACTACCCAAACGAAACCAACCTAGGATTTCTTTATTGATCTCTAACATCCCTAATATTATTAACGTGAAAGCGAGTCTGTTTGCTTGTTTGCCATTTTACTAATAAATTCTGAACTACCCGCAATCACATTAAATACGAGTAGCCTCATAAAGACGTAATTTCGTCCTAAATATTTTTGAGCGAAATGAACTGAGAGAGATTTCAATCAACTAAATTGGGATACAAGGGTCTTCACACGTCTAATACGGAAAACCTGCAAACACGAAATGCTAATTAATTTCTAGTTAAAACCAGTTATAACTAACTTGTCGTGTGCGTTTCCATGTCGTCGTCGACTTGCAGCGTGTGCACCTTCGGCGTCGGCCGCCTCACGGACACCGCGTGCCATCGGTTATCGTTCAGGAAGTTCTTCAGTTTGTCCTTCATAGTGACGACTCCGTCGCCGAGGTTGAAGACGCAGTGCACGTGACCGTTCACCAGCTCGATCGCTATGAAGTCCTGCTTCTTCCCCCCGTTGTAGAACAGCAGCCCGTCCATCTCAGTCGTACGGAAGTAGAAGTCTACGTGAGTGCTCGAATACGCCTTCAGCAAGGGCAGACCGACGTAAGTGTGTTTCGATTTAAAAGTCACCGATTTGTAAACGTTCAGCGAATCCGGTTTCACGAATCTCCCGTTGAAGATTATATTTGACGTGTCGTAAATGTTGTTGGTTTCTTTATTGGCGCTGACTCCGAGGGATTTCGCCAAATCGATATACCTAATCCCGTTGAATACGAACTTCTGGAGGTGACCAACGAAGTTCGGTAATGTCGACGTCATCTGGATTTCCTCCTCGGGGTGATAGAGACCGCCTAAATGTAACGTTGATATTTCTAACGTGGAAGCTTTCCCTAATATCGTTTCAGCTGTGGAGGGAATCGAAGAATAAGATTCGACGATATCAATTCAAGACGTAAAACGTAACCACAACATTGACATTAAAATTAAAAGAATGTTAGCAAATAATACAGTCGAATATCGTTAACTGATCGAAGAGGTATATACAGAAAGTTTAGCAGAGGCTTAATAATGGCAAGCTTTGGAGATAGAGCGCTAATTATAAATAAGAAATATTGCGCTACAAAGGAATTTAGACATTTTATTAATTTCTCAGAACATATATAAGCTGGAGCACAAGCATTCGATTAACTTGACATTATCCAATTACTTAATTAAGAATTTGTATCATATAACTCGTTATCTAAATTTTCTATGAATTATTTGAGAATATACTTCTATCATAATCATTACTTCACTGATTCATACCAATTGGTTACTAATTATTTACTAATTTTGTTAAAAACACAATTATTTTAATTGTTACTATAGATTATTCTTTATTAATAATATATTATTTTATTAGACTTTAAGATCGTATTGTATTTACTAGAAAATATAGTTTAAATTTGAAAAATGAAATCTCAGCGTAATCGGTGAGATTAAAACATGAATACATTTAAAAAAAAAAAATCGAATTGAGAACTTCTTCCTTTTTGAAGTCTGCTAAGAATAAATGTTTAATTGTTTGTTAATTGTGTTAATCAAAATACACTACGATCTTGAAATAGCTTTTCATTTCAAATGATGCAACGTTTGAAGTATTAGATTAGTAAATTACTGTTTACAAAATATTAGAGACCGGTGACGAAGATTCGAAGAATGAAACATATTTCATTTGAAACGAATGTTAAGAATCAAAACGGATCGTACGAAATAACTAAAGTATCGTATAGTTTCACAGCACAAGGGATAATATAGCAGACAGAGGAAATAATAGATAAACGAATTAAGAAATCATAAGCGTACAACTGAAAGGTGGATACCAAGTGCCAGCTATAAGAAAATCAAAACAAAGCAGTAGTTCACATACAAACAGAACATCTAAACATCAATTATTTTGCTAAGTGCTAGCAAATTCGAATTTACCTAAATTACTTTCAGAATAAAATCGAATTTGCTATACGCCTTATATTAGACAGTGCCTACTGCTTTTTCGTTTCTTGTTCTAAATCATTAGACATCCTATAATTTTATCATGTAATTCTATTTTGTAAAATGTTTTTTTTTTTTTCTTTTTTCTTTTTTGTAATATTGTTTATGTGTTTTTATCCAGCAAGCAGGACAATTAATATTGTTAATAAGTGAGCGTAGACGTTCTAACATATGTTGTTATTCCATTTTTAGTTACCTACTCTCACACTTGTTCAATCACCTCGTTATATTCTTTAAAATTAAACACGTTTTATTGTAGATGCAATACATACTTAAATCGTTAGTTAGTATATGTTATTAAAATACATTACAGTAGAACCTCGAATGTCCAAGGGAAACACAAAATATTTTAAGTTATTCAGGATCTATGTTAAGGATAGGTTAATATACTTAACAGGATGAGATAAGGGGGGGATCCGCGCCACAGATGCCGGGAGGTGAGGGTATTCAGGGAGGGGGGTGAGAGGAGGCACTCTCTACCCTCTGCCGGATGTTTTAGGATATCTCTCTTGGCGGCCACTGGAGTATTCGCGGTGCATACACTAGTTCGATCCCGTGTTGCTCCAACTAAGTGGCGGGGGGGGGTTTAGTGGGTAGTGACCGACGGCGCTTCTCGCCGCGAGTCCCACGCTAATTCTGTGTGACAGCCCCTGCCACACATCATCAGTCGCTTCAGCCAGACCTGGAAGGGTACGTCCCTTTCAGGTCTGGCTGGACAGCAAGTGCGTAAATGCATTCCCCTCGAAAAAAAAAAAAAAAAAAGAAGTTAATATACTTCGGTCTCACTAATACAATAGGTAAGGGTAGTGCGTAAATGCATTTTATCCCGTCAAAAAAAAAAAAAAAAAGGACAGGTTAATATAGAGATATGTATGTACCCTTGTTCCTATTTTTACTCGAATGCGTCAGAAGGATTGGTTCAATAAAATATAGAAATTTAAATAATCATATTTAATTATTCACATTGCACGTTGCAGGTTTAGTCTATTTAAAAAAAGTCTGTGATTTTCTTTTGTTTTAAACAATTCACAGCTTCTAAATCGATTTGATTTTCAATGACAAGTAGAGAGGAGAATAAGTCATCGTTTTTACCGAGATTTAAGTTATCGAGGTTCTACTGTATTTACCTTCAAAAAATTTTGCACCAACAAATATGGTTGAATTTAGTTTTGTTATCATTGTCTCCCTTAAAATTGCTGATTTATGTTTCTGCACAGTTGTCTAACACATTAAATTTAAAAAAAATATCCAAATACTTCAGCACGTGTGTTTGTGTGTATATATGTGTGCCTATTTAAGATATACTGGGTCCATCTATTTACCATTAAAAGCCATTAACCCTTTCACGGCCAGGGGAAACATTTTTCCCATTGTAAAATTGGCAGCTGTCTATTTAATTATATCAATATTCGAATTTCAATTTGAATAATATTCAAAAAATGTTTCCCCCAAAACTCTAAAAGAGATAGACTTACAAATGCATCATTTTATGATTTTCATATACTCTATGTTTACAAAACTAAAAGAAACAGTTGTATGGTAATATTTACTCTCCACCTACTTATGGTCCTGAATGGGTTAATTGTGTAATGTTGCTGCACAAGAACTAAGACGATTCGAAATTTACTTCTCAAGTTTGTGAAGGAACAAATATAATATTTACTAGTCACGCGCCATCTTTAATAGTTGTAAGTGGCGCAACTAACTCGGCGGCGACTAGCAACTATTATGCAATCGCAATCGCAATAGATGTCGCTAACACGTAAGGTACAGGTATCATAGTCTATGAATCTCCAGACAAATGCACACGCAACACTCTACGACAACTAGTCGCCGAGAGTCGTATAAGATGCTTGTCGGTTTGAGTATCATAATGTTAATCTTATGTAAGTCATCTCTTCGAGATGTCTTACTGCCGAGCAACTGCAGTCGCCGGTATCACAAAGCAACTTCTCTGCACTCACAGGAACCCGATGGACGAGGTCTATGACGGTATATACTCATCCAAATCGGTAGTGAGGTCCCTGAGACTCGAGGGTTACTCGGGAGCGCAGATACCCCCACACTCCACCGATACTCTCTACCTAGTACATACTCAGGTTGAGAAGAAAGCCCTTATAAACAAGGGCTACGGAACAGGGGAGGGGTCGTGAGTCCTGACGATTCACGAGTCGCAGGGTTTTTTTTACATTCAAATCGGTGGTGATCCTCCAGACCAAGGGGAGAAAGCTACAGCGTGGCCATCTCGAGGCACACGGAGACCTGTGTCTATCAATAGGCCGCTTCATCCACCGAGCGGTGAGCGCACCGGCGAAGGACATAGCGGATTATAATTCAAGGTGGCCATAAAACATGGAGACCAAAAGGAGGACACGGACCTAGTCCTGCTAGGCTTGATACGACCTTTAACAAAAAAAAGAAAAAAAAAAGAAAAAAAAAACAAGAGACGACGTACAACACGCTATCTAATTCTAACATTAGATTTGAACCTAGAAACGTAAATAAACGAATGTATAAAATAACGTCAGACTTGGTTGCATGATCCAGTACCTTTGCCTATTTCTAAGTAAGTAATAAATGGAAGCAAAAAACATAGATAATACGATATTAATAATTTCAAGATGGCCGTAAAACATGGAGACCAAAAGGTCATACGAGCAATAATCGCCCAAACCCAAACTATGAGGTAACTATGCGGACACGGACCTAGTTCTGATTGGCTTGTTACGACCTTTAATAAAAAAAAATTAATAGAAGTAGATTTAAGCTCACATATGCGAAAGAAGATTACTAACTGCATAGCTGAGTTGCTATTATAGGTAATTTTTTCCGACGCAAGTCGATTTAAATCTCCAATATAAAAAAAAAAGGTGCGGACCCAGAGTGTGCTGATAGTTTAATTTAAAAAAAAAAATGTTAATCTTACAGATATATATAATGTCGTTAATAATTTAGATGTATTTTATATAAATGTTAAACGAGAAAGCAGCAGTTGGATACCAACTGTAGTATATCGGGTGGGGGGTAAAAGAAAAGTGTTGTGCGGGAGGTGCCCCGTGCATACGTACATAACATACCGCGCACGGGCTGCGCGCCGTCAACCTGCAGCTTCAGGTTGGACGCGCGACGCGAAAACCGAACCGTGTGCCAACCCTCGTCCGCCACGTCACTACCCGCCAGGAGGTTCTGTCGCCGGGACAGAATCAAAATCAACGACACACTCTTTCAATTCAATTTACGCCGTAAAACGACATTTATGAACGTCCCGTAACTCCACCGCCGGATCCAGTCAACAAACCGGTTACTACCGGTTTTAACTACACGAGGAGAGATGTTAATTCTCACCTCCAGATTTATTGTGCACAGAAACACAAGATGTATTTAAAATCATATATAATAATAGAGGTAAAGATTTATGCACAATTTTAAACTGAAATATAATCGTTTATGACGCTTAGCTTGTTCATGTAAAGCACTAGCTGACGTTTCATTTGTAGCTAATTAAAAAAACAAATGAATGAATTCTATAATAGAATAGAATAGAATTCTATAATAGCCTATAATCATCTACGGTTAATTCTGCGTCGAATGGTTGCGGTTTCACGCTGATCGGTCCAGTAGTTTTCGAGTTTACCTCGGACAAGAAAACAAACTTTGCTTATATATATAGAGAGATTAAGATTCTGTTTTCATTAAGTAATTTTCGGGCTATTAGAAGTCATATGTCATCAACGATTCCCTTTTATAGTGTTTTCTTTAAGAAATAATTATATGTTGGTATTATTCTCATTACTTCAAAACTCTTTTAGAAGTAATTTATTACCAAGTCCTGTAAACCCTATTTTAACTTATTACTAATTATATAGTCTAGTAAATAGCAGTTATATCGGTCGTGTTATAGATAGAATCAAAAAGAGTTTTTTTTTTTATTTTGGGCCCTAATAAGGCACTTATGAACGTACTTACAAGAAACTAGATCTTTCTCAAAAAACTGGACTAGGCCGAATTAGGCTGTTTAAACATACCTTCTCCCTGTCTCCCAGTCTGACACTAGCTCGAACTCTCCCAGCTGCTACGGCTAGTTCTATCCTGTCAGCAGAATGTTCGGAAGCGGTCCTCAGGAGTAGACCAGCTCTGTTGGTGCGGAACCGCAGCATCAGCTCTTCAGTTTGCGTGACGTGCTCCGCTCCCAACGCGGCCGATAAGTGCTGGCTACCGTTCAGGTAAATGGTAGGGGATTCTGAAACATCAAGAGCGTATGTCGAATTTTAAAAAGACTTATTCTTGTACCTTGAAATTTCTAAGAACTTCTTGAAATTTCTTTTACAATTAAATAAAGAATTAACTTGCAGAATATTGGAAGAAGAATATATATTTAGTCTTATAGGCTCAGTGTTTTGGCCGGTAAGCCGAAGTTCATACCATTTTGGTAAGCCTTATGTTAGTCACCTTTTTGCGGTTGAGTGCCTTCAGCACTCGCCCCCAAAGTCATTGTGAAGCTGTAAAGGCCTTTCCAGTCAGCAGCATTAGCTAGGTTAGAAAAAAAAAGCGCTTTGACCATAATATTTTCATATGTTAAACGATGATATTTTCTAGAATGGTAAACACACTACTAAAGCTTTTTTTTTTGACGAGGGGATTGCATTTAGGCACTACCCTTACCTATTACATTAGTGAGACCGAAGTACCTCAATGCAATAGGTAAGGGGGCACAGAGGGTTGACTCCGTGCCAGTGTGTGACTCACCCGGACGTGAAGCGTCCGGAAATACCCACTAAACCCCCCCGGGGCCGTCCGCCGCATTTGGGATGGGGCGATACGGGATGGCTTTCGCAAGCACCGCGTCGCTTCCTGCGGCAGACCCACTGGGCCTCATCCGTGCAATGGCCCAGTAGGGGGGGGGGGGGGGGGGGGGGGGAATTCCCCAACCACCTCTTCGCTCAATTCTCGAAGAGAGATACGACCAAAGGTCGACAGTCTAGGGGGGCAGAGTATACTTCCTCTATACTAGCCGAGCCGGTATATCGAGCATCCCTATGCGCTTGACCACAAGGGCCACTCCCATCGTTACCAAGCGCTCCACCTCATCCAACAGCACTAGGGGCCGATACGTGGACGGGCAGTCCGGGGGGCGACCCTCCCTCCCTAGGAAGCACAGGCGGCCCTGTTTCCAGGGCTTCGGGAACTGTCCGACCATAAGACAGCGGTCGAACAGCTCCCTCACCTTGCCTCCCAGGTACCTCAGGGCCAAGCCCAAGACGCAGCCCGGGACACCGTCTGGCCTTGGCACCTCCCGTCTCCCGCGCAGACGACGTACCACCGTCTCCATCTCCCCATCACAAACACACTACTAAACCTAAAGAAACTGATTCTCATACGATGCTGTAAAATAAATGTTACATTGTCCTAAATATGTTTATTTTTATTAAGTTGAGAATCGAGCATAAATGATTACAAAAAATGTTCAATGACAATTCACTTCGCACATTAAATATGAAGGTAAGAGAGATAGGTAAGGAAGGTAAAACATCAAACATTTAAGTAGTGGATAAAGTTATATAGATAGATTACCTCGTCCGCACGTGGGGCCGCCGAAATTCGTAGCGGAACAGTCGCACAGCGGCCTGTTCCAACCTTCAGAGCAGACGCCGCCATGTTGGCACGGGGAGCTAACGCACTGCTTCATCAGAACGTGACACGCGGGACGAACGGACGCTAGAAAATAAGAGAACTGTTCGAAGTGATCGAATAACACAAGTGTTGTGTAGTGCAGGAAACATTGGGAAGCAAAATTCTTTACCCCCCCCCCCCTCCCCCCTCCTCGGGATAAAGTAGCCACTGGCATAATTCTTTACTATCTCTGCTCAAGCAATTAAAAGTAAACATTGATAACACTCAGACCCTCGAACGCATGTCACCAAGAAATAAAAAAGTAACAGATTTATAATACTTTGGATATTCGGAGCGACCTAAACCTCAAGGACCACATCGAATATGTCATCTCCACAACATCTCGGAGACTCGGAATCCTAAATAGAGTGCGACGGTTTTTCCTGTACCTTCTTTATAAGGCCCAGGTTCGGCCGTGCATGGAACACTGCTCGCACCTCTGGGATGGATCCGCTGAATATCTCATCGATGCCTTGGACAGGTTGCAGAGGCGTGCTGTCCGCATTGTAAACGATACAGCCATCACCAACTCCATAGAACCCCGCTTCAATTGCGCAGGGACATAGCTTCTCTAAGCGTATTCTACCGCTTGTATCATGGCGAGAGTTCTGAAGAGCTTTTTTAGCTGATCCCCTCCTCTCGATTTCATAACAGAACCACGCGGGCAGGACTTCCGTGTCACGGTTTCACGGCGACGCCCATAACTTCAAGAACCAAAAAGTTTGCTGACTCTTACTTCTGTCCCACTCTGAGGTTATGGAACCGTCTTCCTGTCAGCGTGTTCCCTCCTTCATATGATATTGGGTCCTTCAAAAGAGGCGTGAAGAGGTACTTAAGCAGGCCAGCACGACAGCGGTGACTGGCATTGAATTCTGTTCAGTGTCAGTCGCCGCTGTTTTGGATTGTACTGTACTTACCATCAGGTCCAGTGCAGTCACTGTGCTGTGCATTATAAAACAAAATACTAACGCAAATAACGCAAGTAAGAAAAAGCATATGGTTTGGTGTTTACTTTAAACTTCAACCCTGATTGTTAGATAGATTTATTAGGATAGTAAATGTATCGCAAATATGATCTCCGGTTACAGTGACTGTTAGTTTTCTATCGCCAATTCTTTTATTTAAGGTTAAAGATGTATCGGATCTGCAAATTAAATCGGTTTTTAGAAATTAAAATAAAACTAAACTGACCAGAGTCTTGTTGTCTCGCATAAGCGGTAAGGTCTTGCGGTTTCCCGTTCAGCACTAGATCCCGCATGCAGCCGACGAAGCCTTGCCTGAGAGCCGCCGTCCACAGCGCCGGGGGAGTCCGCGACGCTGAATACTCCGAACCGAGACCGCCCACGAACAGAGAACCATCGAGTTCTAGTTGATTCGATTCACCTACAATTAAGATAATTTATTTATTTGTTTATTTCTTTATTGTATATTACTTAACAGTACATTTACTATAATACAGTTAATTACAGTCTTGGTATTAAAATTGTATTGTATGTATTTGTGAGTGTGTGTATGACTGAGTGTATATATATATATATTTGTGTGTGTGTGTTATAAATAGTGACGATATTTACTAAGTTCCTTCTCTCTCACCGTATGTACGTACTAACGTAATGGGGTTTTTAGATTTTAAGTTCTTTATAAAGATGTTCCCGTTTGGCTGAAAAAGATCGGCGTAATAGAATTTCGTATGATACGTGTCAAAACATCTATGCGAAACCGAGTTTTTGGTATAATTATGTTTAACTGTTTGGGGTGCAAATAATGGTGGGGATTTCGAGTTATTTTCGTATGTATTTTTAAGGGGATCCTATACAGTAGTTCGGGACAGTCAATGTCGTAGTTCAATATGTCATACAAAAATCGCATATCGTAAAGAGATCGTCGTTCTGCTAATGAGATAAAATTATAAAAGTCTAAGTTACTCGAGTATGAGTTGTGATCATAATTTAATTTAAAATTTAGATATTTTAAAATTTTCTTTTAAATATTTTCTAGCTTGGTCTTATGTGTAACGTAGTCTGGTGACCAGATCGGAGAACCATAATCTAGGTAACTCCTAATACATGCAAAATACAGTATTTTTAATGGCATAAGCCTTTATAGTAAAAAAGCCTTTTCAAGAAGTGTCTTTAAATTAACATGTAATAACGAACTTAATGCTATAAACCTTACATAATAAGAGTTATTGATAACGAGATGGCTAGCAGTAATGCTAGTCTGGATCCTCTTCCAACCACCTTAAGACTTCCGTAGAACTTTCTTTATAGGTAACCTACGTCATAAGCTGTGTACCCTTTTGGTGATCTTACGCTAATTACCATTTCTCACCTTCGAATTCCGGTGAAGCTGTCAAGGCTTCAGAGAGGGAGATAAATTACAGAAGAGTGGGATACTCTTTCATCTTTTAACAAATCAAAAAGATCCAACTTTATTCGAAACCACATTGTGCTTAAGTTTTTTAAACTGAATTATTGACGATTTGTGACACGAATTATGGCCTTATAGTTTGTAACATAGTTTTGAAATAGTTTTAAAAAAAATTTAACGATGATCTTTTATATTATTGTATAAATTGAAATAGACGGATGTATGTATAATAAATCGTATTAATATAAGAAAGCTAAAAGAACGTAGCTAAAGAAATAGTAAAAGAGCACTCAAAATGAAACATTAAGATATAAAGCAAAAGAACATGCTAATAAATAATAAAAAAGAGCACAACATACTGAAAAACTTATTGCCAAGCCAGGGGAGATGCCGGGGCTTAAAAAAAAAAAAAAAAAACACATTGTGTAACCGAATATTTACCTGGAGTCTTAAACTCAGCGTTGGCTCCGTCGACAGTAACCCTGCCGTCTCTCCCACTCCTACGCAACAAGAACTCATGCCAATGCGAGTCGTCGACTCTTCTGCGTGAAGCCCTCACGCGGACCCCGCCAGACCCTAGATCTACATGGACGTAGATATATCCGTTCAACATCTCTACAGCGAACAGATCAGCCTGAAACGATATTCAAGTGTGCTGTTTAACTCCACCATTTACTATCAACGTACTGTAAGTAGACAAAATATCATCATTCTCCTGCCTTTTCCCAACTCACTTGAGGTCGGCGCAGTATGTTTTCTTCTTCCATACGTCCCTATCAGCCGTCATCTCTTCATTCACTCCTTTTTCTTTCATATCATTTCTTACACACTCCATCCACACTTTCTTTGGCCTTCCTCTACTTTTCCATCCTTCTACATTCATATTCATTACTATTTTACCCACATGCGCTTCCTCTCTTCTCATAACATGTCCATACCACGACAAACGAGAACCTTTCAACTTTTCTACCATTGACGCAACTTTCAAACTCCCTCTAATATATTCATTCCTTATTTTATCCATTCTTGTAATTAGACAAAATATGTCTAACAAAAATTTATTGCAATCATAATATGCCTGTGATAAAAGAAAAGAAATGAAATATAAATAATAGCATAAGTTATACATGTAAATTGCGAACTATTCCGTACAAACTAGACATGCAAATCTCAATAACTTCCCATCAAGATATAAAGCGAAGCTTTAAATCTACCAAATCTACAATTATGCATACCACAATAAAGATTGTCACAATACTTCATATAAAATATCTAAACTGTAAATAGTATATACTGTTGTGCGAATTTGTGTAGGTAATAATAAAGCCTTTGCTAAAGCCTTTACAGCTCTTAAATATTTCCTAATTGATTTTCGATGTAAAATATCGTGTTATAATAATGATACACAAACATAAATACAATAAGGTATATATAAATGATAATACATACATTGATTAAAACGAAAAGTATCCCAATTAAATATAAACAATTTTGATAAAAAAAAACATAATGAAAACCACAACCGACCACAATATTAGGAGGTTAGCTTTGACATCGGGGTCTTTGGAAATGTGCTGGGATTTTCGCTCATCAGTGCTCTGGGTTCTACGGGTGCTTACCAGTGTGACCAGATAACAAACACTTATCAACAAGTGGGTGAAACTTTATAAGGTACCAACACAAATTCCCCTATTTATTATTATTATATTTTTTTTCCTCTTAAAATTTGCATCTTTTTCTTGATCCTACCATGCAGCGGTCTCAATGGATTGGACGTTAAATGATCAAATTTAATCAAATCCTGTTAAAGATTTTATTCAAAATTTTATTACTTCTCATTGTTACATAGAGTGCCTTAATCAAGCCGATGTCAAATATTTGTCGAGCGGGAAGTACGGAAGGTTCCATTTTAACCGTGTTCATGATATTTCAAGCGTTTAATCTTGCTTGTCTTAAAGATTTAATTTATAATTTATCATAGTGTCGCAAAAGTTATTACGGCTCCACACTGTATGATTATTATTCTACTTAGACAAAAATGACCTAATATTAAGATAGTATTATTAATTTTGTCAAATTTTAAAATTGTAACGGATTATACACAATATGATTGTTTTAATTCATTCGCAGAATTATTTGCTTTCTAGAATTTTCCTTTTATAAAAAAATATCTTATTCTCCTTTAAATATCGAGATCTACTTCATAGTACACAAGTAATAGAGTTACTTCTAAGTTAACATATGTTATGTACATATGATGTTTTAATATTACTCTATAGGAATTTCTCTATCCATTGAGACCGAGTTATTGGGAAGTGCATTGAAACCTCACTGTGGTTATCGTAATGTAATATATATTTAATAAACTCTTATATTTCTTTATTAACCAATAACTTCATTAAATAAAACTATCACCAACATACCGTAATTTTTATAACATATATTATGATGATGTCAAGTTATTTTTAACTAATTTATTTTTATTTTGCTTAATTACTCAATTTACTTTGTGAAATGATTTAGATCTTTATCAATAGCCCTTTTTTCCTCTCTGGGTAACTACATGTTTCTGTTAAAATAGTTACATTCGAACGTTTAATTAAGTCCCGTTACGTTTTTTTTTTCTTTAAACAAAATTATGTGTGTAATAAGGAAAAAGATATAAAAATATCACTGAATTAATAGTTAAATTACATATAGTTAGTATCAAAAATTAAAGCTTTAACCATATTCAGATTAAAAACGCTACAATAAATTTTGTAACAAAAGTCTTATATAGAGAATCAAGGCTAAAATAAAAAATAAATTTCGACTTAAAAAATCTACTATTTACTTTATTGTCTTCATAAAAAAAAATATATAATTCTAATAAAATGAACACAATATAGTTTATTCAAAATACTGTCATGTTGGAATTCCAAATGGATTGATTTAAAAAAGAGCATTTCCCAATAACAGAGTGGCTTGATGAGACATGATATCCTGGTGATAAGATCCTAACCGTTTATGGTGATGAAGGTAATCTGTTAAGTGACGCAACCCCAAAAGCTCCACCCCTTACCGTGCAACCTACCCGTGGCGGCTTCGCGCCCATGTTGAACAGTAGCATTCCGTTCGGTTCGTTCGTTCGGAACTTGAATGATATCGTTCCCGTCTTCACTGCCTCCCATTTTGGTAAAATCTGTAGATTTCAATTCACTATAAACTATTATATATTATAGTAGTAAAATAATTCGTCCGATAAGACCGGCTAGGAGACTTTTTGTCGCCTCCCTTCGGGGGGGCGGGCGAAGAGGTGGGGTTGAGAAGTTTATACTCCCCCATCCCCACTGGGCTATTGCACGACGAGGTCCGGTGGGTTCGCTGCAGGGGGCGACGCGGCGACATGCCTTGGCAACCCCGTATCGCCCCCATCCCAAATGCAGCGGACGGCCCCGGGGTGTTTTAATGGGTATTTCTGGGCGACTCTCGCCCGGGTGAGTCCCACACTGGCACGGAGCTCGTCACTCCGTGCCCCCTTATCTATTGTATTTGGGGGACTTTGATCCTTCAAATACTATAGATAAGGGTAGTGCGTAAATGCATTTCCACCCGTCAAAAAAAAAAAAAAAAAGGAGACTTTTTGTCTCTACCGCCTATAAGCTTAAGTTCAAACTTGTCTCAACACCCTAGCAAGACGATGGCAATCCCTCTAAAATGTTCCACGGGATTCTTGTGGCAACTCAGAACAAACTCTTTTTGTCATTATTTTGAATTTTCTTCACTTGCACACAATAACCAAACTATATTACGTAAATCGCCACCAAAATCACGCAAATTATCTAATTTACACATTTGAAACATATTAGTAGATTTTTGAAATTCATTAAAATTCCACAAACACTTTTTTAACTTTAAAGGGCTCAGACCACAATCTTACCCGATATTGCGTGACAATGTGATCAAAGATGGTAAATACACTAAGCCTAAAGATACTAGCTCCAAGTTTTCAAACTTAAGAGTGGTAGCTACCCAGATAAGTATTATTAGAAAATGACCTGCCACCCGCTTTAATCTAACTGAATACAGTAATATCCATATTTCTCATAATTACTCATCTAAATGCTCTAGTTGTTTATCCCTTAAACCACAGAACCAGATTCTAAATAAAAATGCCTACCGCGGAGTACAAATAATGGGGAACAGTTACTAATACTTGGACGAATTAGTGAATAATAAAATACCGTTTGGACTTTAGTCAGTAAGAATCTAATTTGACATACCTTTCGCTGCGAGAATTATGTAATATTTCCCACACGTATAAAAAAAAGTAACAAAATCAGACCCAATTAAGGAAACATACATCGCATTACGTCTTTTATCGATTTGTAAGCAAAAGTCGCTCAATTATTCAAACAACAAATATAACAAGTATTCTTTCGATATAGTATCTCTCAAACATTAATGTTCAATCATGAAACTGATTTATTTCTTTCGGCGTAGTTAGTATGAAGATTGGAGATAAGTTGTCTTAATAAACATTATGGTATTTTGTATTGATTTCTGACAGTAAATTATAACTGTTAACCATAGATATGATATGCTTTAGCTAGTGCTGGTAACCGAGATTCAGTAGGTCTAATAAAAGCTTTTTAAAGCGTTCTAAAGCACATTACCGATTTACCTGACTATAAGTTCAAGCGCTAAGTCAAACAGGTTAAAATGTCCAAAGGTTACTATAGTGAAGATCATTACGTGAACGATAGTGATGTCTGGAAATGACATCTCTAAATCTCTCAATCTCTAAAGAACAAGTTTCAAGAATATGATATCTTAACTTTGCCCTCTCAATACATCTTCGATAACTTAATGCATATTCGTAAAAATTTATACAAGCTAGATCTAGTGAATGATCGTCATAATTTTAATATTAGAAGTAAAGACAAGTTGGCCGTCCCACGCTTTAGGTTAAGTAAGTGTAATAAAAGCTTTATAGGTAATAATATTCGGTTTTACAATAAGATCCCAAGTAACATTACCGATTTACCTGACAATAACGTTCAAGTATTATGTCAAGCAAGTTTTAATCTCAAAAGGTTATGAATCAAAGGGTGGATCATTACGTGAACGATAGTGATGTCTGGAATTAACCCACATCTCTGTGCTTACACTAACATTATTAAGACTACGACTTGTATAGTTTTTTATATGACAAAAAAAATGATATATATTATATTTATTAAAAAAAAGAACCAGATCGAGTTTCTTGCCGGCTCTTCTCGACTGGGTTGTTTTCCGAACCGGTGGTAGTGTTTTAGACGTTCATAAGCGCCTTCTTAGGGCCTAAATTGAATAAATAAATTTTGATTTTTGATTTTTGACACCCCACTCTGTGCTTCCGTTAAAACTGTTTGTAACTATGTAGAGTACATAATTACTACCTGCATAAAAGATTTTAATAAAAGAAAAAAAAAACCAGATCAAGATTCTTACAGGCTCTTCTCGACTGGTCTGTTTTCATGTTGGTTTTTTGACTTACATAACCTCCTTTTCAAGGCCCAAATTGAGTCAAGAATTTTTAATTTTGACTGTGTAAGGATTATTAATTATTTTTAGCTTTTGACTTAGTAATTCTTGTCCAATTAGTAACAAGAACGAATGACGGTGAAAAAAGGACTGAACGTTTTAAAATCATTTTTTAATTTTAAACACCAATTAATTATGAAACACGTAACTGTACATAATATAACATAAATATCACAGACAAATTCTTTAAGATATCTTTACTCTCATAATACACTTTAGCAAAGGAAACTTCAACCTGTGAAATGTGACATGACTTTTATATAAGCTCATTATACAAGCGGTCACGATTTCCCAAGAACTAGTTAGCCTTTATAAATTTAAACCAGGACACTAGTAAAAATTTGAATTATTTGATATTTTGTATTATTATTTTTTTTGCAAAAATAATAACTGTATTTTACAAAATCATTTATTTATCAATAGCCCTATCTTTATTACTATGAGTATTTGAAGGGCGTGTCACATGACTTTAACAAGGTCGACTCTATTAACAGTGACGAATCGAGTATTTCGATATAATCGAACAAAATTATTAAAGTAATCTTTCTATAAAAGAAAAAAACAACACAGTTACAGCTAAAAGGCGTTAATATGAAAAATCAGTTAACAATTAGTATTTTTTTATATTTTCCTCACAGTTCTATTGAATAAATCAAAGTCATCTTTCTAAGCTCAACGTATAAATATATTATAAACATAATAACAAACTATATTAAGATTGAAACACTATTGACTTATATTTAAATGAGAATTAACTAATTAAACTTTTTAATTGTGTAAAAAGTATTCGATTTTATCACGAATTAAATATAGTTCGTTCTTATTATGCGATTAAATAGTTTCGTGATTTCTGTTCTCGATTTAATTATACATATGGCAACGATCGCAGACATTGATGGAAACTTAGTTGAGGTTGTATGATTCTCTGCGTATGGCTGTTTTAATGCAATACGAAAATATAACTAAGCTGGTGAGAATATTCACGAAACGACGAAAGATGGTCTAAGTGAAGTGGATGCTTTTTTTTTTTTTTTTATTCCCCCTATCCTCAGACATAGATCCGAGATCTTGTTTACGTTCCCTATAGCTAGCTTAATCTTATTTTAA
This sequence comes from Samia ricini, assembly GCA_014132275.2. Classification (NCBI taxonomy): domain Eukaryota; kingdom Metazoa; phylum Arthropoda; class Insecta; order Lepidoptera; family Saturniidae; genus Samia; species Samia ricini. The sequence goes on along the minus strand of AP028170.1, from coordinate 31,330,750 downwards.
AAATCTTATTCTAGGGTTATAGCCATCAACACTTCTTATTCTACTTTTCTTTTTTTTTTTTTTTTTGCCACCATTTGCTGCTTGACTTGGATGCTTGACGTGTACGTGCATGCGCTGATGATGCATTGAATTAAGTTAAATTTGCCGATAGGATGTACTAATTCGATATTATGATAATCGGTTTAAAAACGTTGGATGTCATGTCTCGCGTATCATCATCTGATTCCGCTACTGCTATTGTGTACTTTGAAATAGCTTTGAAGTCAATTTAAATTTTCATAACTACTAACATGCAAAGTCTTAAGTTAACGATGCAAAATTTTATCGTTTTTTTAACCATGAATAAATTGAGCAGTTGCATGATTGTAGGGCATTCAAGTTTCAGTGCATGACTCCTAATTTATTAGGTTCAGATCTGCCGCCGAGAATTTTTATTTATGTTTCGGCGTTTGCCCTTAAAGCACTTCGAATGTTATCACCTTTTGCCATATTTTAAATTAATATTAAGTGGCTAAGCCAGTTTATAAAATTAAAAATGAGCATGTATACAGAGTACACGTGTCAAAAGTTAAACTTCTTTGGCAATTTTCTTTTAGATTTGTAAGACGAGAATATGTTCCACTTCCAAAACATATCTAGACAAACCGAATTATCGGGATTCCTGAGGAAGGAGAAATCGCTTTGGAGCGACGACTGCACTCTTCTGTGTGCCCCGCTCCACCCAGTAAGAAGGTTTGAGAGTACAGTGGGGTTTAGTCAGTAGAAGTCTGACATAACCCACCCACCGTTGCCCGATGGGGGTGAGTATCCTAGGAGGATTTTTTCACTTAAAATAAAAAAAGGAGATATCGCTTTAGTCAATTTTTCAATGTAGCCACCGCTTATAGACCAAAGAAGTAGTTTATTTGGCATTTAAATCTAGCATAATGTATATAAGTAGCAAAATTATTCGATAAAGTCCGATCGATCCGCAATCCGATAAATTCGTATAAATCTTCGTAGATTACAGTATATTGAAAAAATTTAAAATCTTTGCAAACGATTTTTTATTAAAAAGTTAAAATTAGTAATAATAATTCATAGCAGTTATGAATCCTATAGTGTTTTATTGTACAGAATTTTTTAGAATCAGCCTATTCTGGAGTTTTCTTTGTAGATGTAAAATAACAGATTTTACCTCTTCGCAGTATTAGCATAGATCAGTTAAATAAATACGGGTCCATCTTCTATATAAATATTATAGATTCGCTTCCAGACTCCGCTGGGATTTTTGCTCAAGTATAAACTTAGTCTGGGTAAAGAGATAAAAGAAAAATATGACAGATGCATATAATAACATCAGCAAATACAGACGGATAATTACAAAAGTAAGTCAATAACTTTTACCGCTAACTTCATATTTGAAAAGTGACATTTATTTGTCCCTTGTAGTTAATGTATTTTACACGATGTATTCCTTGTAATATAGGATTATGGTGAATTGTTTGTTTTCTCAGGTGAGAATGTTAGGAACTCCTTATGGGTCATTCCACCAAATAAGAAAATTTTTACTGGGCGACCCTCGCGGATTATGTTTAAAATTTATGGAGGTGTTATATATCATAAGACAAAAATTCCCTGAGAGTTTAAGCTCTTAATACGCAGCTGTCTTGAAGTTATGTTTTTTTTTAAAATTTTGGAAAAAAACATTTTTTCAATTTTTTCTTCAATTTTTCTGATATGAAAAACATTTTTAAACAAAATTGACAAACATTGTATTTTGTAGGAAAAATTCTCAGCTTTTGAATGAAATGAATGAATTTGCGTTTAATTTAATTGTGACGAAACAAAAAATATGCACATCGGCAAAACGCTATATTTTGTGTAAAAAAACTCTCAGCTTTCAGAAAAAAAATTCAAATTTGAAGAATTTTGGGCTGCACACCGAAAAAAAAAATCAATTCTTCCACTTTAATTCGATTTTTAAGGGTCTTCTGATGAGTGTATGAAAAAAAAAAAATCATAACTTCAAGACCGCTGTGTATTAAGAGTTAAAAACTCTCAGGTATTCTTTGTCTTATGATAGAAAACACCTCCATAAATTTTAAACATAATCCGCGAGGGTCGCCCCGTAAAAATTTTCTTATTTGGTGGAATGACCCATATATAAACATCTGCTAAGAGACGAATGCTTAACGTATTAAAAACTTAAACATAATGCATCGTAAACACCTCACGCTTGCTAGTTTTTATGCTGCCGTAGTTTGATAATGTATTTGACCATACCTCAAAGTTGGATCCCATGAAAGAAATGGCTCCTTAAGCGCACAGATCCTTGCATTTTTATAAAAGGCTATCTTTACATCGATACATCATCAGGTTAGTGCGAAATATTAACGACGACGAGCGTACAATTAATTTTCTACCTGATTACCTAATTAAATACCATATAAAATAAGTCATTATTTTAGATATTTTTCAAGGAAAGTTTATGTGTCTGTCCATGCACAATAAATCTTAATTAAGCTTATGTTTGAGTAGAAATATCAATCAACATCTTGTAATCGCGTTGCCAAAAAATTTAGTTTTTGTGATATACGTAGGCTAATTCTTAAGAAATATGTACATCGAAATGAATGCATAAAAATAAAACAATATCTCCATAAACTGGACATAGAGAGTAAGGAATTTATTACGATACCGTGTTGTTTTTTTAGACATATTATTTCAACCTCATTGCAATATTGAAAGGCCAATAAACTGGCTTCACTTTGAAAATTGATAATGCCCCTAAATAACTCTGTTGCTTCATGATAAATGGATAAAGAGAAAATAGGTTAAACTTTCGACGAACAATTTACTATTGTAATGGGAGATTAGGTATCAATCAATACAGTAGTAGAAGCGTCCAAGGCTCCTGACTCTAATCAAATAACTGTCCAATCCAATCACAGCCGGAAGGCGGAACACTCGACCGGATTCGAGTGGTCGTCCACTCAAAGAACACTCCACACAATCAATGTTCAACTTCACAGATCTATTTATACCGGTTATTTAGTTAACCATTGTCCCCGTAGACTCTTGTAAGTTTATTTCTTATATTTATCTTCTTTTTATGGTAGGTATTTGGCAGGTGTAACATAAACCATCATATTTAAAAGATTTGTAAGAAATACTATAACGTGTTTCACTATATCAAACGGTAAACGAAACCATTTTACATGTTACATACCGAAATAATTTGATTTCATTCTATCTAAACATTTTAAACACATTAATACATCAATCACTGTTACAAAAAAATCGAAACCAGTTAAAATGTTTCTAGTAACTTGTAATTTTCTAAATGTGTAACTGCCAATTTTTACAAAATGGCGAGTGCGTAGTTTGGACATTGTACGGCTTAGCAGTCTCCAATTGATAACGAAGATAATGACAAAATAAAAGTTTCTCCTAACAGATGGTATTTTGTTCTTACGCGGAATTTTCGGTAAATAAGCGACTGTTGAAAACAATTAGGTAAAGAAGGTATTGTCTATTTTTCCACTTTATGACCAGAACACAAAAAAATAGTAATCCTATGTTATGGTGGTAGAGCATATTCTAATGACCTGACTAGTTCCATCCATTTATCAAGTCAACCAAAATACGTCTACTGGTGGACTTAGGTCTCCCTCAAAAATGTCCTCAATAACCGATCTCCCCCCGCATCCAGAGAGTTCCTGCTCACTTCACTGTCACAGTCTTCACTTTGCCACTTTAGTCACCATCTTTAAATTTGAAAATCCGTCATATCTGCAGATGTATTCTGCCAGCATTATTTGAAGACCAGTACTTCTAGGCTTAGTGTATTTATCATCTTGAACCACCTAGTTTAGTTAAAACGCTAAACGTATATGCTAAAAAATATAGCAGAGAAGAATGATCACTCACCAAATGCGCATCTCTCGTAGTGAAGGTGACAGGATCAGCAGAGTCCGTAGCAGAGCAAGCATATTCCAGTCTACCGGTAACGGTAATGAACTTGCTTCCCGTACGCGCTAAGTCTATTAGATTGAGACGTAAAGTATCCGCTGAGAATTCCACCTGTTAGGGAAAAAGGAAGTCTTAGGTTTGATCTAAGGTCTCTTATAAAGTCTCGTATAAGAACTGCCAAATTAAACAATCACTGGCATTTCCAAAATTAGGTCGAAAAATAATTCTCAAGACCTTCCTGCTTTATAACGCACTTGCAAAAAAAAAACCTAGAACAATATCTCTACCATATCAATGGCTACCAGACATAAATTGAAAACGAATTATGAATAATTCTATATATTTCCCGTAAATCTATCAAAAAGCCATTTAGTAGTACAATTGAATAAACTATTATTTTCAAGGACAACGTTCTTCGCTTTAACAGAATTAAATTTGATACGTGTACCCACTTTTTTCAAACAACCAATAAAATTAGTGTGCACCCTTGCACCAAGTAGTGCTCTGGCGTTCAAGGAGCCGCCAACGTGCGCCCTGGAACTTGCCAGCATCGTGAACGAGCCAGCGACGTGGGAATGATCGGAGTAGACATCATCCACCACAGCTGATACCTGAAAACAAAGATTCCGTTTCATTCCGCAAAATGAATGGAGGCAACTCATCTGATTTTAAATAAAGAACAATAAAAACCACTGCTAAATTATAAATGCTATCATAATCCTGGCGTACGTCTAACACGAAACCAGCCCCTAGATATACATTGGCAGATTCCAGAATGCATTGCGCCTTGATGACATTATGGGGTTTTCACAAGGCTACAGTGATCGCAACCCAGCCGTTGCCAATTCGCTAACTTCTGCATCTAAAATGGCTCATTCCAGAACGCGACGAGCTTAAACATATCACTATGGTTTATCACATTGCGTATCTTATAAAATTAAAAATTATAATCATCGCAAACTTAAATGTAGTGCCCTAATTTGTCATGATACTTGGCTATGTGCTATTACAGCCACACTGCAAGAAGACGCAAACAATCCGATAAGTAGAAGAAAAAGAAAACTATAATAAGTTGACATTTAAATTAATTGCATCAAAAAGATAATAACACAAAATATCAAGCTTGACATAAAATAACTGCACTAAAGAGTGGCATCTATTCCTTCCAACCAAACTTTACAAGAGTCACTTAGAAGTTACGGATAGGATATAGGATTACACTTAACCGATATTTATGGATTATAGGTTCAAACTTCCGATAGACTCATCAAGGCAGCGATATGAATAAAAACTTTGGTCATCGTAAAAGACGTACCTTTTTAGCTATTAAGTAATTATGGCTAAAAGTACAGCTAGAAGAGAATTTCTCTACTGTTTGTTAACCGAATTTATTTGTTAACATTTTCGTTTTGATAAGGTTTAATGTTGTCAATAAAAAATGTGTTAAAAATATTCCAAGCACCAGATTTTCGACCTCACAAACCTAAGCCAGCATATGACTGACAATAAATCCTTTCTCTTTACAACTATAAAACCACATACTTGGAGATAATTTGTTATGTAAAAAACATACATTAATCACGTTTAACATCAGGAATATTCCACCGCATGCAATCAAATAATCGATGACGATCTACCCTTTCGAAGAGATTCAATATTTACTTTACGAAATTATACATTATCCACCTCCGGCGTAAATTTAATGGAAATGATAGATTATAAAATATTACAGTGAATTTAAGTTTATAATAATGGCAAGTAAAAAGTAAAACATATGTTTTTTGTACACGATATAGGCTCAGTGCTTTGACCATAATCTCACCTGATGTTAAGTGACGATCTGGTGCAGGACGGTAAACACACTAAGCCTAGATATTGGTTACTCAAGTGATGCTGCCGGAACACACCTTCTGGTATTCTTCAACAGGTTTTCAAATTTGAGGGTGGTAGCTACCCAGACGGGCATTGTTAGAAAATCCCCTACCACCATGCTACAGTTTCCTCGGGATGTTTTCCTTCGCCGAAAGCTCAGGCTGATTTCAGTGTTGGATAGGTGGGTCTGAACCCGCGTCCATTGACACGGAATCCGACCACCCTATCCACCGCGCCATCATCGCTTCATGTAAATGAATTCCGAAATAATCTCTAGTCTTTACATAGACCATGATGGCGAAATGATGAAACTATTATCGTTCCGATGTCCACAAATTCGATTCCCAGAATGAACGCATCGAGCAGTGTTCGTTGATTCGATTATGTGTCGAGAAAAATATAGAAATATACCCATAGTTTTAGGTATTTGAAAACGTTAATACTTCATTGGCTAAAGTGATGACTTCCATCAGGTCTTTGCTGTTTTTTTATTTACAAGCTGATAGTATTTACTCGAGGAAACAAACCAAAAAAGATTGTATTAAAATTGTCTTAATTGTAACATAAAATCGATTTCATCGTACCTTCGAGTATACATATATCATACTCGTATACCACTACATCGGGCAACTTGACCCATTACTCCTACTCTATTTCTTTACCAAATAAGTGCGCCTAATTTTTCTTTGTAATTAATTACTCTTCAAATCGCAACGAATAAAAAAAAATGTGAAAAGAATAAGTTACTTTTTCAGTATATTTTTCTCTTTTTAATATTTTTCAGGCATTGATTTTTGGGTATTATTGATATCATATGACACTGAATGTATACTTACCCTGCAGAAACTTGTAAATGGGGTGATCTGAAACAATATAAAATTCTGATATTAACCAATAACTTTTATGAATTACGTTAGTGCAACTTCATAATTTCTATATCATTAAAGGTTTAAAGTAAAATTATATATGAAACTAGTTGTGTGCCCGCGGCTGCGGCCGTGTTTTTTGTATACTTCACTGCGTTTTAACGGTTTATTCAGAACTCTAATCATTCTCTATTTATTTTGCCAGTAAAAGTGCGCAATAAATCGGATTTTATTTACAATTTCATGCATTTTAATTTTTTTACTCGGAACCCTAATTTTTGGGAAAAAATTAAATAGCCTAAATTACGCGTAGTTCAGGTATCTACCAAAAAGAATCAGAATCGGTCCAAACGTTCCGGAGATTACCCGGAGCAAGCAGAACTAATCTTGAAGAAGGATCTAGTCTACATATCATAACGCTTCTTCATAAGGAGTTAAGTTGTAATGATTAAATATTGTGTCAATCAAGTCGTGAGTGCCATTTAAATTTAGATTCAAAATTAAAATAAAAAATACGAAAACATACATTGTATAAATCGACTGCTTATTATATTTTCACAGGTGTATTTAATAATAACTCACACCGTCATTTATAAATCACCATCATATCGAAAGCTATTAACGTATGAATTACTATTACGTAATATTGTAGCACGTCGGCCTACATGTTGTCATTTATCTTTACCAGAACTGAAAATCGACCTCCTAAATTGCTTCAATTATGAAGAGTGTTCGAAACGATCGATCACTCTACATAATTATCTTTTAATAGACCGTATATACACAGAAAACAAATTGACCCGAAACTCAATTTTGTGTTATCAAAAACCGGTTCTATAGTTGTTCGATTTTTAAATATTACTACCTCCGCTGTCTAAAGATACTTTATTAATGAAAGAAATCATGAAGCAGGAAAATTGAATTTTGCTTTTAAAATGTGACATCACCAATTTGAAATTAAAAATTACGTAAAATTTCTTTACGTGTCCCGGCAGCTGATTTTGATTTAATACAATTTAACGTTGTGAGTACAACTTTAACTGATTTTAAATGACAATGATCGAAGATATAGCGGTCAAATTTAGAGCTTCTGGTTATCAGGTATTGCTGGCAAAATCAATCCTATTTGCTGTAAAAATTTTAACTAAATGATTGCATAGATAACCAAGAGATGGCGTCACCTGCAAATTAACTCACGCTTTTGTTTAGTAACTTTATAACATATAGAATTTTGAATTTGCTTTGGAGTCGTACGGGGTATTACACGCACAACACTGCATACACACTCTTGCACATAACACGCAGGTACATAGGTCCTGTAAGGAACCTTTTTTTTATGTTGAATAAAAAAATGTAGGGATTAGCTAGGATAAAGATTCCGCGGGAGTTTTCACACTCAGGTAGCGGCCAAGCCGAGGTTCGAACCTTTGTGCTAGCGTTACCTTTTGCGGCTGAGTGCCTTCAGCACTCGCCCCCAAAGTTCGGTGAAGCTGTAAAGGCCCTTCCGGTCAACAGCGTTAGCTAGGTTCGAAAAAAAAAAGGATTCGTACGGTTGGGTGCCTTAAGTGCCCGCACAGAAGTCTGGTGAAGCTGACAAGACCTTTTTGATCAACAGCGGTAGTCAGTTGGAACAAAAAATAAGGGAGAAAACGAATCAATGTCAAATTTTACATGAAAAGAATTATTTTGGGTTTATAGTCGTCTAAATGAATCATATATTCAATACCTGATTCAATAATTGTCTCCAAGAGATAACAGCGCCTGTGTTTTACTGTTTCGTACTGTTTCCTATTGGTGTTGTGTTATCTTACAATACAGTTGCTATATATTATATTATTATCTTAAATTCATAAAAATGTGTAAATGACTGTGAGAATTAAATTACCTCTTGTATTCTTCTATGTACAGTGAGCTTGTGCCACTGATGATCGTCGAATCTGGTCTTGGCCGGTTTTTGATGTGCATCTCCTGTTTCCCATTACCGAGGCCCATAGTTAAGGAGACCCCCCCATCTCTCACAGCTAGATTCAAGTAGTCAGCTTCGTGACCTACGTTTAAAATCAAAGGTATTGTCAATTTTTAATATTACACACAAAATAAGTACAATCAAAAATACTAGTCACTATAATTTAATAGGGTCTATTTGAGTTTCTTATTATGTGTATGGTGGTCAAGCTCAGACAATCATAACTTTCTTACTATCCCAGTATTCTGATGGGATGGTTAAGTATTGTGCCTGACCGGGTCACAGCTACCATTCAAATAGTGACACCTGTTCAGTTTTGTAAATGCCAATGTACATTCAACCGTTAATGGGGGTAGTAAGTCACTTGAGTCCGACTAGACTGTGACCACCATATACTTCTTAAAATCACGTCATAGTGACAATTTAAGAGCATCACGTTCAAGAATAATTAATTGTATATGCAGAACGATATGGAGACTTTAGCCGCGATATATGTAATTTGGCATAACGATGCCGACCATCAATAGATTAACATCTATCAGGTATCGTCATAGTTCTTAGACTGTACTTTATATAACATAAGATGAAGTGCAGTCTTTCTACCAAGCTTGAATAAGTACCAGCCCTTAAGTCTAGATTGTCGATATTTAGTTTTCTGAATTAAATATAATTCTGTCTTCTTAACAATGGGATAAATTTCTTTACATACCAGTATAAAATAGTAAGCCATTCGGTTGCCTGGTCTTAAAGTATAATGAGATAGCATCCTGCGTGCTGACTATAGGTTCTCCACCTGTCTGGGTAAGGTCGTATGAGAGAAATTCTGCACCACGGAATGTAGCTTCCGAAGGAGCTTTATCTGGAACAAAAGAGAAAAGAAACTATACGATGTGGTCCAAAGAAATATTTATTTCACTGGTTTCAAGTGTTTTTCTATATACCACTGAATTCATTTAATAAATTTTGAAGAAATAAAGTGGTTTGAAGAGTCTTTAAACTTAACTCATTTTTCCCCTTCTTTAACAAAACCCACATGTTCCTTCCTAAGCACAACTTCACACTAACTTTCTTCTTGGAATGAACTACAAAATACGCAAACTCTTATCTTTACTGCGCCGTGAAAGTTGCGATTCAGTCTTTCAAAAAGTTTTATACCCGCTTTTCTATGACATTGGCTTCGTCAAGTATTATAAATAGATATTTATACAAGTTTAACTTGTGTGCTTATCGGTGCTCGGTGAAATTAACAAGGCGGGGGATCTTGCATCAGCATTTAGTTAGATTTAAAAAAAAATCATTTTTTGCAAGGCGGCACGGCAGGAAACGCGGTTAAATTGGAAGATTGACTATTTCATTTATGACATTAAGTAGAAATTGAAATAACGTCATAATTACGCATTATATTCAAAAGCCCAAAAGCCCAAAATCGCGGACTAAAACAGATCACTTCCATCTACGGTATACTCCGAAAAAGATGGTTCTTTAGTTCAAGATTTTACACTATCTTAGAACAATTTACTGCAATTACACTGTAACTGTATACCCAAAGGTAATCCAGAAACCCCGAATATCTTTTCTATCGGAATCCCCGTTTTCTATCAGAATAGACTTATGTCCGATCATTGAAAATTTACAACTTGAAGATCCTGGCCAACTAGGTGATCGTTAAAAAAATGACCTAAATCGAAAGACAAAAGCTCAGACCTCAGGCTGTGATACTTTGTGACATTTCAAGAAATCATGCAGCGCAACTTACTTATTTACTTACTTACTTGTTCTGCAGACACTAAATATACCCCCAACGGTATTAGTAACTCCACAATTACTCATACTAATAACCGAACAGGAGTCTAATTAATGTACGATCGATATGAACAGTCGTTATGATGGAGGTTACTGCAATTGTGGTAAACGATGTACAGTACAACTATTAGCGTTAAACATGAGCGATATATATACAATCCAAAAGTGTGAAATATATGTACTACCTGCGTGTGGTTCCAGGAGGTTCTAGACGGTGAAGTTTTGACTGTAAATAACGTACTATCCCTTTAGTTTACTAACTTTTTTACACATGTTTGCTCGATGTAAATATGAAACCAATTGAAGAGAACAAAGAACCACTGGTGTGGAAATATCTAAAAGGATGATGTTGTAAGGAGCAAACGGAACTTACCTTTATTTTTAGCCTTCGATTAAGCTGGTTCAGATTTTATTTTCCACCTCACTTCACTTTATGAATGTTCTATATTCTCTTAAGTAATATAATTGGATAATTAATGTGCACTTTTAAATACATGAGAGACAGCGGCGGCGGTTGCGTGTTGGCGTTCCGTTTTTGAATAGGAAGAGGAAGGGATAATTAATACATAGACTAAATAGAGCGGGGGCGTATATATAATATAGACAAGAAATAACTTAGAATAAGAAGAAAATATATATGATAATAGATGGCGTTAACAACCACAAAAATCAAACTTCTTTCGATCTTTTACAATACCAATTACTTCCACTTCTAAATGAGTTCAACTTTGGTCTGACTAGCACCATTAATACGAAGGCAACATCCAGCGCGGGTTCATCGCTTCTCATAAAAAAAAGCATGACTAATCAATGGAGATTTTCACAATAAGTTACTGCAATATCCATTCTTATTTTATACTCTACAAATATAATATCATCACCATAATAACGAGTAAAGTAAGGGTAAATCACCATATTTTTATAATAGTATATATGTGAAGGTTTGTATGTTTATTTATTTAATTACACTCAAATAATTGGACTGTTTTTAATCAAACTTGCAATAAAACTACTATATGTGATTATATTATTTGTAACTCTAAATCCGTCAAACGTAACAATGTAACTATTGACATTATTTTACGCCAAAAAAAGCAGTCGGGTACAATCACCTAGTATTTAATAAAAAATAAACATTGATTAATCAACGCTGCAAGTCACACCGCGCCCTTATTAATTAAGCCGTACGCTAAGTCTCCTTCAAGTCGACGACGCGATTTGAAACTTGAAGTGCAGTTTCTTATGTTTTAAAACTTCCTATTTCAAATGTTCCATTATATCGATCCCTGTCTACGTAATAGTACTTACATGAGATACTAGTAGTGCCTGCGGCTCCACACGTGTGTAATATAAGATGCATTATTGTATTACGTTTTATTAGTTTTGAAATATACATTCCTGTGGTTTAGTAGTAGAGCCGATTCCTAGTGACATGCTCAGACGTTATAAGAGGAAGCGGATATCCAGAGCTACGTAGATGTTTTTAGCCGTTGTTGACGTCGATCGTTGGCCGACATGTCGTTTTGTGACACACTTTTTTGTAATGTAGAAAAACGGTTTTTAAATAAATATTATATTCGTGGTATAATATTTTAAAATGCTATTTTTCTTTATTTATTTCTTTATAATATTTAAATATTCACAGCGTTACATTTTACACAATATTTATTTAGTTAAAATATGTCATGGGATTGTTTTTTTTATCGTGTTAATCGACTATCAGATCCTTTATCCATATAATTACATGACGTAGATAACAAAATAAATAATAAAACAAGAAAAGAAATATGTATACATATACAAAATTCCGTTGCCCAAGCGTTCGTATTTCTTATTCTCTTTATCGGCTTGACCCATTTTGATTTCATAAAAATGTTCTGTATTCCTTTCGGTTTTTTTTAAAGTTTTAGAAAATCTGTTGAGACTCTGTCCCAACCTGGAGGCGAATTTGATTGCATATTTGATAAAATGTATGCAATTTTTAAATGTTCAGTTGGAAATAGAGACATAATATTTAAGGGAGTATGGCACTAATAGCAAGTTTAGCCAGATCTTTCTCGGACGTATTCATTTCGCTTAAAGTAAGATTTGCTAATTTACATCCTATTATGGTAAAATATTTGTTAGCAATGCCTAAAGATTTAACTTGAGTTTTTTTCAATATTTAAGAGTTCACAGCTGAATTTTTATCTCTCTCTAAATTACATACTTCTTTTATATCATTCCATGTGCCGTTAATGTTTCCTAAATTTTTTTTTAAACTGTAGTTTATAGTATTCATTTTTTGATTACTTAACAATCTTGTTACGCCAATTTCTATAACAAATATGATATTGTTTTACGTTCCAATTTAATTTTTTTTTACTTGAAGATTATGTTTTATGTGTTTTGAAATAATTCTATTCTTGTAATAAAGAGTGGGTCAGAACCTATCCAATTATATATACTAGCTGTGCATCCGCATGTGCTTGTTTATTTCTTAATTACCATAATTTCGTACATAAGAATAAACTATGCAAGTTTTTTTATAAAACTTTTTGATAAAACTATCGCCACTTTTTGACTTTATTTCTATGTAAAATTACAAAGAACAGTATAGAGAAAGTTAAAGTCTCTGTGAAACGGAAGCTTCTTGCAATTTTAATAGACGTTCAAGTCGCTTTAAGCTCCTTAACTTGGATATTTGATTAATGACTTCATGTGGTGCGGCCGCTTTAGTCTTATCAAAATATGTGTCTGTCTAAGTTTCTATTTAAAAATGAACTTAATAACTTGTAGGAAACGGTTTTTCGAATTGACTAGATTCCGTTGACCGGAAAGATCCTGACGGCTTAGGAAGCTCAACCGGGAGAGTTATGCTAAAGTGGTACGGAGTTCGGCTGCTAAAATAAACAGTAATCTGAACTATCTTGCTCCTTGCTTACACCTCTTATAAAAATTATGTAAAAGACGATTCTGTTTTTATAATAAAATTATATTTGCCAATAAAAATATATTATTCGGCCAAATTATAAAGATAAAAGTAAAATATGTAATGTTCTAACTAAACAATTTGTATATTTTCGAAATGTATATTAAAGCGAATTAGGTGTGAAAAAAAAATACGCGGGCGGAACGACGGGAATATCTAGCTCTAATATATATTAGATAAAAAAAATACAAACAAAAGAAGAAGCATAAGATACCGCAATAATAAAAATATCTGTTAAAACATAAAAAAAAGGCCAGCGTAAAATAAATACAAGGATAACTTTTCATGAATATCATAGTTATAAACTTTTTATTATTATTATAGAAGAGAAATAACCGGGGCAAAGTTGGGATTATAACTGTCCCTTTGGGTGATATTAAACACAAACGAATGAAAAACAGCGGGTTCACTCCGCGTAGGATTTTATTTCATATTTATATAAGTATTGAAATATTACCCACTGTATCTACTAATAAAATAACTTTATCTGACTGAATCCCGACTTCCATTCGGTTTGAAACTATAACGGGTCACTTGGTAGTGTAGACAATGGACGTAGGTTTGAACCTACCTATCCAACTTTATAATGAGCCTGAGAGTTTGTTATTGGAAAAAAAAAACGTAAGGAAACCATAGCCTGGTGGTAGGACATGGTCTAATAATTCCCGCTTGGGTAGCTACCACCTTAAACTTTGAAAATCTTTCCCAATATGAGTGTGTTCCGGCAGCATCATTTGATAACCAATAACCTCTAGGCTCTATATGTTTATCATCTTAGACCGCACCGTAACTTACCACATGGTCTGATTGTGGTCGAAACGCTAAGCCTACCACTATAGAGAACACCATACAGTAAATATAATAAGCACTTGCTAAAGAATCACGCCGTAACAAAATACTATATTTCAAAATCAATCGAAGGATATCCTAATCCTGTATAGCTTAATAGGCTAACTTCACAGTAGTGACTGACGTTGAATCTTTAATCTACTAACAGTCAATATTGTATTTGGGTTGGGCACATTGCTCGTAGAACCGATCCCCAACGGAGCCAACGGGTTCTCGAATGGCTACCACGCACCGGAAAACGCAGCGTGGGTAGGCCTTAAAATGGGACGACCAGCTAAAAGTAGCGGAATTCCTCTGGATGCGGAAGACCGGTCATCGTGGAGATTTTTGGAAAAACCTATGTCCAGCAATGGACGGCTTTCAGTTGAATGGATATATTATATTTGAAGTATTAAATCGTGACTGATGAGTCTTTTTAAAAATTTATATCCCATTTAAATTTAAATAATTTCTACGACGCAGCACTATCTATTAGCGAGTTACAACAAAAGGAATAATATAAAAATATTATCCACGTAAAAATGCTATATACAAGGCAATTTTTATGGAATAGTGTTTGTAGTGTTGCTATCCTATATCTACCATCTATAAAGAAACTACTTCCAGCAAGAATTGTGCTGAGTGAACCATTTTACTTCCAATCCAGGAATGAACCTTAGTTTATGTGGGCGGTTTCTTTGGACCGCAGTATTATGAACATCTTAATAAAACTACGTCAAAAAACATATATTTTCGATTATAATATAAATAACTTCCCTTGCGGTAATTTACATAGCACACACAGCAATGAATAATTTTGTAAAACAGTAATACGAGCAAAGCCGCGGAGTACAATTAGTGAAAATAAAAAGTTAACCTCAAAATTTATTTCATCGAAAATATCAGCGCTATAGTATTAAAGAAATAGTTAAAATTATAGTTATGCGTGGTATCTCAAACACAATAAATTTCAAATTGCGCTCGCTATTCTAATAGCTTCGTTTATCTACCATTGTTAAGATCAAAAACCTTTCTCAGTTCTACCCTATTAGATTAAAATTTATGTTGACATATTTAAACGTATTCCTGAATTACTTAAACAATTGAAATTCCTTCAAATATATTCCTAATGCTATGTATATAAAATTTGTGTTTAATTCAATTTAAATATGTAAGTTTTAGCTATAATATAATAGCTTAAAACTTAAACACTGTAGTCGCTAAAATATGAGCTCTAGTAAAAAAAATAGCTTTCATATTACAATAAAACACAACACAATTATTATTCTCACATAATAATATCTTGAAAATCAAATTTATTTTTTAACGAAAATCATATCATATAGTTTTATTATTTAAATACAACATTCATTCAAAGATTTTTCTTCTAAATCTCTAACACTCCATCTTTATTTAACCTAGAAAACTGCCATTAAAATTTCCTAGAAAATCCAGTGTGATATTTTATTTAAGTTCTCCTCAAGTTTTATAGTCGAAACTTTTATCATCATCCCCTAGGGTATAAATTACGTAAGTGTAAAATAAAAGTTAAAATATTTTACAGTTTTCGGTTTTATAATATTTTACAGATATGAATCTCTTTGGTTATTTATAAATGTAAATTGTCTGTTAAAAATATAGCATTTGTTCTTAGTACCTACTCTATACAAACTTACTTAAGTCTTCATTTATAGAATAAATGTGGTTGAAAATACTTCAGAACTGTTCCATTTTGGAGCTCAGTTCGTTTTAGTGAGATTCTATTAACATCTGAATAAATTGCAGAGAATTATATTAATTATAATTATATAATTTAACAAGGATTCTACTTATGAGAGAAGCAATAAAGAATAAAACGTCGATTAATCCAATATCAAGTAAACGACAAAGACAATCGGATATGAAAACATTTTCCATGCAGTTTTTTTTTGTGTTAAGCCAAACTGAGACCCCTGAGGCAGTCTCCATTTACCGCTAATAATCCTTGATGTAAAACTATTATTAACTAATATTCCCCTAGAGTGCACTTAGTTCTTTAACTATGCAATATAACATTGTTAAAGCGTCACCTGAAACGTTATAAATCGTTTTAAAAAACTCCACGTTAACTCTCTCAAAAGCTTTAATAAAATCTAATTATTGGGTTATTAATGTCACTCAAACAATTTCTTTTTGGTTTATTCGTATAAAATATACAAATGTGTATTAGATCACATTATATTTTATTAACGACATTTCTCAAATGAGGCTTTACTATTATTATTCCAATTACGTAGAATGTGATCGCAAACAAGCTAAATAAGATAATAAACTTTTGCAAGCCGCTCAATAGTAGTTACATTACTACCTACCTTATAATTAATTTCACATGAATTGTTTCTTTTTGGTGAGTTTTAAAATAAGTATAATCAAAGACTATTAAATATAATAATGTATATATGGCATAATGAAATAAAAATTATAATATTACATTGTAAAATATCGTAAACATCTTTAACGACGTGGTGAGCGAATGGTAGAACTACTTATATTTTTCGGTATTTGAGTATGTTTATTAATTCAAATTTAAATAACAACGATATCATCTTCTTCTTCATATGAGCAAGTATTCATCAAAGAAATTAAATATTTCATCATTCTCATGCTCCGTTCCCAACTCACTTGGTTCGGCGCAGTATTTTTTCTTCTTACATACGCCCCTATCAGCTGTCATCTCTTCATTTACTTTCTTTCTTTCATATTATTTATTACACACTCCATCCACACTTTCATTGGCCTTCATCTACTTTTCCATCCTTTAAGAATCCAAGAATTTAAATATCTTTAATATTCTTAAATATATTTGGAAGGACGTACAGTTATAGTTTTCCCGTCAATTAAAATTACCAGTACATTGTTTGTTGGCTAGTTTGGCATTTAAGTTCAGAACTTATTTTTAAAATCAAATCAAATCAAATCAAAATTTATTTATTCAATTTAGGCCCTAAGAAGGCGCTTATGAACGTCTAAAACACTACCACCGGTTCGGAAAACAACCCAGTCGAGAAGAGCGCAGGCAAGAAACTCGATCTGGTTCTTTTTTTTTTTTCGTAAATATAATATATATATATATCATTTTTTTTGTCATATAAAAAACTATACAAATCGTAGTTTTTAATGGAAGCACAGAGATGTGGGTTAATTCCAGACATCACTATCGTTCACGTAATGATCCACCCTGTAATAACCTTTTGAGATTAAAACTTGCTCGACATAATACTTGAACGTTATTGTCAGGTAAATCGGTAATGTTACTTGGGATCTCTTATTGTAAAACCGAATACTATTACCTATAAAGCTTTTATCACACTTACTTAACCTAAAGCGTGGGACGGCCAACTTGTCTTTAATTCTAGTATTAAAATTATGACGATCATTCACTAGATCTAGCTTGTCTAAATTGCCAAAAATGCCATCGTCCTTCAATGAGGTATTTACAGACTATTTTATTTACTCTTCAACATTGTAATGACTTGTATCAATGCGTTCATTAATGGTAATGTACAATGTACAATAACCATTCGATATGCTACAAGATAATTTTGAAGTGTCGATAGATTTACATGCATTATCCATTAGAGAGCCATGTTGAAATATCTCCGTATATGTTATAAAGCTTTTACTATAATCGCTATAGTTACAAATATTTGATATAGAATATGACGATAATAATATTTGGTTTGATAAAAACATTTTTAACGACATTTTAATCGGAAACTATCATCATTCAGAATACATATCGAAAATAATCCTTACTTTTCATTAGTTTCGATCTAAATTATTTCTAATTCAGGTAGAATGATTATTAGGTTTATATTTTAGACAATGTCTGTCATAGTAATTCAATTTTAACTTTCTATTGTTGTTTTAATAGAATAAAACTGAATGTTTTACTAAAAGGTCTAATTTGAATTTTGGTCGTTTTCATGTGCCATAAAATATTTCGATTTATTACGTTGACATCTAAATCATATCTAAATTGAATGATTATCGAAGAGTTGAAATTGGCAGTTTAGAAATTGAAAAATATGATTTCATTTAGTAAGAAAGTCTTAGTCAAACTCAAAAAGAAGAATATTACATTACTCTAAATCCTTCGCTAAATAAACTTAGGAGTCTTGGCGAGAATTTAAATTTGACTGATTTTATGAGATTGATATATAGATGATATGTTTAGTTAAGAACTTCCTGACGACATAGAACAAAAAACTAAACATCAAATATAAAACACACACACAATAATAATAATATAAATTAAAGAATATCAAACTAAATAGAATCTCAACAATCATTTTTATTGAAGGCACAAAGCATAAAATACATCGGTGTGAAACCATATATTTGATTCCGACTTGCACTGTTGATATCAGCAATGGATGTGAAAATAAGGGACTGTGTCGCTATCCGCCGATCATGTGGTACTGAGCTCGTTTAGGAAAAGGCAGGAGCGGCCATATTGGTTTTAGTATAGACTCGGGAAACTCAATTTCGGACGAAACGCTTGGTCCCGCGGTATATGCAAATTCACTCGGCGCCGGGTATTCTAATTCCAGTGCCCCATTTAAGCGAGAAATACTTTTGAAAGCGAATTTATTTTTATGTCACGTTGTTTTTAAATTGCATTTATGATAAATATGGAGGGTGTAAAAAATGTTCGTCTCTGCCAGAATAAAGAGATCTCTTGAGATATTTTTATGTGACGTTAAAAATAAATATATACTGCTCCTAGAAGCTATAGCCTTCTACAAACCAGTTCATCAAATTGAAAGTCTCACTTGATAGCCAGTTCTTCTAGGCTCACCAACATTAAGTACATCACTTACATCATGTAAAATTGTATTCAAGCGCTTAACAAATTTTTTATAACAGGAACATCTTTTTAACTTTAATAAGCTCGTGTAATTTATTATTCTTTTTTGTTTACTACCCTCTAAAAAGGTCGCAAAAGATTTAACACAGATTCGCCATATCTTTATTGTCTTTGGCCGCAGTATAATAATAAGATCAGGTGAGATGTGGAAAAATTCTGATGCAATACGATAAAAAAGATATGTAAATTCATAAATACCCACATTATAAGAATTATGATAAACAATAAATATAATCCATATAACGCCCACTACTAATATATCATAATATATACTAACATCAGTGACATTTACGATGTTTCCCGTCATACGAGATTTACGCATAGATTAGGCTCGCGTATCAGAGCGATCCCGCTTGTGAATCGAGTGGGGGCCGTCGGCCGTAGCCGGAAACGCCGGCAGCGATCTGCATGTTAATAACCCTGAAGGACCATAAACTGGAGTTACAGCCTTCTGGCGCGTGTTCGATTGTTATTCCAATTGCTTGCGGAGAATTATTACGTTAATTAAGGAAGGATTTGTGGCATAGTTCGTGGAGGTCATCGACGGGAGAAGTTACAGCCATTATTGAATTTTACTGTCGGAACTTAAACGACCTGAATTGTAAAACTAGTGTAATTTAAAAATGTAGTTCTTTTTTGGATATTAACGGTATGGATCTCTTCAAACTGGTACATGCGAAGAGATTTACGACTGTAAGAAGATAAATCTAAACCATCTAAAAATCTAATAACAAAAACATATCTAAACAAGCTATTTTTAAACTGTACATTACCCCGACAATATCAGCATCAACTTACGGATGGAAACTAAACAAAGCGAGCACTAATAGTCACTTAATCAGTACGATATGGTTTAATAATTATTTTTCACTGCAAGCTTAAGGTTGTTAAATTCGAAACACTTACTCCTCGCATCGCTTTTGAATGGACTAATATATTATTCTAATAAAATGATGATAATTTTTCATCACTGTGGAGACTGTCACATGTTATATAATTTCGATATTAAATTTTGCCTTATCTCCAAGCGTTTGGAATTTCATACTCTAAAGCCATTAAAATATGAACGTCCATGATTTACATGAAACCTTCACTTCAATAATCAAGAGAATAAATTTATTATAATCATAAAAAATGTCCGATCGTACCAGATACTAAACTCGAAATCGTAGTTAAAACTTTATCAGCTACATAGAAAGTTAAGACGGGCGAACAGGCATCTCGTAGTTCTCGTGTTATCTCGCTGGAAATTACATCGATGTTAATAAATTTGTTCGAACAAGCCTCTAACAACTCATACTCAAGTAACTTAGACTTTTATAATTTAACTTCATTAGCAGAGCGACGATCTCTTTACGAAATGCGATTTTTGTATGATATATTGAACTACGACATTGACTGTCCCGAACTCCTGTATAGGATTCCCTTAAAAATACATACGAAAATAACTCGAAATCCTCACTTATTTGCACCCCAAATAGTAAAACATAATTATACAAAAAAAACTCGGTTTCGCATAGATGTTTTGACACGTATCATTCGAAATTCTATTATGCCGATCTTTTTCAGCCAAACAGAAACATCTTTATACAGAACTTAAAACCTAAAATCCCAATACGTTAGTACGTCCATACGGTGAGAGAGAAAGAACTTAGTAAATATGGTCACTATTTATAACACACACTCACACATACACACAATCAAATTTGAATTTCAAGACATTATACTGCATAACAAAATTTAATTATAATTACTTTGTAATTGGTACTACTTAAATGTTAAAATAATAAACTGTATTATAGTAAATGTACTGTTAAGTAATATACAATAAAGAAAAAAAAAATATTTTACTTATCTACAGTTAGTAACAATATGGATTCTACCAATTTTCAATAACTTATTTTTAATTATTAATAAGTTATTGCAAAACTACATATTAAAGAACCTAATGTGAAATAACTAATAGATTTGATCTTAAATGTGTTGTTTTTTTTATAGAATTAAGGATGATTTTCTGTTGGGTTTTGACAGGTTCACCTGATAAGCGTTTACAGCGTTTAGCCGAAAACTGGTAAATAGCTTAATGACTCCACGATACTAACCTCGGCCTGGGTTCCTTAAGTCATGCAAAATCCGCAAAATTAATCCTAGTTAAACCTATACTTTAAGCATTACAAATAAAACATTTAAAGCACAACATTGACACTGGCCAATTATTCTGCGTTGCTTACAAGTGACAAAGAAAACACAAAGCCATGTCAATTAATATAAATAATAAAATGCAATTAATGAAGAAATATATAGATGAAGATATGACGGCTAATAGAGACACATGGAAGAAGAAAGTAAACATCACCGACACCAAGTGTTCTGAGGCATAAGAATGATGCAATCGAACATTATAG
Organism: Samia ricini; assembly: GCA_014132275.2. Lineage (NCBI taxonomy): Eukaryota > Metazoa > Arthropoda > Insecta > Lepidoptera > Saturniidae > Samia > Samia ricini. Next base: position 31,309,176 of record AP028170.1, on the reverse strand, counting down.
TTAAGAGTGAAGAATGGTAGAAATGCACCATAAATGCCTCGATGGTGCAGTTATATTACGGTACGACTGTCGTTCTGAGATCTCGAGTTCGATCCCCGGGTCGGGTTAAGTGATATTGGGTTTTTCTAATCAGTATCGTCCCGGAGTCTGGAATTTGTGCCCGATATGGCGACAGGTTCGCCCCCTATCACATCTGGAGTGGAACTAAGCTCGGCGAAATGTCGGTGGTGGAGTTCGCTATTTCACCTTTGTCTAACCCTTCAGGGACAACAGGCGTGAGCTTATGTTATGTTATGTTATATTTTACGACCGTTCTCATTGGTTGAACAATGTAGTAGAGTTTAAAATTGAAAGAAAACCCTGATTAAACTTAACAAGCCACTAACAGTCCAGGAACGATTGCGGACATATACAGAGAACAACTCCCCGAAGTTTCATAATAACCGAACGCATAGTTTAGAAGACAAACACGCTTACATTAAAAAAAAAAAAAAAATAACACAGGTTTCTATGAATATTTTTTTAACTTTAGTTTGACTAAAGATATAAATTCTTGTATGGTTAACTTCGGTAATAATATCATTATGAAATCGTATCCTGGATGTAGATTAACAGTTTAAAATTGTGATAAAATAAATTTTTAATTCTTAAAAGTACACATTTTAAAGCCTGCGTTAAACGAAAAAGAATCTACTACCTATAAATAACTCTTATGCAACATTATCAAGCATATAGGTTCAGTCAACCGGCATCCGATTATCACCGCACCAGTGAATCCATTCTGCGAATCGCGAACTTAGCCAATTTAGCGCCGCCTCCGCAACGGTTTCATAGTTGTTCCCTATTCAAATTTCCGATCAGGTTCGCTTCGGTCGAGCGCTCGGCCGTTTCCGTCGCGCGTCGTTTCGGATAATGGCGGCCGACGCACGTCACAGGAAATGAACACGATGACGGACCCCGGAAACTCGCCTCCGGACTCGAGTGACCTTTACCGACATCAATCTCATTCGATACATACTTGTCCACTACACTACTTTTATTTTCATACGTATATAGGTACATATAACCCGTCTAAAAACAGAATACCCTTGAAACATTTTGTCTTTCTTTCAGTAATATAAAATTAAGCAAAATTCCTAGTAAATAAAGTATAAAATAAAGATTACAAGTAATAATTCATTCATATTTCTTAATTACAATTGACTTTAAAAATAACTGAGATTTCATAATAAGTAATTATTTGTACACATGTTTGAAAAAAAGAGAGAGTAATAAAATCAAAAGAAAGGAAAAGAGAACCAACATCTTTTGTCATACAAATAAGATTTTGTTTGTTTTTGAGATATTTATAAGATGAAGTAATATTTTTAATGAAATATTTCCAAGTTAAAGTTGTGACCAACTTAGTAAAACGCTCTAAGTATATAGATTTAAATTCTCATTAAAATAACCAGATGTTCAAAAACCCAGCTAAAAGCTTTAGGGAAAATTCTCTGTAGTCGTACCATTAAGTAATCAAGCCCTGACAAACACTAAATAGTATTTAAAAAGTAAGTAGAGGGGTAAAACTGGTATTTATAAATAAATTTATCTCCAAGAAAGAGGCACTTTAGTCGGATTGTGCGGTCCATCCGTTATCTCTCGGCAGATCCTCCGTTTGCCATTAAAACTGAACCTCTCATTACCGCCGGTCCTTCGAAGCGCTTTATAAAGATCTTTCTGGAGACCTAGAACTTAGTTTGAATTCGAGTTTCGAGCGATTTTCCATTGAGAATTAAATTTACCGAGTGGTCTTAATTTTGGGTAAACTTTTTTATTAACTGTGACAAATCAAAGAAATAGACAATTTACTTTCTGAATACACGTAAATAATGTTATTATATGTAATTTTTATTACTAATGTTTAAAGTACTCAGTGTCAGCATTTAGGATTACTTAAGAGCCATATTAAAAATGAGGTAACCAAAAACATAGTAGGAGCCATTATAAAGTTGGTTTTGGGATAATCCTCATTGTCATTTCCACTTACACCTTTATCTCACTTGAATCACATATCATAAAAAGATATTATTAAAGTACTAATAAAACCTACATTAAAACAACCAAAGGATTTTTTACAATTCCAATTTAATCTATGCGTATTTACGGCATGATTTTAACGTAATAACAATTCTTGATGTTATATATACAAGCTAAAGTTACTCTCATAAAGATTTAGTATACGAATTACAAAGTAACAGTGAAGTTAGGCAAAACAAGCGAAAAGACAGACATTAGACTAAATGATCCTATTAAGTAGCCAGAACGGCGGTTAATCTCTTACGCGGAGTAAGAGAGAAAAAGGACAATCAATACGGGGGTAATAGAAAACAATGTCAACTAAACCTCTCAAATGTTTAATTATTTATTGCTTTCATAGTAGCAGGACCTTAAAGAAACAATAGTAGAGTAGCGCAAAGTTTTTTTCCCCTTCAATTGACAGTAAGTCGCGCGTAGCGAACGACATGTTCCATAGCATTTAATAAAACTTTTCGAAGCACGGTATAATGTCGATTGCAGTTGTGAATAGTTTGAATGTCAATCCCACCCGTCAGAATTGTCACATTCCTCGCAGTAATATAAGCGAACCGCTTCTAAAATTATTCGGTTAAAACGAACAAGCACCGAATTTAATCTGACTTTTTCTGTTTCGTTTTTCTTCAAACGCATGACGCCTTAGGGACAAGTATGCTAGGAACAATTCTAGTTTGAAAAACTGACTGCATTTCAAGCGATAAATTAGAATCAGTCGACATATGCCATTATTAAGTAACGAATGCCCTAGCAACATCACCTGAGAGCTAGTAAGTTTTAGGCTTTGTGTATTTACCATATTGGACTATATCGTAACTTAACATAAGATAAGTTGTTCGAGAGGTAGTCGAATCACTATGCCTATATAGTTCAAAAGAACACTTATAAAAGAATCTTTACAACTAACTTCAAAACATCAATCTTCCACTCCGAAACACAATAACAATAATACATCATTTTTTTTATAAAGTTAGCAAATCTAACTAAGCAGAAATGAAGGCAATTAAATAGAAATTCATAAAGCCCAACCGCATACAAGTTAGGAAAGTAATAATAAACAAGGTAAAGTTGACGGCAGCCGCGAGCCGCGATCCCGGGGCCCTTTATCCTTCATTACGGAGACCGCAAACTGTTTACTGGCCTCGTTTAATATGACCTCTAAACGTTGAAGTTTACAGTTCTTTACTAAGGGATTCATTATCATGAGTGCATGATCATACAACACTTAGTTCCATATTTTGCATGAATATTATAAATGTTGGGCAATCAAAGAGGAATTTTTGTGGTAGACAAAGATCATTTACAATATTTCTACCTGTTTATCAACCGATTTATTCTTTTTCGGTAGCTATTAACGAGTTTTTTCCTTTATCAATAAAAAAAACTAGGCAACCATGGTGACTGCCGACATAAGTGCAAAATAGAAACTTTCAAAAATCTGTTTTTTTTTTCTTCTCTTTATTTCAAATTTTCAATAACAATTAATTAAGGTCTAATTTCAAATATGCAGATAATAGTTTAAATTTTAAAACTTTTTTTTTCACAGGGGGAAATGCATTTACGTTCTCACCTTACCTATTGTATTAGCGAGACCGAAGTCCCTCCAATACAGTAGGTAAGGGGGCACGGAGTGACGAGTTCCGTGCCAGTGTGGGACTCAAACCCGGGCGAGAAGCGCCCGGGAATACCCACTAAAACCCCCCGGGGCCGTCCGCCGCATTTGGGATGGGGGCGATACGCGATTGCAAGGCATGCCGCCGCGTCGCCCCCTTAAATTTTAAACCTAAGATGTTAGTTAATCCACGAATCCTAAAAGAACTGATTCTTAAATGATGTTGCAAAAAACACACCTGTAAACGTAAAAGCGATTTGAGGATGTTAGCAAAGTAAAAACAAATTACACGTAAAGACACCTCGCATATGCGGAACCGGTGAGAGATCCAGAGTTACCTAAAGACTTCTATCGTGATAGATCTAAACTGGCTTGACTATACAGGCTGTCAATAGATACTCATCTGTCACTTGTTTTCGTTTTTTTTTTGAACTGGCCCTTATTTAATTTATTTATAACTTAATTTTACTAAGCTTGTATTAAAAAAAAATTATAGGATAAATTTTTAACAAATACTAGACGACAGAACCTCCAATCGTACACTGAGCCATTACCATTTCAAGGTAAAGAAGTAAGTTATCGCGCATGTTATGGATGCCAGACGATACGTAGTTATGAGGTGAATGCAAATACAGAGGTAAAAGAAGACCGAAGAAGATAAAGATTGAAAACTACACGTTGGCAGTGATTGGTCCATTCGAAATTGTCTAAAATAATATGTTGCAATTGAAGATGTCACTGTAAATTAATCCTAAACAAGCTATCAACATCACATTTTTTTTACTTCTGCACGTAGACTGTTTATTACTGTTACAAATGTAAAAGAATCTAACAGTTTTGAAATAATCCGCTCAATTAACTTTAGTATAAGCTTTTAGTTGCATCGTTCCAACTTGGAGAAACGCCTCGAGGGCACGCAAGACTGTCTTAATTTTTTACATACAAGTTTTCTTCACATCACCTCTTTCTAGCTAATATTAATAGAAGAATGTCACGAAACTCTGATGATGAGAAATCTGATGATTGTTTTATTTTTTTTTATACCTTAAAGTACTTTTCAGGTCACAATAACCAATAGAAGTGCTGACTTTAAAGTTATGTTACCGGAGCATATCAATAAATGCTAAGTAACTGATTTTCAAGCTTAATGTGACGAGTACCCGTAAAAATAAGACAATAGGAAAACAATGGAAAGCTGGCGTAAACGCCAGGTAAGTGCTCAAGGGGTTAAGAAAGATAGCAGGAGCCAGATAGGCTGGAAACTCAGGTTCTTTATTATGGGATAAATGGATTCTAACATACGTCCATCTACTTGAATTTTTTTTTTTTTTTTTTGACGGGGGGAAATGCATTTACACACTACCCTTACCTATTGTATTAGTGAGACCGAAGTCCCCCAATACAATAGATAAGGGGGCACGGAGTGACGAGCTCCGTGCCAGTGTGGGACTCACCCGGGCGTGAAGCGCCCGGAAATACCCACTAAAACCCCCCGAGGCCGTCCGCTGCATTTGGGATGGGGGCGACACGGGGTGGCTTTCGCAAGCACCGCGTCGCATCGACTTGAAACCTAAAGGAATTACTTTTCCTTCACTATCAGCCAATAGGCGTTCAATTATGCGTTATCTATGGTTTTTCCATTATATTATTATTACCATGTAAATCTAGAAGGAATTCTCGTCAAATACTTTAACATTTTGACAAACCTCTTTCGCAGAATGCCCCTTCGTAGTCACCATCTCGGCACTCGCAGATGGGTCCATCATCCGTGCTGATGCAAACACCACCGTGCTGACAAGGATCTCTCCTCTCACACGCATCTCCACTCGCGTTGCTAATCCTCGACGTCTGAAATAAAAAGGACCATTAATAAATCTGAATTTAGAACTAAATCGACTTATGTTTGACGTGTAACTTCTTTGCACGGTTTGATAGTAAAGGTCAAGGTCACGATGAATGTCAAAATATAAGCATCACACGACTTCGAATATTGGACTACGATAACGAAGTGAGAGATAAATAAATAATTATAACACACTAGAAATAGTCATGTTACTAGACTGGGAAAAATCTACAACATACTAAATGCCTAGAAAACCTTCCTTTTTCGTAAGTCGATTGAAAAGTGAAACTTGAAAAACCATTTGACAGTGTTAATCTATTTGTGACCGATAGTAATAAAATACTCCAGCAAAACCTCTTACTGAGATCCGGTTAGAAATGGTGTTCACCGGATATCGAATTAAAATAAAGCCGGCTTAACACTGCGAGCGATTAATTCAAGAAAGTTAGCGATAAAATCTTATATTTACAGTATATCATATATAGCATGTTCATAATTATAAAAAAAAAACAACATACAATATATTATTTAAATAAATTTAAATGTTATAGATTACTTTTACAAATAATAAAAAGTTTAATTTTTTTCAAAATACAAATAACATTTCAAATTTTCTGTATCATATGTAAATAAAACGTTATTTACGAATAATGTATCAATGAAGTTAAAGGGGAAATTTAATATTAAACACTTTAAAAAGAAACATCTCGAGTTACTATTGACTGATTATTTAAGTTATATAAAATAAGCATATGCTGGTGTTTTTTATTACTATCTGTTGATACAAAGAGATTGAATATTTCTTTTACGCTTACAGTGTAGACGTAGCTTTACATACATCCGTCGGGACAGAGGATTACACAAGTGTTAACGCTTCGGTTATCTTAAGACATTCATTTATCTGAGATGCAGCGCATCTTGATTGCTAACAAAAAGTATACAGTATTCGTCTTCTCAGTGGTTTTTAGTTAGTTAAACTAAAAGGCTTTTCTGACAAACTTAATCTTACTGGTTATGGTAACTTCTTAAGAGTTTTTAACAGAAAGGTGATGATGTATCAGTGCTCTTCGCGTGGATAATGGATATATTCGTATACTACCAATGCACATGGATGAAATTAGTTACAAAATAATAATTAAGTCCGAAAGTAAGTCAACTAGCGAGTGCCTACGATTTCGTTTCCTTGTCTTATCTTGATTAGATGGTCCTACTTTTTTTTATTTACTTTTAGAATTCCTAAATGAATATTGGTAATTTTACAGTCTATTAATCGCTTATTAACTTAGAACTTATTAGATACTTCATGAACACAATGTTTTATCAAAATCAGTAAAGCCGTTTTCGAGTTAAATCCAGAGAAATAGACAAAAAAAAATAGAATCGAGTATAGAAACAGCTACAAAATCGTCTGTCACTAAATTTGTAAAAAAGTTAAATGTACAAATAGAGCCTACAATTCAATTAATATAAAAAAGAAAAAGCAAACACTTTGTCAACTCGTGTATGAAATACTGTTGTTGTTTTTTGTTTTAAATTGCTAAGTATATTTAATATTATTAAATACTTATAATAACGAAATTATATTCGTAGCGCTACGTATACGCACGTGATAGAAAACAATAAATTCAACCGTTTAGAAAACATAAAAGTCAACGTTAAACAAGACCTACAATTCCACTGAAAGTAGGAAAGTCGGAAAACCCGCGACGCGAGTCTAATATATGTTCCCAAATGTTCCTTGAAAATAGAAAAGCTTCGAAGTTCACGATATGTTTGGAAATATTCGTAGCACCGACTTATGTTTATCTGTGCTACGGCGTAGCGGCTACATTACATTAGTGTAACGACTACGCCGTAGTAAACTAATACAAAATAATTATTTGAACCAACGATGGCTCCGTGATTGTGTGGTGGGTTACCGCATTCATGGATATTTCCAACGTGGATAGTTTCCAATCCACTTATTAAGGCTGAGCTTTCAGTGTAGAAAACATCGAAATGAAACCGTGGATAGAACGGTGCTAGGGCTTTTTCTAATGGCCACATTGTTATCTACACTCTCATTTTTGTAAACTCTACCCCCAACAACAAAATATTTTTATTTCATCACAAAAATGTTATAAAATACAATATTCATTTAATGAATAATACTTTATTTCTTCAATTACTTCCTTCTGCTATAGAAATCGTATGTTAATTTTTATAATAGATAAAATTACACCTGAAACAAATGAGAGAAAATGCCTCGCACTGAAAATGTAAAGAAAAAGTAAGTGTTAGTAATATTGCAATCCGAGCGTTTATTTAAGCAATAGTGTAATTTACACGTATTTCGTTTTTCCACGAGGGAATCACCAAATCTACGACTACTTCAAAGCTTCAACTGATTGGCAGATATATTAATTAGTTAATAATTATCAGTTACGTACTTACTAACCACCTCGTTATCTTATTAGTACAGAATATGTAGCATCGGATATTATTAATAACAATAAATTAACATTGGTGTACCAATAAATTGTTCAGTCATAGAGGTAGGTAATATGATATAACAATTTGCTTCAAGGCGGATGTAGCAATTTAGTTCGACGTCAATTTAATTATCTTTTACACTTCTATCCAATTAGAAAAGGATAAAATTGTTAAGTGCCTTTTTCTTCACTCATTGGTTTTTTTAAAGCTATTGACAGCCTATATGGACATCCCGAGGCCCACTCCGGCAGCGGCCCAGAACATACTCCGATCCCCAACTGAAAAGCCACCAGCGGATTACAGTGGCACTTTAGAGTGCCAACATAATACGCATTACACTGCACCCTAAACCCCTAAACATTACTCGCGGGTGAATGGGTTCTGAAAGAGACCTTGAGATCCATCGATTCCCTTGACCACTTAAAGTTTGACGCAATGAAAAATTCGCCGATTTTACGTCTCCGCCCTTACGCTAGTTACTACTCTCCAATCAGAGTGCTCCAACTGCTCATTGAACTTTCAAGGCTCTTCCAGTTAATAGTATACAGTCAGATCGAAAGAAAGCTCGAGTAATATCTTAAAAAAAAATTAAATGAAATTGCATATGTTAAATATATAAGAACTCTAGAAATTTCAATACATTAATTTCAAATGTATATTTTACATTTTGAAACACATTAATACGTACTGCAAGCATGACAGGGAAAAATTAAAAAAACACTTTCAAAACAACAAACAATACAGAAATATAACTTATAAGTTTATTTTTTCATATTTAAAAATAATTCTACTGCAGTATTATTCTCACGAAGCGCTTAAGGCACGAACATTGTACTAGTGTATACTGTAAGGAAATTGGTTTTCGACTTAATTGCTATGTAAGAACTCGACATTTTCTTGTGGCCTGAATAAAAATTTGAAATTTATTTCATACTATGGGTTTATTGTTGCCCGTATTATTGCACGTATATTTATTTAGATTTTTCACAATTATTCTCAGTAATTTTGTATATAATTATCTTGTTGTAAACCCTATATAATAATGGGATGCTAAGGCAAGTCGTCGCCCGGGATGTGCATGTCCAGAGTCACTTAGATGCTCTACCAGTGCTATCACTGGCATGATGCTAACTGTCGATGGATTCTCATCTATAGGATGTCGTCATTGTTCTTGGCCTCTCTACTTTATTCACCATAAAATGGAATGGATTTAAACATTATCCAGAAAATACAATTATGATTTAAAATAAGAAAATCGGCTTAATGATTATCGAGTTATAAGCCAACTAACGAACAGATATTCAGACATTGTTTTTTGAAGTTTTTTGAACTTCTTTTGGTGTGTTAGGGAAAAATTATGAGAGTATTTTTTTTACGATGCGCGCACAACCGTCTCGAACCGTCTCAACGTTTTAAATTTTTCATTATTACGTCAAAGAAGTATAACTTCTTACGGGCGTACATAAGTACACACACACAATTTTTTTTAAATATATTATGTTATGAATAAAAAAAATATCAAACAATAACATATGGAAATTTCTATTCTATTCCGTTTTTTTTTTCATAGCTATATGGACTAATAAGGATGAAATTCATAGATATATTTGTTTTAATATGTGTCTAGAAATAAGTATGGCCCGTCCACCAATTTATTTCTGTAAATTTATTTCTTCTAGCTTTATTTTTAACATCGTGTATCTAAAAGAGTTTATAAAGTTTAGACATTCATAAAGTAACTTTGTATTTACATTAAGTAATTTCAAAGTTCTTGAGTGAAAATCCTGCAAATTGTTGCGGATACTCGGATCAAAATAGTTCCGAAAATAGACCGTCAATAAGAACTGGCAAAAAATATGTTACATTAAATTTTTATTCAGTACAACCAAATTAGCTGGAAACTATTGACAAAGATGTGCGTGATCATCAGTTTACCGGCTAATGAAACGCTCAGACGAGTACGTGAATACACGTAGGCGTTTAGTTCAAACGGTTTGGAAACATACGAATTAAAATCACGCACGTTCGAGCTACTTTTCTCTGAAACTATAATGTTTTTTTTTTTTTAAACAGTGCTTTAACCACAATCTCACCTGATTTAAAGTGAAGTAGTGGTTCTCAACTGATGTTGCCGGAACACACCTTAATAGTGGTGTTCCAAATGCAACACACCAACGCATTTGGCGACAGAATTTCAAAGTTGAGGGTAGTAGCTACCCAGGCGGGCATTATTAGAATGCTATCCTGCTGGTTTTCCTCACGATGTTTTTCTTCATCTAAAGCTTAGGCTGATTTAAAAGTTGGATAGGTAGTTTCGAACCCTTGTTCATTGACGCGGAATCCGGCTGCACACTACCCCCCACAGCACTATCATCGCTCTTATTTCGTGTTCACAAGAATATATATCAAGATAGTTCGTATGTCAGATGTGATTTAAATAGTTTGCTTGTTAACAGTTGTAGTCTTTCAGAGCGAAAGTGTTCCGTCTTATATTACGTCATTAAAATAATGTCATAAAGAAATGTGCAACCATTATAACGATGAAATTTGAGATGAACATAAATTGAATTGTTTTAACTTCATAGTATATATAACGATATCCCGACAGTTATAAGAACTTGAGGTAGATTGTGCTAAAATATATTCTCTGCGAAGTCATAACATTTCAAATAGCCTGCGCACAAATAATTGAAAATTTTCTAAAAAATATAATTGATAATTATTAATATAAGAACTAGTTTAAAAAATATTCTTAATAAATTAAAATATGGTTAAAACGTCTCAATTATTATGTCGTATATTTACGAGGGAGTAACCGTACCAAAATGGCCGCTACGGACAACGTACGAACGTGTAGGCGAAACTCCGTCCCTCCCACGCTCTGCCCTTTGCGAAGCTGCATAAATTTAATTCGTATTTCAATGGAATACAATGACTGGGTATTTTGCGAGAGCGTGGGATGCCGAAAAGACTTGATTGTTAATGTCAACGCTGTTTCTACATAAAACATTATATAACAGACTACCTGTGCTTGCTGTTCCACTCTAGTTTTTAACAATAACTATTCTTCAAAGTTATTTACTGGTGCACAGTTTTTCTCGACTCAGTTGTATACTATATACCTGTAGTAATGATATATATATATATATATATATATATATATTCATGAGTTTAATTTTTTCCGCGGAAGCCTAATTATTTTCGAAAAACAATAATGCTACCCTAGATTACGGGGAGTAACTTCAGCTATCTACTACAAAAATCACGTTAAAATCTGTCCAGCCGTTCCGGAGATTACCCGAAAACAAACAGACAGACAAAAGTTTATTTTATATTATTAAAGAATTGTTTTTTTTTTTTTTATATAGGTTCATATACATTCATATCTATTTAGTAAAAAAAAATATTTTGACACTACAAACAGACACTTCAATTTTATTTATTAGTATAGGTAAATAAATAAAATTGGTACTCGCTTAAGTTGAACCGAATAAGTTATTTACCATTTTGATGCAATTTAATTTTTATGGTTTGTGGTATATACATATAATTTTAAATAAATTTTAAAAGAATACGTCTATGATTAAAAAAAAGTGGTGGAAATACGTAAAAGGAATCGATGTTGAAAGGAGCAAATAAAACTTACTTTTAAAACTGTTTCTCGTTCTAGCTGGTTCAGAGTTAGCTTTCCACCTCACTTCACTTTATTGTTGTTCTATATTCTCGTAATTTTCGTAATATATTCCGATAATTAATGTGCACTGAGAGAGACAGCGGCGGCGGTTGCGTGTTGCCGGTCCGTTTTTGAACAGGTAGAGGAAAGAAGGGATAATGGATACATAGATAGCAATATCAATTGGCCCGACCCGGGGATCGAACCCGAGACTTCAGAACTGCATCACCGAGGCAGTATCATAGATATAACGCAGCGGTATTCAGTACAGTATACAAAAAACTATAATAAAACATGCTCAAGCTCACTGTAGTAAATCCCATCAAGGAAAACTGTTTCTGAGTGTACTGTATAAGACCATTCATTTATAACCTCAGCACAGTTTTGTCTTCCCCCTTATTATTGACAGCAATAGTAGGAAAGCTTTTTACGTAAGTCCCCCCCTCCCCCCTCCAGCCCCTCCATAGCATCGTAAGCATTGGTATAATTCGTACAAAATCCACGTAAATAATTCAAAAGTAAACAAATAAGCCTCTTAAGACACCCCCCTTCATCCATATCAACATAATCGGTATCACAATGATCACAATGTGATACCGATTCTCAAATAATATATATCCCTCAGGTCTAAAGGAAATAAAAAAAACTAAAAAAACGTCTTTCTTTTGTTAAAATTTCATAATTTGTAAATTGATACTATTAACATAACATATAACATCTATATGTATATATATTTATATGTATATATCTATAAGTGACTGAAAAGGCGCGTTTGGCTGTGCATCGAGGAGTCCTGGTCCCTACACTTAGGTATGGTAGTGAATGCTGGGTTTGGCAGAAGAAGCATTAAAGTAAGATTAACGCAGTGGTAATGAGAAGTCTGAGAAGTATAGCTGGAGTGAAGACGATTGACAGAGTCAGGAATAGTATGATAAGGGAACGCTGTGGTGTGGTAGAGGATGTGGTGACCAAAATAGAGAAAGGTATGCTTAGTTGGTTCGGGCATGTAGAGAGGATGGATGAGAGAAGATTAACGAAATTAATTTATAAGACGAGGGTGAATGGGCAAGTCGGTAAGGGTCGACCTAGGCGAATGTATCTAGACCAAATCAATCATGTCTTAAATAAAGGCCAGGTAAAAAGTACTCATAACCGACGAGCATGTATGAAAGCGCTCATGAAAGTAGAAGAAGTGAAAGAGGTGTGTCAAGATCGTAGCAAGTGGAAGGACGTAATCTCTGCCTACCCCCACGGGAGAAAGGCGTGATGATATGTATGTATGTATGTATAACATCTATTGTCGCTCCGAGCAATAAGTATGTACCTTTCCATATATTTTATCTATAATCCAAACCATAAGATAGGCTGCGTGAATATAAATTTTATAATTTAACTCTGAGTGCAAGCACTTAAACATTTTTTAGCATATTGACGGCTGACGTCATAGCATTGGTAACGCGAATCTATAAGTTTTTCCGCTACCGAGAGTCGCTCAACGGCGCTATAAAAGTTTACACTCCAAAAAAACCTTTAAAACGATTACTTGTCGAAGAGCGTTTTCAACACCTTCCACCGAATCGACAAGGGAATTAATTAAAAGTAGTACGAAAAAGCGTTATAATTCCCGTACTCACTACATAGTACGTTACGCGCGTGAAATTCCCTCCCGCCCTAGCAATAAAGGACTAATGACGACCATCGGGTCTGTAAAGGCGCGTCGTACCTTCCCAATTCTCCCGAGTGTTACCCGGGCTTTTTCTTCAATAAATATTCTTAGTTTTCGTTCGAGCCGTTTCCGTAAATTGGGTTCTCCCCGATGATCCTGAGAAGACAGCTCACGTAAAACTTTTGCACAGGTATAACTTTTTAATATACCCGAATAATGTGGAACAGAGGAATAATAAATAACACTAAATAATTATTTTTATGACTACAGCAATATCCTAGTTCGTTAATTGACTTTTAACTTGAGAATAACTTAATAACAACAGTAGGTTATGCTTATGTTAATATTATCTTACTTATTACTTGTTGTTCAATTTCTCTATGCTTTGGCCTGGTTACAAAGGCCGTGGTCACGAGACTACTGAGATAATGCGGTGTCTTCGTTATCGTGATGTCTATTGGAAACTACCCTCGTCTGTTTATGACCATTATTATTTTTACACTCACTATATCCACTTCTACTTTATCGATCACATGAGAGATATTAGTTTATACATATGACGGTATAGACCATACGGTTGACTCACAATAATACAATTTCTCTCTGTACCTAAATCTAACGCCATGCGGTCGAAGTCACTGGCACAAACTAGTTTGGTAATATAAGAAAAAAAAATAAGAAAAGATAATATTAAATCAACAAAAAATGACATTTACCTCTTTCTTCTACAATTTCATCTAAACTACTTAGTATTTAAGAGTTATAAAATCCTGACAATTTAGAACAGCTAGTAAAGTCGTGGACATAGCTAGCTTTTTTTATCTACAAAAGGTTCTAACAAATTCATGTCGATGCAATGCATCAAATCGAAGGGTTGCAAATTGAAACATGATTTCGATTTTCTCATTTGTTCTTCGAGAAGAGAGAAATGTATATTTTGAATGATATATTTAAAAGTATGGATATTTTCATAAAGAGAAATTTCACAATTCACAATAAGCAAGGGCGTTGCAGTTTTGGTTTTTAATTTTAATTTTCAAATTGTTTTGAAACAAATAACATTTTCATTTGATTGTAAAGAAATAGAAATAAAAACGTAAGTTTTTGCATCTCGTTTCTTAAAACGTGATTAGGTTAATTTTTTTTATAAATAATAAACTAACGTGAAATACATATATTTATTTATTAAATTATTATAAAGAACGTAATTTAACACAAAAAAAAATCAGCAATGAAAATGTCAAACTCATTACGACATAGTAGCTATTTCAATGAACTTTAAAACTTGACAAACACGCGCGTTTTAAAATGAAAAACAACATAATAGATACAGCATATTTTACTGTTTTACTTTTAATTTAAAAAAATCCTTTATCAACAAATAAGATATTTTTTGGAAGAAATTCACAGAGAATCTTATACTAAAAATCTACCACTACATAACTGCCAATTGTATGTGTTATTTATTTATTTATTTAATACTTTTTGCACACATTTATGTACAAAGGCGGACTTAATGCCTTCTAATGCCTACATTCTACAAATATGCTATATATTTCCCGTAACGAATTTTCTTAGAAAAATAAAACTATTAATTATGTGTCATGACATCGTATTTAACGATATGAAGATTTATTATTTAATTACGTATACAGAACCGTTATTACACCCGCGATAAGCAATTTCCATTAGTCTGACACGTGCAATTTGCGGTGCAATAGCAATGAACGTTCCACTCATCGTAGGAGGGTGACAGAGTGCCCTCGACAGATATCGGATCGCACGACGGTAGTCATTCTCTCACACCTTAGTATATATTAATATTAACCCTTTCACGACCAAGGGAAACATTTTTCCCCAGTGGAATATTGGTGACTGTATATTTAATTATAATATTATTTGACTTTAAAATTTCCCCAGAAAATTCTAAATAAGCTATAGTTTCTAACGTTTACACCTCTTTTTAAGTGGAGGAATGTATTTACGCATTTTCATATATACTATACGTTTAAAAAAATAAACAATTGAATAGTAATATTTACTCTCCGATATCTTATGGTCCTGAAAGGGTTAAACAATTTTTTTAATAATTGCGTATGTACAAAAATACCGTTTTTTTACACGGTAAAGGCATGGTGGTAAACCTAGAGCCTAAGCCTAGAGGTACAGGTTCTCAAGTTATGCTGCCGGAACACACCTTTTTTTTTTTTTGACGGGGGGATTTTTTGACGGGGGGATTTTTTTTGACGGGGGGGGGGATTTTTTTGACGGGGGGATTTTTTTTGACGGGGGGACTTTTTGACGGGGGGAGGCCGGAACACACCTACTGGTATTCGGTGACAGGTTTTCAAACTTGAGGGTGTTAGCTACCCAGACAGGCGTTACTAGAAAATACCCTACCACCATGCTATATACTAGCTGCGTACCCGCGGCTGCGCCCGCCTTTCATATGTTCTTCATGCGTTTTAATTTTTTTATAAGGAACCCTCAATATTTTCTTTAAAAAAATATTACCAAGATGAAATGAAAATATTTATCGCAAATTCAAACACTTGTCTGTAAAACATGCATTGAATCGGATTTTATTCAACTTTTTATGGAAAATACATCGTGAAAAATATACCAACCTCTCGAAAAGGCGAGTCAAAAATAACTCCAATTCCAGATGACGAATAGTCTAGACTTACGTAGAAAACTTTTATAGTTTAGTATTTTATTTGTCAAGGCTTAAATCGGACCTAACTCTCAGATGTCATTAAATAAATTTCAGTAAAGAGAATCTTAATAAATATAGGTACCTAAGTAAATTTCCACAGCGTGTTTACGCATATAAAACATTATTAAACACATGTTTGTAGACAGAAGATATAAAAGAGATAATATTGTCTTTTATACTAAAAAAGAACAGTTCACAGTTTAGGATGATGTAATAAAACACATGCTGTATTTATATTATTTGCAATCTTATCCGCCTCTTTTCAACTTCACAGAAATGTTATATGACCACGTGACGTCACGTCACGCTTGCCTTATAGCGTGCATAGAGCTAAAATACGCCGGAAACTATACAGCCTGGAGGTACTCATTCTGTACTCTGAAAGTGCAATCCATCATACTTTGAAATCTCTATTGTGGACAATAAACAGGATGGCTATTTTGTTGACAAATAATTTCAAATGTAGCGTCGCTCGTCCCGTTCGTTTTAGTTTCATATCAATATTATTGCTGTATTGGTAAATATGTATGCATGTTATATTACTAGCTGTGTGCCAGTGGTTGCGCCCGCATTTCACATCTTCTTCACTGCGTTTTAATTTTTTTCTACGGAACTCTAATTAATTTAAAGAACATTTTTAGTACTAACATAAAATAAATTATATTTCTCATAAATTTAAGCACTTGCAGCCGTAAAACTATGCATAAAATCAGATTTTATTAAGTTTTTTTTATGAATTTTCATTCTTTTACGCAGAGTAACTTCAGCTATCTACCAAAAAAAAGCCCCGTCAGTATATGTCCAGCCGTTCCGGAGATTACCCGGGACAAATAGACAGACAGTGGGATAGATAGACAGAGATAATTTAAAAAAAAAAAATGTTTTTTTCATTTATGTATTGTATATACATTCCATATGTAAAATGTAAAAAAATGTTATTTTGACATTACAAACAGACACTTCACTTTTTATTTATTAGTATGAATATATATGGATCTCAGAATAAATTGGATATTTTATATATAGTATACTTGTTATATATTTCTAATATGTGACAGATATTAGTATTTAATAATATCTCTTACATGCCCTTGTTAATATCTTCACCACCCTAAGGATGACTGGAAGAAAATACCTAACGCATTAAGTCTGCCGTTGTATTCAAGTGTGTGCAAAAATTGTAAAATAAAATGAAAATATAAGCATGACACAATTTCTTTTATCGCGGCTGAGTGCCTTCAGCACTCGCCCCCAAAGTTCGGTGAAGCTGTAAAGGCCCTTCCGGTCAACAGCATTAGCTAGGTCAAAAAAAAAAAAAAAAAAAACAATTTCTTTTCATTAATATACCATTACTACTTGTTCCATATAATAACGAATGCAATGAGATAACTCTAGACATGACTCAATAAAAACACTTTAACGTAATGACAGACAGATGAAACGATCTCTATTAAATTCACACTACAGATTTCATTAATTACGAGCTAACGAAATTACACTGTGCACGTCACAGTTTAAAGTATTTTAAGTGACTCCGACCTCCTTTAAGAAACATTTACATATTAAACCTTTAAACCAGGCAAAAGTCTACATTACCGCAAAGTCATAAAAGAGGGTAGATAGGCAGGTAGGTATCCTTTTTAAAATTCATTACGTGTGCCCACTTTTATGAAAGCCCTAATTTAGCGTGTACTGGGAAAATGATAACTAGGGTCGCGAGTACTTTTAAAGAAATTATATTAACTACTATTAAAATATTCATTGTTATTTGTCGACTTGAGTCTTTTAGTTTTAAAAAGTAAAGTGAACAGTTTAACGGACTATAAAGAAAAATATTATAATGTTGTCATAAACTATGAGCAACGTAATATGTTTTGATTATTCTCTAGTCACCAATTCACTGGTCTTCCGAGAGAAGAATGGATATAGATTAAAAGTCGAAACTTTATCAAATAAGCAAACCGGTTTTTATCAAATAGTAATAACGTCCGCATCAAAACGCGGAGCGTAAATAACCTCGCAACTGAGTTATAAGCGTTTTTAAAAGATGATTCCCCGCCACCATTACTATCCGTGACGTCACAGCCGGTGAGAGTCAACTGGGTGTCTCATAATGCGTCTTAAATGTTAAAAAATAAAGAATACACTAAAATAAAAATAGCTTCGTTAGTATTTCTGTATGTATTTATTTTTAAACACACGCTAAATAAATGAATTCGAGTGGTGCACTTAAGTAGCATTTTATTTTTACGGTAATCATAAGATATTTGTTAAATATACTAAAATTAAAGTTTAAGAAAAGATGTTGCCTTTTTTTAATACATAAGCAACAATACGAACTGTATAGAGGAAAAATGAATGAATAATTTATAAAACACAGTTTGTACCAACGACAACAAAAAAAAAAACGTGAAGCGACGAAAGCGCTAAAAGATTAAAAAGTCATCGAGTATGCACCCTGTAATGGATTTTTAATGGTATCCCATTCACGATCGAGCCGTTCAATATTCTCACAGTTGCGCCGTTATAAAAGTTCAATTCGGTATCGCATTCTTTCAGTATACCCTTCCATACCACCCATCGAGGACAAACTATACGTTTCACTTGAGATACGACTTCATTGGTAATTTCACGAGAATTTTAATAAATTACGCTTTCCGAGAGCGACTTCAAATATGACGTAATAGTTTGTTTTAGATGTGAAATTAATTTACCAGTACCTTTTATCCCGCGTGCTGTAAAGAAGACAAACGATACCTATCTCTTTCTATTACGTTGACCATCGACACGTGTTAAAAGGAAACAACAAAACGAGGCACTACTTGTAGTATTACGGTGCTGTAGAATCAAGACACCAAACGTCACTTCTATTACTAAATTTTCTCCTGTTAGGTACTCTTAATATGTCCCATTAGATGATAATTAATTTACATTTTCTTAGATTAAGGTTTAGATGAAAATAAATTTGCCACTAACGACGCTTGACGATACTCTGTTTGAAGTCATTTCGTTAAATGTATAGAATAAAAACTTTAATAGCGCGATTTAGAAGTACCTTGCATTATTTGTACTACATATTATAATAGTTAAATAGCGCCATCTGTTTCACACGATTGTCACTACAAACGATATCGTTTCCGCAACTCGCATTCTACCGTCTGATTTCCTGATGCATTTTAAACGGAACATTGATTTATATCTAGATTTATTCTTCGGATAAGCGATATCTCCGTTACTGTCGACTGAGAAAGGTACTTACCGGTACAAATCACGTGCGGCGCGTTAAATCCTTGCGGGTGACATGTTGAGAAATCGGTTTTTTAAAAGACGCATTTCTCACACACTCACTGTACACATACGTTCACATGACACGAAAAATATTTTAAAGTTTTATACTGACAACAATATATTACAGTTTTTTAAACTTAAAAAAAAATTAATCCTTTTAGTTAATTACGGGAAAAACAGCATAGATAATAAATGTTTTGTTAATAATATTTAGAAGGCAATTATAGATACGATGATTGATTTATTTACATGACTATATAATACAATATATATGAGTGTTTCTATGTTCGTTCCAAAATAACTTTCAAAGGATTGAACTGAATTAAATTAAAATTGTCTTAGAGGTACATTTTACTGAAGAGATAAATATATTTAATAACTCTACATAGCTCCGCCGAAAATACATATTAACTTTTCATTTTTGTTGTTTAAACTACAGAACAAATTACAATTATTTCTCATGAAGAATGTCTTTGACGCAAGTTAGTATGCTATGCATCTTAGCTTATAATATGACAACCGAACACCTAAAATACACATATCATAATGCATAGAAAAGATCTATAATGTCCAAAAGTAGTTTCTATACGGAAACCCCAACCACGATCACTCTACTATTTCATGAACTACACTACGCCACAAAGCCTGCCGTATAAGATATTACACACTTATTCAAAATCAAAAATATTTCATTCAATTCAGGCACCATTAAGGCGCTTATACACGTAAAAAATTTACCACCGGTTCGGAAAACAAACCAGTCATCGAGAAGAACCGGCAAGAAACTGGATCTGGTTTTTTAATCCATGTTTTTTTTTTTGTTTTACAACTAAATGTTACATCGTTTATTAGTAGATGTACAGAAGACTGTCACATCCAGACGTCACCATCGTTCACATAATGATCCAGTCTATAATAACCTTGCTTGACATGGTGCCTGAACTTATTGTCCGGTAAAAATGTAGTGTGCTTTGAGATTTTATTGTGAAACCTAACACTATTACCGACAAAAGTCTTATTAATTTTGCCATAAAATTAAAGAACTCAAATATTTATAAATAAAAATACACTCATATATTTAATACAGTACTGAATGAAACACCAACACGAATTATTCATAATTATAAAGAAATCATAGAAGCGGAAATTAACATGACGGTAAAGAACTAAAGAGCGACTAAAGGTCAGAAGGTATCACAAATACTCGCAGCGCCGCGCCGTGACGCGAGGTCAACGTGACGCTGAAGTCAAACGAGCTGACCTTCAAGTATATTGCATAAATAGAAACTTTATTCGAAACCTCAAACTAATCAAACAGCTCTTTCTATTTTCAATGCAAGTAATAATACAGTGTGATATACGTGGAAGAAATGAAACTTTTTTGATCACAGTTTGTGTATTAACTCCAACAGTAATTTTTCACCTGATGTCTATTACTTATATTAAAACGTACGTATATCTATGTATATTTATATGTATATATTATGTGTATGTATGCATATTCTATTTTATTTTACATTTTTTTATCAATAGATAACTTATATTGTCATTGTTCCCTAAATAAAACTACGACTAAGGACACGCGCACTCGCAATCGTTGCGCGCACAACACTCTGGGCGTCGAGTGAAAATCAGCGCTGGTGGCTTCACCTCCTTCTGCATATATGCTGACTCGACACCTTTTGGTAACACACACACACACACACACTTATTTTATCTTTGTTTTCTCTGTTTTTTTTTAATATTTTGTGATATTCTTTGTATATTATGTGTGTAACAAATAAATTTATTTTCTTTCTTTCTTTCAACTCTTTTTTTTAAGACATAAAAATGTGCTTAAATGAGGTAGGGTCCTTTAAATTTCACTCTTAATTTCCGTTCAACTCGTCGAATCGTCGCCTTAAAAAGTTATACTTCAGATAACTATATAAAAAAAAAAAAACCTAATTAACAAAAAACATTTTTTACAGAATATGCTTGACCGGTTTTTATAGTTCTTAATTAAGTAAAATGTATTTACTTATAGGAAAGTTTTGATAGGTATATAATAATGGTACTCGTTCATAATTCATTTTTATCAAGAGTTTTATTACTCGGAACAGTTCAAAGTTCTAAATATAATTAACTTTTGTTTTTGTTTTTGTTATATAGACTGGATAAGTACATCATAACAATGAGTGTTTAAGTACGTAGAAGACATAACATATATTAATAAATATAATAAGTAAATACCCAAACTGCTAAGACATGTAGGCACAAAAAAGGAAATTCGAAATAATAGCACGGATCGTGTTTTTACAGTTGCCTAAAAAAACCTAGAAATTTCTAATAAATTGGCCACTAAACATTATGATAAATTACTACATACAAGGAAATAACAACACTGACCAATGGGTCCCGACTCATATAGGTTTAGTAGGAAACGAGAAAGCTGACCGTTTAGCGAAGCTGGCTTTAGTAGAAGGTATATAAATAAGCATTCCATTGGATCATTCAGAAGTATTAGGTCAATGTAGGAGTATTTGTCGTGACATGTGGAAAGAATATTTTGATCTAATTATTATCTAAGGATTAATATCTAAGGAGAAAGGAATTTGGTATCGAACCATTCAGTGTCAGCCTCCACCTATTACCTGGTTTAAACAAATCAACATGGACCGTAATTCTGTCGTTACAATGTTAAGGTTGAGGTCTGGACACATTCCGTCAGGAAAGTTTGGATATCTCATGAAAACTACAGATTCTCCTTTATGTATCAAATGTAACAGGATTGATGATGTCCATCATTTCTTGATGGAATGTTCAATTAATTACAACAATAGGATGACACTTGTTACTAAGTTCAATGTTAATATCTGGAATGTAGGTGCATACCACAGCATTCTGGCAGATCCAACGTCAGAGTCTGCCAGAATGCTGTGCAATTCTTTTAAATTTTGAAAGTTGTATTTTCAAGTATTATATAAGTATCATAAGTATTTATGAATAGATTAAGATTAGTTACGATGGGACTGGCATGTCTTTTAAGACAAAAGTCCCTTAAAAAAAATAAAGAGAAAAAAAAAAACAACACTGATACCGGCAAATGCATCCCCGGCGCCAATAAAAGATAAAGAATTAGATAAAAGTGTAAAATACGTCGCTAAACTTAAGTTTTTATTGTCATCGCACACAAATCACGGGACACATCAATCACTCGGAGAGCATTTCGGTAGACGAACCTGTGGAAAACCCGGAAAGCCGGCGAAAGAAAACGCGACTCATTCCCGGCAACATTTACATAGCGTTTCTTTTTAACTTTTCAAGTAACTTTCTTTATTTAAAACATGACTTCAAATTACTTTTAACAAAAGCACCTTCTCATCGACGAACAATTTTTAAAACTACGTTTCGTACATTCTGTTTCGTAGACCACGTGGATATAGTCATTAAGAGTATTCAATTTTTAGGACTTATACTTTAAAAAAAAAATGTGGATTGTTTATCACCTGCTTAAGAGTCGTTTTCTTTATAAACTAAACACGTAACCATTTTAAGGTTACAGCGCTTTGAAAACTAACATCTTTAGAATAATTATACAAACAAACAATAGAATAACACAATGTGACTCTGAATGCTTAATAATCAATCTAGTCACTACTCACAAATACTTGGGATTGACTTTAGACGATAAGTTCAATTGGCATCCACACATTGAACAAATATGTGAAAAACTACGTGCTATCTTAGCTAAATTTTATACTATCAGAAATCGTCTTCCTTATAAAACTAGACCATTGTTATATAATGCATTTTTTGACTCAATTGTATCCTACGGTCTATCTAGTTACGGTCGCACATATAAAACCTACCTGGATTCTATATACAGACTGCAAGTGAGAATTTTAAAATTAATAATTCCACCAAGCGTCAAATCTCAACGCACGGATGAAAACACACTTTTCAAATATTGTCAAACGCTTCCTATTTACGACAAGGTTAAATTTAGTCCTTTAAAAGAACAATTTTTTAACACAAATCTACAGAAGAAAATAGACCACCTATGTACACACGTCAGATCGCAAAAAAAATATGTAACTACCCACTCAGCCAATAATTGTTACGGCCAACGGACAACTACTTACTTAATTCCTAGACTCTTAAATTCTTTACCTACATCCTTACGCAACTTAACTTACGCAAAATTAAGAATGTACAATGTACATCCTTTTTGAGCACATGTTATCGCATTCTTCGCTCAATAATGTACAGCCTTTTTTTTTTACGTGGTTGAAATCTACTCGTTGAACGCTCGGACGTGCGCCGAACCCGTAGTTTTTTTGCACACGTTGATCCTCACGACAGACTGGATCACCGAGGCACACCCCTCTGCAAGAGGCGCCCTCTTTCGTGTCCGTGTGCCAGGTTGACCCTAACCGACTGACTAAACACTCCACGTCCCTAACCGGCACAAAGATGCCAGGGCCTCCGGAAGCACATTATACATGTATTCTGCAGAAGCCCTGACAGCGCCATACCTCACGGGAGGTCCGACGTCAAGTTATTTTACGAGGCTTGGCGACCTCGACGGGCGCCCGGACGGCTGCGTCCGGTGCCCCGGCGTGTGACAAACCTCACTCGGCTGGGGTGCGCTGCCCGCTCCCTCTCCCGCTCTGCCTCCTCCTTTGCGAGCATGACGGCTTCGCAACAGGAAGAGACAACCGCCCAAGCCCTAGAGCTCCCGACCATCACGAGCGAAAGAATGTACAGCCTAACTCAACCAAGCAGTGATGATTTAATGATAGTGTGGTTGAATATCGCAACGAACTATGTAGGTAACAATTCACTTATTCTGTAACAAGTCTGCAATTACGTCGAAAAAAAGCCGTCATGTCAAATCCATAGCATTTTCTAACACTTGCTTTACTAGATACAAGCTTCAACTTTGAAATTCTGTCGCCAAGCACCAAAACGAGTGTCCCAGTAGAATCACTTGAAACTTCTAGGCTTAGTGTGTTTACAACAAGAGCTTTTAACATATATAACCGACGAGCGTGTATGAAAGCGCTCCTGGAAGTAGAAGAAGTGAAAAAACTTTTTCAAAATCGTAGCAAGTGGAAGGATGTAGTCTCTGCCTTCTCCCAAGAGAGAGAGGCATTTTGCTATGTAAGTGTGTAACATCAAGAGAGATAGTCGTCCAAAGCCTATTTACTACGAAAGAGATAGTTCAGGGTTCTGGGTCACACTCGATCGACGTGTTCGTCGGTGGTTGACAGAGGAGCCATGTGCTACGGGGGATCTGGCCATAAGGCCATGGAGTGTCGTGTAGAGCAGGCTGTAAGCGCTTTATGCGTGGGGTTGGGGTTGGATGCTTGGCACCATATGGGGGGTGGAACTGTCGGCCTCCTATGTGTAAGGCTTCGTCGGAGAGCAATGAAGTTGGATTGATGGATGGCTGGAAGGGGCCCGGATAATGGGCCAGCCGTTGGGCGTCGCGGTCAATGCAAGTTTGGTACCGTGACGTCCAACAAATGGCGGTGGGTTTAAAAAAAAAAGGGTAGTTCAAGGTTAAGGTAACATACAACAAATAGTACGGTGTTTATTTATTAACATGGTTTTTATACTAAAATATCTTAATATATTTAAACGTTTTACAAGCGACCGTGTGTAATGATTTTTGAAATACAGTAAAACTTGTAAAGTCACTCACAAGTCCGCCTTTAACTCAACGATCTTTCGTTCCCCACTCTCAAGGGATTGCCTCGAGAAACGCATAAAACATTTTCGCTTCTCAGAAACCATTAAAAAGATCAAATTTTGATATCGACAAAACCTTGTCTTAAAAAAATAGACTATGTAACTCTTGTTTTTTAATTTTTAGAGGAAGGCTAAAGAAAGTGTCCATGAATAAATGGAATAAAAAGGGGAAAATGAAGATGTGATATGTTAAAAAAAAACATACTGCGCCGAACCCGAGTAATTTGGTAACAGAACATGAGAATGATGATTGGTATCATGAAGTCATAATCCTAGTAGAGTAAGCAGAAAATGTATATAAGGCTACCTATCCTTTACTCCATTCATTTTGTTTTGTACCAGCTTGTCCCAGTTGTTAGTATTATTATTTGTAACTAGCTGTGTTCCCGCGGCTGCGCCCGCTTTTCATATGTTCTTCACTGCTTTATAGTTTAGTTTTTGTACGGAACCCTAATTATTTTCTTAAACATTTTTTATTACTAAATTTTTTATGAGTTTTAACTTTTTTACGCGGAATTATTTTCGAAAATTAGAACTACCCTAAGTTACTCGAAGTAACTTCAGCTATCTATAAAAAAAGTCCCGTCAAAATCCGTCCAGCCGAACTGCCTCGGTGGCGCAGTTGCATTACAGTACGAGTGCCGTTCTGAAGTTTCGGGTTCGATCGGTCAAGTGATATTGGGTTTTTCTACTACGTATCATCCCGGAGTCTGAAACTTGTGCCCGATATGGCAATAGACTCGCCCCCTGTCACATCTGGGACGGAACTAAGCTCGGCGAAATGTGGGTGGTGTAGTTCGCTATTTCAACTCTGTCTAACCCTTCGGTCCAATTTACTATTCTGCACAAATATTCATTGAGTAATTTCGTTTTTAAATATTCAATGGAATATAATGTTTTCACGGCCATTATATGAGTCATCAGTTATCTTTACTCTCATATCGTGGGCAAATCAGACCCTATATGTTTAATACAAATTCTAATTTATTTTGATGCTAACAGATAGTAAAGATATTTCTCATAAGATAAGATTTAATTAGAGGAAATGAGTTTAAATTTAAATGTTCCAGAAAAAAATCCGATAAAAAGATAAAACAAATGGACAAAAATGATAAAAAAAAATACCGTAAGTACCGTACAATGTGTTTAGTAAAATCTGTTATTTTGATATTACAAACAAACATCTCAATTTTATTCATTAGTATTGATTTAAAGTCCAACAGTAAACGTATCTAGTAAATGATTTAACACATCAATAATACGAGTATTATGGCTCGTAAATAGAAAACAGTCTTCGGTAAAGGACATATAGCTCCCGAGACGATTTAAGTCAAACTGACCAGATAAAACCACCAGAGGTTTTTATAAATAAACCGACAAGCGAAAATCAATTTTAGACTTGACCTTTGAAGGTATAGAACGGGTTACAGCGGCTAACAGACAATCTAAAACGGTCAAGGTACCCGGTACAGGCACTAACTAGACAGGGCCGAAACTGAAAATAACCCAGTGAATATTTGAAACAAGTACGCTTCCAGTCTGTTTCCAGTTTGGTCCTTTTTAGTAGCTAATCGAAAATATATTTTTTTATATGAAACCAGACATTGAGAGAGACATAACCTTTAACATAATAAATACGCAAGAAACATAATAAAATACCACAGCTTAGGAAATTAAACTAGGCACAAAAAAGAGCTAACCCTTTGTAGCATAAGTTATTTCCTATAAAACCTTACAGTCTAGACATTAATGAAGCCGTATCCACCGCCACGTCGGTACATAGGGAAGCGTTACTATAATTTATGTTTCTTGGTGAACAAGTGAATTGTTACTTTCCGTGTGGTACGAGTTATGTGCTTATAACGTTTATTTTTTTACAACTTTAATGTTCGCCATATTTAATCGGCTTTCGACTATAATTATTGAAAATTTGAAAAAATATAACCCTTTCTATCTTTTTTATTGATAACATTATTGCTCATAAATTGTGTAACATTAACTAGAACCAAACTAAATAATAGACGTTTAATAAACTAAATATAATTAAAGGACAATTTATTGTAGCTACATAGGAACTCGTTCTGTTTTTTAATTTTTTTATTTAACTACACAATTCATAGTTTTAGTAGAAGCACAAAGAAGGGTATCATTTCCATACCATCGTTCACGTAATGATCCACCCTACAATAACCTTTGCAAATCAACACTTGCTTTACGTAGTGCCTGAACTTAGTTTCGTAAATCGTTAATGTGCTTAGTATATTGTAAAACCTAACACAATTACCTAAATTATAAGTTTTTTTAAGTCTGTATTAATCATGGAACTGTTAATGTATATTTATTAATGGTACAAAATTTTTGCGGGCATACAGTAAGTTATCAAGAACGAATTAGGAGGGTAAAGTTAAGATATGATGTAATGTGCTATTTCGTTTAAAAATATTAATTTTATTTTTTCAGTTTATCGCTAAAAGCTTACATTTTAAACCAAACACAATGACTAACTTCACCGCTACGCGAAATGGAATTTCTTTGTTGACTCGCCAACTCGAGTTGTTGATTTTAATACAAAAATAAAACAACAAAAAAATATACACTCTATCACATCAACAGCAAGGTTTAATTTCTTGTGACAACAATGAACAACTTAACAACGGGCAACAGACGTAAATTCAGATGGTTTTCAATTTATATCGTTAAAAACTACTTGAGATGTGAAAATTGTTGTGTCACTATAATGAGTGGCACATATAATGTATGGTGATTGCCCATAAATCGGACACTACTACACAAATAATATTAGGTACGGTACGGTAACCCGAAAATATCCACTCGAGTTATAAACATACAAACACGCAGATAGACAGACGCAAATTACCTTTTATGTTACGTAATGCATGATAAGAACACAGATGAAGCACCAGAATATATATCTCGTCAGCACCAATATGACAAATTGAAGTAGAAATTAAAAACGAGAAATGCAAATGGCGTCGTTTCCCAGACAGACAACATTCGTCTTACTGACATCGTGTCAGCAAAAAAAAAACGCTTATCTTATTTATTTCATTAAATCATGAAGTATAACTATATATTTTTTATTTAGAAAAAAATCCGAGCAATGTTTCGTTAACGATTACGGTTTCTGTTTGAAGTTCCTGACTTTGCATATATAGGACAGAGTGATATTTCTAATCGCTCAATCAAAATCTACTAGTCGTTTTTTTCAGTAATGGTTGCGATTTAGCCGAGCCCTATTGTTCAATTAGCCCGCTAACTGCTGGACCTATAAGGGATGATTCCGAAACACGACGCGCCAAAAAATCGCAGGATTTTCACCATATGTATAGTCATCCACAACTTTAATAAATATATTCTGCTCTAAGCGCACCAGGGTTCCGTAACTCGTATATGATTTGAAAACACCGAGCTATATATCTCAGCTCTATAACTCAAGTCTATAAGCTCAGGTCACACTTCGTTAGAAAACTGTGAGATCACCCATAACTTGCCTAGGAAATAAACTGTGAGGTTATGGAACCGTCTTCCTGTCAGCGTGTTCCCCCCTTCATACGATATTGGGTCCTTCAAAAGAGGCGTGAAGAGGTACTTAAGCAGGCCAGCACGACAGCGGTGACTGGCATTGAATTCTGTTCAGTGTCAGTCGCCGCTGTTTTGGATTGTACTGTACTTACCATCAGGTCCAGTACAGTCACTGTGCTGTGCATTATAAAAAAAAAAAAAAAAAGACTGAGAAATTAATGATAATAACCGTACCATTGAAATCGTTGTAGGCGTAACAAGAAAAGTTATAGAAACAAAATCAAGTAACGGTAATTCTTTATGTTAATATTTGTGTAAAAACTCTCCTCGCCCGTCTACCCTCCCTCTGTCGGTCTTGCCACGAGTAAAATATAGAGAGTTATTGAATAAACACAGAGCTTGTTGTTTGAGTTTTTAAATGTTTTGATCGAATTTAACCCAAATCATCAAACAGTTTATTTGTTTGTTTGTTTTTGTGTTTCGCAATTATTCGTTTATTGTTTAGGTTAGCTTGGCAGAGTGATTGTCATTGATTATTGGCGGTCTTCGCAGTCATACTAAGATTAACACATTATTCGAAGGACCTATTATTGTTGGAAAGAGAGAACACGCTGGCACGGAGTTCATTCCGCATTTAATTGGTACGGCAAAGGTAAGTCAGCGGACTTCTTTGTTCATATCGAAATATAATCTACCTGATAGTTGTGACTCTGTAGACCAGCTCTTATGCTTCTATTATGGAAAGGAGAATGCAAGGATAAGGTTGTACAACTCTTTACAATATTCAAGATTATGACGATTAAAAAACGAGCCCAAATTCTCTAGTAGTTGAAGCGATTTTAAGTTATTTGGTGACGTCTGCATCATTTACTATGCGGCCCAAAGCTACATAGCTGGATAGCTTATCCAGGGCATAAGGAAAGTTATTACGCTTATTGAAATGAATCCGATGTCTGGAAATGACGACACTAAAATCTTTGTAACTATGAGTTGTATAGTTCGAATCGAAACGAATTATTTAGATAAACAGTATTATAAAATATAAACACTTACGTCCATCGAAAATCTTTTACAAAATCTTATACAGTACTTATAATATTATTTGTATAATTAACATTTCTTTAATAGGAAAAAAAAACCATAATTTTGAAGTATTGAACAAAGAGTCGATTAAGCTATATAAATACTTTTATTACTAATAGAAACTAATAACTTACCTTAAGATCTCTAGAATGCCGTAACTCCTGCCTCCGAGGTGGATGTCCTGGCAGGTCTGAGTACACTAGATTCCTCACGGAACCCCTAAACTTCGGTTCGAAGATCACCGAAGGCAACGCTAGGGTTGTCAACTTGGAATTATATCTGAAACAAATAAAGGACCGCCGTTAAACTCGTAATAATAATTTATTTATATTTCGAAACTAAGTTAATGCGAAACACATATGTCTGTGAGTTTCAAACCTTGTTAATTCATGGTATTTACTACCACATGATATCATATACTGGGGCTAACTTACATACAACCCCCACATGAGTAATTCCGATTAAAAATATATCACGGTTTTGTGATAGTTGTATCGCAAGGCTCATGAACATCGTAAAGGGTCTTTCTACTTGAAAGCTTCTGTAAGCATTTTGAGGAAACGGGGGCCCGTAGTCTGAATGGTTATTGATAGTCATGAAAGCAATTTTTATTTTAATTATCTCAATGCCTACGTAATTATGGGGGTTGGGGTCTAATAAGAACTCTGCTTACTATTGGTGACAAAGGGGGAACAAATTTTGCCTATGTAATATTTTAATGACCCCTAGTTTATTTAAAAAATAATGGTGACTCGTTAATCTCATATTCACACTAAAATAATTCTATTGAGGAGTCAGCGAGACAGATATAATATGCTTGAGTTGATTGCAATAATTTGCAACAAAATTAAAGAAACGATTTCAATTTGGTTTTTAGATTAATACAATACTAGAGCCGAAAAAGGATATGAGTGACATATCAGTTATCACTAAACTTACCTATAGGAATTAATAATAATTTGAGTTAATTAAATTAACCATGTAGTCTATTAAATATTCAAAAGCACATTGAATGGAGTCAAGCGCGCTGCCTAGTAGTTAAAATGGCGATCTTTAATTGTTAAATCATAATGGCGCAACCTAACGAACGCAGTGCTACGTGACTGCGGACCAGTTCCACGGAACTACCCGAACCGGTTATAACCGGGTCATGCGCGATTATTCGAAATACTGCTAACTAGTTTCAACCGGAATTTACAGAATCTCCGAACTGGTTGTTGCACTTTAACTGTGGGGAAACAACGGCTTTCATATTACTGATGTTTATTAATTAAGTATATTTTTATTGTATCATTTAAAAATAGACCTTAAATGCAAACAAAGTTAAAATCTAATGTAATACTAACATATATAATAATATCACCCTTTACCTACTTCTTACAAGTTTTATACCATTTGTTTTGCGAGAAAGCGATAGAATATGTCTTCTCAATCTCCACCAAAACTTTAAGCGTTTGCATGCACCTATCTCAGAATTTTAGCCGGATATTTTTTTTTTACTATTTACGTATTTAATTTATTTCTAATATTTACTCAGACGGTTGTCTTCAATAATTTGAACACCAGTAAAATACCCTATTGTAACATACTCTGCCGCTGGACGATGACCACCGCCCCGCCCTCTTGCAGTACATGGACAGTGTTGCAAGAGGTGCCGGGATACGTAATAAATAGCGGTGGTCAATCTGGTGTGGTGGTGAGGCCGGACTCGCGACTGGTGGGATACTGCGCTTCGCTAGAGCTAGAGTAGGACAAGAAGGGTGTGGTAGAAAGCCCATACGATTAGTGCAATGGAACCTGTATTACCGAAAATTGAATAGGGATCGCAATGAGAATTGAAAAAATATAGAACTGTAAGAATATGTAATACATAATGCCTAGGTTAAGTAAGTTAAGTTTAAGTTAAACATAAGTTTGTATAAAAGATAGGAAAGACAAAAGAAAAGATAAAAAGAAAGACAAAAAATAGAGACAAAAGAAATAAAGAAAACAGGGAAGACATAAGAGGTAAAAGAACCAGTCTAACAAAGAAAAAAAGGGGAGTTGGGGGGAACTGTTGTATTTTATTTAAAACCCGTTGATGCCAAAGTCCCTGATCATGTCAGGGCCTTTAAAAAAAAAAAAAACATACTCACTATAACTGCACACATATAGCAACTTCTATGCATTCGATTATTCTTTGATATCTCTTTAATAATCAATTATTTTCTATGTCGACTTAATTCACTATTACCCACATCAATTATATGTTCGTATATTTTACAAAATCTAAATTAAAACCTGAAAATTATATAATAAAAAAATCTACGCTAAAAACAAATAACGACGTTTATTTATTTACGATTAACAAAGTCAGGAATAGTATGATAAGGGAACGCTGTGGTGTGGTAGAGGATGTGGTGACCAAAATAGAGAAAGGTATGCTTAGTTGGTTTGGGCATGTAGAGAGGACGGATGAGAGAAGATTAACGAAATTAATTTATAAGGCGAGGGTGAATGGGCAAGTCGGTAAGGGTCGACCTAGGCGAATGTATCTAGACCAAATCAATCATGTGTTAAATAAAGGCCAGGTAAAAAGTACTCATAACCGACGAGCATGTATGAAAGCGCTCATGAAAGTAGAGGAAGCGAAAGAGGTATGCCAAGATCGTAGCAAGTGGAAGGACGTAATCTCTGCCTACCCCCACGGGAGAAAGGCGTGATGATATGTATGTATGTATGTATGTATTTATTTAATAGTTCAATAGATAATTAAGTTCTCGAGTTGTATCAATATTGAGATCAAAAATAAAGAAAGAACAGAAAGACGTTTGTAACGTAGCATGAAGAGTTATAAAAATAATGCCACATGTACATAAGTAGATATTATTGAATTTGACCGTTTACCTTTTTTTCTTCATAATATCTAGACTCAGAACCTTTACTACAATTTTATGTGATGTTAACCGACGACATGGTACAGGATGGTCAACACAACAAGTCGAGTTGAGGCTCTCGAATGTTGATACTACCAGAACACATCCATAGGCACTTGGCGACATATTTTCAAACTTGCCAGTGCTCTAGTTAGCCAAGCGAACATTAGAAAATCCCCTTCTTTTTTTTTTTGACGGGGGGAAATGCATTTACGCTTTACCCTTACTATTGTATTAGTGAGACCGAAGTCCCCCAATACAATAGGTAAGGGGGCACGGAGTAACGAGTTCCGTGCCAGTGTGGGACTTACCCGGGCGTGAAGCGCCCGGAAATACCCACTAAAACCCCCCGGGGCCGTCCACTGCATTTGGGATGGGGGCGACACGGGGTGGCTTTCGCAAGCACCGCGTCGCCCCCTGCAGCGAACCCACCGGGCCTCGTCGTGCAATGGCCCAGCGGGGATGGGGGAGTACCTCTCAACCCCACCTCTTCGCCCACCTCTCGAAAGAGGTATGACCGAGAATGGTCTACACTCCTAGGGATTAGAAAATCCCCTACCACTTTGCTATGATTTCATCGTGCTGATTTTTTTAATTGAAAGCTAAGGCTTATTATAGAAAAGGTGAATTCGAAGCTATTACATAAAGAAATATTAAAATTAATTGGTAAACGATCTAAATAATACATTTAACTCGACGAGTCCATAAATATTATAACAAAAACCGACTATGTAAGAGAACGGGGACGCTAAATTAAAATTCCAAAGGAGTCTCCTTCTAAGGGGTTTTTATTACGGCAATTTCATGAAAAAGACAACCCCGGAAATATTTGCCTTACGAGTTCGTCCGAAGTTTCGAGAGCGTCGGAGTGTAATGGCTTTAATATAATTTTTTCTAACCGCCTATAATAATTAGAAGCGTTTTGTTAAACCATTAGGTTCTGAAACAAATTACCGGGACAAAATAATTCCAAAGAGCTCAATCGGGGCATTCATCCAGTGGATTGTTGGACATGCCTTTGTTTTTAATTTTGAATAATTCTGTAATAATTTCGGCTGCAATAAAATTACAGCGCGCATAGACTTCACTCAACATAATTAAAACATAATTCAATTCAAAGACACTAATGATAATGAGAGAGTGGTAGTGCGGTCGGTTACTGCTTCGCCGAATATTCGAACTGCCCGAATCCATATAACTCTATTATAAGCCCGAGGTCTCTATGAAGGAAAACATCCGCCGTGGTAATGGCCGCCACGCTTACTACTAAAAATCTGTCGCTGAATAATCTCTACAGAAATAGTATCTCTAGATTAAGCAAATTACAAACTTGAATCACTTAATATCAAGTGAGATGAGGACATTTCTTTTGTGACTTGATTTAATGTTAATCTATTAACTTGTTACATAAGTTATCTAATATACCAAAACATACATCCATTCAACCATAGGGCGTCCACTGTTGGACATACATAGGTTTCCGCCAATAAAGGGGGAATTGCCATAGCCACCACACTTGGCAGGTGGGTTAGCGATCGGAGTAGGTGTTTGTGGCACTCAGAGGATGCTGCTCTAGTTCATAACATAACTTAAGCTCACGCCTGTTATCTCCGAAGGGTTAGGCAGAGGTAAAATTCCAAACTACACCACCCACATTTCGCCGAGCTTATTTCCGTCCCAGACGTGACAGGGGGCGAGCCTGTCACCATATCGGGCACAAATTCCAGACTCCGGGATGATATTGATTTTAAAGATCCAATATCACTTGACCCGATCCTGGGGTCGAACCCGAGACCTCAGAACGTCAGTCGTACCGTAATACAACTGCTCTAGTTCATCCTCTGGTTTTTATACCTTTAGTTACGACACTCACGGGAATATATGAGGTGATACTATTCTTGGCCGAAACCACACGGTAATGTTAGCGTATAATAACGCAATACCAAAACATGGCCGGTATATAACATATTTATGATTTTTTAAAACATCAGGAAAGAACGGTTGCCTGTTTTTAGAATCATAAGCACATCAACCTACAATCATAAATCTAGGCATATATTCGCTAAAACGAACAGCCTCTAAGGTCGAGGAGAGACGAACTAAGCCGTCACGTGGTATAAAGCTTTTGTCAAATTATGCAGACAAAGAGAATGTTGTAAGAAAGGTATTGGATATAAATGTGGACGGTTACATGGGAAGGGGAAGACCAAAGAAAAGATGGATGGACTGTGTGAAAGATGATATGTTTAGAAAAGGAGTGAATGCGGAGATGACAACAAATAGAGAGGAATGGAAGAGGAAGACATGTTGCGCCGACCCCAAATAAAAATGGGAAAAGGGTAGGGAGATGATGATGATGATGACCTCTTTAAAGTTAAGTTTAAGTGTTTTAAACCCTGACCTAGTCCACAGTGAGCCCATTTACCGATGGTCTCATTTGCTAAAAATATTATCAAAAATTCAATAAATTATTCATATCCCTATTGAGGTAGGCAGCAATTATTGGACACTACAGGAGTTTACCTTGGAAAACTTTACTATTAACTTCAACTACTGATTCCTCTTACGTTTTTACGTCTTTAGTTTATACATGTACTGCGACAGCATTATTTCAGAGATTTAGCATATATATGATCTTCGTTCACATCGTCATTTAAAATCAAATGAGATTTTGGTCAAAGCACCGAGCATATACAGATTACATAAAAAACATGATCGAGAAATCTTCTTAGAGTCGCAATATTTATAAATATATCCCAACTCATAAATTCTATACATAGGTAATGGCTTCGATATCAAGCAGACGAGAGAAAAATGAACATCGTTTCATATAGATTTTTCCGAACGTTGAACTATTGACAGCTTTGAAATAAACGACTCTAGGAGGCAAATACATAATGGATTCGTTGACAATAACTAGTTTATCTTCATATATATAATATATAAAACGTATTTAAATAAATTTTAAATTTTACAGTTTTTGATAATATTTTTTTTTAATTACAAAGTATTTTGATAAGTCACCTTCATTTATCAAACAATCACCAAAACGAAATAAAAACTCAATATATTTATAAATACACTCGGTTGAATCATTATAATATTTTTGTCATTATTAAAACAGGAACAGAAATAATAGAACCAATTTTTTTACTTTATATTACTTTTTACTTTATATTTACTTTACATATAAAACAAAACAATAAAACAACATGACCTCAAACAAGCGTTCGACATTAATCCACCCAAAAGCGCAGATCAAAGGGCAATGAACTGTAAAAGAGTTACAATTGGGCACAAATCAAAGATATCAGATGGTCTATTTCCTATTAAGAAATACTTAAATATTCTATTGAATCAAAGTAAAGTAACCAGTTTGAAAAGTGATTAAAATAAAGCCTTTTTGATCTCAAATCCTTAAAATCAAATGTACAAAAAAACGCAACGGTTTAAAGAAAATCCTTATTCAAAAGCGAATCTTTGAAAAATTACTAAACAGATTTACATATAGTTTTCAGATTAACGTAGAACTGAACTTTTTTTGAAAGGTATATTTATATAGATTGCTCTGACATCCCTTTCTTACAAAACAAACGTTAGTATAGAACTTGTATAAGATATTGAAGAAGATATTGTGTAAAACGTGATATCATAACTTGTTATAATCAGTTATCTCTTTCTTTCAATCATATAATTTGTGAATTATTCTGTCATGAGGTAATTAAAAAAAAATGCGCGTGCGGCAGCATAATCTTAATAGAAGCAAACCTTAAATAAATTTGTGTTTTTAAATATACAGCTAGCTCTCTTTTCCACTACATTATATCTTTCTCTCATATAACAAACGTTACGTTACGTTACTTCTAAACGTTATGCATACATGAAGTTTCAATCTCAATTCTAGTCCAATTATATAATTAGTATCTAAGACTTCAAAAACATCAATTTTACAATAACGGATAATTATAACCTAGTAACCTTTTATCACTATCGCTTTAAAGTGAACCAGCTGTTATACTTGATTTATGTAGGTACGCATCGACGCGGCTAGACGCGCTCGCCGGAAAACTTATTCTCGAACAAGAGACAATACGTTTTATATCTTATTTATGTATGCCTTCGCCCGTACAAGTATAAAACCACGATAAAAGTGATGCTTAGGAAATGGTTTATATAAGGAGAATGTCGCGTGTCTGACTGTTCAGTCGACGAGAACAAAGACATTGAACGTGATAGAACTAATATTAATTAAACTTCCAGTGTAAAATTTTCACGTAATCTAGAACGTTTTCTTTTACACTCAATACCATCCACACATTCAACCGAAATATGTAAACTGCAAGACAGAGATCTTCCCTAAAGATCTCCGCAACGACCGGTCTTGCGCCATCTGCTTCCCGTGATCTTCACCAGGCCGTATGTCCACCTTGTGGGGGTTTACCGATAAGCGGCAACCATTTGAGAACCCCTTGGCCCCATCGGTCATCAGTTTGGTAAAGAAAAGTATTGCCATAATTCAGGTACCTTTTTTTTTTTTTTTTTTTGACGAGTGGAAATGCATTTACGCACTACCCTTATCTATTGTATTTGCGGGATCAGAGTCCCCCAAATACAATAGATAAGAGGGCACGGAGTGACGAGCTTCGTGCCAGTATGGGACTCACCCGGGCGTGAAGCGCTCCGGAAATACCCACTAAAACCCCCCGGAGCCGTCCGCTGCATTTGGGATGGAGGCGACACGGGGTAACTTTCGCAAGCACCGCGTCGCCCCCTACAGCGAACCCACCAGGCCCGTCAGTGCAATGGCCCAACGTCAGTGCAATGGCCCAACGTCAGTGCAATGGCCCAATAATTCAGGTACCTGACCTGTTTGTGGTACTCAGAAGATGCTACTGCCCATCTCCTGGTTTGTCCCTTAGTCGCCTTTTACTTAATTCTTAACCGGCTGCCTCAATATCGTTTAATGTTAAATTCTAAAATCCATTCCATATAAGTTATAAATCGATAGACATTTTTAAGATCACTTTATTTAAATATAGTATCTTAACTTTGCCTTCGTAGTACGTTCTTGATAACTTTATTTAAAAAAAAAACATAGACAAACTTGATCTTGTAACCGCCATTATCGTAATAGTTAATACTCGAAATGATCACAAACCGGCTATTCTATATTTTAGACTTTAGTATAAAACTAATAACTAAGTTTTTTTTAAGTAACTGTGTTAGATTTTAAAATAAAGTCCACAAACATGTTACCTATTCGCCGGACAGTAAGTTCAGGTGCATGGTACATGCATGTCAAGCAAGTTTTAATTTCATAGGGTATTTAATTTTAACAGGAGATCATTATGTGAACGGTGGTGATATTTTAAAGTGACACCCCTACCCTAAAATCAACTTGTAATTATAAATTACATAGATTTCTTTAAAACAAAATACATCTACGTACACAAAAAAAAACCAGATCGAGTTTCTTCTCGACTGGGTTTTTTCCCGAATCAGTGGTAGTATTTTGTCGTTCATAAGCTCCTTCTCAGGGTCTAAACTGAATAAAGTATTTATGATATGATTCGACTTTCAATCAAGTAAAATTATGAACAAAGGCTAAAAAAAATACCTAAAACCCTCATATGATAATAATTCTTAAGCTATATTCGTGAAACCCATGCAACTGACTCTATTTATATCTCGAAAGTATAATAACGTTTGATTGATGGAATATAGAACGCTCACGTGCCGCTAAACATGGCCGTGTCGTTTGCAACTTTCGTGTGTCAATAAAAAATGTACAGACGTCACGCGAACTGAACAGTTTTATGATAGACTATAACAGAAAATACCACCATAATATATAAACTGATATCCTAAAAGACAATGTCTCTCTTTGTATGTCTGTTCACTTATCGCTAAGCATTCAAGTGATTTTCATTAATATTTTTGAAGTGAAACTGCGTGCGATGAGAGTAAAATTTTAAGGTTATGTCACGTGATAAAAGCCAGAATTAGCGTCACAATTTTGTATATTTTAAAGGGCGGATAGAAATACCCATGAGAGGGTATAAAGTGTCATAGAGCATCTCACTCTCAATCTGAATATCCACTAAAAATTTTAAACGCTTGTCTGATGTTAGGAATATTTTTCATCTCAGAATTCTCGCTGCGTGTCATTACTTTTAAAACGAAGAGTAATCAAACTACTGATATCCTACGAAATTTCGCAATAAAAACACTATATGTTAATGAATTAAAAATAAGGATAACCTACTACATGACAAACTAAATTTTGTGAAAAGTGCTATCCGCCAAAAATTTCGTTTTCTTTGGTTCTATTTATTCTTCTTCTTAGTTAATGGTAATTTATGCTAATGTCACGTGAGTAAGAAGTATTTTCAATCTTGTATAAGCGTTACCTAGCTCCGGCAAAACGGTGGCCCATCCTGCTCGAACTTTCCAGTTTGCTTTGTCGGCACCTCAGAATACATGCCACGCTCTATCTTCTTTACAAACTTAACTTAACACAATGACTAAAATATATCACACAAAACGCCACCAAGGTTACATGATATAAAGTCAAATACACAAGTTTGATGAATAAAAGAAAACAACTGCTACATGTCAAACTGAGATCCCGCCAAAAACTCTGATTCTACTAACTCGTTTCAAAGGAATAGGCAAAGGTACCAAAACCATACAGCCAAGTCGGATGAAGTTTTATAGGTTTATATGTAATATTCCCAACTTTATTTTTTCCTTAAAACACACAATCTTATCTTTAGTTTCTCTGTTCATATATAAATTCCATAGTCGTGTAGTATTCTTCGTCAATAAAAAGCAAAATCAAAATCAAAATCAGAATCAAAATTTATTTATTCAATTTAGGCCCTAAGAAGGCGCTTATGAACGTCTAAAAACACTACCACCGGTTTGGAAAACAACCCAGTCGAGAAGAGCCGGCAAGAAACTCGATCTGGTTCTTTTTTTTTCATAAATATAATATATATCATTTTTTTTTTGTCATATAAAAAACTATACAAATCGTAGTTTTAATAATGTTAGTGGAAGCACCTCTGTGCTTAATTCCAGTTGTTAATTATAATAACAGCTTAATGTTGTTAATTCCAGACATCACTATCGTTCACGTAATGATCCACCCTGTAATAACCTTTTGAGATTAAAACTTGCTTGACATAATACTTGAACTTATTGTCAGGTAAATCGGTAATGTTACTTGGGATCTTATTGTAAAACCGAATACTATTACCTATAAAGCTTTTATTACACTTACTTAACCTAAAGCGTGGGACGGCCAACTTGTCTTTACTTCTGGTATTAAAATTATGACGATCATTCACTAGATCTAGCCATTATACTAACGCTGCATCATAATGAGATATCTATGGTACCAATGGCATACCAGGTGTAATTGCACACAGATATATAACATTGCAGATTCTTCAATATTTCTTGCAGAGAGCGCGAGATACTCTCACGGTTTTTATAAATATTTAATAAACTGTCAATAAAAATAATTCTTTGCATCGAGAAACATAAACATTTAAAAAAATATCTGTTCCGAAGATAAAGGTTGGCTTGAATCGAAATAAGTGCAAGATGGTGATGTTATTTTAAAGAGGTGCTTGTTAAATCTGCCTTGACCAATATGCAATCGACAAATTGTTGTTTATAATCGTCGATTAATAAACTTTTCTTTACAAAACCATGGAATTTGAATATTTTGATTAATTTTACTGTACCATTTTCCTTTCTGGCGCAGAGTTACTTCCCAGTAATTCGTCCATTTATCACAAATTATTTTCTGAATCAAAACAAAGTAATTAGAAACAGGAATTATAATCTTTATATAATGTTGCTTCTGACGAATTAGTAATTAATCTCTACCAAAAACTTGTTCTTTTTTTTGGTTCCATTTTTTTCCTTTTTATGGAATAGGCGAAGGTACTAGTAGACCATGTAGCCAAGTCAACCGTTAGGTACACTACCAATAAATGAATGGCGGTAACAAAATGGTGGCCTTCTGTTACGACCTCAACGGGAATGATTGAAGCATTTCAGAATTCACGCTGCGTGTCATTATTTTCACTTCACTACACTTGTGTATCACAACTTCACTATATAACGTAAAATGTCAGTAAAATTACATAATATACAAATACTGCAAAATAATAAATTAAAAACAAGGACGACAACATGACTGACCAAAATTGCGCCAAGCACCACTCCGCCAAAAACCTAATATTCATCATTTTCATAAAAGCTCTTTGGGCCTAACTCTCTATTATATTTTTAATCTTGAGAGTTCTAATATGGGTGGATATAAAACCAGCCAGTTCTTCATTACAACTTTCTAAGGAGTTTTTGTGAAATCTCAGAATTCACGCCACGAGTTCGTGACGGCATCGTCAAACCCGACGACTAACGTGGCAGTAACCTCGAGGTTTTTGAATCGTAATAAAAGTTAATCATTTAAAGGTGACCACCTTGACACGTGACATGTTAAATAAAAACATTATGAGCGATTCTTGATTAATTTTTGTTACAAATTCATATTATCAAAGACTAATAATAATTTATCTATGATATTATATATGTATTTTGACCAAAAAAAAAATGTATTTGCGGCTGTGGATTATACATAGTGTCTAATTGAAAAACATCAACGAACACAAATGTTTACCATCATCAATATTCGTACGAGTATATTCCGTAATGCTGATGACATTTTACGTGATGTAGTTCGGTTATTATGTACATGCAAAGTGTACGGAAAATAATGGCAAGGAACATTCATTTTGATTTCATTTGAACGCCTTATCAAAAACTGGCCGCCACTTTGTTCGAGCACTGAAGGTTAGTATAATAATACGAAGTAGAGCCTAAATAACTTAAATTCACGACCGTAGCAAATTAAAGAA
The DNA here is from genome assembly GCA_014132275.2 of Samia ricini. Taxonomy (NCBI): domain Eukaryota; kingdom Metazoa; phylum Arthropoda; class Insecta; order Lepidoptera; family Saturniidae; genus Samia; species Samia ricini. The sequence goes on along the minus strand of AP028170.1, from coordinate 31,267,623 downwards.
CAAAATTATTTTGTTACATTATGGACGTTATAACGATAGTAGAGAATGAAGTCGGCATAAGATGCCCGCGGCTCAGCTATACTAACAGACAGACGCTGCATTTTATATAATTTAAGGATAATAGAATAAATAACTTTATTACAAAGAACAGTTTCAGTAATTTGCGAGCAACGCCGCGAGATATACTTAGTAGTTAATAAAACGAAGCAGCGATGACCACAACAATATAAAAAACAATGTAAAAAGTAGTAAACACGCATGTCAATTGATTTTAAGTCTTGAAAATAGCCTGTAACTATCCATAACTGACTGTAAAAGACTAGTTTTTACATTTGTACATATGCATATAATTAGTTCATAGTCAAAACATACGATAAGCTGGTTAAGTATACATTTTATTATTTATCTCAGCGCTAGCACTTAAACGGCATCTTAAACTTGATGTACTGTAGCATGTCAACGGCTGACGTCATAGCACTAGTATCGCGAATCTATAAGTTTTACCCCTACTCAGAATCGCTCAACCACTGAAGGAGTTTTCATTTCAACAATAAATAAGTTACCGTAACTGTAATAATTATTAAACCAATTAGTATTTCACCCAATTCTCGAAAGAGTTCAAATCAAAAGGAACCTTAAAGTTATTGTTTTATTAGAGTAATTTCCGTAAACTCGACGTTTACCTTATCGTCACACCAACACTAGATTCATCATTCTTTTGTTTTTCCTTTTCACTATAAGGTCACGGGTTTGTTTATTAAGCCTTAATAATATATAGTAATATTACTTTATCACGGGTTTATATCAAGGTTAAGGAAACAACTCTATCAAAAACTTTCAACGATTACCTTGAAACCTTAGTCGTGTTGCATTTTTCAAGTTTTATCCTGCCTTGTTACTTTTGGCAAAGACAACTGGTTTGGTTAAGTCTTGCAATCAAATGTTATAACAGTTGAAATAAACGAACTAATTTTTCGTACATATTTAATTTGGACGACTTAAATGACGTAATTCTAAATCCAATATGGCGAAAAACATATTACATATATTTAGACATGGGTATCAAATTAAAGGGTTTGCTTACAGAAATGCGAAAATAAATAATAGACTTTACACAAAATTACAGTATGTTGGACAAAACCGTTGATTATAAAGACTTTTTAATAACAATCTACTTTAGTTAACTTAAATTTTATCAATGCAGGCATACCTTTAATTTTGTTATATACTTATGTACATTGTTATGTGTTATATATATTTTGCTATACGTTCCGTAAGCGTTCACCGTAGCTTCTACAACACCAGAGCATTGAAACGATGATAGCGCAGAGGATAGTGCGGCCGGATTCCGCGTCAATGGACGCGGGTTGAAACCTACCTATCCAACTCTAAAATCAGCCGTGAAGGAAACAACGTGAGGAAACCATAGCATGGTGGTAGGACATTTTCTAACAATCCCCATCTGGGTAGCTACCACCCTCAAGTTCGAAAACCTGCCGCCAAATACCAATTAGTGTGTTCCGGCAGTATAACATCGTCACTTAACATCAGGTGAAATTGTGATCAAAGCAGTGAGCGTTTATTGTGTAAAAAAATCAAAAGTGATATGAAATATGTATAAGAAATTCACCTTTTTTTTTAACGCAAGGAAATCCATTTACGAAAATCCCACTAAAAAACTGACGACGTACTATCGAAAACCATACTCAAGTGACACAGTCTAGTCATTTTATTCCATCATCAGCAACGTGTCACTGTATGTACCTATTGTTTGTATTTAAAAAAAATATCTATAACACATAGGATTAGGAATGAGTATATTAGAGGAAGTTTGAAAGTGGCGCCAATAACAGACAAGTTAAGAGGCGGTCGTTTATCCTGGTATGGACATGTGATGCGCAGGGAGAAAGAGAATGTTATAAGAAAGGTATTGGATATGAATGTGGACGGTTACATGGGAAGGGGAAGACCAAAGAAAAGATGGATGGACTGTGTGAAAGATGATATGTTTAGAAAAAAGGAGTGAATGCGGAGATGACAACAAATAGAGAGGAATGGAAGAGGAAGACATGTTGCGCCGACCCCAAATAAAAATGGGAAAAGGGTAGGGAGATAATGATGATGATGATCTATAACACATAGTACCAAGATGTATCATTCAATGGATTACAAGTTGTTTCCTCTGTAATCCTTTTAAAAATAGAATGAAACCCATACACGGGGTTAACACACAACCATCCACGACCCAGTTGCGGAACAACGCGAAATGGATCCATTATTTATTTTTCTGATTCCAAGATTTTTTTTTTAAATACGAGAGTTACCATCCTGTTTTTATAACGAGGTCATTCGGTCCATACCCCAAGCGGCTTCATTCTGGCATGGATTTTTTGGTTGTACTGATTCCTTTGTTACGCGAGAGTAAAGTAACATCAACCATATTATTTACTTAACATAATGTGTTTCAGTTAGGGATTATCCATTTAGCACGTGAGGTTAGAAAGAGGCAGGGGGTTCGGAAAAATGAAGAACATATGTAAACTGAGGTGTAAATATAGAAAGGAAAACAAAAGAAAAAAAATTTAAAAGTCGACATGTAACGATTCCTAGAAACTTCCAGAATCAATGAGATTTTACCTGTATTTAAACAAAGAATCTCAAAATCTTGATATTATTTTGCACCAAAATAATCCACGGGAATTAACGTAGGGAGTTAGTCTTAAATCTCACCACGTGCCATCAGGGAGGTGAGAAAAAGTTGCAAAAAAAAAAAACATTACATGAGTAATGGACGATACTTTACGGACATGTGGTATCCACTCTTAAAGCTATGTTCAAATTTTACAGATTCACACTGCAAATTAACCTTTAAAAACCATACTAAAATTATACAATATTCACAACACGTTGAAATAAATTCGAATTATTAAAATTTATTCTAGTACGCTTCGCCATTTAACGAGTTTAAAATGAAATGTATTTATGCAAATTCACACGTTACTGCGCTTGACTTAGGGATTAATTTCGTTTTAACAAACAAAACTTTATAGTTATGTTCCAGAGCTGTTTCAAGTAGATAAGCATGAATTACGTTACATATATGCCGTTTTGTTAAAGTTGTATATTTTTAATAGGTTGTTAATGCAAAATTTATACTATCACTTTCATAAATTATAAGCCATAAAAGCGACGACTATCAATATAAACCATGAACTATCGCAAGTCGCTCCTATTATACTGGCATTCCAAATCTTTTGGCACCTGGTAAGATTATATTCGCGGCATTCCAATACAAATTATTATCGGCGGGTTTCAATATTGAAACTTAAAAGTTAATATTGATCCATACAAAAATATATAAGTTTTACTGACTGAACACTGACAGTGATCTGAAACTAGCCGTATTCCGAGTTTATTAGTGTGTAGTAGTTTGTTTAGTAGTGTGTTTAGTAGTGTAACGTAATTACGATCCAATTGCATACAATAATTACAAAACACAGTCCGCAGCATATCTGAAAAGGTATAACCTAAAATTGTTTAAGAAAGTGTACGTTGAAAATTATTAATATTCGCTACTTCAAAACGAAACACATCTGCAATACACATACATAAATATTATTAAATGACAACTAACAACTCAAACGAAATCCCTATGAAAGATTGCCGCAGCGAGGATCATGATTCTTGGTGCTTGTTCCCTTTTGCGACTGAGTACATTTAGCACTAACCCCCAAAGTTCGGTGAAACTGTAAAAGCTCTTCCGGTCAATAAAGTTAACTAGTTCGAAAAAAAAAACAAAAAGGATCATGATTCTACGTCGGGCGTGAATTTTACGTGAATGTACGCAAGTCACTCTGTTGCTGGTTTTGTGTGATCTGGTATCACAAATTGCTTTTTATGACTGACTGATTGATCCTAGAGGATGTTATTTCTTTTGTTTTTTTTTTATCTTACAATATGTTATCCAGCAATATATTCTAAACAATATGAAATTCTGTCTCTGTCATTTGTATTCGTTCAGTTTAAATTTATTATAAACTTAGACCTTCGAATTTTATTTTAAATAAACAAACTAAACTAAAATACCTAACATAGATACGTTACAATGCTTAAAATATATCATCAGATGAAAACAAACATCATCAGTTCTCAAAATATGTTTCCTACATTTTAATTTACAAAATGGCGTCCACCCACTCCCCGACAAGCTATCTCGTGTTCAAACAATAACTCGTTGGTGAGTGAATATGTTTCGAACGTCTTTGTGAACAGTTTAAAATGATGCTCTGGTAATTTATTTATATTTAACTTTTAAAATATTTTTTGTATTAAAAACGAAAGAAGATAATATATATCAAGAATATTAAAAGTGGGTTCCATTTATTCATTTCTAAGGAAAAGACACAGGTATCCAGACCATGCAGCCAAGTTTGAATACAATAACAAAATGGAATTAAATCTTTTTATGAGTTCTTGTGATATCTCAGAGTTTATGTTAATACTCTTAACATGTGCCCAATAAACAAAATAAATTATACCAAATACCACCTTTACATATTACATAATATAGTGAAAGATTTCAAGTTAAAAACTTAAATACGTGAATCGCTACATGACTACCTGCATACCAAAACGCCGCCAAAAATTCGCATTCAATAGTTCTACAACTAAGATTTCTTTTGAAATCGCATAGAACTAATATGTATTATAAAATAGTTAGAGAAACTCATTCATTCATTCGTTGAAATGAATAAACATGGAAAATTAATATATAAATGAGTTAAAATTATAACGTCACTATTAAAGGTGGCAAAACATTTCGCGTTCTTCAAAAATGGCTGCGAAATTCTATAAATGTACATATGTATATACGCGTACTGACGATGGACGAAGCTACGTCCGACAAAAAACTGGGGTCTACACTCGTCTCCCGCATTCGTTGCGGTCGAAAAAACACAACCAAAAGCTGGATTTTACTTAAAACTTCAACATAAACCGCTTTCAAATTTTTTTTGTATTCTCTTAACAACAAATCTCGTACTTTCGTCCCGTAATTTAAAACTGAAAACCAGAACGCAGAATATTTGGAGCATTAATGTGCATACTGTATTATATGAGTTAAAAACATTTGAAGTTATGTTAGTTTTTGTTTTGCTTAAATCTTCACTATGGATACACAAAGTTCCGGTAAAGACACATCGACAGGACTATATTCTTCCAGTTACCTTTAAACAGTCTCATCAATAAGACGTTTATTTTAATACAAATATGCAGCAATTTTTTTCCAATATACACATCTAACTTATGCAAAACAATCAAACTATATTTATAATGTCGGTCGGTGAAGTATGTTTTCATCTTCCATACGTCCCTATCTGCCGTCATTTTTTCATTAACTCATTTTTGTTTCATATAATTTTTTACACACTTCATCCACACGTTCTTTGGCCTTCCTCTACTTTCCATCCTTCCACATTCATATTCATTACTATTTTACTCTCATGCGCTTCCTTTTTTCTCATAACCTGTCCATACCACGACAAACGAGAACCTTTTAGCTTTTCCACCACCGTCCTTGTAACCCCCACACATCCATCTCAACATTCGCATCACAGCTACATGCAATCGCTTCTCATCCCTCTTCTTAGTAGCCCAGCTGTTAAGTATTGATCATAACTGAAAAAAAGGGGCACATGAATTCTATCGTAGTACCCGCGAGAATTGTCGCCGGGTTCAGTTTGGAAATAACTTGACGCGAGAATACACGTTGTTATAGATGAAAGTTATTTGTGATTAGCGTTAAAAGTTAAATTGATTGTTTTGTTGATTGTTAAGCCTTCCTAGCTATTACTCAAATCACACATTCACACTATACACTGTTTACTACACACGGGCTACGGAAGGTGAAGCAGGACACCGGCGTTACTCGAGAGGTAAGTGTCGATCTTACATTATTTTGGTCTACTGCGAATCGCAGGTCGGCCAGGGTTAATCACGACCCCGAATCGTTTAGACTAGGGCCCAGCGCGATTCGTTTGATTACAGTCGTGACTAACTCGAACACCAGCATTCTGATCCATACAATATGACAAGTCTTATGATGGACTTATATATCGTGCCCTTCAACTTATGAGGCATCCCAATAATGTAAAATGGTTAAAATTAAATAATATAGGGTCATAATACGCAAGTTGATGAATCAGAGTTATGGGCCACAAGCCAGTACGGTTCCGTACAACTGAAATCCACTCTTTTTTGCAAAATCCTACAGTTAGGCAGACATACATTTTAAATGCTGTTCTGCGTCAACATTTTTCTTTAACATTTGATCCAATAAAATACACTCAGTTACGTAGAACAGATATGGTTTTTTAAACGAGTGTTTACCAATATAACTGTAGCCAGAAGACAATTTAATTATCTAAGTCCAATTATTTATAATAGATTAAATATGAAACTAAACATTTTCCCGTCACGTATCGACTATGTAAAAACGTGTACGTAATTGGCTTCTTGCTCTTAGTTATTAAGAAACAGAAAAAAATATTGAACTTTAAAATTTATAAGGACTCCTTTTCCAACTACAACTTGAATTTATTTTTAACCGCACACACGTACGCATACACACACACATCCAAAAAACACAAAAACTACACATATGTTCTTAGCATTACTTAAAAGAAACTGTTATTTTACGATTTTGTTTAATTTTTATTTACATACGTTTAATTCTGTGGAACGCAGCCCTTTTTGTTAATGATGTGCTGGTGAGCGCTATATTTTTATTCTTGGTTTATATTAATGACTTACCGCTAATGGTTAATAACTCAGCTGATATGGTTCTTTTTGCAGACGATACTTCACTTACATTTGAAGTAAAAAGAAAAAAAAATCAGATGTTAGGCTCTTAAATATTACACTAGCAAACATTTTTAAATGGTTTGCCTTAAATAATTTACTACTTGATACCAAGGAAAAGAAAAGTATAAAATTTATGTTGCCCAATGTGCAACATATTGATTGTAAGTTAGAGATAGAAGGGAATTTAGTAGGCTTAGTTGACAAAACTCTGTTTTTAGGTATCACACTTGATAATAAGTTACAATGGGGTCCGCATATTAAAACTTTGGCAGGAAGGCTTAGTTCCGCTGCTTTTGCGGTTCGGAAAATTCGCCAGTTGACGGATATTGCTACTGCTAGGTTAGTCTACTTTGCTTACTTTCATAGCTTAATGTCTTACGGTATTTTGCTGTGCGGTACAGCAACAGAGGTAGACACCATTTTTACATTACAATAGAGAGCTGTTCGATCAATATACAATATGGAACCTCGCGAATCTCTAAATAACAAGTTTCAAGAATATGATATCTTAACTTTGCCCTCCCAATACATATTCGATAACTTAATGCATATTCGTAAAAATTTACACAAGCTAGATCTAGTGAATGATCGTCATAATTTTAATATTAGAAATAAAGACAGCGAATAAAGAAAGAAAAAATAAAATAAAGAAAGAATGCATTCATTTTATTTCGGACAAAGATATACCCATTATTGGTAGTAAACTTAGTTTATGTTAGTCAAATATTCTATAGGTATGTTGGTAAGATATACACTACTATTCTATTCTATTCATCCGTATTCATTCATCATACACTATTCATCCGAATGTAATGAAGTAAGTTGTTCTGCATACGCCCGTGAAGATTTCTGGCAAAATGTCTTATCGTAGCATCCTAACACTTACAAGGCGCAGCTAGTAAAAAAAAAAACCACCTCATGCTGGACTACCTTCCGCTAAAAATCTTGAAAACATACTCAGCACTATTTAATAGCAACTTATTTGTAAATTATTGTTTAAAAAACACGCAAATTTGTTTGTAACTCAATTTCTTGTTTACCCAAGTGGAGCAAAATAATGATTGTAGTTCATAACAAATTAATGAGAAACTTTTATTAATACTTATTATTTTATTACAGTATCTTGCTATTTACGAAAAAGTATGCTTTAAAAGCTTTAACCGCCGATAAATCAAGTAATATTATGTTCGTTTTATGACCATATGACAATAAATAATATGCGAGGCGTGCGTTCTTCATTAAATTCGAGATGTGCTCTATATTTCCTTTATTACTATGTAAAAGTCAATAGAACTTTTTTCCTGTTATGACTTGTTTTCAATATTTTAACATGCATTATGCATTTTGGAAAACAGTAGAATCTACTAGTTAATGTACTTTGAAAATATAAAATGAAAGACAGGGATAAAATTTTATAATAATGAAGGAGTCAATTTTAAAACCTAACCTAACTGTCGTCTATTCATTACTTTGTGAAATAATCACGAATCGTGATCATTAACTAATCAATAAGACATACTTTAGTTTCATGACAACATAACCAATAATAGCAACAAACAAATAACTTAAAATAAATACCAAAATCACGCAACAGAATATAACAGAGGAAATTTACTGAAAACAAATTACAGCCATGTCAACAAATCCAAAACAAGATGGCGGATGTAATCCGGCTAAAACCAAAAAGTGACATTTTAATGTGAAACATACCTAGGCGTCGAAAGTTAAACTTTATTAACATTATTAATAAAAAAATATCGAAATCATAAAATGAGTATATTTTTAAGTCTTGTATGTGTGAATAAATCATTAATTCAGTGTAATCAAAGACAAGTGATTAAATCTATTTATTAGTTTAAAATGTATTGTAACCAATAAAAACTAAGCTCTATATACCAACGAATTTGAGGGGAAATTTTTACACTTTTAGTACGTGTTATCTACCATAACCACCACTATTCAAGTTTCATACTCTGGGATCTTTCTTACCTTTGTTGGAGACATGCATAGAGGAACTTTCAGCCTATATAAAATAATGAAGGTCTGGCTGTCGTGGGCTCTTGGCCTAAAAAAGGTGAACGACATAAAATACTGTTTTATTTATTTTACAATTTCGACAAGTTTTGAGTTATTCTTATTTCACTTTTTACAAGCATAACAACCAAAAATCTTTTAGTGGACTATTTACTTAAGGAGTCGATATATACTGTGTTTTTGGCGGGTTTCATTTAGTAGCATCTATCAATTTGCTTTCATGAACCTGAGCTATTTGACCTCATATCATGTAATTTTTGTAGCATTCTACGTAATATAGTTTGGATTCTTGTTCATAACTGCAGAAAAAAGCTCTAACAAAAGACATTTATTTTGTTTAAGCGTTTATCAAAAGTGTCCGTAACGTCATACTTGGATGCACGGTCTAGATATTTTCATCTTTTAAAATTTTCAAAATCAAAATCAAAATTTATTTATTCAATTTAGGCCCTAAGAAGGCGCTTATGAACGTCTAAAACACTACCACCGGTTCGGAAAACAACCCAGTCGAGAAGAGCCGGCAAGAAACTCGATCTGGTTCTTTTTTTTTTATAAATATAATATATATCATTTTTTTTGTCACATAAAAAAACTATACAAATCGTAGTCTTAATAATGTTAGTGGAAGCACAGAGAGATGTGGGTTAATTCCAGACATCACTATCGTTCACGTAATGATCCACCCTGTAATAACCTTTTGAGATTAAAACTTGCTTGACATAATACTTGAACTTATTGTCAGGTAAATCGGTAATGTTACTTGGGATCTTATTGTAAAACCGAATACTATTACCTATAAAGCTTTTATTACGCTTACTTAACCTAAAGCGTGGGACGGCCAACTTGTCTTTACTTCTAATATTAAAATTATGACGATCATTCACTAGATCTAGCTTGTCTAAATTTTTACGAACATGCATTAAGTTATCGAAGATGTATTGGGAGGGCAAAATACTTTATTTTAACTTTTCCTGAGAAATGGAACCAAAATAAATAAATTTATACTACTGTGTACCACTCCAACCTCATACGATAATGATGGGGGCGTACAATAATTTAGCTCTTATACAATGTACAATAACGAATGTTTCAAGAGAGTTGAAATAATCATTTTTGTTTCCTGGTATTAAATTCCAGAATGTACGATAATTTTCTAATAAAAACGATATTATTATATGAAAATAGAATACCTTGAACTTATGGAGTTGGCAACACTAGACCACTGTCATTTTCTAGTATTAGCATCCCCGTCTTTCCTTACTCTATTACTGCCCGTAAAGGCGTCCATTACTGGATATAGGTCTCCCCCAAAGATAAGGGGGGAATTGCCATAATCGCCACGCTTGGCAGGCGGGTTGGCAATCGCAGTAGATATTTATGGTGCCCATAGGATGGTGCTGCCCATCCCCTGGTTTATCCCTTAGTCGCCTTATACGACACCCACGGGAACGATATGGGGTGGTACTATTCTTAAGCCAGTACCACCCGGCTTTATTTGGTCTTTAATTATCAGTAATTATAATTGCAAGCAAACGCTAGAAACTTATTAAAAAATAATTGAACATAAAATCCGCAACAAAGTAATCTCCTGAACGATGTAATTTACTAATAAAGACTCTTTAGATAAAGCGTATAAAACAAACATAAGACGAGCATTTCTGATTATTGTAATAACAGAACACGTGTTTCACAAATCACGCCCTAACGATGCCTGCCGAATTGTCGGCGCCGTGATGAAGCATATTTCATCTTTTGTCCAAAGCAATAAAAGGGTTGGTTCAAACATTTGTTTATGATTCGATGTGTTGTAAAACATTCGCTCAAATGTTTGTCGGAGTTTATTTACTATTTATTCAAATTAAAAAGAAAAAAATATTTATTAAATTTAGACCTGGAGGCCTAAAATTTATTTACAATTATTCACTGCACTATATATCTCTTAAACATATGTCGGAAATCAGGGCGTCGATCAGAGTGATAATTTATCAGAGAACGAAGAATTTATTTTATCACGTTTGATTTAAAAAAACATTAGTCGATAATAACAAAATAGAGATATGAGACGATTTTCAAAACGGTTGCTCATACGAAGACCAATAGTAGATTGTCCTTCAAGTTTTTTTTTACGAACTAGCTCTTGACCGGAGGGGCATTTACAGCTTCACCATGACTTTGTAAGCTGAAGGCACTCAGCCGCATAGGTAACTAGCACAAGTGCACCAAAGCGGTACAAATCTCGGCTCGGCCATTATCTGAGTGTAAAAACTCCGTAGAATTTTAATCCTAGCTAATTCCTACATTTTTTATTGATTAATAAAAGTAAGTTCCATACAGGGAGTTTTTGGCGGGATCTCAGTCTGACATGTAGCAATTGTTTTCTTTAATTCATTAAACTTGTGTACTTGACTCTATATCATGTAATCTTGGTGGCGTTTTGTGTGAAATAGTTTAGTTATTGTGTTCAAGTTAAGTTTATTATAGAAGACAACGCATAGCATGTATTCTGAGGTGCCGACAAAGCTCCATGGAAAGTTCGAGCAGGATAGGCCACCGTTCTGTTGGAGCTTGGTAACGCTGATACAAGATTGAAAATCTTACCTACATGACATTGGCACAAATTGTGTGTACACACAGATTGCCATTAACTAAGAAGAAGAAGAAGTTCCATACAGGACCTATGTACATGCGTATTATATGCAGGAGTGTCTGTGCAGTATTGTGCGTCTATGGTTAATGCTTATTTAGTGTCACTGAATCGCGCTGGTAGCGCCGTCAAGAGCCTTCCCAGTTGGGAACGAAGCTCGTCTTGAGCCGCCATCGAAAGGAGACTCGAAGTGGCTGCGGGGTCCTTCAAGTCTGCATACCGCTGTCTTTTATATGGTCTTGTCTCTGTCGAGACAACGCTATGACGTCATTTCCCGCGTACGTTTGCGTCTTGTCATCATATGAACACCTTCACTATTGATCACCTCGACTATACTATTGACCATCGGTGGTATATGTGTACAATAGTTTAGATAATATTAAATACATTAAAATATATATATATATATATATATATATATATATATATATATATATATATATATAAAAATTGAAGTAATAAGTAAGTAAGTAATTAATTAATAATAACAAAATAAGTGTCTACAAAATAATTTAACATATAGATATAAAAAATTTAGATGTAAAATAGAAGTATATTTAAGCTCACATATGCGAAAGAAGATTACTAACGGCATAGCTGCTTGAATTGCTATTATAGGCAATTTTTTCCGACGCAAGTCGAATTAAATCTCCAATATAATAAAAGGTGTGGACCCAGAGTCCGCAGATAGTTTAATTTTTAATAATAATAAAAAAAATAGTTTAGATACAATTTTAAATAAAAACATCATCCTAGCTACAGAAAAGGGTATTTTATAAAGTAACTATTTGAAACGCATATTATTCCAGAATGTTTTTAATAATACACTGATACGATAACGTCTTGAAATATCAGCTTACAAAAAATGTAATATTATCTAAATATAAAAAAATAATATTAGGTTGTCTCATTTCAGTTTAAGCAACATGAAATCAACTGCATATTATTTCTGCAAACGATTCATTCAAGCGAATTACTATTAAATTACAAGTCGACCCACGTACTGACGACACGTATTAAACGTCGTATATATATACAAGACCCAAGGCTTTTATAACAACCGACACACGATATGAATTTCAATATAAATCTTTCGCATTCTCGGAATAATACCTATATCGGAAACTCTCGTTAGCACGGTTTAATGAGTCTGGCGAAAAATTGGCTTAAAGGTTTACGTTTTTTTTTGGTGTTGGTATGGCGATAACATTTGCCAGTGTCAATGATTTGTTTTTATAAAAATATTTTTACGTTAGTAGCTTATGCTTACGAGTTGTTTCAAAAGATTTTTATACTTCATGAAAGCTACGTGTCTTATTTATTATGGTACTAAAATTACAATTACTTTATAACCTCTTTAAATACATATAATAAAGATTAATGAACATCAATCCACAGATTCATTTCAGTTTTATGTTTTCAATTTTAATTCGAAAAGTAAACTAAAATCGGTTCAGTATTTTCCAGTCTTAGATTGTACAGGAAAAGAACATGATTTCAATACATACAATTTGTGCCTGTGGTTTCGTTCGTATTCGTACAACTCTTTCTATATAGTTACAAGTTAAAAAGCTATAAAAGTTTAAAGCCACTTTTGTTAGTCCAATCAATTACAATCGTAGTAATTAGCATAAATATTTCAGGAATTCCTTAATAGTAAGACCGTTGTTTAAATTTATTACGGTCTACGTAATTAATCTCTTCAGGTCTTTGTTTATGGGGGGATGGTGGTCGAGGGGGGGGGACTTTAATGTCCATTATGTAAACCTATAACAAATACACGCTCAGTTTGAATTTAACTATTATAACCATTGAATCGATTTTGTGAAACAAAACAACCCTTCCTGCCCCACCCAATACGTTGTTGATAATTAAATCTTTGCCCGCAAGAACTTAGACAAACTCGATCTTGTAAACGACCAGCGAAATTCTAATACTGGAAGAAAACACCAACTCGGTTCCATTCTTTAGACTCGTAAAAGTAAAAGTTTTTTTTTTTCATAATAGTATTAGATTTCACAATATAGTCCCAAAGCACATAACCGATTTACCGAACAATGAGTTCAGACGCCATGTCAAGCAAGTATTAATTTCAAAAGGTTATTACAAGGTGGATCATTACATGAATGGTGGTGATATCTAGATACCACTCTCTGTACATATCTTAGAACACCTTTGTAATTGTGAATTGAATACTTTTATATGCAAAAAAAAAGTGTTTCTTGCTGGCTCTTCTCGTTTTGGTTGATTTCCAAACCGGCGGTAGTGAGTTTATTGTACAAAGGCGCCTCTCACAGCCTCAATTGAATAAATTAATTATCGATTTTGATTTTGTCCTACAATTTATATTATCACAATTTAAGGTCGTAAGTTTTCACAGGTAAACGTAACTTAAGTGACGGTGAGCTAGGTACATTGCTCGCGATGGGCACGCTACGTACGAAGTTTCTTCCGTATGTAGCGTGCCCGGAGAGTAGGAGGATGGTGGTGGAGATGTTGGGGGGTGTTTGTGTTTGTGGTGTCCTTTTTTCTTGCTCTTTTTCTTCTGCGTCGGTCCTTCTTTCTAGATCTTCAGGTATCCCTCTCCTTCCTACGTCTTGTCGACTGAGACAAGACGAGTGAAGGGGACGGACCTACTCTTTCTTAAAGCAGTGGCGGGTTTCTTCCCCTTTTCCCTTTGCCCGCCACTGCTCTATCCAACTCTTTCCCTTTTTCTATTTCTATTCATGGGGGCAGGAAGTATCGCCTGCCCCCCGGACTGTCGACCTATGGTTGTGCCTCTTTCTGAGGCGGGCTAAGTGGTGGAGGGGAATTATTCTCCTTCATCCCTACCGGGCCATTGCACTGATGAGGCCTGGTGGGTTCGCTGCAGGGGGCGACGCGGTGCTTGCGAAAGCCACCCTGTGTCGCCCCCATCCCAAATGCAGCGGACGGCCCCGAGGGGTTTTAGTGGGTATTTCCGGGCGCTTCACGCCCGGGTGAGTCCCACACTGGCACGGAGCTCGTCACTCCGTGCCCCCTTAGCTATTGTATTGGGGGACTTCGGTCTCACTAATACAATAGGTAAGGGTAGTGCGTAAATGCATTTCCCCCCGTCAAAAAAAAAAAAAAAGAAAAGTACATTGCTCGCAGAACCGCTGCCCGATGGGGTCAATGGGTTCTCGAATGGGGGTACCACGCACCGAAAGACGTAACGAAGGCAAGTCTCCTACAAGGTAAACTGACGACCTATTGAAGTTCGTGGGACTTTGATGGATGCAGGTGACGCAAGACCGGTCGTTGTGAAAATCTTTAGAGGAGACCTATGTTCAGCAATGGAGATCTTTCGATTGAATGAGTGCATGGATGCAAAACGTAAGGCCAGTATTACAACATTATCGTTCACCCGACTACATCATATTATTTAGTCCATCTGTCATTATGCTGTCTAGCAAAGACCTTTCAATATCATGGAGTTTAATGCAGTGTAAGTTCTCATTTCAGTTTTATTTATTGCGCATAGTAATTTTTAAGACCTAAATGGCTAAATAATGATGATACATTTCTAAAATGACAAGCTTTTAACATTTCTTTGAACTATATCAAGAGACGTTTTACTGATTCGTATCCGCAACGTCGACGGACAACCAATTATTACTTCAGATATGGTGCAAAAAGTGAAAACTGAAAACAGTGATCCAAGACTTGGCAATGCTTAAAATACAAGATAATGCATTTCGATATAAATTGATTTTGTAAGCTAAGTGAATTTGAAAATATAAAAAAAACTAACTCGAAATAAAAGTAAACACAGCACCAAAATATTTTTAATTAAAGCATAGTCCTTTTACCAATTTTTCATGAATTATTTATTATCTTACAGACTACATCTCAATGTCGTCTACATTAAACGTATTACAAACATTTCAGATTGAATTTATAGAAATACATATATTTAATACCAAATAAATAATACGCGCATACTCAAACCACAAGAATAAACATTGGTCTAAAAGTTCAAACCTAAAGACAAGTAACAGGACGATATTGAAATACAAACTTAAGTCCACAAAGCAAAGTCCCAATTAAAATAGCATCGCATCCCTTTATACCCCGGTCTCGAAACTTGTTAAGCGTCGCTACACGCTTTATGGGTGCAATTCTGTTAGTTTAGGCCCCAAAGGCAAGTTAATCAAGGCTTAAGAAGATATAAAACCGTCTTTCTATAACTCAAATACTCACAAGCGGATGGCATTATAACATTTACAAAATGTAGTTTTTAATTTACTTATTTGTGTTATAAATTGTGTATATTTTGTTCATTATATATAGTCATTCATGTATCATTAAGTTTGTTATTATTAGCTCTGTAAGCAGCTTTACTGAGTGCTTTGACCACAATCTCACCTGATGTTAATGACGATTTGGTTCAGGATGGTAAACACACTGAAGCTAGAGGTATTGATTCTCATGTAATGGTGCCGGAACACAACTATTGTTATTTGACGACAGTTTTTAGAACTTGAGGCTGATATCTACCAAGGCGAGTATTAGTAGAGAATGCTTTGGTTTCCTAACGATATTTTCCTTTACCAAAACCTCAGGCTGATTTTAGAGTTGAATAGGCGGGCTTGAAACCGCGTCCGTTCACGCGGAATCCGGCCGCACTTCCCACTGCGCCATCGTCGCTTAATTAATTCAATTGAATTACTATACTAAGATATCACTTATTTTGCTTCATTCATTTTGCTTTTACGTATTAAAATAAATATTTAAAAAAACTCACGAAGCTGGTATCCCACCGATGAAGACGTCAGAATTAGTGGTAAACTTCCCAAAGACAAACTCCTTGCCTCTTGATATCTTGCTTTGTGTAGCACCGTCGACTGTAAGGGACGTGTGCTCGTCTCTCCTTGCGACCTGGTACAATACATTAAACAAACACAATACTAAAAAGTCAATTCTCTATTTTCACACTGAATATTGTAGACGAATAAAGTTTTCAACTCTTAAGAGGATATGCGGCGTATAAGTAAGTATTTCAGGAATCTATTGCTATCGCGTTGCGCCCCAAAAAAAGAGTTATAAAACATGAAAGGGATAACCGCAGCTCGGGCTGATTTTACCTATGCGAAATAGACAAAAACATCACTCCGTAGTACCTGTTTTCCTCCTCCAAAACTGAGCCGATTTTTTTATTTTATTTCAGTTTTAGAATAATAGAGACGGGCTATGCCTGTAAGTTTTACTTTTTTTAATTTTATTCCTCAAGTTTGATCGACGAACGTCTAAAAATAACCGTAAAATCAGAGCATTTTTTTTTTTTTTCATTTCCAAAGGCTTTTTCTTTTTACCACAATACCTAATTTATGGAAAAAAATCAAAACTCACGAGAATAGTGTTGGTGGATATATAATAATTGGTATAAAAATATTTAACATAATAAGGATTTTTCCATGGAGGAAACAGGGTACTATGTTTGTATGGAATAAATGCCGCCAGCCTCTTAAGATCATTTTGCTTTGTTTTCCTTCACTATCAACTGATAGTATTACCAGTTAAATCCAGATTAGTAAAATATACCTACAGAAATATAATTTATAAATTCATGTATGTGATCCAGCGCACATCAAACAGATTTTCCATTCGCTTTTGACTTTTGAGCCATACAAGTTTTTGTGTTATAATAATTTGAAACGATTCTAACAAGATAATAATTCGATATATTTCTATTTACCGTCTAAACTAAAGCTCATAATCATCCATCAATTTGCGATATAAATAGCTTATTTGAGAACTCGATTTTCCAAGAATATCTTACGAAAGGCGAAATTAGAGGCTTCTGCAAAAATCTTAGACATAACAAATTTATTATTTTAACATTATTAACACTAATAAGTAACCTAATCAACAATATGTTCTTCTTAATTCAGACAGACGCTAAATTGTCGCCATATTTAATTTTGTGTGTTATATAAACTATGTGTAGTTATAATCGCTTAATCTATCTTTAAGTGTGATTTGAAATAGATCGCTAATTTTACCTGAACTTTATGCCAATGTCCATCGTTGAGATTGCTCCCAACAGTTATAATCTGCGCTCCGCCGCCCAAATTGTATCGCAATCTCAGAGCACCGTTCACTAACTTCAATTCGAAAAAGTCATAAGCGGCACCATCGTCCGTATATAAAAGCAGACCGTTCGGTTGGTCGGTTTTGAATTCAAGCTCTAGTGTACCGTTTACGCCGGCGTTCCATTTACGGAATTGCGAATAGGAGTTCTGTTTGTCTAAGACAAAGGCGGAATTCCTGTTGAAAGAGAAGGACAGGAGGCAAAACAGTAGGCAGCGCATCGTAGCGACGTCGTCTGAAGGCATGGCGGCCGAGTTCACGTCACCAAACGCCTTCTGTCCAACACCGTTTCCGTTTCATTTCTTGACGGTCTAAAACAAAAGAAACGAGAATTATTTAAAAAACACCGTCCATCTACCAACACATAAAGCAATTGCTAATTCATTTGCAGTTGACTAAGATATAACGATACCTTTAGCAACTTACGTACCAGAACGTGGAATATTCTTAAATAATAAAACATTTTCTGCATAATGTATAATACACGATGGTACCTCAACTTAATAGAATTAAGTACTTATGCAATTAAACTTATAACTTGTAATGTAATTCAACTTAAACTTTATGTAATTAATCTACTGTTTTACATATAAGATACACAAAAATTATCCATGAGCTTTCTTCAACAAGAAGTTAATTCTTTAAAACTTCTTTTTATTTCGATATTAAGTATCACCTTTTCTCTCCAGCTTACCCGCGCTTAAGACCTAAAGTTGAAGAATAAACATATTCAAATACTGGAAAGAAATATTTCTCGAGAGCTCGAAAGGCTATCTAGTGCAGGTAAAAGGCACTCGTATAATACAAAAGAACTGCAGCTTCCGAAGTTGTAGAAAGTAGGCCGACGTAAGTTTAATATAGCAACTATCTACTTCAATGGATGCGGTATATTTATCAGACTGTTTAATCTAAAAAGTGCATACGTTGATTCCAAAATGCTAAGCTCTATATTTTCCATTATTCTATTATCGATTTTTTAATATTAGTTTGAATCTAAGTTTGAACAAAGCAAGGTGGACAAAATAGAGCGATAATTGCTTAGTGGATAGTGTAGTCGGATTCCGTATTGATGAAAGTTGGTTCGATCCCTGCTTTCCAACTCACGAGTCTAAGCTCTCGGTAGAGGAAATTTGGCCTGAGTAGCTACTTCCTACATGTTGGAAAATCTGTCACCAAGCAATAGTAGGTATGTTCAGGAGAGATTTTGATCAAAATGCTGGTGCAAAGTACACAAATAAATAAATTAATCTCTATCTATTCATCCAAAAGACGTCCAAAAGACTGGACATAGGTCTCCCGAAAGATCTCCACGACGACCGTTCTTGCGCCACTCGCATCCAGCGGATTCTCGCGACCTTCGCTAGATCGCCGGTCCACCTGGTGGGGGGGCCTAATCATGCAACGCCTTCCAGTGCGTGGTACCCATTAATACAACGATTTATTTAATGACTGGACAAGAAGCTAGGCATTATCAAATTCGGTAATACAAAGCAGGTTCCTTAAACTTCCCGGCATCAACTTTAGGTAAGTTCAAAAGACTCGTAGATAATAGATATTCTACACTTTTGATTGTAAGAGCATTACTGCCAAAGGTTTTACTCCAGCCTTCCTGGTCCAAATGCGTTAATATTTTATCATTTATACTATGATAGTAAATTATTTCAAATAAAAAGAATACACAATTTTCTGAGCATACACAACACGTAATGTAACCTCGAATATTTTTAGTGTTTAAGGCGTCAAACGTCAAATCGTGTGGTGAAACATGCAAATTGTCCAGGTAAATTATTCAGATATCAAAAAAAAAATCAAAATCAACAGCATAGAGACTTTTCAAAACATTACGATAGCAGCCACTGGTGATGAATACAATAATAAAACCTTTATTTTTATATTTAAAAAAATCGCACTATTAATATAATATTAATATATAATTATAACCCTATTGAAACTTGCAACTAACATCTAAATTAAGGCAAATTTCATTTGACTTGTGTTGGTGTTAATATTAAGCGTATCCTCTCATTAGTACATTGAAGTATTATTTCCAGGCGGAAAGCGCCCAGTCATCGCGTAACAGGCTGCGAACGGAAACTTGGCACGGTTCCTCGTTTTTGCCGGTACCGCCTCGACTTTTTTCAGCTTCGACTGCCCAACGGCGCTGATTTGCCGACCTCTCTTCCCCTTGAGGGAACTTTTGATTTGTTGCCTGCATTCGCTGTTAATTGTTCGGAGGTTTTTGAGAATTTAGCACGTTTTATGTACGACAATATTTGAAACTTTATTTTAATTATCTTTATGTAGATAAATTGTGACATTTATATGTTTTTGTAATAATAATGGCTAGTGTTTTTCGGACTAGTTATAATACAACTATAAAAATTTCAAATCAAATCAAAAATCCTTTATTCAATTTGGACTTGGAAAACAACCCAGTCGAGAAGAACCGGGAAGAAATTCGATCTGGTTTTTTAAAACTATAGTATAAATTATATAATTCATAATAATAAATGGTTTTAGAGGAAGCACAGAGAATGATGTTATTTCCATATATCACTATCGTTCACGTAATGATCCACCCTGTAATAACAATTGCATTAATGAACTGATTGTCAATTTATGTTTAAAATGTTGCCATCTGTAACTATATCGAGTCCATAAATGAAATCCATTCATCGAATCTCCTTTTTGCAGCCAAACGGTTCAAAATTAAACCTTACGTCCTTGATAATTTTTAGGTTTTTAAAATACCAATTAGCGAAACGTATTCTGTATAAAATTTCTCTAAATGTTATAGGAATAAATATCGAAAAAGTAATTTCGTTTTATTATAAAGTAAATAAAAAATCTTGTTTTTTGTATCACAATGCAATAAAAATAAATTTTAATTTTTTTCGCAAAGAAGGAGAAATTGCAGCTTCTATGTCTCAATACTAAGCACACTAAAAATACGTACCCAAATAATAGGATTTTGATTGTTATACGATCAGAAATAAATTACCTGTAAACTATTTTGTTTCTGTTGATGTACAGCGTTAAGTTTTTAGCGAAACATATATTATATAAGTGATGTATATACGAGTCATCGACACACCAAAGTGACCAATAGCTACGGAGTTTCTTTTGCTGTGATAAGTCATGTTTCCAGTCCGTCTATTTTGAATCTGACACGTTTATCAAAATTCTTTCCAATTGTATATTCAATCAAATCATGACGAATCATGGTAACATAATATTCAGAACGAACATTTATCGGCTCGAGGTAAAATAACTGAGTGACTAAAAGAAATGTTTTAAAAACAAAACGCACGTAATGTAGGAAAAAGACAGATATTTTCGGTTATTCATTCAGAAATATAAATTATATATAAGAGCATAACGTCCGTGAAACAAGGTAAAATTTCTTAGAAGCAATTTGTATTTTCTAGGTAGTATGAAAATTACAATCGTAATTATAACAGAAACCGTTGAATAAAACTGCCTATATTTAATATATCAAAACGCCTACACCTTTTATTTGATATCACGCAAGCAACACACTTTATGTGAACGCAATATATAATTCATTATTATGGTTTTTAATTATTACTTTATAATATGCTTATATTTTTTTTTATCTAATTTATAATACCAATGTAACTTTTTAATTCAAAAACTAAACGTAACTCTATCGTGAAGTTGGCAACATTTCTAAAATGACAACAGTGATGACAACGTCAATAGTCTAAAATATAAGGGTGTGGCGTATAAAACACAGTATTTTATTGCATTTTTAACGATAACAAAAGAGTGAAGTAAAAATTAAGTTATTTTCACAAACGCCTAAATTTCGAAAATACCTTATTAACAACATATTCCAAGATTATCTGCCTGAAAAAACAAATTTCGAAATATTCAAAGAATGTATCCCGCATTTGAGAAACGATGTGTTCCTCGTCAAAACTGAATATATAAGCGTCGACCCGTATATGAGATCGTTCGCCGACGACAGCACGGTACCTTACGATCAATTCGGCTTTCAAGTCGGCAAGGTAATCAATAGTAAGAACTGTTACTATCCTATAGGCACGTACGTCGTCTCGCATGCCGGCTGGCGCGACTACGCAGTGCTAAACGGCAACCAAGATGACATGTTCGATATTAGCCCGTATCAACCGCAAATTAGGAATTTGCGTATCTCCCACGCCATCGGCGCCCCGGGAATGCCCGGCATGACGGCCTATTTGGGCCTCACGGAGATATGTGACCCGAAAAAAGGTTAGGTCGTTTGCGTAACGAGTGCGGCAGGTGCCGTCGGGTCATTAGTGTGACAGATCGCTAAAATAAAGGGTTGCACGGTCGTGGGATTTGCAGGGTCCGATCGCGAAGTAGAAATCTTACTACAGGAACTCGGATTCGACTATGCTATTAATTATAAATTTGAAAGTGATGCAAAAAAGCTTTTGTTGTCAACGGTGAATGGGATCGATTGTTTCTTCGATAACGTCGGCGGTGACTCGTCTGAAGCAATCGCAAGATGTATGAACGAACACGGCCGTATCGCGATATGCGGTTCCATTAGAACGTACAGTACGTTCTGAGTGCAACGGAAGAAATTAGAACCGCCCGTCTCAGTGAAAGTCGAATCGTTCGGCTTCACGCAGTGGAAGTTAGCGAAACGATTCGAAGCGTCGAACCGTACGCAAAAATGGATGGAAAAGGGCCTCGTCAAAGCTAAGGAGACCGTTGCGAACGGTTTTGAAAAGTTGCCAGATACGCTCGCGGCCATGTTGAAGGGTGAATGACTGGGTAAGGCCCTCATTCAAATCTGAAACTTATGACGTTTATTTAAGGATCATTATTACTTTTACTTGAGTTACTTTAATAAAAATAAGGTTTTCATAATATTTAAGACGCTATGAGCATTATTTATTTGCCTTGAACGTTCATTCCGTGTTACATTTCAATCAAGTGTTACTCCAAATGTCTTTGATTTATTGCTATAGTATTTTCCATTTATAAAAAAACGAATAAAGTTGAAAATATAACAATTAATTACGTAATTACATTGTACTTTTATATTAATATTTCGATTGCCCATAAAAATGAGACAATAGGAGAGCAATGGAAAGCTGGCGTAAATGCCAGGTTAGTGCTCAAGGGGTTTATTATAATTTGCTCTATTTCCAGCGTTCTACATTTTCTATTCTCCTATACTAGTCCACCTTTTATTAAACCTCGACGTTATGACACTATCTTGTATTATTTTTTTTACTTATTACTATTTTTGCGATGACGGCGCAGTTAGTGCGGCCGAATTCCGTGTCAATGGACGCGGGTTCGAGTCCACTTATTCAACTCTAAAGTCAGCCTGTGCTTTCGGTGAAGGAAAACATCATGAGGAAACCATAGCATGGTGGTAGGATATTTTGTAATCAAAAAGATCAAAAAACAAAATTGATTTATTCAATTTAGGCCCTAAGAAGGCGCTTATGAACGTCTAAAACACTACCACCGGTTCGGAAAACAACCCAGTCGAGAAGAGCTAGCGAGAGCTGGGTAGCTACCACTGTCGTTTGGAAACCTGTCGTCAAATACCAATAAGTGTCTTACTTAAGAACCAGTACTTCTAGTACTTAGGCTTATCTCAGACTTAACTCCAGAAATCAAATTTATAGTCACAAGCTTAGCATTTTCTTAGCTTAATCTGAGCAAAGTCCAAGTCGTCATATTTGACGACTTACGGAAATCTTAGCTATTTTTATTCGAGCTCGGAAAAATGACTGCACTCACTTGAAACGTGTCACAATAGCGGTATGGTAGTCGCAACCCAATCGGTAATATTGTTAAACCAGCAACGAAAATTGTCGGATCTATATTGGCTGATTGCGGAACGTGCCACGTCAAAGTATTTCACGATAGCCGCATTTCACCATATGTATGGTAGTCGCGACCCAATCGGGATTAATGTCTTACCACCACACAAGCTGTTGGATCTATATTAGCTAATCGCGGAAGGCGGCGACACGAATTTAACTGAATTATTAATTGATAATTATTCCCAAGATCCGGACTATAAATGCGAAACTTAGATTGGACTGAGCATTTGCTTAAGAAAGTTTGAGCTAAGATAAGGTTGAGATAAACCTTAGTGTGTTTACCCTCCTGGAGATCATCGTCAATTACCATCAGGTGTGATTGTAGCCTAAACAGTATGAGAAAAAAATCTAGACATAAACTACTTTCTTTGTACAGAAAAGGTTGGTACGTAAAAGGAAATAGAAAGTCATAAGTGTTTGTAATGTAACAGTTATATTAGCGGAGGAAATGATTAAAGAAGATGCCTTGACATATTAAGCGTCTTAAAAAAGGAAAATTATCTGTTCGTTTTAATGAAAAGTTAGAGTTACAGAAATCATGTAAAATAATTCACAAAGAAGTCTGCCAGAAACACTCAATAAAATAAAAACTACTTAACCTATAAAAGAAATGGAAATAGGCCCCTTGCGTGAATATCTGCAGTACAAACCTGGTAACAGAAATAAAGGACCTAATTTGGTATACGATAAGCCACGCTTGGGAACCAAGGGATTAACCCAGCGAGTATCTTAGCTTCAATTTGACGAAGGGCTGATATGTATAGGTGTCTCTTTATTTTGTTTAATCTTGATTTTAAAACTAGCTGTTACTGCGGCTCTACTTGCGTATCATGTATTCTTTTTCGCATTTACAATTTCATTTGTTTTTTATTGTGGACCCCTAAATATTTTCCTAAAATAATTGTAGGCTAAGTTACTTACTCCTTTATGAATTTGAACTGCAGCCAATATGAAAAGATTATTTAAAAAAAAAAACGAGTAAAGATAAGCTAACCAATATTAGAACGGATAAGAAACAGATAATTCCAAAGAACGGCAAAAAAAATATAAATATAAGCAAAAACGTTATTATATTCTCGAAAACAATGAAACTTTGATGATATTATTAAAACTTTAGAAGAACATTAATTGGTCACGTGCTTGAAAATGTTCAGATGCCTCGTGTTTGTTGCCTTTGTGTTATGTAACTTGAGAGGAGGACGCGAATCCTCCAGACTATAGAGTGGGAAGACACCTGAGGCAATAAAACCTTCAAAGGCTACAGAAATATACACTTAATAACAACTTACAATAAAAAATCTCAAGATAATTTCACACAAATATAAACAGATTATTTTTACTGTTAAGACGCGCGTCTTAAAATACTTCATTTATGTAAGTACAAACTCTCTTTAGATTATTTTATTAAAAATTATTATTAAGCGCGTAATTATGACCTTTGAAGGTTTTATCACCTCAGGTGTCTTCCCTCTAGTGTCTGGAGGACTCGCGTCCTCCTCTCAAGTTACATATACGATATATACGCGTTATAATAATATTCATGTAAACCACATTATTGAAACAAGAATAATGAATTTTTAATTTATCAAAACGTACAAAATAAATTTTTGACGCCAATATCAAAAGTTTCCATCCATAGCGGTCATAATAGAAGCAGAATCGATAATATTTGATAAGTAATTGAATAATAATGTCTAAAAAGTTCAAAAACTACATGTTAAATGAATGGGAAAAGTATCTTTTTTTTCGAACATTTAGGCCGGTTTTAATGGTGACGAAACAAATTTTTTTAGGCTATAAACTAATAATTTAATTGATACCCGAATAAAAAATCAAAACTTGGTAAATAAAAATATATTTGATAATATACATAAGACGTTATTTCATCAGATTTTAGTTAAACATTTTAATTTACATAATTAATTGACATAACGTGTATATAGAAATATTAACAAGAATAATGGACAAAAAAAGCTTCACAAATATGACTATTATCGTATTCCTTCTTACCCTATCTGTTCGTTATACACGAGCGGAGCCACAGGCACACAGCTAGTCTACTATACTCGTACAAATTAGGTACCTATAAATCAGAATATTTCGATTGGAAGACATTATTGGAACATAGAGAATTATCAAATTGCATTATTCAGTTGCAATTGGGCTTCGCATAGCCGCCATTGTTATCCATGTCCACGGTCGGACGGAATGTATTATCGGATTATTTCTCTTGTTCAATACTTAAATCGTTTATGGAATACGTTATTGAACATTATATCATAAGACTTTATCATTATCATTATTTTTTCCTTGTCCTGCATCAAGCTGGTTCAGCACAACCTATTTTTTCTTATACCTCTAACCTCTATTTTCATATCTGAACTCACATAATTACACATTTCAATTATTCATACCATTCATCCACACGTTCTTCTGTCTTCACTTCTCAACTTTCAAGCTTCCTCTGATATATTCGTTTTTAATCTTATCCATTGTAGTTATCTTAACACTCGCACTCTGCCACATCCATCCACTCTCATCTCTCTCCATCACTCTCCATCACTCTCCATCCACTCTACCACTTACACCCATCTTTTTATTTACACTCAGATCCATTAAGATCTTTGAAGAAGGCAAATTTTTAAAAAAAATTTTGAGCGATGACGAATTAGACTTACCGAAATTGCCACGGTCATAACTCGAAGGAAATAGAAGTGAGCAGGTCACATAATTATGCCGCAGAAAAGATGGTGTAAGGCGGTACTGGAACAGATACCTAGAACTGGTCACAGAAACATGGGTTGGCCACTGATGAGATGGATGCACGATCTGGTGGTGTTTGCAGGAAGTCGTTGGATGAGGGCTGCCTTAATTCGATCGAAGTGGGATCCACTACAAGAGTCCTAGACTTAGTATTGGGCAAAAGAAGGTGAAGAAAAAGAATCATTGAGACGTATAGTGTACACGTATATAAAACTATATCATGCGAAACATCATCAAAATGACATGATATATGTAACAGCATAGAAATGCGTTTACCATCCATGAGTGAATGTGGATCAAAGAAGTATTAATTTGGCATTGTTGGTAACATAATGTCTTGAATAGATATATTGTCTTTTCATACGAGACGCTGTGAAGCCAATGTTTACTGCCAGTTTTAACTTGATAATGTACCTATTAATTACATATCTACTAGAAATCCGAAATGCACTGTAAAATTACCAAACATTACATTACATTACGTAATAATGTTAAATGGAATGCATATTGGCGTCCGCAAACCGCGCGTCGACCGTTACGTTTGCGGATCGTATGACCGAATGGAATTTATTAATGACTGATTCCCTTCGTTTGTTTAGAAACAGTAGAGCTTTATTTTGTTCAATTTATATACATGGCTGTCTTCGTAAACCATTCTGGATCACAGCGAATTCACTTGCTTCCGAATAATTAGGAACAACAAAGCATTTCCAACATATGTAAATCTATTCAATTAATTTTCGTATTTTGTTAATTATTACAACTATATACTAGCTTTAGTATTTAAAAAAAAGTTAAAACAGCTGTTTTGTAAAAAAAAAAATTAATTATTATTTATGATATGGTGAATATTTAAATTGGGAAAAAAAAAGATGACATCATTTCGATGTAACCATATTTTTTATGCAGCATAAAAGAGCTGGTATACGATAAATATATTTTATACAGTCATATATCAAACCAACTATCCAACCCGGATTTTCCATGGTTACATTTATGTAAATAAAATAGTAAAAAAGAAAATTAAAAACAAATTTAAACCACACTACGACCCACAATAACAATGACTATTTTTTAACTTGATACAGTGACTAATGCCACAAATAGCAATATTGTAAGAAACATAACAAACAAAAAACTTTATAAAATCAGTGCATTCGAATTAAGATTTGCCTGAACAATAAAAGTAAGTGTAAATGTTTTTTTTTCATTTAAATCAAGTTTCCAAGAATCTGAATAAAAAGCAATAACAAATAGATAGAAGCATAAACGTCACATTCCAAATATTTATTTATTCTGAACATAATTTGTATTCATTTTGTGAAATTGTTGGGAATATTAATGTAAAAAAAGAGTTTTTCACTCTAGCAGACAAAAATAAAACAAACGAATTGTTAAATTGTAAACAGTTTTAAAAATTGTATTTGATTTTTATATTTTTGCATAACAATCGATTCGCTTGCGTAGAGAATTGCAATTCACAATACGTATTCTAAGAATGCAAAATTGTTAGTTGTTGCAAACGTTTATGGACGCGAATATATAGAAATGTCCTTATTGTATCTCGGCAAAATTACTACACCTCATATGGTGTTAACAACTTTCTTTAAAGAAAGTTAAATCCAAGAACAATGACGACCGCCAATTGGTGAGAGTTTACCATCAGTTGCCACCGTCATATCGGTTTGCTTTTGCAACAGTAGCA
Organism: Samia ricini; assembly: GCA_014132275.2. NCBI lineage: Eukaryota > Metazoa > Arthropoda > Insecta > Lepidoptera > Saturniidae > Samia > Samia ricini. The sequence continues at coordinate 31,239,647 of AP028170.1, read as the reverse complement.
CCATTTTAAAAAGTATGAATGTCGGAATGCGACGCGTTTTAACGTGCTCCATTGCCAGGGTTTTCATAAGTGTACTGTATTCACGATCCAGTTGGTCTCAATTGTTCTGTCACCCTACTGTTAGTAATCAGCTAGTTTTATGCCAGTAACTCGTGTACAACGATTTTTATTCTTTTTAATTATTCACTGTATTATAATCTTCAAAGACAGGAGATATATAAAGATGGATTCAATCAGTGTACACATATTTGGCTGTATATATCAATGTGGAATCCACAGTCGACCCGCATTAATTTCTTACTGCAATATGCCTCTAATAGATTAAATAATTGAATTAATAATGTTGCAAGAAACGCGATGTTAGTTATTTACTTGTCGATTTCATTCACTATTACCCACATAAATTATAATCCAATGTATTTACATTGGATATTTGGATATTACATTGAATAAGTATACTGAACCCAAATCAGAGAATATATCTATGAATTAAGAAAAAAACAAATCGGCTCAATGGTTCTTGAATTATAAAACAGTAAACGAACAGACTTTTACAAAATGCAAAAGAATCCGTTTTAATAAATACATATTTAGATTCATCATTCTCCTGCCTTTCCTCAACTCACTTGGGGTCGGCGCAGTATGTTTTCTTCTTCCATACGTCCCTATCAGCCGTCATCTCTTCATTCACTCCTTTTTCTTTCATATCATTTCTTACACACTCCATCCACACTTTATTTGGCCTTCCTCTACTTTTCAATCCTTCCACATTCATATTCATTACTATTTTACCCACATGGGCTTCCTCTCTTCTCATAACATGTCCATACCACGACAAACAAGAACCTTTCAACTTTTCTACCATTGACGCAACTTTCAAACTCCCTCTAATATATGCATTCCTTATTTTATCCATTCTATTTAGATTGCGAAAAAAAATATCAATGTAAATATACCATTAAAAATGTGAACGGATTTGATCGAGACGAGCGATTTACGACCGGTTGAACGAGCACACTCACTGAACGATCGAATGAATCAATCGCAGATTGTTCAGACACGAATGATGGTTAGGAAATAAACTTCAAAGGAATAGTACATATAATCGACGTCGTCCATGTTAAACGTACAAGGTAATTATAATTTATGCCTTTTATTATTTATTTATTGTTGTTTATGTGTGTATTTATAGTAGATATCTCATAAATAATCTTTCAGTGAAGTTAAACACGGTTTAACTTTACTATAGGATATTTTGATGCATAGATGCCTATCAGCTTCTAAATTTAAAAGACTCTTCGTTTAGGCTTATCACTTTACCATTATTAATCGCATCATGAATTAACATCTAAGTTTAGGCCTATCCAGTATAAAAATTTGGCCGTCACGTGACGCCCGAGAAATTACCTGCAACCAGACAAGAATGAAAACCAAAAAATATTATTAAAAAATATCCAAAAGTATGTATTTAGGTAAGCAGTAAACGCGTCAATTATATCATGAGCTTGATCTTTCCGTGAAAGAAAACATCGTGAGGAAACCATATCATGGTGGTAGGGCATTTTCTGATAATGTCCGCCTGGGTAGCAAAGATCCTCGTGTTTGAGAACCTCCCACCAAACACCTATTATAGTTGTATTCTGCCAGCATCACTCGAAAACCAGTACCTCTAGGCTTAGTGTGTTTACCATCCTGGATCATCGTAACTTAACATCAGGTCAGATTCCGGGGCAACGCGGTAGAATGCGTAAATCATCCCGTATTGCCCCACTCAAGGTTTCGGGAGGAACCGGGGGCTTTAGTCGGTAGTGATGGCGCTTCTCGCCTCGAGTCCCATACTAATTTTCGTGCGTGACAGGCTTCAGCCTTTCCTGGGAGTCCGTCCCTTTGGGTTAGGTTGGACAGCTAGTGCGTAAATGCATACACCAAGAAAGAAAGAAAAAAAAAAGGTCAGTTTGTGGTCAGAGCGCTAAGCCTATACAATTTTACCTTTTTTTTTTTGACGGGGGTAAATGCATTTACGCACTACCCTTACCTATTGTATTAGTGAGACCGAAGTCCCCCAATACAATAGGTAAGGGGGCACGGAGTGAAGAGTTATACAATTTTACCTACCGATCCAATGGTGATTTTTATATCTCAAAGAGTGTGCTTATCAACGAAACATCTGACCGGTTAAGAATGATCGCGGGCTGAAGATTCAATAAGTTACCAGATAACAAGTACGAATTTAATCAAAAACAATACGTTAAAAGTCTCTTAGAAAAAGGATAAAAATCATATCTTAAAACCATTTAGAGGATCACTAGTCCAGTTATGACAGCTCTGTCATAATGATCCCTCGAAGACGCATTACCGATGAGAATAACAAAGTGCCTGAGAAAGATTTAAATTCCTATTAAACGTCAATTAATCAAACTTGTAGACTAGATTTGAATATCTTTATAATTCTAAAAAAAATACGAAATATTAAAGAAACTAAATGAATAGCAGTATTGGCAGTAACATATTTATCTCTGCTAAGAATAATATTCAAATATACCAATATCCGATTGCAAGTAGAGTGCCAATCTAAGAACTGCATTAAGAGATCAAAACCTGAATAAATACAAGGATGTTAGTCAAGTTGTGGTAAGGCGGGTACACACTAACTAGAAGACTATTTCACAGATTCACACTACGTCAAATTATTAATTTTTCTACACGGTATAGGCTAAATGCTTTGACCACAATCTCACCTGATGTTAAGTGACGATGTGGTCCAGGATGGTAAACACACTAAACCTAGAAGTACTGATTTTCAAGTGATGCTGCCGGAAAACAACTATTGTTATTTGGCGACAGGTTTTCTAACTCGAGGGTGGTAGCTACCCAGGGAGGAATTATTTAAAAATCCCCTACCACCATGCTATGATTTCCTCACGATGTTTTCCTTCACCGAAAACTCGTGCTGAATTTTAGAGTTGGTTAGATGGGTTTGAACCCGTGTCCATTGACGCGAAATCCTACCGTACTACCAACTAAGCCGTCATCGTTTCAAATGAGAAGAGAAAGACTAGTAGTTAAAATTAAACGCAAAAAAAGCGAACTTATTCTGCAGTATACAGGTAATCTATTACTTTTTAAATACATAACAGTCAATGTGAATTCGAATTGTGAGGTTTCTTGGAAGGTGATAAAACCACAACCTAGTGCGTGGAGCATTATCTAATGCCCTCAAGTTGAATGTCAAGTCATTTTAAATCCTTATCATTCCGTATTCATTACTATTTAATCCACATGCGCTTCCACTCTTCTAGTAACATTTAAACACCACGACAAACCCTTTCAACTTATCTACCATAGTCGCCACAGCCAAACTCCTTCTAATATATTCATTCCTAACCTTAAATACCTCGACTCTAAATACTAAACTGCGCTGTATCTAAAAAAAAAAATACTCAAATTCAAACCGATTCAGCCTTCTCAAATCTATACTAACAAACAAAATTGAAGTGTCTGTTCGTAATGTCAAGATATTTCTTTATACTAAACGGAAATGAATTTGTATGTACAATACATATATCATCAGTACTATTTTCAAATGTTTATCTGTCTGTTTGTTCCGAGTAACTTTGTTTGTTCTTTTTTGGTACGCGAAACCCTAATTATTTGCGTAAATTAAAAGTACCCTAAGTTACCCGGAGTAACTTCAGCTATCTATCAAAACAAGTCATAATCCGATCCGGAGATTAGCCGGAACAAATAGACTGACAAACATAATTTAAAAAAAATGTGTTTTAGCATAGGTATCGCTTATAAATTCATACTTATTTAGTAAGAAAAATAATTTTGACATTACCAACAGACATTTCAATTTTATTTATTAGGATGGAATTGATAAGAAACGCTTAAATTAAAATCAAATTCAGTGGTAGATATCTGTTTACCCCACATGTTTCCGTATGATGTGAGGTAAACTGTTAACGATTATATGATCGTAACTTAGTTTATAAGGCTGTTTAGAGTGCCCTTCATGTGACCAATCACAGCGAATCCTCCGAGGTCGCTCCGACCTTCCAGTCAAGGATTCCAAACACTTACTACAATAACATACCGAAATTATATTATGTGAAATGTGAAAAACATACTAAAAAAAAAGATATGCGTATATATAATTTTAATGGACCAGTGATTCTGTGTATTATTACGAATACTTCATATTTTATTATATATCTAACTAGCTCCGTACCCGCGGCTGCTCCCACGTTTCACATATTATTCACTTCATTTTTGTTCAGTTCTAAGATAAAGTAAAAATATTTCTCATAAATTCAAGGTCTTGCCTGTAAAACTGTGCATTGAATCGGATTTCATTGATTATTTATGAGTTTTTTACTTTTTTTACACGGAACCCTAAATATTTTCGAATATTAAAAGTCACCCGGAGTAACTTCAGCTATCTACAAAACAAAGTCCCGTGGAAATCCGTCCAGCCGTTCCGGAGAACACCAACAACAAACAGACAGACAGAGAAATATTAATATTTCATTTTTGGTATATGTATCGCGTATACATTTTTATGTATTTAAAAAAGAAAAAAAAATTGATGTTACAAACAGACACTTCAATTTTATTTATTAGTATAAGACTTAGGGCCTAAACTGAATAAAGATTTTAATGATTCGACTTAATAAATAACTAGATATTTATTTTAATGTTTTTTTTTTTTTTTTTTTTATTACGACAAGTACCTTAAATAATCGTTCAAGTCATGTTTTGAATTTCCGCGCGAAAACGTTAGCCGCCATGCTGACTTAACATGACGTCGTTGAATAATATAGAATAAGAATCCAAATAATCAAATAGAAGATAAAATGGAATTGAAGATTCTAACAATAACCAACGATCCTTTAAGCACTTTAAAATCTAACCACATAATAAATTAATGACCGGTTCTCAGGCTAATGTTTCTCATGAATCTTTACTTCAAAATTGTAACAACTGTCAATAAACAAAAGAAATGAAAGGAAAAAAATATAAAACGCAAGTCGTATATCTTTAATTAAAACGTATTTTTTTTGTTTGTACTTGGGAGTCCTTGTAGCGGCCATTAAAATGAAAGCACTTCTTCGCTTAGGAAAATAAATATTTTCTTAGAAGCTTGTTAGATAAATATTTTGAAATCGACCGGAGCAAAAATACTTTTACGTTTATTTTCTTAAAAAATAGCAACCTGTAGTCCTCTCCCTAGTAAAGAAAACGATTCTTTTGAGTGAAGGCGCCGCGAGATCCCACGATTTACTGGTGATTTCATGTTACAATCTTTTGTCTTACTGCTTTATATGATACATGAGAAAATGAGAGAATACAATCTGCGCTGGTAGGGCATAAGAAGAGATGTTGACTACGAGAATAAGAGAGAAATGAACACGAAAGAAAATGCGAGAACCACGGATGGCCACCGATAACCTGATCGACATGTGATGTGCCAACACGAATGGGGGCAAATGACAAACAAGCAAGAGCCACAAAAACTAACAGGTTTGTTCCCGACGCTTCTTTCAAGATCTGTCAATATGAATGAATGAATGAATTAAGTAAAAATTACGTGTGATCACATTTTATATAGAAAATCCGGAAACTGTGCTCCATCAAAATACGCTTCATTCTTACCCAAAGTTCGACATGCCTTCACTACAGACTGCCAACTCACTTCATAGCTAGATAATGACTAGCGTCACAATTTTTTTTTTTTCTAACCTAATGCTGTTGACCGGAAGGATCTTTACAGCTTCACCAAACTTTTGTGGCGAGTGCTGAAGCCACTCAGCCACAAAAAGTAACTAGCACAAGGGTCCGAACCTCGGCTTGGCCGCTACTTATACCATAAAAATTCCCGCGGAATTTGAACCTTTTTTTTAACAAGGAGAAATGCTTTTAGGCTTACCCCTCTCAAAAAACGGAGAGGGGGTATGTGGGACTCGCCCAGCCAAGATGGGCGGCCGGGAATACCCACTAAAACTCCTTGGTGCCTTCACATACCTTTTTGGCCGGGGAACGGGAATTGCAAAACTGTACTTCTACCGCTCGACCCGGCCGGGGTCGGCCCCTCTAGGGTAGGAGCCTCTGCGACGCGGAATTTGAGCCTAGCTAAACCCTACATTTTTTATTTCTTAAATAATAAATACCTGTAAATACCTTAAATATGTACCTGCGTGTTATGTGCAGGAGTGTGCATGCAGTGTTGTGCGTGTAATGCTTAATGCATGGGCAGTGTCACTGTATCGCGCTGGTAGCGGCGTCAAGAGCCTCTCCAGTTGGGGAATAGAGCACGTCTTGGACCGCCACCGGAGGGGGACCCGGAGAATGTGCGGGAGCATCTAGCGTCACAAGCGATCCGAACGCCTTTTATTAACACTGCTGACAGTAGAAATAAAAGTACCCACTAAAAAATCTATTTCCATTTTAAGCAACAGGTTTCAGCACTATTGTCCGATCAAAGGTGAAACTATCCGACCAATACGTAGCATTAATTTAATACACGAAATTTCATTTAGTACATGTGAATTTGAATGGAAAAAATGACATAAAGAATTTTTTTGCACTGTTTTAGGCTCAAAATGTGACCACAATCTCACCTGATGTTAAGTTACGATGTGATCCAGAACGGTAAACACACTAAACCTAGGTACTGTATCTCAAGTAATGACACCGGAACACACCTATTAGTATTTGGCGACGGGTTTTCAACGGCCACACTGCCAATGACCCTGTCATCGCTTTAATAATAATCTATTGACAATATTGTTTTGACAAAGAATGTTTCTTGTTTTCTAATGCTATGTATTTACTTAATTTAAAGCAAGAATCCATAAATTATGTATATTAACGTAAACGGTCGTGAAAACTGTGTGATTGAAATATTATTCGACGGGTGTAGTAGGTATAACGTTATCGTTTGAGTGCTTCACGTAACCGGCCAAGGTTAAATAAGTAAAAGGTCATAGGTCAGACTCTCGCTAGAGTCGAAAAAAATATTTACCTCATTTACCTACTCACACTAAAATAAATAAACGAATTCAATTAAAAAAACGTTTAACGTCCGGCAGATGTTAACATCAAAGATGATGTTAGAATTTAAATTATCAATAAAAAATCAATAAAGAAACATGAAGGAAATACAGAATATTGTTCTGTACCTCATATGTCGTTAATCGGTCTGATGTTGTGCGATTAAATTGACAAAATATACAAACATAACCTCATGCCTGTTATCCCCGAAGGGTTAGGCAAAGGTGAAATAGCGAACTACACCACCCATATTTCGCCGAGCTTAGTTCCGTCCAAGATGTGACACGGGGCGAACCTGTCGCCATATCGGGCACAAATTCCAGACTCCGGGATGATACTGAGTAGCGAACACTATCACTTGACCCGACCCGGGGATCGAACCCGAAACCACAGAACGACATTAGTACCGTAATACAACTACGCCACCGAGGCAGACAAAATAGTATCCTTAATTAATTTAGAATAATATTCGGTAGATGTGAAAGTTTCTTCGTATTTTATATGAAAAATCAAGACATTATTTTTCAAAGTTTATTTACATTTAATTACAGTATATATGAGCTATTTTGTTTGATGACTTTCTGCCATCTTGTAAGTAGTATCATGGTCCCGTTCTTGTTGAAATTCGGGGTTTCTGATCAAGAAAAAAACAACAAGTCCTATTGGCAGAATTTATGTTAACCTGATATTGTCTAAAGAATTTTGAAGGGATTGTAACAGGTGGAAATCTAAAAGTGCAAGGTCAGGGTTATATGGCGGATGCATTAACACCACAACAAATTCTCTTAGTTTTTCCTGAGTGGCTAAAGATGTGTGTGGTCTAACGATATCTTGATGAAAGACCACAACCTTTCTATTGATCTTGATTGAATTGATTCTCATTAGTTTTAGGGTAAACATCCGAGTCCAATGGCTTTGCTTGAGGATAAAAGCGTAAAATGAACAATAAATACCCTTCAAATCCCACCATACATACAGCATCACCTTTTTGCTCACCTTATTGCGAGTTAACCCAGGTTTTGTCACAATTTGTGAAGCCTGAACGTCCTTTGACCACGACCTATTTTGCACGTTCCAGTCGTACGTGATCCACTTTTCATCACCAGTTACCAATCTCTTCACTTCACAATAAAGAATCGCAAATGAGTACACAGTTCATTAGATTTCTTTCAGCGAGCTTTTATAGAACCCAAATATGGAATTTTTTTCAAATGGGTCAAGTGTTTTGTGATCGATCTATAGCTATGTCGTAATTACTGATATGCCAATCTTGATCCACTTTTTCAAAAATGGCATTCACTTTATCCGTAATAGGTATCCGTATTCCTTTATCTGGGCGACTAGAGCGAGGTGCATTTTTGACATCAAAATCTCCGGATTGAAAACGCTTAAACCAACTTTGCGCTACGCTTACTGACACTGCATTAGGCCCATATACGTCACATTTTTTTTTTCGCAACCTGCGTTTCTCTTTTCCTTTTTTGTAACAAAATTTTAAATCGTATGGAATTTCTTCATTAGAAAAGAAATTAAAAAATAGCTGGAGACAACCAGTTCCTATTTTGTTTCTTTTTTTGAATGTAGCCTTTTTAATGCCATTAAAACCAGCCAGATACAAATAGTACAAGTTAAAGAGATTTTATTACAAATTTATAGATGCACGAAAAGACTTTTTTCCCCGCTCTATTATTATCAAACAATAATCTTATAATTTAATTAACAATAAAAAACTTTAATCTAAACTGCAACTAACCTAACCTAGATATAAAAACCCATGGAGATAGCCCTGGTAAGGTTTCCCAAACTTCAGTTTATGTTCTATTAGGTTTCGATCCCACACCCATCTACGTGGTGTCTGATTATATAATCACTAAGCCACCATCACTTTAAAAACTATTTAATATAAATGCAAGATATTTTCTATATATATTTCGAATGATTGCTGCAAGCACACAGTTCGTATGACAGTGATCATAATTTTTTTTTTTCGAACTAAAAATTACATTATATTGCGTAGGTATGCAGTATTTCTATTATTATATATTTTAGCATTTTTACATATAACAATATCTATCGAAATCGTATTTGTATTGTGCAGATATCTTATGTTTAAAAAACTTTGTAAAACTTGTGACTAATACCTTCGTATATAAAAATTGTAAAATGAACACTTAAAATTTCGTATAACTGGTCATTATTACTTTAAACCTCGTACACTAATGAAGGTATGTATCCATTTAACCGAAAGACGTCCACTGCTGGACACAGGCCTCACCAATAGGTAGATTGCCATAATCGCCACGCTTGGCAGGCGGGTTGGCGATCCAAGTCAGGTATTTGTCGTACTCAGATAATGCTCAGAGGGGATGGGCAATCCCCTGGATTATCACCTTAGTCGCCGTTTACGACACCCACATATAGGGTGGTACTATTCTTAGCCACATGGCTGCGGCCACGTTACATATCACTTTTCACTGCGTAATATAGTCTTAATTTTTTTTATACGGAACCCAAATTTTTATTTTCCAACGTTTTGTTTGCTACGAAACATTAAGCAAAGATATTTCTTATAAATTCAAATAACTGCCAGTAGAACAAAGAAAAACACACAATTGTTTTATTCACAATTTTTTTACGCGGAGCCCTAATTATTTTCTAAAAACAAATGTACCCTAAGTTAGGCGGAGTAACTTCGTCTATCTAACAAACTACCAAAAATATAATTTTTAAGTTTTTTGTCTGTCTTGCTGCCTGTCTTTCTGTCAGTCTTTTTGTTTCAGCTAATCTACGGATCGGCTGGAGCGACTTTGATGGAACCTTTTCTGCCAGAACTGAAGTTACTCCGCGTAATTTATGCTAGTTTTATTTTTGAAATTATAAAAGGTTCCGACTAAAATGAAAGCTCATGAAATTGTGGATAAAATCCGATACAATGCATAGTTTTACTGGCATGTATTTGAATTTGTAAGGAATATCTTTGCTTTCTGTTAGTACCAAAAAAAGAATATCTAGGGTTCCGTGTAGACAAATTAAAACTTTAATATTGTGAAAACAAAATATGATTTAATTGATAGCACCATCCAAATCTTATTTTTCATTACATTAAATACATTTGAGAAAAACCACTCGGGTGGGGGATTTATAGTTATCAATCACAGGACATATGTTTATGATTTTTGGAATATCGGTCAATCCACATCATCACCCCCCTGTCGTTATCCCATTTTCATTTGGGCTCGGCGCAACATGTCTTCCTCTTCCATTCATCTCTATTTGAAGTCATACTTACATTCACTCTCTTCCTAAACATATTATCTTTCACACAGTCCATGCATCTTTTCTTTAGTCTTCCTCTTCCACTAACCCTCTGTCAATCCACATATTATGCACAAACTACTGAATAAATATTGATGATCTTGATGAGGTAAGGAAGCAGCCCCACCCAGAATAACATATACTACAGCATTTTTTTTTTATTAATTCACCTGGAAATGGGTGAAAAAGTGGATGTAATAGGTTCGTTATAGATTTGTTTTTATCCGAAGATTGCAGGTTCGTGTCCTCTCACGATCACCAAATGTTGTGAATTATATTTTATCTCGGTCGATTGAATTAATAAAAGCCATTTTATTGATTCCATAGTAATTTTGTATAACAGACACGTTACATGGTTTTCCCCATAGTAGTCGCAATTATTTATATAATTTTTATATTACGATCGCTTTTAACATGGCCAGTAACATACCCTTTAATGATGGCCAGTACTGAAGTGGGATATAATCTTATTATCCACGACATCGTTATTATGTCACTTTTAAAGTTTTAGTCAAGAAACTTTATATAAGGTCTTAGTCGCAAATGAAAAAAGTACGATTAAACATTTTTGAACCCTCAGACGATAAAAATATAAGATTACATTTATTGTGTTAAAAAACTTATTAATAATAATGTCGTCACGAGTACTTACGTTTCTACTTATTGTGAAACAAAATTTAAAAAATTAAATATATTTGAGAAGAACCATTTCTCTGGGGATTTTAGAATCAATAACGGAACTCATTTCTATGGCTTTCGAATTTAGATATGGGACAATGATGCCACGAGGACAACTAAATTTCAATGTAAACTATGGAGTATTGATTAAAAACGATATGAAAATAGTATCATATATATATAAGCCGAAGGTTTTCTTTACGTTAATTATATATAAAAAAATATAAATAATAAAGACATGGCCAGCAAAGGAATCCGTTTAATATAGCACTGCAGTACATTTACCAGAATTTGTTGAACATTATGCCAGTTTCGGTAATAGTAGTTTTCCGATCGACTATGACCTTCTTTGCCTCGTCCAAAAGTCTGAACGGTATAATGTATAGAGTTTTTGGAATTGTATTGTCCATCAGTTCACTATATTCAATAAATTGCACGTCGAGTGCCGCTTAATCTTCAACATCCTCAGTGTGTCTGATTTTATTTCAAATACATAGTCTTTATAAAAATTACTTGAGAGACCGATTTAATCTTCCTTTACGTCCTCTCACTCTCGATCTAGTTTTAATGAATACAAATTCTATTGTTTCTCACGATGTTCCAAATATTCAAATTTTGAATGTTCGTTCTTAAACGGCCTCCTCAATGAATCCAATAAAAACTCATGTTACATTAGCTGAACGCACGGGTAAGATATACTGACAGTTGACATGAAGAAACTAATACGCCTTCGGGTTTTTTTTAATGAATTTACTAAATAAATAAAATGAAGATATAATGATAATATCATAAGTATTACAAGAATAAATTATTTTAAAACCAATCATTAAAACGTGTATTTGATTAAATTAATATCTAAGCTGCGAATATACATATATATCGAGGTATATTTTAATGATATAGTCGTTTTACAAACACGGAATTACACGCGGACGGAGCCGCTGACTTAGCTAGTCTTAAATGTAAAAGAATTTTTGTTTTAATAAACACTTTTTATGAAATTATTTTCTTAATAAGTTATCATTATTACTTGCTCTTTATTCATGGAACCTTTAATTGAAGTAATTAAATTTTCCTAGGTTATTCCAAAAATGACAACATCGGACCTTGGTAAAAGCCTACAAACATACGACTATCACATCAAATCGAAAACGACAAGTCAAAACGAAGCCTTCGAAAATAATCAATATTACCATGAACCCAAAAACCTCACCAACAAACAATGAATCCTAAATCGAAACTAGACTAATATAGATTCATATAAAAATACAAAACGATCCTGCATCATAGTGAATATTTAAAAATAATGCCTTATGTTATATACCTGGGATATGTTAAAATGTATATATACTTACGTATGAATCTTCCATCCAAGTTTCGTTTCACTTAATAAATATATAAACAGAATTGATACACGTATGTATTTATATATAACAAGTTGAACACCTATCGCTTGCGTTGGATAATTGTTTTATTTTATATTGGATTATGTAACCGAATTATGTTGGTAACATGGCGCGAGCAGGCCGCGCTGGAACCGACTGCAGAGAGAAATGGCGGGACGGATGCGCGCGTCGATCCGCCCGCCCGCCCTACGCTTAAAAGGCCATTTCACTGATGCGATATAGCAGTTATTTTTAATTCCTATGATAAAACTCAAACAACTTGCCAAGAATGCAATGCTTTAACCTCCAAGGCCAAAAAGTACTATAATTCCAGTTAACTGCAAGTAGCTACTTCCGATTATGAGTTACTCATATGTAATTGCATGTCAATACCAGTCGCTATATTCCCTTAACCACCGTAAGGCTAAGGCGGATTGCGCTACTGTATTAATTCCTGCTACTTTAACCACAATCTTACATAATATTAAGTGACGATGTGGTCAAGGTTGGTAAACAAACTAAGCCTAGAGGCACCGAGTCTCGCGTGATGTTGCCGGAACACACTTAATGGTGCTTGTCGACTTGAGTGTGGAAGTTACCCAGGTGAGCATTATTAGACAATACCCAACCACCATACTTTGGTTTCCTCGCGATGTTTTCCTTCACCGAAAATTCAGGCTTATTTTAGAGTTAGATAGGTTTTCAAATCTACGGTTCAAATACGGTTCGAAAAATTCGCCAGTTGACAGATATTGCTACTGCTAGGTTAGTCTACTTTGCTTACTTTCATAGCTTAATGTCTTACGGTATTTTGCTGTGGGGTACAGCAGCAGAGGTAGACACTATTTTTACGTTACAAAAGAGAGCTGTTTGAGCAATATACAATATGGGACCTCGCGAATCTCTAAAGAACAAGTTTCAAGAATATGATATCTTAACTTTGCCCTCCCAATACATCTTCGATAACTTAATGCGTATTCGTAAAAATTTAGACAAGCTCGATCTAGTGAATGATCGTCATAATTTTAATATTAGAAATAAAGACAACGTGGCCGTCCCACGCTTTAGGTTAAGTAAGTGTAATAAAAGCTTTACAGGTAATAGTATTCGGTTTTACAATAAGATCCCAAGTAACATTACCGATTTACCTGACAGTAAGTTCAAGTATTATGTCAAGCAAGTTTTAATCTCAAAAGGTTATTACAGGGTGGATCATTACGTGAACGATAGTGATGTCTGGAATTAACCCACATCTCTGTGCTTTCGCTAACATTAACTGAGACTATGATTTGTAAAGTTTTTAATTAAAAAAAAAAAATACATATTTATTAAAAATAAAAACCAGACCGAGTTTCTTGCCGACTCTTCTCGGCTGGTTTGTTTTCCGAACCGGTGGTAGTGTTTTAGACGATCATAAGCGCCTTCTTAAGGCCTAAATTGAATAAAGATGTTTTTGATTTTTATTTTTATTTGATTTTAGGTCCTTCGAACATGAACCCGACCAGCTGAGCCATCATCGCTTGAGTGTAAAGTAGCCCAAGCAGCGGTCCGTACCACGTTGGTACCCTTACGCTAGTTACTACTGTCGCACCTTAAATGCCTCAAGAGCCCGCCTAAATATCTGTAAAACTGACAATGTTCTTCCAGTCAACATCAGGTCAAACAAAAATATTAGAAGTCAAAAGTCTTCTCTGGAGGTAATAAACATTAAGCGCGGTATTACTAATTATTGTATGTACACAAAACATTATGCGACACGATTTTCAATGATCGACAGTCTTCAGTTATTAATTGTACTTAACTTTTATAGGATAGACTCAAATAAGCTTGTTGAGAAATAACTAAATAGTCAAATAAGTGTAAGAGATATGAAACAAAAATCATAAGCCTCATATAAAACTCAAATAGCATTCTATTTTAATTCCTTTTAGAGCATATGCTAGCGGCATTTATACCATACAAACGTAGTCCAATGTTTCGTCCCTGGATAATAGCTTTATGGTCAAAATTTTATACCAAACAATATATACCGACCATCGCCATGCCCGTATGTTTCGATTTTTTCTATAAATTAGTTATTGTAGAAGCTAGGAGCCTTTGAAACTGAAAAACATACCCGATTTTTACTTCGATTTTCAGGCGTTCGTTTAGCAAATGTGATGAATAAAATTTTAAAAAGTCTTTCTTATTCTATAAATGAAAGAAAATTAAAAATCGGTTCAGTTTTGGAGGAGGAAACAGGGTACTACGAAGTGATGTTTTCGTCTATTTTGCATACGGTGAAATCAGCCCGAGTTAGAGTGGAGCTGGAGCCCTTTCGTGTTTTATAATTCTTTTTTTGTGGCGCAACGGATAGCAATAGAATTCTGAAATACAGAATTTTCAAATCTGTTACCGACCGCATTACCGCTGTTACCGACCCTCTTAACAGGTGCAAGACACCCGGTAACCTATTTTTAAAATTAAATTTTCTTTTTCATATTTTAATTGATTTTAATATTAAATGTATGTTTATTTACAAAGTTGCTTCACTGGAAGTACGAGTGGTTGCGCGTAATTGTCGATTGGTGATTGCAAATAGATATGCTAATGTCCCATCCCTAAATCCACCCCCCAACTCCCCCGCTCCAAAATTTTTCCTGTGAGATGTACGTGGCACTCACTCATCGCTCTCTCGTTGCACTTGTCGTTGACTCGTCGTTATATCGCTTTCGTTGATGGTCATCGTAAACTCGTGCGCACGTACATACCACCTAGTGATAAGTGTATGAAGTGTACCTAATCTTGATCGTGAACACAATTAATCTGGATCCGTGGAAGAACCCTGCTCGGCATCATCTCACGTAAGTACCCATCTTTCCTATCCTAAATTTGTCGTCCCCATTAGCGTATCGTTGCATCACCCAAATACAGTCCACTATTTCGCTCAAATAACGAGTATGATTCCAATAAATCATTTAGATGTATTTTTGATCTTTCAGAGTAATATGCAAATAAATAAATATAATTTGTTAAATTTTCCTTAGATAAAATCAGTGGTGTCAGTCGAACTCAACCTAAATTCAGACAAAAGGCTCACACTTTGTAACGTTCAGCGTTGCCTTTTACCAAAACCACTATTCGTTAGTACTTTTACGTAATGTCTATGCACATCTCTCGTTTATATCGCACCGCCATTCGAAACTATCGTACAAAACAAGCGTTGCACGTAAAACTAACTTCAATTGTCGTGTAGTATTATGTTCTTTAATACTAGAGGGTGACTTACCGTAAAAAAATGTTGATTTTGAGGGAAATCTCTTGTTCACGAGTGCAGCGAGAGATTAAGGGTTCATCGATATATCTTATTAAAGCTCTCATATTGTTTTCGAGTTATTTTATATTTCGAGAACAATATAAGACGATGGTGGTTCCGTGATAGTGTGATCGTATTCTGAAGTCTATGGACGTAAGATCAAATTCACCTACCCTATTCAATAATTAGCCTGATGTATTCTCCTATTTCATCGGCGGAAATAGAATTAGTGATATTAAAATCTTCATATGTGCCACCGATGGGGATAAAATAAGTCACTCATTAATATTTAAAAGTTTCACGGTGTATGCACGGTCACAACTTGAATATCCAGCAAGCTAGAACCTAGATATAAACGAGCTGAGTTGTCGCGCTAAGCCAGTGCATGACATGTGTCGCCAAATGACCAGATCTACCTGTTCTAAAGACAAATAAATAGTTTTTTTTTGCGAACTGACTAACGCTGGTGATGAATTTTTGGCGGGAATCTGTAAGTCATGTCGCAGTTCCTGTTTTTTTATTCGATAACTTGCGTTATTTTACCCAAAATTATATAATCGTAATGGTATTTTACGTGATATAATTTGGTTATTTTAATGTACAAGTGTGTTGGAAATAAAAAAACACGGATACTCACTAGAAAGCTTTAGAAAGATGACCACCATTTTGTTACGATTAGTAAATTATTTTACTTACATAACACTGATATAATTTCGTATGTAATTTACAGATTGCCATTAATTAAGAAGGGAGAAAGAAGACGCTGTTGATTTATAGGACAATTATAAAAAAACCTTGAACGAAAAAACATATATTTACAAGTTTATTACCTAAAAGGAACATATATCATTGAAAAAGAATAGTCAGAAACTAATAACGTTTAACTAAGGAAGTATTAAAGATGAGATAAATTAGTACACATATATATTAAATTTAAACCAGAACAATTAAATGAGTACGTAAACGTAATATAAAAAACCATAATAATTTACCAAAATTCAAGGAATAAACATAAATTAATAGTTCTAATGTCCAGAATTAGTAAAACTAATCAAAGGTTTTAGGTAATAGTGTTAAGTTTTAAAATTAAAATCTCAAAGTACATTACCGATTTACCGGGCCGATAAGTTCAGGCACCATGTCAAGTAAGTTTTAATTTGCAAAAGTTATTATAGGGTGGATCATTATGTGAACGATGGTGATGTCTGGAAATGACAGCCTTCTCTTTGCCTCTACTAATAAACTTTGGAACTATTTGTATAGTTCCAAAAAAAACATGGCTGCCGGTTTTCTCGATGACTGGGTTGGTTTTTTCGAAATGGTGGGTAGTGTTTTGACGTTCATAAAGCCTTATTAGAACCTAAACTGAATAAAGAATTTTTGAATTTGAAACGAATTTGTAAACACTACAATCAAACCAATGAAAAAATATAATGAAGCTTAATTATGTTTGGATACAATCTTTTTTTATTAGGCAATTTATATGTTAGTCTCCTTAACCGCACTTGATTTTATTCGATATTATAGTTCGAACCTAAATACTGTCTGTATACAATATGTAGAAACTATATAATATTGAGAGCTTCATAAAGTAACAGATACTCGTTTTGGGTTTTAGTAACATATATTAAGAGTCAAGCGTCGGTTTCTAGGTTAACTTAGTAAAGCCTAATCTACACTCTCGGTACGATAAATCTCGTGGTAATGTAATAAGAATTTAGATTTTAATTTTTTAATATTTTTTTTTACATATCAGATTTCTAAAAACTCTTTATTTCCTTTTTCCGCAAGCTCTAGTGTTTAGTTACAATAAAACCCACGGAACTTTTTACAAAGATGGAAGCTCAAACCAAAGTTCGTATCATATTGGTGCATTTGGAGTAGCTACCGTTTTTGGCTGAATACCTTAAGCCCTTGCTCCAAAGTCCGGTAAAACTATCAACAATGTCAACTATTAATTAGTACGAAAAAACAAAAACCATGTCGCCGTATCAAATAACTGGAAAAAATGTGAAATTTCCAAGCGGGTATACCTTTTTTAGTTTTTTAGGTTAATTCTGGAGTTAATCTATTAGAATCGGGGTCAGTTTATAAAAGTGTTTTTTTTTTATTATCACAAAAAACCTATATCCCGTAATTAAATTTATTATAGAAACCGCCTCTAAGTTACACCTACCTATAAAAATAAATATGCGTTTATACTTTTTAAAAATTATGTTGATAGTATGTTATTATAAATTATTTGATTTAAAAATATAAAAAATAAATATTTTTGCACTCATTTCAGTTAACTTAACAGACTCTTAGAATATATTAAGCTTCCTTCATAATTTCAAAGTAACACTACACTAATATGATTAAAAATGGATAAATTTTGGACATAAACAAAGAAAGTATTAATTATCTTTGAAAATATTGTAAATTGTTTGATTTCGATAAAAAATTATTGAATCGCACAGATAACTTGGAATGGCCAATTTTAGTTTATAATTTTTGCAAAATATTATATTTGGCACACAAATAAAAGAAATTTGATAAAATGCAAACATTGACGACAGTGTAGAACATACACAAGATCTTTTTATCTCTGAATGTCTGGCCCCGGGTCGAGTTGTAAGACAGTCTGGCCTCATTTCGCTTTTAACCCATTTCAGTACATCAATAATGAGATTTACCCTCATTTTAGCCTAACATTCCCCCGACTGTTACTTTTCTAAGTGTATCTTAAAGTAAATAAAAGGAAATTAAAAAAAAAAAACAAAATAAGTAAAAAGTGAATTTTTCACACCTACGATTTTAATTAATAGTACCAAGAATACCCAATTGCTTTGTTAACCTTTTTTTCATGGGATAATTGTATATTCATACAAGATCCGCCAGCACCAAGTAGCTAAGAATAGATTATGGTTATAGCGGGGTTTCAGTCTGTCATGTAGCAATTTAAAATTGTCTTTAATTCATTAACTTGCGCATTTCACCATATGTTATGTAAGTTTAGTAGCAATTAGCGCGAAAACCTTTTTTTCTGTAGTGGCACGAAACTCCATGGAAACTTCTAGCAAGATGGACCACCATTTTGATAGAGCTTAGAAGCGTTATTACAAGAAAATTGAACTTGTCCACATGACACTGGCAGAATGTTACACAAAGATGGTCATTACTAAAATAAAAAAAGGGGTAGGTTATAAAATAAGTATTATTACACATTAAAACCTTTGGGAGGTGGTATGGATTTCGTGTCGGTCTGACTCGTGATCATTATGTATATGGTTTTAACTGAGCCATAGTGACAGGTATCGGCCAGTCTAAGTCCAGCAGTTAACAGGGTGGTAGGGTTATTAATTACGACTATATAATAATAATAATAATGATAATATTAAAACTTTGGCAGGAAGGCTTAGTTCCGCTGCCTTTGCGGTTCGAAAAATTCGCCAGTTGACGGATATTGCTACTGCTAGGTTAGTCTACTTTGCTTACTTTCACAGCTTAATGTTTTACGGTATTATGCTGTGGGGTACAGCAGCAGAGGTAGACACCATTTTTACGTTACAAAAGAGAGCTGTTCGAGCAATATATAGTATGGGACCTCGCGAATCTCTAAACAACAAGTTTCAAGAATATTATATCTTAACTTTGCCCTCCCAATACATCTTCGATAACTTAATGCATATTCGTAAAAATTTAGACAAGCTAGATCTAGTGAACGATCGTCATAACTTTAATACTAGAAGTAAAGACAAGTTGTCCGTCCCACGCTTTAGGTTAAAAGTAAGTGTAATAAAAGCTTTATAGGTAATAGTATTCGGTTTAACAATAAGATCCCAAGTAACATTACCGATTTACCTGACAATAAGTTCAAGTATTATGTCAAGCAAGTCTTAATCTCAAAAGGTTATTACAGGGTGGATCATTACGTGAACGATAGTGATGTCTGGAATTAACCCACATCTCTGCGCTTCCACTAACATTATTAAAACTACGATTTGTATAGTTTTTTATATGACAAAAAAAATGATATATATTATATTTATGAAAAAAAAAAGAACCAGATCGAGTTTCTTGCCTGCGCTCTTCTCGACTGGGTTGTTTTCCGAACCGGTGGTAGTGTTTTAGACGTTCATAAGCGCCTTCTTAGGGCCTAAATTGAATAAATAAATTTTGATTTTGAACAAATCATTATTCATAAAATACAATACAAATCAGAGGATGCAATGGACCCGGAAAAAAAAATATTTTGTGTCCAGGGATCCAGTGCCTTCCTTTATACCATTACAGATGTATAAAATATAGTCGTGTTGTGAATGTATGAGGTGCGAGTCAGCGTGGGTATAATCGGTTGTGATTTACATGTGCGAGTTTGAGCTATGTCATGACTAAAACGGCTTACTTTATTCGAATGTAAGTAGATACTCAGATTGTCATTCCAAATTCCAAAAAACTTTACCTGGTAGAAATTTAGAACCCAGAAGACTACATATAGATAGATATAACAACCACTATACACATGTAAAAGCCTGTAATAGTGCCACGTTAAGGCACGTCGCATTTCTTGATCAGCCAATGTGTATCGAGACCTAATTAGAAGCTTGCAACCATATCATAAGGAAAATCATTTTCTAATGTCCGCTTGCAGCATAATTTGAGATCCAGGGCCTCTTGACTTAGTTTATATACCATCCTGGATTATAACGTTACATAGGCTGCCATAACTGAGTTTACAGTCTTAGTTCATTTTTAGAAAAAGGTATAATATAATTGAACGCCTAAATTTTAATTCCAAGTATATATCCGAAGGAAATAAACTGTACTGAAAGTTTTAAAAAAAATGATGCGAATATTGTACTTTTAGCGTTAGTAGTGAGTTTTATTTTTTTTTAAAGAATCAGAGACATCAACACTTTATTTATTAATGAAATCGTATATTTCTAATTAACATTCCGAATTACACATTAACAATTGCACGCTGTATTATTTAGTACATTCAACATAAATCAACATTATAACGAGGTTTGGAATGACTCGCGTAACTTAATATCGACCGATACCAATACTTGCCTAGATTACAGAACAGACCTGAGAAACGACACGAAACGAAGCTCTTAGTCTGTCCAGAAAAATGGGAAAGCTAGAATTTATTACATATACTAACGGAAATTTGGAGCTCTATATTGAAGAAAATAGAAAAAACAAGTAATTATTATCCCAAGTAATAAATAAAAACAATTACAGTAGATGTCGCAACAATTTTTTTTTACTTCACTTGATGATTTTATTATTGATCTCAGAGATAAACTTGATTGCCTCGAATCGTCCGCCAAAGAAAGTAATACAGAACCTGACAATATGGGACCTCGTCAATTACTGAACAATAAATTTAAGCAGTATAGTAAATGAACTTTGCCCTCCCAATCTTTGAAAGTTTAATGTACGTCCGCAAAAAATTGAAGAAGTTTGATATAGCAAACGGCCGGCATAATTTTAATACCAGAAGTAATCACAAAGTAGTCGTCCCTTGCTTTAGGTTTAGTAAATCCAATAACAGCTTTTTAGGTAATAGTGTTAAATTCTACAGCATGGTTCCAAAGCACATCACTGATTTACCAGACAATAAGTTTAAGGTCTATGTCAAACGGGTCCAAAGGTACAGTGTGGATCATTACGTGAATAATAGTGATGTCTGGAAATGGCACCTCTCTCTGTGCTTCCGCTAAAACCGTGTATTATGTTATAATTTAATTTATATTATTTTTTAAACAAAACATTTAAAATAAAAACCAGATCGAGTTTCTTGCCGGCTCTTCTCGACTAGGTTGTTTTCAGAATCGGTGACAATTTTTGACGTTCATAAGCGCCTTCCCAGGGCCCAAATTGATTAAAGAATTTTTGATGTCGATTTTATTTCGACGACAAGGACCTATCTCAAGGAATAAACTGTAGAAGCTCACGCTTTTTGATAGCTCTGCGCCGTCAGTCCAACCGAAATGGAAAAGAATAGTTTAAAGTAGAAACCTTTCTTTAGATAATTGATACTCTGAGAGTGCATTATACAAGAGCGATTAAATTCAAATAAGAACATTAGTCGGCTTTGTGAGTTATTTTTTCACTAGAAAACTCTGAATTCCGAAGAGTTGACGAAGTTGCAAAATAATTGTTGAAATCTATTATGAAGACGTAAACGAGAGGAGTTGAAACCTTAATTACTTTCGAAAAACAACATTAGCTTAAATACGCGAAGTAACTTCAGCTTACTGACAAAAGAAGTCCCGTCAAAATGGATCTACCCATTCAAACAGCAAATTAGCCGGAACAAAGAAGCAGATCTAACGAAAGACAAAAATTTTAAACAATATCTTTGTGGTATAGGTACTGTATATAAATTGATACGTAAAAAGTTATTTTGATATGACAAACAGACACTTCAATTTTATTTATTTTAATAGATGAACCCTCGAGGTGCATCTCTAGAACTGTCAATTATTTGTATGAATGTTGCTAGTAATAAAATAATACGTCCAAGTTAGTACTTTTCTAAACTAAGACTAACCTTTAAACAAAGTAACAGCAAAGCAAAGTAACAGCACTAATTCTCATAATAAGTACAGTACCATTCAATAATAACGTTGATCATCGATAGAGTCATGTTCGCCTGCATAAATGTGTTTCAACGTTATCTTTAAAACGATTTTATATGGAGGGAGTAACAGACTAGTCGCTTAAATAATCTTATGCTATGAGTTTCTTGTAGTTATCAATTAGCAACGGATAAAAAAATTGCGTTTTTGAAATCGAAACATATTTCGAAACTTTACAAATTGACTACCGGTAACACTGATTAGAAATCGTTGAGAAATACCTCTTACATAAACAGTAAACTTTATTGGTTAAATTATGTATTTATAACAAAATAATATGAAATACGTATAAGCAATGACTACTCAGTACAAAAAATTCACTAAGTTATTAGCTAAATGGCCACTAGACACTACTAAAGGTGATAGGTTAGTACTATAATTGGTTATTTTAATTTACACAATTACCCTATTGATATATAAAGATCAAGAAGTCCATTGTCGACCATCAAATGAGAACTAAATCATATTGTTTTCGTGCATATCTAGTGTCTATAATGCTGCTGTCTGCAAATATTGAGATTCCCGTATATCCTGTGTAACTAGGACTTTCATTGACTTTTATGACTTTGATAGTTTTCACTAACTTCCTTACATTTTAAAGCTTCTAAATAAGGGTCAGTGTTACAAATTTATCTGACAATGTTACAAATTACAGTATTTCTAAAATATTACAAAGCATTAAATTGATATTCTTATATAAACATCTCTTTACATGGACCCTAGTATGTCCCTAGCTCTAAGTAGTCTTCAAATTATAAATTAACCCTAGTATATATGCATTATATAGATTTTTAATTACTTATGCTTTTGAACACTTTTTTCAGAGATCTCGGTAAATTCATCAGAGATAAAGTCAAAATAGCATTCGAGACATCTGAAAAACAGAACTTAGATACTGAATTCTGTAACAAGCAGTACAATTCACTAAATAAATTAGCAGATAACCATTATAAAAGTAAATACAAGAGGACAAGTAACAGTACAGCTACTGGACTCAGCACCGAAGAGTGTAACCTAATACTCTCTAATGAAGTACTGCATTATTTGAAGGAGGAAAATAAAGGATTTTTCAGAAAAATTTTCAACAAGGATTAAAAATGTTTAAAAAGTTCTTAAAATCGAATTTGCTCCCGGCATACTTTAGAAATCTTAACACTACACCTGAATATAAAAGAACATGTACCTGTAATGTTAAAAGAAGCAATTAAATACATCAACCCTCAAGATGGAGAAATATATGTAGATATGACATTTGGAGCTGGTGGACATTCAAGGAAAATACTAGAGTCTGCTGATTGTAAACTTATAACTTTAGACCGAGATCCAATAGCTTATGAAAAATCAAGGAAACTTTCTGATGAGTATCCTAATAGAGTCATACCTCTGTTGGGTAAATTTAGTGACTTACCAAATCTTTTAAAAGCAAAGGAAATAGAACAGGCTACTATTGATGGTATATTATTTGATTTTGGCTGTTCATCAATGCAGTTGGATAACGGCGATAGAGGGTTTTCAATAAGCAAGAGTGGTTACTTGGATATGAGGATGGATGCTGGAAGAGATCCCGATCAAATCACTGCTCGTGAAGTACTAGCCACAGCTGATGAACATGAGCTTTATAAAATATTCAAAATCTATGGTGAAGAAAAAAAAGCAGCTAAAATAGCCCAAACTATTATCCAAGCCAGATACATGATAAAGAATATCGAGACTACACAAGAACTAGTCGACATTGTAAATTCATGTTGCCCTGATGAAATACGGTTAGACAAACTCCAAAGACCACAGTCGAACGCCACGAAAATATTCCAAGCGTTACGTATATTCGTCAACAATGAATTAAATGAGATAAACTATGGGATGCTGTTAGCTAAATATTATTTAAAAATTAATGGAAGACTAGTCGCGATATCATTTCATTCCTTAGAAGATACGATTATAAAAAGGCACATATTGGGAAACATAATTAACGAAGTTGCTAACCCTGTGCCGTTGAAGTATTTAAATCCATTATTGATACAGAATCAGGACACTATAAATGAGTTTCTGGATACACCATGGAAAGTTATCAATAAGCATGTTGATTTACCAACTGATGAAGAAGTAGAAGCAAATCCAAGGAGTCGAAGTGCTAGATTACGAGCTGCGGTCAAGATAAAATGAATAATACTATTTATTACATATTAATTTAAATTTTTTTTAATCAATAAATTACACAAGTTGTTTCATTTTTATTTTTTCAGATAAGAAGAGCTAACCTATAAACTGTAATGATTAAAATTTATCTCTAAGTCACTACTTACGTATCAAATTCTTTTTGATTTTGGTCCCCGTTGTTTTGTTCCATGATTCAATTAAGTCAATTACATACCATTTCGACGAAGCAACCTTTTTTTTCTATTTATTAACTACTAGCTGTGTGCACGCGGCTGCGCCAGCGTTTCATATATTCTTCACTGCGTTTTAATTTTTATTTTATACGGAATCTTAATATTTCATTAAAAAAATTAGCACTATAATAAAGTAAAAAAAAAATCTCATACAAGTTAACTGAGGTAACTTCAGCTATCTACCAAAAAAAGTAACGTGAAAATCGGTCCAGTCGTTCAGAAGATTACCCATTACAAACATTTAAAAAAATTGTATTCATATTTAGTAAAAAAAATAATAATTTTGACATTACAAACAGACGCTTCAATTTTATTTATTAGTATAGATTAGTGGAGAATTTGTTATAATGTTATTAAATTTATGATTTACACTTTTGAAAACCCCAAAATAACTCTCAGACCAAAATAGGTATTAGTTTTTAACCAACTTTTACTTAAAATAGCAACTCTTATTAATACTTTGTTATTACAAGAATATAAATTCAGTTTTAAAAAACTACTTTGAGACATACTATTGTAAATTATAAGAAAGTTTTTTTTAATTGCAATAAATATGTAAAATAAAAAGGTTTTAAACAATAAAATGATTGCCTAAAGCGGGTTGCAGACCGATAGCTTAGTTAGTTTAGCTCGCATAGCAAACGGAGTTTTTCACACTTGTGTGAAGACTGCAAAATAAGCTATGTGAGCTAACTAAAATATGCGAACCTAAATTAGTTGTGTACGCCGATGCGCAGCTGCACGAGCAATGCTAAGTCCCTCCCCCCTACCCTGCACTCCCTTCGCTCATCCTTTGCCTGTGCTGTCCAATGTCTTGTGTCGTGCGCACGGTCGTTTTGTACCTGCAGTTCATAGCCGTTCGGTAGTTAGTATCTTGTTTAGTAATATCCGCGATTATCAATGATAACAAATCATGAAACAGAGCTCTTGTAACACGATAATATAATTGAAAATGTTCATCAGTTAACTCGTAAAATAAAGTACTAAACTCTCCACTTCTTTGCCGAGATTGAGTGTGTTGACATATCCAAGATCTAGAATGTATTTTTTTTAGATAATAATAAGTCAGTATTAATCTACTTTTTTTTCTGTGTAACGTATTCATCATCGGAACTTTCTTCATCGATTATATTCATGTCGAGCGACAACGTCCGTCGAATTGAACTTCGCAAGACTGAGCTTTCACTAGGCTCTTGGTGTGCGCAGGACAGGACAGGATTTCTAGATTAGCTTAGCTTAGTTTAGATTCGGAATAGCTTATCTTTCGTTCTGCAACCCGCTTAAGGATGTGATAATATCAGTGCCGGATTAAGCAAGCGCGGGGGGCCCGTAGCAAATTCTTTCAAAAAGCCCTTGATCTGCTATGGGTTTTTAAGTATAAAGTGGTAAAAATACAATTCAATACTCAATACATTTATTTAATCGGGCAGAGATGAGTGGGTTTAAACATGCGGGGCCCCCTTTCGCGCGGGGCCCGTAGCAATTGCTACTCTTGCGACGTAGTCAATCCGGCACTGGATAATATATTTCGTTTATACTTACGCTTACTATTAGTTTCAAAAGAGGTGACAAATAAAACACTATAAATAACATACGACTCATTTATTAATCTTACAATTGAATATTTTAAATTAATTCTAATTTAAAAACTATGTCAAATAACATCATATTTATACAGCATAATTTGTTATAAATTTGCCAACACTGTGACTGACAAAAAATATTAATTTAAACAAATACGTAAGGAAGTTTAAAATAATTAAAAAAAAAAAATACAAAATATTTCCGTTACTAAAAACTTATAATACTATATTTTTTTCTTGATAACCCTTAGAATATACTAACTTTATGTACCGTTTTATATTATGTATCTAAACCTTACCTCTTTAAAGTTCCTTGTAGAACAGATTAAAACAAGGATTTTCTAAGAACACTAAACATCTAAAATGCATTAACTGGACACACATTGAGAACAAATGTTTTAAAAAAAACTTCAACTTTCCTTTATATTATTAAAATCTTTGTTTTCAATATATGTGATAAAACTTTTAATTCTTTACCAAAATAGACTAGACTACACATAGATTTTAAGAAAATATTTATTTATAATATTATTATGACAAGAGGTATCAAATTGATATATTATGGCAAATCATTGAAGAAAATTGTAATTTTTACAAAAAAAAATTGCTTCAAATTTTAAATTACATATTTTCTACTTATAGTTTTATTTATGTTATCCATTAACAGGACATTTTCCAAAACTTAGGAATGTAACAAGATTATGGTGTTAAGAAAGAATCAATCTTTAAGTCCGGCTCTAGCTCTCTCTAACTCTAACTTTATCCAATCAATATTTCATCAATTCCTAATATGCATTCATAAATTTCATTATTCAAGCATGCAAGTTCTTGACAAATTTTATGAGCAGACCATCCAATATCGTCATGAATGTTAATCATAGTACAAGAAAAACTGACAGTACAGTAATACCCCCCTTAGCGCGACCCCGTTACGCGCGGTTTCACTATAACGCGAATGTCAAATTTCGCGCTCAAATGCCTCGCATTACGCGAAAGAGAGACAATAGATGTATTTTCCCGTAAAAAATAAGAGTATGTATTGCATAAAGTGTTCTTAGAATTAAAGTGATTGATTAAAATGATTTGTATTTTTTTGTATTAAATTTTGACTATGTTTAATCATAAACCTCGATATACGCGAATTTCAGTTAAAGCGGGGTATTACTGTATATTCTTACTCAAGAAACATATAACGCGTATTATATCAAATCCCACAGTTGGAATGGGGTTAAAGGTACAAGTAGCATTTGAAATGAGAATAAAATGTGATATACGATTTTGAAAGTGGTATACTTGATTTCTTTCCATGATCAAAAACAAACAGAAGTGTTCTTATTTTTAATATATATAAAATTTAATGCAATATAGTGGTTTTCATATTTAGAAAAAAACATGATAAGTATGTGCTTTAATTATTAGAAATAATACAAACTTGATATGAAAATGAGTCGCCGGAATAATATAATATAAAATTTTGTACGCTTTCTATTTCCAGTTTCATGGGATGTAAGAGTCATGGTGGTGTAAAAAATTATGTCAGCCGGAGCCAATTGAGATCGAATTAATTAACCATAGCAAAATTAAAACAACACTTAATACGGAATCACTTTGCAAGACAGAGAGGGGTCATTTATTCTCTGTTTCTTTCTACTTTATTGAAGACATAACACAATAATTAAGGAGATAAATTATATTTATGTCAGACAAGGCTGGATTGAGAGGCTATCGGACAACGAAGAAAATGAGGCTCTAACTGCGAGGTTCCTCTTGAATGTGAAATAATTGTTGTCATGACAATAATGGATAAAGTAAGGAATAGTATGATAAGGCAACTTTGTGATGTAATAGAGAATGTAATAACATATATTAAGAAATGAATGCTTAATTAGTTTGTGCAAATGGATAGGATGGACGAAAGAAGATTGACGGTAAAGTTCGATCTAGGCGAACAAACTCGACCAGATCGAAGACGTTCTCGAGAAAGGGCAGGTGACCAGAAAGCAGTCATAACCTAGGAGCGTGTATGGAAAGCGCTCGTGAAAGATGTTCCCTATAGCAGGTGGAAGGATTTATTATTTGTCAACCCTTATGGAAGAGAGGCGTGATATTATGAATCTATAATTCATACTATGGAAGCCTCTTTTTTGTGTGTGTTACAAATCCCCTAAATCCGACCCTGTACTTCAATGTAATATTTCTAATTCGTTGTAACTCTATAGCCATTAATGTTTTTACAGTACTTTTCTCAATAAATGTCACAGTGGCAGTGGTACAAAATTATACGAATGGAATATATTAAAATAATACAATTAAATATCAGAGTTTAATAACATGAACAAACATTGACAATATTAAGATTTTAGCAAAAATATATGAACAATTGAAATTGTAACAATAATTCTGAGATCAATTGATTACTTGAGTTATCATTAAGAGATGACAATCAAAATGGAAGCCCTATTTGAAAATTAAAGATCATTTCCGATTTTTATTTAGACTAAATATAATTTATGTGTTTCTGTAAGAATTTTTATAATCAGACATATATTTAATTTTTTTTATCGATTACTCTTCTCATATGTAAATATATCATTTTTTTTTCCTTTAACATTCTTCAATTATATTTCATGAACGCTTGAAATTATTTTTAATTTTCATTCTTTTAATTGCTCACACGATTTCCCAAATTTTAATACGGAAATGACAACTAAATTACAGTCATTATATAGCGCGATTAGAATGACAGCTGTCAAGTGTCAAATTAATTCTGAAAAAGTATTTGACGCAGAATAGTATAAAAATGTGAATATATGATAAATTAACACTGTCCACCGAAGTGCAGATATATATAGTACAGTAATACCCCGCTTAGCGCGACCCCGTTACGCGCGGTTTCACTATAACGCGAAGTCAAATTTCGCGCTCAAATGCCTCGAATTACGCGAAAGAGTGCGTATAAACATAATGTAAAGACAATAGATGTATTTTTCCGTAAAAAATAAGAGTATATATTGCATAAAGTGTTCTTAGAATTAAAGTGATTGATTAAAATGATTTGTATTTTTTTGTATTAAATTTTGACTATGTTCAATCATAAACCTCGATATACGCGAATTTCAGTTAACGCGATTTTTTTCGGAACGTATCCCTCGCGTAAAGCGGGGTATTACTGTATTTATAAAAACAAATGTAATTGTTATAAAATTTTCAAAATCGATATTACTAATTTCCAGTCGTTACGACGGCGTAAGGACGTAAGGACGTCACTATTCGTATGCCAACACCGATAAGATAAACGATATTGTCTGTTTATTTTGCATTAATAAAAAAGCAAAACTTGTGGTCTCGATGACAGCTCTCAATACAATCAAGGTATATTTTATGGACTGTATATTAGGTTTAAAATTAGACAAATCGACTTATTATCATCAAAAATAATTTCATATGTCGATAAGTTTGATAAAATATCTCGGTGCTGCACTAATTTCGCGTGGGTGAGATTTACTTTGCAACGACATCGTAGTGTCGCGAGGTGCCTAAGACCGTCAGTCGTCATGTTACGTCCTCTGTACGGAGGAGAGGACGTTGGCCTTAGCCCTATCGGTGGCCTTTGCGGCTGCATCACGCATCTCTTTTAACGTATGCGACATCGGGGTCAGATGCTGTGCGCCTTGCCGAGGGAACATACCATGTAGTACGTGGTTGAATCCGTTCACCTGGTTACGTGAATTTATTTGTTTAAAACAAAACTCACGGCTCAAATATCCATAATATATATATACTAGATTGATGATACATAGCGTTAAAGTCAGAAATTCATTTATAACTGTTTAAAATACGTTGTTTACATGTATGTGAGTATTTCTCCATTAGAGCCACTTTTATTTGGTCGCAGAAATAAAGACAAGTTGGCCGTCCCACGCTTTAGGCTAAGTAAGTGTAATAAAAGCTTTATAGGTAATAGTATTCGGTTTTACAATAAGATCCCAAGTAACATTACCGATTTACCTGACAATAAGTTCAAGTATTATATCGAGCAAGTTTTAATCTCAAAAGGTTATTACAGGGTGGATCTTTACGTGAACGATAGTGATGTCTGGAATTAACCCACATCTCTGTGCGCACCCGCTAACATTAGCTAAGACTATGATTTGTATAATTTTTTATATGAAATGATATTTATCAAAAAAAAGGAACCAGATCGAGTTTCTCGCCTGCGCTCTTCTCGACTGGGTTGTTATCCGAACCGGTGGTGGTGTTTTTAGACGTTTATAAGCGCCTTCTTAGGGACTAAATTGAATAAAGATTTTTTGATTTTGATTTTGACTAAAATAGTTTTTTTGATAAATATTCTCGTAATGTATCATGTTGGTAAGGCCTTTATCACTGAATTGTTAATTACAAGCGCGCGTTATTCTAAGTTATTGAATCGAAATTAGTAGTAATATAAAATTTCTATCTGTCTAGTATTTTAAACTCTGCACGATTCTATTGGAAGAATACCTTTGTCCCAGCAAAGGGCTAATATCTAAACAAGGGGAATGTCAAGAATTCCAAACTAAAACGAATCACTTCTGCATCATGTTAAATCATGCTGCACTATACCAAACGAGGTGCCTGACTGGATTGGTCCACCACATACATTAGTAGAAAATCAAAGATCTATCGCGTTTGTCTAGTATCTCCCAACCTTCGAGATTGCTCTTACTCATCATCATAAGGTTAATGGGGAGGTGGTGGGGCTTTATAGCGTTATAGTGAACGTTAAGGCGCATCGCGTGTCCGGGATCAGTAAGTTTATATCCAGAACTACCTAGAGACTTTGTATTTTCCACGGTAGATGATGATGCCGACTGTCGATAAATTCTTCTTTTTTTACACGGTATAGACTAAATGCTTTAACCTTAATTTGTTAAATGACGATGTGGTCCAGGGTGTGAATAACGCTAAGCCAAGGTTCTCAAGTGCTGCTAGCCGGAACACAACTATTGGGGTTTGGCGACAGGTTTTCAAACTTGAGGGGGGTAGCAGCTACCCGGGCGGTTTTTTTTTTGACGCTGGGAAATGCATGTACCCACTACCATCGCCCATTGCATTAGTGAGACCGAAGTCCCCCAATGCAACGAGTAAGGGGGCACGCAGTGACGAGCTCCGTGCCAGTGTGGGACTCCAGAAAATGCCCTACCACCATGCCACATGGAGATACCACATATCGGTTGTAGTCATCGTTCCCGGATTATACAAAATTTCAAAATCAGATGAAGTGCAGTTATTTAAAAAAAAAAAAAATAAACTTGATCATCAACTCTTAACGTGGCTATCATAGATATCTGAAAAGAAAGGTATCTCACCATCTGCGAGCAGTTCTTCTTGAATCTATCGACGCCGAACGCGCGTATCGCACGCGAAAACCCGAACACTTGCGAATCGATCCAGGCGGATCTGCGGGCGACTGTCTGATTCGGTCCGGCCGATTTGTACTCCACCCTTTCCACTACGCTCTGTACCAATAGGACTTATAGTTTAACCCGTTGGCTATTGACCTTGCCCAATTGGGCAACATTTTTGAAAATGACAGATTGCAAAATATGACTTACGGGCATTTAACTTTTGGCGCTCAATTTATAGACAAATGGCACTTGACACTTTGTTTTTATACACAGCACTTGAAACTTAGATTCATAACGCACAATCCTACACTGATACAATAATTATTTCCCATAAAACGGTGGTCCATTACGTTGAAATATGGACAGCGAAATTCACAGAAGTGAAATCCATAGATAATGTATTTTTACAAACCTGATTTTGTGTTCATAAGGTTCATTTTCGCTTGGCATTTTTTGACAGATGGTTTGTTATGAGTGTCAAAGGGTTAACAATAATACACAGCCAAAATCTAATGGGCCGTTCAAGTATTACGTTGGCTCATTGGTTCTCCCTAACCCGTTTATCAGCAACAGTAAGGGAAGCTTTACCCCTCCCTCTCCCCATGATAACATAAGCATTGGCATA
This sequence comes from Samia ricini, assembly GCA_014132275.2. Taxonomy (NCBI): domain Eukaryota; kingdom Metazoa; phylum Arthropoda; class Insecta; order Lepidoptera; family Saturniidae; genus Samia; species Samia ricini. Next base: position 31,207,301 of record AP028170.1, on the reverse strand, counting down.
ATTTTTACAAAATCTTCTTAAGTAGGTAATTGAAAGTAAATATTGCTTACGTAAGCACCATTTAGACAACGCGTTGCTAACGCCATCAAAAGCAAGCAAAACATAGATTCCCCGGTCTTATTAAAGCTTACGTGAATGGCCGCTAGACAGAGGTAGCTAAAACGCTATATTTGAACTGAATGATGATTAAAAAACACACATTTGCCAGTATCACATGGATAGAACAATATATTTCTAATATTAAATAATGTATTTCTACTTAAGGAACAAATACTCTTACCATTACTTTGGTGTAACCTAAATTCCTGGTGTACGTGACCAATACTTTGTTCTTCGGATCGACGATGCTCTCCTCTATTATCTTCACAGATTTCGCATTGAAGAATCTGTAACAAGATACAGGATAATACTAATTACTACTGACTACTGGAGATATTAGTTTTAGCTGGCGTAACAACAATGAGCTTGGAACACGTAACAAAATAATATGGATATTTTCGTCCTTATTAACAATTATAATGTATTTCTCACTATTCGCACAACGCTCGTTTAAGAAAGGACTGCATAAATGTACTGCCTATAAGTAGATGTATGTTGGTAGACTATTAGCACGTTAGGGGGCGTCCATAAATTACGTGAGGTGTTTTTTTTAAATTTTCTGGATTAAATGGACCAAAATAGTATTTTTTTTTTTTTGTTTCAATCAGAAAAAAAATTGCGTGATATTTGCCGATACCTCCCCTCTCTCCAACGTAAGATTAGATGAGATTTGACTCGACCCCCTCCCCCTCTTAAACACCTCACGTAATTTATGGACGCCCCCTTACTATATCTATGGTTACAACATGGCCTGACACAGTCAATGTCTAAAATAAAAAAATTGGTCAAGGTGAGGTGTAAAAAAATTTTGTCGAAGTGGACCATAGTGACGTCCTTTGGCAGATATTCACATATCTAACTGGGAGGTACGGGCCCCATGACAAACTGAATCGGGACCTGTCATAGTGACACGCTAGGAGCCAATACGAACTGTCAACTAGTCACCGCGCGTAACTATTTGTAGTTTGGTAGACGTATTAAGTAAGCAGAATGTTAAACATTTTGGACTCCTCGCACTTCTTGGCAAAGGTAAGCAACTTACCCCTCATAGTATTGTTTTTTTTTTTTGCGTATATATTTAAAAAACTTGCTTTGTTGCAAGTTGTCGAGGAAAAAAGTAAAACTAGCTGCCCTGATACTGACCATGTTCCTTATGTCATGAAATAAGCAAATCATAGATCACCCACCCTCGCATGGCCCCTTTGTATAGATGATACAGAGGAAACTAGACCAACAGGAACACGGGAGTATATGAAACCATTCAAATGACGAGCTATTTTTGAAGCGATCAATGTACACAAATATAGTCCAACCAATTGACACTAAACAATTTATACCCGAAAACAAATTTTAATTTGAGATTTTATTAGCGAGGAATATTCCAACCAAGACACTATTTTTTCTGAACAGAACATCCTTTTTTTGTTAATTCTTGACTATAGAATGTACCTAAAACTGTTTAGATTTGTGCCTACAATTTTGGTCGTCAGTGCGTTATTGCATTTAGTGTTGCCAGTTTTTAGGATCAATCAATAGATGTAAAAAAAAACCCCCTTAAATCACGTAATCTTGACGCATTAGTAGGTCCAAATTAACACCCAACAGGCTTATGTTGGTAACACACGTACGGACCGGACCGCGGACGTGGTATGTCGAGGGGCCGAGGTCATCGGTCGCCTGCCTAAGTAGTGATAGGGAATAAGATTTCTCAAAAAGATCGAGGTCCTGGATATTTATATATTTTTTGTTTTGTTTGACTTTTTATTCGTAAGTAGTATTTTTCAAGTGGTCGAAATTAGACTATAATCATTATTTATTGCAAAAAAACTGTTTCCTATTTTTATTAACAGTATTATCAATAGCAACTAAACAAAAAAAGAAGAATGCCTAACCTAATAAGGAAAAATGACACTGAACTGTTTTATTTTTGTCTATTTACAGATGATCATCATCATAGAAAACAAAAATGACACTTTAATAATCGATACTTTATTAGTTTGAAAGATCGATCTTTTGGGCATTGATGTTTTGTGAATAGATTCATCAAACTTAGATTCGAATCGATTCAAAAATCAATCTTTTGGGGAAGAATTCTCATCCTTACTTAGGGGACTGATAATATCGGCCGCTCGCCGTACTAGGTCCGCGGCCCGATCCTACGTGTGTTAACACCATTATCGAACATAGTGGATACCTAAAATATAGAATACAGTGATAAGGATATCACTCACTTTTGTTTACATTTTTTACGATAAGACCGTGATTACGTGAAATACAACCCACTCCCACGTTCTTTGTATTATTAATATAAAAAATAATCGGTATTATATAAATACACATGTTCTTAATTGAGTGACTTATAATTTTTTGTTGTTGTTTTTTTAATTGTTTTGTATTAAAATTGTTTAATAAATGTTCTTATAAACCCAGCTTTTTCAACACATCCTAAGATTTATTTGTTTTTTACGTTATTATACCCGGATTGAGCGGTGAGCGTTCAAACATGTCCGAAATAAAAGCACTACAAAATAGTAAAACAGTTGAAATTTAAAATTTTCAAGTCTTTATAATTATATTTAGGTATCTTTACTCCATCCATACATGCTGTTGGAGTTGTATCAAATGTAACCAGAGTGAGAGAACATGTCTTCCTCTTCCATTCCTCTGTATTTGTAGTCATCTCTGCATTCAATCGTTTCTTAAACATATCAACCTTCACACAGTCCATCCATCTTTTTTCGGTCTACCCCTTCCCATATAATCCCTTCCTCTTTCTCCCTGCGCGTCACATGCCCACACCAGGACAGACTACCTCTAATATACTCCTTCTTCTTATCCCACACATCCACCTTAATATTCGCATCTCAGTTGCATGTTATCTTCTTTCGTCCGTTACCATTCTGATCTTTACATGACGACAGGTCGTATTATTAACGCTTAAATAATAAAATTAAAATCCCCATTTTCCTTATATTTATTAACTGTCCGATAATTAATACTAAGATGTATTTTCATTACGTTTTATTACAAGTGGCCTTCATGTATTTATATAACAATGATTTATATAACTCTCTAAAGAACAAGTTTCAAGAATATGATATCTTAACTTTGCCCTCCCAATACATCTTCGATAACTTAATGCATGTTCGTAAAAATTTAGACAAGCTAGATTTAGTGAATGATCGTCATAATTTTAATACTAGAAGTAAAGACAAGTTGGCCGTCCCACGCTTTAGGTTAAGTAAGTGTAATAAAAGCTTTATAGGTAATAGTATTCGGTTTTACAATAAGATCCCAAGTAAAATTACCGATTTACCTGACAATAAGTTCAAGTATTATGTCAAGCAAGTTTTAATCTCAAAAGGTTATTACAGGGTGGATCATTACGTGAACGATAGTGATGTCTGGAAATAACCCACATCTCTGTGCTTCCACTAAAAACTACGATTTGTATAGTTTTTTTATGACATAAAAAATTATAAATATTATATTTATGAAAAAAAAAAAAGAACCAGATCGAGTTTCTTGCCGGCTCTTCTCGACTGGGTTGTTTTCCGAACCGGTGGTAGTGTTTTAGACGTTCATAAGCGCCTTCTTAGGGCCTAAATTGAATAAATAAATTTTGATTTTGATTTTGATAATGTAATAAAATAAATGTTTTTAAAAATAACACAAAAGTTCAACTTCAATGCAAAAATGAGCCACCTGCTGCCGCCGCTGAATACTAGCAACCAGATATATAAACGAATCAGTAACGCATATTTATCAAATAAATAAACACCACTTATATAAATTCTTATCTACTTCATTACAAATCGAATTAACTAAATTATGTATTCATATGGCTGATGTTGGTTGACCTCCAAATTGATTGCCCCAATTAATTATTTAATTATAATAGCATTAAAAATATAATATTTGAAACAGCTATAAGAGATATATATCATGACACATGCCACTAAATATGAATTTAAATTTCGAATATGACCTCAATGATTATGACTAATAATTTAACACATTCAATGTATTTGTATAAATAGAAAAAAATAAACGGATATACCAAGGTAACATAATTCAGACAGCAATTATTAGTCCCTAAATATCTAATTACTCAAAAAATTGGAATGCAAGATTAAGAAAAACCATAATCAAAATCAAAATCAAAATTTATTTATTCAATTTAGGCCCTAAGAAGGCGCTTATGAACGTCTAAAACACTACCACCGGTTCGGAAAACAACCCAGTCGAGAAGAGCGCAGGCGAGAAACTCGATCTGGTTCTTTTTTTTTATAAATATATCATTTTTTTTTGTCATATAAAAAACTATACAAATCGTAGTTTTAATAATGTTAGTGGAAGCACAGAGATGTGGGTTAATTCCAGACATCACTATCGTTCACGTAATGATCCACCCTGTAATAACCTTTTGAGATTAAAACTTGCTTGACATAATACTTGAACTTATTGTCAGATAAATCGGTAATGTTACTTGGGATCTTATTGTAAAACCGAATACAATTACCTATAAAGCTTTTATTAGACTTACTTAACCTAAAGCGTGGTTCCGGCCAACTTGTCTTTACTTCTAATATTAAAATTATGACGATCATTCACTAGATCGAGCTTGTCTAAATTTTTACGAATATGCATTAAGTTATCGAAGATGTATTGGGAGGGCAAAGTTAAGATATAATATTCTTGAAACTTGTTCTTTAGAGATTCGCGAGGTCCCATATTATATATTGCTCGAACAGCTCTCTTTTGAAACGTAAAAATGGTGTCTACCTCTGCTGCTGTACCCCACAGCAAAATACCGTAAGACATTAAGCTGTGAAAGTAAGCAAAGTAGACTAACTAACTAAATATTTTAGGTAATCCAAACAATTGATTTGTTGTGACCCCAGGAGTTTTTTTATAAAAATTACCTCAAAGCATGAGTAATTTAATAGTACATAAATATTATATAAAATTATTTTAACCAATAAACAAATGAAAGTATCTGCTAATAGTACTAAAGAGTCCATGGGAAAACCATCAAAAGCCACATAAACGTCATATACTATTACTAAATATTATAGTTATTACATAATTACCATTTTTATTTATTCGGCGCATATTTCATTGTTGTAAAAGTTTCCTATAAATATTTATGAATAAAACAAAAAAGCAAATTAGGCATTTCTCGTTGCATCCTTAGAAATATCTTTTGCCTAAAAAAACTAAAACTATTTTCATATAAATCAAAATCAAAATTTATTTATTCAATTTAGGCCCTAAGAAGGCGCTTATGAACGTCTAAAACACTACCACCGGTTCGGAAAACAACCCAGTCGAGAAGAGCGCAGGCAAGAAACTCGATCTGGTTCTTTTTTTTTCATAAGTATAATATATATCATTTTTTTTTGTCATATAAAAAACTATACAAATCGTAGTTTTTAGTGGAAGCACTATAAAAAGGTATATTATATAATGCACGTCTTACTAGTTAGTTGCCTATCTATTTTTATCATTGCTTATCGTAATACCACGCCTCTGTTGATAAACATTCACAAGATTTTATAAAGTTACGGCATAGATAAATGTTTTTTTTTTTTAAATTACATTTGGGAAAACTAGAATACACCAGGAATAGATACGTCAGGACATCTGTCGCATATCTGTTGTTTGAAGCTATGATGACGCAGTGGGCAGTGTGGCCGGAGTCCGCTTCAACCGACGCGGGTTAGATCCAACACTAAAAATGGCCTGAGCTTTTGGTGAAAGAAAACATCGTGAAGAAATCGTGATAGGGTATTTTTAATGATGCCCACCTGGGTAGCTCAAGTTTGAAAACCTCTTGTCAAATACCAATAGGTGCGTTCCGGCAGCATCACTTGAGAACCAGTACCTAAACTTAATGAGTTTACCAGTCTGGATCACATCGTCACTTAACATCAGGAGAGATTGTGGTCAAAGAACTGAACCTATGCCGTGTAAAAAACTAACTGAAGCATAGCCCTCTCCATTGCCCAATTGTCTCATCCAATTTTTTTTTTTTTTTTTAGTATTACCTGCTCTTGAGTAGGTTTTGATAATAAAGTAAACATTTAGCTTAAGATAGAAATTGCTAAAAAATCATAAAGAATTTTAATGTTATTTTCAAATTACTCCATTAACCTATAACGATAATTACCGTCTGTTTGTCTGTTTATTAATTTGTTCTCTGATCACGCAAAAATTACTGAACCGATTTCTATGAAATTTGTTATGGTAGTAGGTACTACTCTACAGTAACATGTAACATACTTTTTACACTGTATTTATATAATGTAAGAATAGTGTTTAATTAGATTCATTTAAAAAAACATAATAATGAAGTATATTCCTACTAACATTATTAATAAATTGTGAAAGAAATAGAAATATAAGAAATTTAATGCAACATTTTATTTTCCAAAAGTCTCTCATCTATACTTATAACAAAAGGCTAACGAGATAAAATCTGTACATTGAAGATGTTTAATAAAAAAAAACTATACGGGGCTTCAGAATCGTATACAGAACACATCTGACAATTAAAAAAAAAATGTTTTTCTGTTTATTAACTTGTTTGCCAATCACGCAAAACTACTGAATCGAATTCGATGACATACATGGCATCCAGGGGGAGAACATAGGCTGCAAATTGTCTGAATTTCAAGCAGGGTAAAGCCGCTAGCTAAACACCTAGTTATTAATATACAGAAAAAAATTGCTAGGAAAAATATTATTGTAATTTAAATAACCATACTTTCATTATATTATTATGATCTGTTCCAATGAATGTGGAATAAGGAAAACTATTATCAGTTACTTGAATATTTATTAGTTTGTGACTTAAAATAAACAAATAAATATCCTGTTATGAGACAAAATCATGTAATAAATTATATAACAGAATACGTAATACTTTAATTTATTTGATTATTGTGTAGATTTTTTTAAAAGTTTATATGTTGAATAAATATTGACATAGAATTAGAAAGCTCTTCATATTTTGCATTTAAACATCTGTAGTCTATAATAATGTTAATGAATACTACATTCCTACAATAATCTTACTAATAATACTAAATTCCTATATTCTTCTATATTTTACATACATACATATCATCACGCCTTTCTCCCGTGGGGGTAGGCAGAGATTTAACACGTAATCGATTTGGTCTAGATACGTTCGCCTAGATTGACCCTTACTGACTTGCCCATTTACCCTCGTCTTATAAATTCGTTTCGTTAATCTTCTCTCATCCATCCTCTCTACATGCCCAAACCAACTAAGCATACCTTTCTCTATTTTGGTCACCACATACTCTATCACACCACAGCGTTCTTCTATATCTAATTCTTCTATATTTGCTCTAAGAAATATATATTCATCCAAAAGGTAATTAATTAATGTCAGTCTGCCCATTAGATGGGATTATTACTAGAGAAGTATAGAAATTATTCCAAGCTAAAATATCTTCTCAGGTTTTAGTACATTTGGCATAGATAATTAATAAAAAAAACTTTAAAATACTGAAGTCTACACATATGACCATATTGTGTTGTCTTTCCTAAAAGATTGAGTAGGTAAAAAATATAATCCTCAAAAGAGTTATGAATAACTGGAATGTCTAGTCTAGTCTATGTCTAGTAGTATGTTATTAAAAAATAATTTAAAAAAAAAAAAAAAAAACATCACATTATTTCATTTTTTTTAAATGATTATGAATTATACTGAATTTCAAAATTTTATCTTTAGAACTAGATTTATTCTGATAAGAATTTTAAAAAGTAACAAAAATTTGAATAGCATAAAAAAGTGAAATAAACAAAAATTACCTCTCCCCCCATTTTGGGACGCGGTTTGTTTTGGTCAATATCCTTTTTGTATGAAGACATCCATCTCTCACTTGCCTGATACATGTGTCCTCTGAGAGTACATGAGTGCTGGAATTAAATATTGTACATATTACTACAAGGTGTCTCAAAAGGAAGTTTATATTTTGTGAGCCGATAAAATAAAAATAAGATGTCTATTAAAAAAATATTTATCATTTATAACAATACAGTATTTGGGAATTGTTGACCGATTTGCAAAATTTAATTGAAGGTAGTACACTTCTGAGGTGGTCCCATTTCCACCAGATCAGGGTCTGATCAGTGGAACTCAGGGAAATTGAGAAAAACCCTCAAATATTATAAACAGTTACATGTGTGCTTCATATATTCATTTCCAAAGCTATGAAGTAGACTTCACAGCTGTACCTAAAAGTACATACTTAAACTAAAAAGTTAAAAAAAAAACTTTTTAATTAATAACAAAATCAACTTCAAAAGATTAAACTATAAAAATGCACTAAAAAGTTAATAATTTCTTTACTAATCTACTTCATTAATTTTGGAGTAGGTGCCAGCTTATATGTCACTAATTATATTCAATTTTGATTAATTGCTTTTTAAGGATAAGGGTGATTTATCCTTTATTTCGCTTCTGTGTAATTGTGGTAAAGTTTAGGCAGTTATTTCCATTTATGAGGTACCAAAAATATTATCTTTTTGTACTCTTCAATATTATAAATATAAAAATATACATCAAAAACGTATGCATACCAACCTCAAAGGATTTGGATACCTTTTCCAATAACCGCTTGCAACTTGATCCCAACTGAAGTTAAAAGTGGCTGTATTTTCATAATATCTAGCCATACTTTTTGCTTTTTCCTTTTTTTCTTAATAAATATAAACCACTCAATTCAGAACACCATTTCTCGCGACTTCTGTAAACAATAACACGAACATCTACTATAATGCTCAAATGAACGAAACAGTATCAGATTACATAAACTAAAGAATGTAGGTCATGGTAATATAAATTTATTGGGCGGTTTAACACATGTTATAGTGGTCACAGTGGACACAAAAGGCTTTGTGATGATAGTCACGTACGTATGCACACGCGGATGTTAAAAACATTACGTTCAACTCTGGTTTTAGAGGACAAACACAAAGCACCTTTCATTCGCACCCACATGAAAAAAACACTTTAAAATAATTAAAAACAACACTGTACCCCATCCATTGATAATTTTTACGGTTATAAACAAGAGTAAATATGATTGAAATATGATAATACCATACACCGGATTCACTTTTCTGCTTCAAATCCAATACCACAAAATATTTCTAGAAAGATTTTACATAAACTCTCAAAGAGCGATATCTGTAACAACTATTTACTAAAAATTAAGTGAGCGCTGGCTACGAAACGTACGTTATCATTCATAATTTCAGGTGTTTTTGATAAAAATTTTGATAAATATTGACAGATTATTCCAGAGTCGGCAGAATCCATTGGTGTTATTATTGTTATTAACTTGTTTAAAGGCCTTAGATTCAAGCTTTTTTGACCCTGTAGTTATCTTCTAATATTAGTATTATTTTATTAATCTTCATCTTCACGCCGAACAAAGTGGTAGCCAACATGACATTATTTTTGATACCCTCCACTTAGAGCGAGGTCGTTTATTTTTTGACGTCGACAAAAAGAGACCGTTTATCATCGACGGTAAACTAGTTTATAAAACAGTCTAATTTTCGACTAGTTTAAACATCATTGACACAACAGTTGTTGTTTAACTGACGATTGCTAGAGTCCTTCGTACTTTTCCTGACTTAGGAATGACAGATTGAACAATAATAATAATAATGTTACGACTCTCTGCTTGCGAGTATATTGTTATTTATTATACATAGATAGTTTTACCCATATACCGCATAGCGAAATAATATAAAGTCTATGGTTTTACAATATTCGTTATACCAAAGTCGATAAACGTGACAATGGTCTTTCCATCATTCTAGTGAACTATTCCGTTCACTATTTGCATTTTTTCTTGGTAACGGTTCACCTGAAAATACATATCTGCTTCTTTTATTATATTAATAGAGTACTTGCAACAGCCATTTAAGAAATTTGAATTTTTTTGTAATAAACTTATGTTTTTAAATGTATTGAAAGTTTCACCAATTGACATAAAAGTTCAATGTACAATAAAACTTTTTTTATCTGGATGGTTGCAAAAAATAACGAATTTCGTTCGTGTAAGAACACGAGAAGTAACGTAAACCGATAGCGGACGGACTGATTACACGCTTCGACTCTTCAATTGTTCATGTTCCACTCGATGTTCGTTGACAGTTCACGCAACGCGCGACGTCTATAGCATAATGTCGTTTATGATTCAACTAATTTATGATTAAACGATAAACTGGTCTATCCGTTTACGTTACATAAACAGTCCATAAAAACGGTTCGTCCATTCAACGACCACCACTACCCTCCACTTATGCACAATAACCAAACTATTTCACGTAAACGCCACCAAAATTACATATTATTCTATGTAGAGCTATTGAATTAAATAAATTAAAAAACAAGGACTACAACATGACAGTCTAAATTAGCACCAAGAACTCCCGTCTATACAGTATATACCAGAGATGAATAATAATAAGATTATAAGTATATACATAATGTACTCTGTGCTCCCGTCCATTCGTCACGTCTTCCGATGCGTGGTAGCCATTCGAGAACCCGTTGGCCCCATCGGGCATTGGTTCTGCGGGCGATGTGCCCAGCCCACTGCCACTTAAGTTTAGTAATTCTTCAGACAATGTCAGTTACTTGGATTCTTCTCCGGATCTCCTCATTCCTGATTCGATTATGCAGTGAAACTCCAAGCATAGCCCTCTCCATTGCCCTCTGACCTTTTTTATTAGGCTCATTGTGAGCAACCGCGTTTCGGTGCCGTACGTCATTACTGGCAACACACATTGGTAGAAGACTTTCGCCTTGAGACACTGGGGTATTTCGGACGAGAAGATTCTGTATAGCTTCCCGAACGCGGCTCAGCAGAGTTGAATTCGACGATTAACCTCTTTCTCGAAGTTGAACTTACCTAACTGGACGGTTTGTCCCGGGTATACATAATTGTGAACAACGTCGAGCATAGACTCACTGGTTTTTATAGAAGTTGACACAACATGGACATTAACATGACTTTCGTTTTGTATATGTCCATTTTAAGGCAAACTAGTTCGGAGTCTCTACTGAGGTCAGCGAGCATCGTACTTAGATCTTCTGCGGTTTCCGCCATGACTACCTTATCATCAGCAAAGTGGAGTTATGTTATGTACTCGCCGTTTATCTTGATACCTAGTCCTTTCCAATCCAGAACCTTGAAGAGATTCTCGAGTGCAGCGGTGAACAGTTTCGGAGAAATAACATCTCCCTGTCTAACGCCACGCCACAAAAGAGGTGTCGAGGTCTAGTCCTGTAATAGGACTGACATGGTGGCGTTTTCGTACAAATCCTTCAACGCTTTGATATACTTATATTCTACTTGGCACCGCTGGAGAGACTGCAATACAGCCCAGGTCTCCATCGAATTGAAGGCTTTTTCGTAGGCCATAAACGATAAGCAAAGGGGTAGGTTATACTACTCGGTCTTCTGTATAACCGTGTCAATATTATATTTAGAAAGTTGACACAAACAATATAAATATATATTTTATTGATATATTATTACGACCTCTATAATGCCAATTTTTTAATAAATTATAAACTCAAATTAAATGTTCTCTGTTTTTATTTTGTACCAGTTGTCGGCCCGCGGCTGCGCCCGCGTTTCATACATTCGTCACTGCATTTTTTTTATACGGAACCCTAATCTTTTTAGTACTAAGATAAAGTTAAAATATTCCTCATACATTTAACCAGTTGCCCATAAACCTGTGCATTGAATCGGATTTTATAACTTTTAATTTTTTTAAGTGGCACCCTAATTGTTTTCGAAAATTAAAAGTATCCTAAGTTACCCGGAGGAACTTCAGGTATATACCAAAAAAAATCCCGTCGAAATCTGTTTAGCCGTTCCGGAGATTACCCGGAACAAACAAAACGACAGACAAAAATTTTAACAATTGTATTATTGGTATAGTTACGTACATTCATGTCTATTTCTTCTTCTTCTTCTTAGTTAATGGCAATCTGTGTGTACACACAATTTGTGCCAATGTCATGTGGGTAAGATTTTCAATCTTGTATCAGCGTTACCAAGCTCCAACAGAACGGTGGCCTATCCTGCTCGAACTTTCCATGGAGCTTTGTCGACACCTCAGAATGTATGCTACGCGTTGTCTTCTATAATAAACTTAACTTGAACACAATAACTAAACTATTTCACACAAAACGCCACCAAGATTACATGATATAGAGTCAAGTACACAAGTTTAATGAATTAAAGAAAACAATTGCTACATGTCAGACTGAGATCCCGCCAAAAAACCTATGTCTATTTAGTAAAAAAAATCTTTTGACGTTACAAATAGATACTTCAATTTTATTTATTAGTATAGATGTTTTAACTTGTACAATTGTTTACGACCTAATTTGCTTAAAAAATGATGATGTTTCCAATAATAAGAACATACTCTTAATGTAAATATAACACTGGTTAGGTTTTTTTTATATTTGAAGTGTGATAATAATAACAACTACTTGTACCAATCGATCACGTTGGTTTTTATTGGGGTACAATAATTATAATAAATTGTATATAAAGGAAATACATTGATTTTAAGAAAACACAACACACCTCGATTCTTTTCCCAATTTGATTCTCTCACCATCTGTCTATCTGTCGGGCAAAAACTTTAGCTAGCCATTAATAATCACAGAGTTCTAAACCAATGCGTTCTGTATAAAATCGAACGCCATATTTTCTATTCAAAAACAAATATTAAGAATAATATTTGTTACTCATTATTGTCAATAAGACCAAGTAAAATATAGTGTTATCTATGAATAAGACAACAAAATTTTCAAAAATGGCCGTTTTGTTTTAAAATATTTTGATAAAGAAACATATTATAACTGCATGGATATTTATAAAGAATTTATTCAACTACTCAGGCGAAAGACTTTAGAAGATGTCTTCCTTTACATGATTGATAGTACGGCGCCGAAACTGAAATGGTACATTCAGCTAATAATAGACGTACCATTTATCGACGGAGCTTATCACACTTATTATGGAGAAATAAAAAAAAATAATAAACAGTTTCATGGTTTATCTAACTTTAAAAACGGATGAGATAATTAAAGAAGCTGACAGGCTAAGCAATGTTTTAAATAGACAAGATTTAATAGATCTAATCGGAAAGACAATAACTATTCAACAGATCGAACAGATAGATTTTGGTAAGGCGTATCTCCCCGTCACGACACCCACAGAAAAACAAAACTACGAAGACATAGAACTTAAATATAATAAATTTATCGAGAAACTATTACAATTCGCCGAAGAATCGGAAAAATTGAATACGAAGAGTAAAATTGAGGAATTTTGCAAAAGTTACTTTCAAATTCCGATCAGAAGGATGAGTGAGATATTTGAGTTCGCACATGTTTACGTGTCTATGATGCTAGCCGATCGTGTAAGTTATTTTATTTATATTAATTTAGGTATTATTATTAGTGCGGGAAAACGATATTTCTGTGCGGAACTCAAAAAAATCAAAAACATCTTTATTCAATTTAGGCCCTCAGAAGGCGCTTATGAACGTCTAAAACACTACCACCGGTTCGGAAAACAATCCAGCCGAGAAGAGCGCAGGCAAGAAACTCGATCTGGTTCTTTTTTTTTAAATTAATATAATACATATCATTTTTCTTTTTCATATAAAAAACTATACAAATCGTAGTCTTAATAATGTTAGCGGAAGCACAGAGATGTGGGTTAATTTCAGACATCACTATCGTTCACGTAATGATCCACCCTGTAATAACCTTTTCAGGTTAAAACTTGCTTGACATAATACTTGAACTTATTGTCAGGTAAATCGGTAATGTTACTTGGGATCTTATTGTAAAACCGAATACTATTACCTATACAGCTTTTATTACACTTACTTAACCTAAAGCGTGGGACGGCCAACTTGTCTTTACTTCTAATATTAAAATTATGACGATCATTCACTAGATCTAATAACTGTTTACAAAGTGTAAACGCATTAGGTATTATTACTTCGCGCCACATTTATACCCCGCGCTTCTTACCTCATCTCTAACTACATCTAAAAATGAATTACCGCACCGGATCTAGTTACCTGGCGTATGTACTTAATATAATGTTTCTCTTTAGAAGAAAGTCTTAATTTTTTTATTTTGTTTGATCACCGTGAGACATAATATATTACGTGTAACTTATCTTTGTTTTATATTTTAACTACTTACATCTCAAACATGGCCTTTTATAATTTATATTTCTTGTAACAATGTGAATTAAATGTTTTATATACATTCTCGAATATGAAATAATGGAGTGCCTTATCCCTCAATCTAAAGAAACTTACCATAAAACTCTTACAATTGTTTTAAACAAAATACGGTCTATGGTGATGTTTTAATGTTACGTAGCTATAATTATAAACGTCTTTGATTCCCCTCTTTCTAAACTAAGTAAAACTCTTACCGTCCCTTCCCGTCTCCCGTAGTAACGTAAGCGTTGGCATACCTAGTTACCTTCTACAAAATCTATTTAAGTATTTACTACTTAAGTGATCACTATGCAGACCACCCCGTCTCCCATGTCAACAAAACCCAAACAAAGTATCGATTTCAAATATTACATGATAGTTATTGAAAACTTCTGAATAAATAACGCTACGCTTCTTGTAAAGGTCGATCAAATACGTACAAGTATTGAAGAGATTTCATTACGTCTACGTAACAACCTCTGCGAAGTTAAGGAAAATAAGGAAAAGTCTATTAACACTCTCTTAAACCAGCTGTACGATAAGAATAAGGAACAGTTGGCGATAAACAGACGATTTCGGAGAAGTTCCACGGAGAATAATGAAGTTTGTGCTTATTTATTGAAACTTTAACTCAAACAAACGTGAGTAATTGATATAGGCAGAAGTCACGACCTTGTGTTGGCAAACTTTAAGGTAAAGGACGAAGCTGAAGGTGATTTAAGAAATATTGTTTATTATAATGTTTTATCCATAGAACATATTAAATTGATTTAATACGGCGCGAATGACCAGTGAGATTTAGATATTTAATATATAGTTCTGTTAACGCAATGATGGGGAGCGGGGCGCGGACGGAATATAAGGACATTTATTACCCCGGTCACCCGCCCCCCCCCGCACCAGCACCCCGTCGCCCACGCACGGATCAGCTGTTCCGTTCATTAATTAACAAGCATCGCTCGGAACGTCTCATTTTTATATATAATCTTAAGTAGTTAAATAATATTGATACAAAACCGCATTTTACTGCTACCAAGGAGCTGTCGAAGCACATCACCTAACAGTTCTTTCTCTCTACGTTATATCTTTCTTCTGCCTCAAATAGCGAAATGTTTCTGAACGCGACGCGTCCTTGAAATTTTACTCTCGATTTTCGTTTAAAATGTGTAACTTCATAAATCTTGCAGATCTAAGTTTAAGACTGATATTACCTTTGTTAGTTTAATCTTTGGTATTTCACATGCAGAGCAGAAATAAATAATGCAAAGAAACTACAGGTATATCGTGCAAAGTATCAAAACTGCTCGCGCAACTTTTTTCCAATCCGAAGAATGCGATTTAAAAACACGTACTAGTACTTACATGAGCTGTTCCAACTCACTTCTCAAGAATAATCTAATTTTAGATTACGGTCCTTTTTAGGGTAGTATAAATAGCTATAGAATGCAGTAATCATCAGGGGGATGGTTCACATCATTGTCAAATTATATCACAAAAACATTTAATTTGTAATTGTCTCACCTTTAAGGTACTCCGTGGTATGGAAATAATACGCGGTAAGATAAAAAAATAATGAAGCGACTTATCAAATTCAACGTTTGGAGGAAGAAGTCGCGTATTGGGAGAAACGTCTTAAGGATTTCTATAAGGTCGCTGATACGCTGAACAAACTGAAAACAGAACAAGAGAATGAGGCCAAACAGGAAGAGGAGTATAAAATGATGATGTTAGATCGTATCTTAACTAGTAAAGTAGACCTTCAAACTAAGGTAGCCTTTGCTGAATCCAGAATATGTTTGTCAAAGTTTTCTACTTACGTACCTAAATAAGAGTACTCGTAGTAATCGAGAAAATAATAAATCTAGAAATTCTTATAATTATAAGTTCACAAAAACCTCTAATTGAACTTAGGCGTTTCTACGTGTTAAGGGTTGAAGTCTCGGGGCCAAAAAAAAACGAAATGTTGGGAGAACATCGGTCAGAATTACTCGGAAAGGAAGGAATATTTGAGTGGGAAGATTACGGAAGCCGCTAAAGCGTTGCGTACACATTTCGCTTGTAAAGGTAGAGATATGTTTGAAAATTACTATTATCTAACTCAGTGATTCTCAACCACTGTGCCGCGGCACTTTTGCGTGCCGCCAAATTTCAAAAGTGTGCCGCCAAATTTTGCAAATATATAATAATGTTAATATTATTAAATTATATCATTTAAAAAGAAAAATATTTATGCAGTGTGTAAGTGTAAGTAAGTAAATAATTTTTATCTTTTTCTTTGTGTGCCGCCAAATTTTGAAATCGTTAAATATGTTCCGCAACAAAAAAAAAAAAAGGTTGAGAATCACTGATCTAACTACATTAGTGGAAAACAATTATTCTTCTGTACCTTGTTCTGACAGTGTGATGATTGTTAAATGGTAGTGTGGTCGGTTCGAAACCTAACGTGCACAGAAAATTTCCCGTTAAGTATATGTACTGATGACTAGTGGAAATCACTTGAGACTCAGTAGGTTCTAGGCTCAGATTGTTCCTATCTTCGATCACATATTACTTAACGTCAAATAAGAAGATCAAACGCTAACCTTTATCTACAGTGTAAGGAAAATCCATTGCAGAACTTGCAATAATTCAAAACAAAAAAGTTCAGGAAATTGCTGCTTTTCTGTAAAGCCTGCTGTGCTAGGTAAGAAGGTATACTCTCAAAGAAAGTCCATTTCACGGTACAGTTATGATATAAATTTGCGAACATCTTTGATGATCCTTGAGATGGAATGTGCCGTGAGTCTCTATGTTTTCGCGAACTAGCCTGCGTGGTTCTGTTATAACAGGAAGATAAATGCTTTATCTATACAAATAAATAAATTTGAAGTGTCTGTTTGTAATGTCGAAATTATTATTTTTTACTACTAAATGTATATGAATGTATATACGTTACCTATAGCAAAAATACAATTTTTAAAATTTTTGCCTGTTTGTTCCGGGTAATCTCCGGAAAGGCTGGACGGGACTTTTTTTGGTAGATAGCTGAAGTTACTCCGTCTAACTTAGGTTATTATTAATTTTCGAAAATAATTAGGGTCCCGCGTAATAAAAATAAAACTCATGAAATTGAAAATAAAATTCGACTCATTGCACAGTTTTTCTAGCAGGTATTTCAGTTTGTGAGAAATTTCTTTGCTTAATTATTAGCAAAAAAAATTCGAAAACTATATTACACAATGAAAAATATATGAAACGCGCCCGCGACCTCTAGTATATTTATAAATTAACGAATATCAATTAAAAAAAAAAAAAGAATAATATCCTATTCAATGTTCATAGTTTTACGGGCAACTGCTTGAATTTATGTGAAATATATTTACTTTATCTTAGTAGAAATTTTTTTTTAGGAAATAATTAGGTTTCCGTATAAAAAATTATAATGCAGTTAAGAACATATAAAACACGGCCACACAGCTAATAAGTCATGTAATATTCCTTCGTTATGCATATTCACGTGTCTCTTACATTGACATCCATTTATTAATCTATTAATTTTGTATGTATGTACGTTTGGTTTCAGGCATTGATCGTATATATTACATTGATAACGTCGGTCCCTACTATGTGGATGAATTTAATCATCAAGTGTATGTAACAGACTATGCGATGGCAACGTATCATAAAGATTGTGAAGGCCGGCTCAGACCAGTAATTTTATATATTCATTTATATAAATACCTAACTTTTTTTTGTATTATTAAAACTGTACTATTATTCTGAAATGCCTTTACATTGTCACTGTTAGCTGTTACAGTAAAAAAAAATCATATAAATTGGCTCATTGATTCCTAAGTTAACACAAAATAAAGCACCGACGGCCACGTTTCCTTTTACAATATATTAATATGAGAATTAAAAGAAAAAGATACAAGGCTTAAACATTTATTTCTAAGAAAACGCGAAAACAATTTGTCAAGTTTATTTTTATTCTAAGGTTTCAGAACAAGACAAATATTATTTCGACGTAGTAGGACGGTATATCATGGACAATGGTCAGAAAACCTACCAATGCGCTTCGTGCACAAGCCAATACAGGCTCTGCGATGATCTTCTTCTTAGTAAAATGTCAAAAGACTGCGGTCACTCTGAGATGCAGAATGATTTGTGCGAACTGGATATTAAGGATCCGAACATATTTGAAATGATACCGTCTACTGAAAATGTGGATATCAAGAGTACGTACCAATAAAAGGCTTCTAGTATTTTCTTTACATATGTGGATAATATCAGCCAGGTCCTCAAGCTCACATTCCATCTTCAGACCGATAGTGGTTTGATAGGATAATTGTTCAAGTGAATTTAAATTTGCCTGTAGGCTTTTGTAGCCAAAATCATCCTAGAGTTATGATTTAAACTTACCTGACTAAGATATCCCTTGATGGATAAACTAGTTTGGGAATTTCTTTTTTCGTCAGCAAAATGCCTGGTGTAAACCTGGAATTATGCTGCTGTATTGAGAGCCAATGCAATGCTTTTTTGCAGACTTTTTGACTGATAACGAAACGTGATGACCCGAAGCGAATGTCTATGACTGGTGTTTCACTGTGCTTATGGTGGTCAATTCACTTACATACATACCAACTGAGCCAGGAACGAGAGCCGTGTAAAGATGTCGCTATGGAAGATGTCTGGTGATCGCTTCCAATAAAACAACAATTCTATTTTACCACCCTTATTTTGGAATTTACGTTTTATTTTCTTCCAATAACAATAGTAGAAATATATTTACGTACATTATTTGTACAGTTGTTTTAATTGGGACGTTCCTAATGATTTCTCTCACAGCTGTTGCTTAATTCGGCTTCTGTTTTCTTATTTTATAGTATAGTAGCATCATCAGTAGTAAAGATATAGTGAGGAAATCTGAACACATGAGGAACAGGCCAAGTATAAATAGAAGGTTCGACAATTCTCGTCATAGTTACAAATCATTAATATCTAAATGCAAATTCAAATTTACTTTATTTTATGAACGTCAAAATACCACCGCCGATTCAGGAAACAACCCACTCATCGAGAAGAACCGACAAGAAACTCGATCCGGTTTCTTCTTGATTTTTTTTTTTGCAACTTTACAACTACTTGTTATAAACTTCTCAGGCGGCGATCCAAGACGTGCCTAGTTCCCCAACTGGGGAGGCTCTTGACGTCGCCGCCAGCGCGATACAGTAACACTGCCCACGCATTGAGCAATTACACGCACAACACTGCATACACACTCCTGCACACAACACGCAGGTATATAGGTCCTGTAAGGAACCTTTTTTTTTATATTAATAAAAACAAATGTAGGAAACAGCTAGGACACAACTCGCGAGTGCGTTTGAATACTCAGGTGACGGCCAAGCCGAGGTTCGTACCACTTTGGTAGCCCTTGCGCTAGTCACATTTTGCGGCTGAGTGCCTTCAGTACTCGCACCCAAAGTTCGGTGAAGCTGTAAAGGCCCTTCCGGTCAACAGCGCTAGCTAGGTCAAAAAAAAAATACAAAACACACAACACAAATATGACTGTCACTTCCAGATATCACCATTGTTCAAATAATCTCGTAATTTAGTTATCGGATCAAGCTCATTCGGGCTCAGGAATAGGTCCTTGCCACGTAATTGAAAATCCCGAGGATGACATTGATTATTACCTTTGCGATATATATCCAGAGACTTTGGACTCTGAAGTGGTGCAATACCTATGGGACAGTTTTGGAGCGATACTCCCGGAAGTCCTCCATGACATCGGCCTCGCGAGACCTCTGAACCCAACACATTATCTCGCGCATAAACTTCTGTTTCACAAGTATGTTGAGCGATCCATATACTAACAAAGCAAACAGTAAAACTTGATCTGAGATTATTTACGATTTCAATAAATAATCACGTTAATCAGTTCATTAGTTCTCCAGTTATAAGCAAACTTTTTTGAAGCGATGAGACCTTAGTTGGTTGTGCGGTCCGAATTCGCGTCAACCCACACGTCGTTCTAACCCTGAATTTTGGGTAAAGGAAAACATCGTGAGGAAACTATAGCATGATGGTAGGGCATTTTCTAATAATGCCCGCCTGGATAGCTACCACCCTGAAGTTAGAAAACCTGTCGCCAAATACCAACAGGTGTATTCCGGCAGTACCGCTTGAGAACCAGTACATCTAGGCTTACCACATCATCACTTAACATCAGGTGAGATTGGGGTCGAAGCCTATACCGTGTAAAAAAGACTGAGGACAGACAAATTTTTTTTAGGAAATTAACTAGGATTTCGTATTAAAAAAATTAAAACACAGTGAAGAATATACGAAACGCAGGCACAGCCGCAAGCAGATAGCTAGTAGGAAGTAAAGCTCTCATCACCACTCCCATTTTGACGTAAACATAAAAAAAACACGAAAATTAATAAGTACTTAAATACTGCTTACGTAATCATAATTCCGACCCCCCGTCTCATGTCATTAAAAAGCAAAGCTTAGGCCTTCCCGCCCGCCACCCCATACCATTTCCATCCGCCATTGTCCTTATAGTATCACATGGGACTAGGTCTGTTGAGATTGGGCCATTGCACGACGAGGCCCGGTGGGTTCGCTGCAGGGGGCGACGCGGTGCTTGCGAAAGCCACCCCGTGTCGCCCCCATCCCAAATGCAGCGGACGGCTCCGGGGGGGTTTTAGTGGGTATTTCCGGGCGACTCTCGCCCGGGTGAGTCCCACACTGGCACGGAGCTCGTCACTCTGTGCCCCCTTATCTATTGTATTGGGGGATTTTTATCCCCTAAATACAATAGATAAGGGTAGTGCGTAAATGCATTTTCCCCCGTCAAAAAAAAAAAGGTCTGTTGAGATATTTATACAATTCTAGGTACGTCGAAGTCGTCGTAATATTTAGAGGCAAGCATCTTTCAAGATGTTTGTTTCAATTGCTACATTTACCTAACAGCCAATCTAAAGTACGCATAAATGTTTTAGGTATAGAAGAACATCAAAAGAACTACGTCAGATATCCGTAGAAGCTGAACAATACAGAACGAATATTTACAAAGAGCGCCATGAGGTTAGTATTTTTTTTTTGCGTCGCAGACACATTTGCCACTGTCATTATTGAAGCCATTAGCGGCGTTGAGCAACTCTCGGCAGGGGAAAACTTATAGATTCGCGTTACTAATGCTATGACGTCAGCCGTCAACATGCTACAGTATGTCAAGTATAAAATGGAGTTTAAGTGGTGGTACTCATAGATAAATAATAAAATTTATACTTATCCAGCGTTTTGATTTTGTTTTGTTTTGATTGCGAATGAGTTATATGAAACTGTACATAATTATTGCTCGAAGCACCAATAAAGGTATAGACTAGACAAATGTTATATGTCAAGTTAAGCTCTAATAATTTCGATTAACAAATTATATAATTTAATCATTTCACTTCTGTCGGCAGTCCGTATAACTGCCTAGTTTTTTTTTAAATCACAACTATTAGTTAAAATCCATAATTTGTATTTGATATTGATTGATAATGCAATTTCATAATAATAAATTCAAACGTGAATGTCGGATTATTTCGATACCTCCCCAGTTTTAGTTTAACCCCTTGAGCACATACCTGGCGTTTACGGCAGCTTTCCATTGTTTTCCTATTGTCTTATTTTTATGGGTACTCGACATATCTAAACCATGGTTTAAATATCTATCTTACAAAAGGCTTTTGTAAAAAGTAACGATGAAGGATAAAGGCTGAACCATATTTTTTCGCTCTTGCGCACTCGCACTTTTTTTCTCGTCTCTGGCATAAAAGATAGTACAATTTGATTTGCATCGGGTGGCGTGGCGTTTTAAAAGTGTATTTTCTTCTTGAATCATTAACCATTTCAAAATAAGACACCGGCTAATACATATAATTAATGTATTACTGAAGAGAAACTTTAATTACAAATTTCAATTCTAACAGATCCTAAGTGCTGTAATATTTTTATCAACAAAGGTGTCGTTTCTCTACGCTTTCAGAAAGCTGCTGCGGCTAGTTTGGCTTGGAAATCGAAGCAGGTGAAACGTCGGAAGCCCGAGGAATCTGATGTCCAAAACATAGCAATATACGAAGCGCAACGCGCACAAAGAGACTTTATCGACACTTTCAACTGGAATAATAATTTATAATACATTCCCTTTATATTCTTTAAATAATCATCTTTGATTTATCTATCAGGAAACTTAAATAAGTAACGCACCATATTCTGACAGGATGATGTCAAAAGTAGTCTATATTTAAATCATTTATCCACGAACTATAATTGTTTTATTTTTCTCTAAAGCACTCAAAACTTTCTTCGGAAAACATAGGACTCCCTCGCAATGTAACATAGTACAGATTTAAAAAAAAAAAGTATTCTTTTAAGCCGGCAACACTGAAATTTGTAGTACGTTTATTTCAAAACTAGCTGTTCCCGCGGATCCGCCCACGTATCATTTTTTTCTATCCCGCACAATTATTCACCGCGTACACTTTATAGTGTGATAACGATTTTTAATAATCAATTGATTTTTTCGTACAGGTTTTATTTTGTTACTAACAGAAAGCAAATTAAAAATTCTAACACTACCCAGTAAAACTGACTATTCAATCATTTTGGTCGTAATTTTATGAGTTTTAAATTTTTTCACGGTGCCTTATTTTTTTTTTTGTTACTAACATAAAGCAGTCATTTCTTACAAATTCAAACACTTTACAGTAACACCGTACATGGAATGAGATTTTATTCCAAATTTCACGAGTCTACATTTTTCTCATAACCCTAATTATTTTCCAAAAATAAAATGTAGGTCAAGTTATGCCTCCTAACTTCAGCTATCAGCTAAAAAATCAGTCCCGGAGATTATAGCAGGAATAAAAAACATTTTGAAAATTGTTTTTGATATAGTTACCTTATATACAATAATATGTATTTAGTAAAAACTTGTTAATTTGACATTACAAACAGATACTTCAATTTCATTTATTAGTATAGGTAGACATAGCGAATAATAATTTGTGAAAAATCAATTTCTATAAGAAAGTAACCAATATACATGTAGTCCACAAATTTCGTTATTTGGTCCATGCTGCATGAATTCGTATTGAAATAAGTCACGATTCTAACGTCAGTTATTGCAAAATTGTGACATTGACTACAGAATCGTCCACCCACCGGAACAAACCAATATAAACACTTTGTAGTAGACGCCAGAGTGACCGTGATGCTGGTAAGAAGTTTTTCACTTGTAATCTCAATGATGCTTCTTCTTCTTAGTTAATGGCAATCTGTGTGTACACACAATTTGTGCCAATGTCATGTGGGTAAGATTTTCAATCTTGTATCAGCGTTACCAAGCTCCAACAAAAACGGTGGCCCATCCTGCTCGAACTTTTCATGGAGTTTTGTCGGCACCTCAGAATGTATGCTACGCGTTGTCTTCTATAATAAACTTAACTTGAACACAATAACTAAGCTATTTCACACAAAACGCCACCAAGATTACATGATATAGAGTCAAGTACACAAGTTTAATGAATTAAAGAAAACAATTGCTACATGTCAGACTGAGATCCCGCCAAAACTCGCCACAATGATGCTCTTCCCTTCCCAAATATGAATCGATACTTACCAGAGGACAAAATTAAAAAGCAACTATTTAGTAAAATCTCCTTAGTATACAGCTTCTTCTTTCTAACTCTCCTGAAAAATAATATTTTTATTATCATGTTCTACTACTATTAATACTTATTCTATTATATTTGTTTTTTTAATTATAACCTTGGAAAATCAAGCATCATAGACTTTTTTTTGTTCCATTTTTAAAAGTGGTATCATTTTAAAACACAAATCACATATTATAAATATTTATTTCCAGTAACCTATACGATCTACGCTACTGTTAATTTATGAATATCTGTGTGTGTGTGTGTGATTCTGAAATTCATTTTTTTTTCTTATCAAGGTTATAAACAATATATTTTGTTTTTTGTCATATCTATTATTTTACACAGTAGGTATATGATATATATATATATTTCTAATCTGTACACATAAAAGCTTATAATCTATAAAAGATGATTTTTTTAAATGAAAACTTGTGTCAAAACAAAAGACAGCAATGAAGAATGATAAATATAAAAGCATATAAAAAAAAAACAAAGGTTAAACTCAAATAAAATAAAAGGTTTTTAAAAGGTACAAGGTATTTATTGTTCAAGCGCCTACTAGATAATAACGAGACACACTTTATGACATTTGATTTTTACCCAAAATAATTTTAAAAGTAAATCTAGAAACTAAAAAATTCAGCGAGACGGTAAACCAACGCACTCATCGCAGATGAAAAAAAAAATACATATCGAAAATCATTGTCATATTAATATTTGGTCTAATTTTATAATCAATAAAGTAAAAAATAAAAAAACTACATACATACATTTATCGTATTATTTAATATATAATTAGTACTCTACATAGACAACGACGCGATCAATGAGTGAGTGAAAAAAAACTAATAGCAATGTTGCTAACGCGAAAAAAAAATTACCTATAACTTGTTAGTATTTTAAGATAATGTATTCTGACAATGAAAAAAAAAAAATCCTAGAAATGTAAATTATTAAAAGAGAAGCTAAACTAAAAAATTACTAACGCAGAAAAAGAACGAAAAAAACTCGAACAGGGCTCATAATTATTCTGTAAAATTACAAAACTAATTTAGATATGATTCATATTAACTCAAATAGAATTCACAAATATAACTCAAGCATCTATAGGTAATTTTAAACGTAACTTACCTACGTATTCACACGTAGGTAAAAATTTTGAACAGGTTTTTTCTTACGGTTCTATAATAAACTATATCAAAAATTATAAAATAAACACCATTTTGAACGACATCCGTGTCCATTGAACTATATGTTACTTTTATTATTAACCAGATATTGATAAGTATAAAGGGTATACATGTAAATTATATAAAAGATCCATCATTGTACCCGGAGCTATATTAAAAAAGTTATATTTCTATAGAAACTATTACTCGGAGTCAAATAATTTGGAAATATTTAATTCACAAATCCATTTAAACGGAAATATGTATTTTCTATCGAAAATCGATTAGTAAAAATTAGACCTCATGAATAATATTTTAAATTTTAATGACAACTTAGAAAACACAAATTTGAACGTTTATAATATGTTCAAAACAATGATTAAATCGCAGCCTTTTGTTTTCCCCATATTTATTCCGTTGAGAAAGAAAGAATCATGAATACATTATTTCATTTTAAATGTGCTATTAGAAACATAGTAATACATAACTTTTTTTCGAAAACTTCTTTTAGAGATAGAAAAAAGCGACTTCAGTTTCAAAACAAATAAACCTATATAAATCCATGCGTTTCCAAATATCATCGGGCTCGATTAATCTGAATTATATTGTTTAACCTCTTCTTAAACAGGTACAAAGTATTTTTCTAAATTATCAATTTAGGAAAAACTTTTTCAAAAAAATTTTTCTTTATTGTAGCACTATATTGATTGCATGAGGTATGGCCATGGCGGATTGACATGTGAAGAGTCTGGGGTTGCTAGATTAAATATTGAGTTTTAGTTAGGGTGCTAGTTTAAAAATTTACTTTCCTTTTTGAGTGTTATAATTATTGTATAATCAGTAACGAGGCAAATCGAAGAATGAAGATATGCAGAAATCTATGTTCAGATGTTATAATTCGTGATTTTTTTTTTAAAGGGATATTAAGTTATGTTAGAATTCAATCTGATTTGAAATAATTTAAAGACCCGTTTTGATACTAGGACAAGAAAATATAAATTTTATTCCAACGCTTCAGACAAAACTCTCCAAAGAACATAGTATTAAGGCAGTTGGCTCTTGTTCTTCCAAACTGACATTATGGCCATACCTACTAATATATAATGACGAACTTTAAATAACTGAATAAAAAAACAAAAAATAATTATTAGTAACTCATGCCTAAGTACCAGGGTTAGAAAAAAAAATATTTTGTTTTTTTATATAAATAGTTTAAATTGTTTTAAACAAATTTTTTTTTATTTTGTTTTTTTTTTATGTTTTTTGTTTCTTTCTAGTTTAGGCCATTAATTTCAAATAGACCTACATTAATGGATACACAATGGATAAACATTTATTTTATGTTGCGTACGTACCTATCTTTAATTCGTACTAAACGCTTTACATTTACCTGTGTGTTCTAACTAATGTTAATTTTTTGAAATTATTATCATTTATAACTTTGATCGATTTGAACTGAATATTATAATGTATGTTTTAAAAATACGGGTTATCTTGTCCTATAAATGTATGCACCAAATTTTATTTGTCAATTAATGATACTTTGATTTTGAATAAATGACTTATCGTAAAAGTAATATGTTTTATTTAATTACAATGCCAAAAGAATTACATAAGTACAAAAAAAAAGAAAAAAAAAATAGCATAGACTCAACTGGTTTTGTGTAAAGCTATTTAGAGCCCTAAATATTAATTTATTTTCATTTATATTTATTCATTTGTTTTGATAAGTAGTTTAAGATTAGCCATAAAAATGAAACAATATAAGGAAAACAATGAAAAGCTGGCGTTAACGCCAGGTCAGTGCTCGAGGGGTTAATTGTTTATACATTATTTAAAACTTTTTATATTCTTTGTTTTTAAACATGTGTTTTTAACAACTTGTTTTAATCATGCCAACCCTGCTAAGTACGAAGCAAATGTTAAAAGCAAACCCATTCAAAAATCTCATATAACGCTTAAATGAAAATTCAGAAGCAATTTTAATCCTATAAGTAATACACGTATTACAACCGACTTTTTTTTTTTTTTTAAATTTACGATTTGATACTCTATGCATTTGGCATAATAATGTTTCTGAACGTATATATAAAAAAAAACCGGTTTCTGAATACGAGAAAAAAATGAAGTACTTTATTTAATCAAAATTTTATTCAAAACAAATTAACTAAAAATGTAAAAAAAGAATGACCCAAATATCCACTTCCCAATTAATTATTATTTGTTTATCCTATATTTATCATAGACATAACTTTGAAGTTTTAGATAATAATGACTAAGCAGTTTTTTATTATATATATATATATATATTTATAGATAAACATATATGTACAAAATGAAAAACTAGGAAATAAAAAAATTAGACATCTATTACTTTAATCAATATATTTTCCCCCCTTTAGGCTCACGAGTACGAACAAACATAAAATAATAATATGAATGGTTTATTATAGATTTATTTTTTTATACTGAACGTGACTGACTGGCCATCTTGAATCATCGACTATAGACAATTATAAAACGTCACAAAACAAATAGGTCCGTAATGAAAGTACATTTTATTTTTATTTTCACACCCAAATATCTATATTACACATATTTATCTAATCATGATATTCACCAATGGCCAACGTTAACACGAAACTAATCTAGAACTACAAAAACAAAAAAAAAAATTAGACACAATGAAATGTAAGATTATATGTACTGTTTTATTTATCGCACAACGGGGTTATTCGGGACTCAAGATTTAGTAAATTAATCTAAAAAAAAATAGATATGTAATATCTTTCAGAATCAACTCCCCTTGTCATTTAAAA
Organism: Samia ricini; assembly: GCA_014132275.2. Taxonomy (NCBI): domain Eukaryota; kingdom Metazoa; phylum Arthropoda; class Insecta; order Lepidoptera; family Saturniidae; genus Samia; species Samia ricini. The sequence continues at coordinate 31,179,191 of AP028170.1, read as the reverse complement.
TAAATTAGGTTAGTTTTCAATATGGTAGTTATTTCTATTTTATCTGTAATTGTTAAATTTTAATTGGTGAAATAATAAGGCAACAAAGGAATTTTTTTAAGTTGTCCCCATAACACCCCGTCAAAAGGTATTTTTCGCCACAATTTTTTTTTAAATTACTTTAACATCAGCGGAAACTAAATATTTGTGCCACTGTAGCATATTATGATGCACGTTATAATGATGATTAAAAAAAAAAACCACACACTGCAGGTAATTTAATTTAGAGAAAAAAAAAGATATATTGTCTATGCTTCATAGTACGTCCTGTCGTTTCAAGCAACAGAGTATTACATAACTTCACACGACCATAGACAAGACCTGATATCGATGGAGCAGCAAGATTTAAAAGTGATCATCGATTTTAAATAATCAACACATATATATATAATAATAATAATAACGTGCGTCAGCGGAACTAAGAATAAAATCGACTGTAATCCATATCTACCTCTCCATTTCTCTTTTTTTTTTCTTTTTTTTTTACTTTTTTTTCTTATCTTTCTTTACAAGAGGTAGACCGGTAAATCTGTCCGATTTTGTACTCTTTCGGTATTCAGCTAAATAATGGGACAAAATGGTACACTACCGCGTGTTATATACATACTGCTACGAACATTTAGGAATAATGAAACGATTTTTTTTATTTTTTTTTTTCTGTCCAAGTTGCTCGTATGGACCAAAAGCGACAGTTTCACAATTTGACAACCCTGACTGTTTGGAAAAAAATCTCAACCCGAGTGACTTTTAAACGAACATGCTACAAACGATCGAGTAGTGTACGCAATAAGTTCCGTCGGTTTTAAACGCTTTATTGGTTAGAGTCGGCCAGCTCGGCCTGGTTGTCGAAAGTCTCCGAACTGTCCTTATGGTCCGGATAGAACTCCCTGTATATTTTATCCAGAAGCGATTGTCTGAAAAAGAAGAAAACATAAAAAAAACACACAAACAATACTATAGACAAACGAAAACACGTAATCGTACTCTGACAATGGGGAGGGAGGCAGGTCAAAAATAAGCAAAATGTCGGTTACGTAATACACCACCTAAGACGCCAATCGTTTAGCTACTTCAATAGTTACAGGCAAAATGAGATCGGATCCCGATTAAATGGACGCGAGTTCGAATCCGCCTAACTAACTCTAAAATCAGCCTGAGCTTTAGATGAAGGAAGACATCGTGAGGAAACCATAGCATGGTGGTGAGATATTTTCTAATAATCCCCGCCTGGGTAGTTACCACCCTCAAATTTGAATCTTGTCGCCAAACACCAACAAGTGTATTGCGGGATCATCACTTGAGAACCAGTATCTCTAGGCTTAGTGTGTTTACCTTCCTTGACCATATCGTCACTTAACATCACGTGAGATTGTGGTCAAATCACTTAACCTATACAATGTAATAAATAATAATAATAATAATAATTCATAATGTAAAAACAAAAATTTGGTTAAATTTTTTTCTTATCACAAAAAGTATGTGATATTCTTGTAAAAAAAAAAAAATTATCCTTACTTTTAGGAAATACAAATATTTACTGAATAATTAAAGAACTGTTTTAATCAAAAACATATCGAGTTGTAATTTAATTTTGAACACTATCCAATTGACGAAAATATGACTAGCATGACTAGAGATCTTTTTACTACTTGTTAATTTAATTACATTTTTTTTCTTTATTCATTTGTTTTTGATTTTTTTGTGCAATTTGTTTATTAGTTCTTCTTCTGTTCGTTTGTTTGTTCTTAGGCTTGCTCTTTTATTTTTTATTAGCGTATATTTATGACTATCACGTGTATTCAAATCAAAACGAACCTAAGCAATTTATTTAAAGTTAAAGCTACGTTTAAGTGCGAATTCAGGACAAGACAGAAACCGCACAACACCACGGGGGTTACTTTGTTTTTTAAAGGTGATTTTGAAACAAACAGACTCAATTTACAGATCATCCATTACGGACATCTTGACTCTATTGTAAGTTCACCGGAAGATAGTTATTATATAGAGAAGTAACACTTACTTGGCAGCTAATCCTCCACCGGGCGGCAGCCCGGGTATGTTCTCGTCAACGAGCTGCTTCAGCACCATAGAGAAATGGGAAGAGACGTCCTCAGAACACTCGTCGGTACCTTGGTTTTTATCGATCAGTGCTGAAAATGATTAAATTAACCCTTATATAACAAATACTATTTCCATACGATGATATCAGGCAGGTTGCAGGCACAACATGCAGTAGAGTAGCCAGGGAGAGATCAGAATGGAGTAGGTTGGAGGAGGCCTTTGCCAACTGGCAAACGGACTTACAGAAAGTTAAAAAGCACCAAATACACGAATAATTTTAAGCATGTACGCACTATTATAAAAAAAAAAAAAAAAAAAAAAAAAAAAAAAAAAAAAAAAAAAAAAAAAAAAAAAAAAAAAAAAAAAAAAAAATTGTATATCTGTTGTCCGAAATAAAAGGCATTATTTCCATAACAAAACATCTAACTCTAGAATGTTCCCCACTCGAATTGATAGTTAATGCCTTAATTAAAGAACATACCATTTTCGAAAAATGAACGCACATTTGTGCAGTTCATACAAAACTTTTGAATATTATTACAAAAGTGGATTTATTTTTCCAAGTTTTTCATTAAAGGCTACTTACTGCTTGCAGTACGATAATTATATAGCATAGATGTATAATTGTCATATGAGATTAAAATATGTATGTATAATTGATTGATTTTAAGTAAAGAGAAACCCGTAAACCAATTATTTTTGTCGAGTTCGATATATTTCAGTTGTGCTAAAACTAAATTCTAAAACTGGCAACCCTCTGCGAGGAATATACGACCGGTCAAGCTCACAGATTACAAATTCCAAACCCCATCCAAAGCGGAAACAGAACGGCTACAGAGAAGGGAATGACGGATGCGGACGTTATATAAATAAGCCGTTAGAATCTCGCTTCGATGTCTATTTTTCAACAGGGTAAAATCCTGTTTACCTATTTTTAAACTCGCCGCCTACAGTTAGTTAACACAATGCCCACCGTGGAACACAATTATAGATCGACAATGTTGACGATGCATGACTCATTTTCACTTATCAGTCGTCGTTCGTGTATTGCGTCGCTTCTTTCACTTTGCTATTAACATAGAGTACGTATATAAAATCCAGATAGGCCAATTCATACAAACCAATTAGAAAGTTAACACGGATTTATGTATATAACTCGTAAGGATTTAAGTTTGCAGCTAAATCTGAACAATTACCGACAATGTTGACGAGACTAAAACAATTAAGGCGGTAGGTAGATATGAACTACATTGGTTTTAAATTTATTTCAATTTAAAAATAAACAACAGTAATACCCCGCTTAGCGCGACCCCGTCACGCGCGGTTTCACTATAACGCGAATGTCAAATTTCGCGCTCAAATGCCTCGCATTACGCGAAAGAGTGCGTATAAACATAATGTAAAGACAATAGATGTATTTTTCCTTAAAAAATAAGAGTATGTATCGCATAAAGTGTTCTTAGAATTAAAGTGATTGATTAAAATGATTTGTATTTTTTTGTATTAAATTTTGACTATGTTCAATCATGAACCTCGATATACGCGATTTTCAGTTAACGCGATTTTTTTCGGAACGTATCCCTCGCGTAAAGCGGGGTATTACTGTATTGTCTAGAGGTGGCAGTTCATAGAAGTAAAAAACAAATATTATTACCACTCGAATTTTTATTAGTGTCATCATTTTAGACCTATTTTTTAATTTTCAAACAATAAAAATGGAAGAAGCTATTTTAAAGGCTCAAAATGGTACGCTTAAATCTCATCCGTATACAGCCTAGAGCGGCATCGTAAACCAAATCTAACACTGTTAACGCTTACTTAAAAAGAATAGTTATCTTAGCAGTTTTCAATCAGTCGCTGTAATTGTGATGTATAAAAGTTGAAAACATTCTTCCATATGTATTAGGATGCTTATCTAATCATAATACACCGCTTACAGTTCTGCAGCTTCGAATTTTTTTTCTATTTCTATGCAATTCTCCGTCTAGAGGTTTCCATTAAATTTTACTGTACTCTATGGCTTAATAATGAACATTTACAAACTTATAACAATCCCTCATAAATTAATGTACCTCAGATAATTTATAGTAATTATTTAAGCTCCGTCTAATTGCGATTTTAATTCTAGAAACACTGAACCGATTTTCATGATTTTTAATTTATATCGAGTTGTAACTGCTAAAAGTATTTCGTTATTCGTATTATCAGGCCCAGGAGATGTATTAGCCTTTTGCGAGTTTTATGCATAAAGCACTTCGTTTCTTAAGATTTCTGGTTTTTCTTCATTATCGTCTTTATCATTATCTATTATTATTTCGTGTACATCCAGCATCTCATATGAGTAGAGTTGACTATATAAATTAGTTGCAACTTCTAATAATAGTTGTCACTTAGTTTAAACCCCCTTATGTTACAAAGGCTTGGAATTTATTATTTTGTTTCTTTTAGGGCTTTGTTACGTATTTTACGATTGATTACGTGTTTCATTTCCTTTTTTTTTTAGCTATGACAGATTTTATTCTATGAATAATTTTCTTGCTAATTGCTATTAATTCTTTTAGAACATTCTTGTCGTTGCTGTTTTCGAGCAATTGTTTTCTTTGTATGATTATTAATTCTCTTCTTTTTACTTTACCCAAATCATTGGTTATTTGGGAAACAATAAAATAAAGCAGTAAATAGACAATACAGAAAAAAAAATTATTACGTGCAAATTGCAAAGGAACCGTTATAGTTTGTTGGAAATACCAATATCGTATGGAATAAACCGGAAAAATCCATCGATCGGTAGTCTAGTTAAGTCATAAATAGGATGTGATCGCGCATTAGGCATTCCCAAAATACAAACAAAATTGAGTGAATCGAAACAAAAACAACAATCATAGATAGTTATCCAAATGAATACCATTTTATAATCGTGTCTCCCTTCGTATTTATATAAATAAAATGATAGAAGTCTGTGGTTGTGTATTAAGGATTTGAGAAAAGTTGGTATAAAATCTCAGGACATATCAGGAGCGAAGGGAGTTGCAAATTTACAGGAGCAAAAAAAAACCTGTTCTTTTTGGACATATGGTGGTTCTTTTCAAATTTTTTTCAAAATTGTGTCAATTTATACTGCTGACAAGGAGGAAAGGGGTGGGTTTTACCGGATTTGTCCTAGTTTAGAGGGCATCCAGAGAGCGTCCGGGCGGGAATTCACTGTATTCTGGGTTTAAAAATTTAAAATCTTGGGCCGCCCGCGACACACGCAATGTGCCCGCACTGTTTTTTATTACACTATGTTTAAAAAATACTATTGACATGTCCGGATTCTAAAATCCGGGGTATTCACGCGTTTTGTCCTGGTTGCCAATTTTTAGAGGCGGTAACCCTAGTAAAAAGGTTATTATCAAGTTAAAACTTATTAAATAGTTAGGAAATTAATACGGAACGATTGAAACTTTGGACCATTGAAACAACATTTAAAAACATCGATCGCAATGAATTTACCTATCCAATCAACCGGCTAAAACCCCGGGATAGGATAACCTAGATTTAAACTTATATTGATCGCAGCTAAGCAACCTTCAGAGTGCAATGTACTTAGGGTTTCAGCTTTTTATATCAGAACTAAAACAATAATATTTCCCTCGAAAAGAATTGGAGAAAGAACCATGGAGTATACATTTTATAATGACCTCGAAATAAAATTAGTAAGGTGAACGTACCACTGCATTCCGATAACGTGACTTTAAAACGTATATTATATCTAGAATCTACTTTTACCTTTAAACTGTACAGATTTAATTTAATTTAATTAAACCACAAAGTTTTCTAATGTTTAGTAACGAACTGATAAAAAAAATGCTAACACCATAAGCCAAAAGTACTGATTTACAATTTTTTAACCATAACATGACATAAGCTCATGCTTGTTATCCCCGAAGGGTTAGGCAGAAGTGAAATAGCGAACTACACCACCCACATTTCGCCGAGCTTAGTTCCGTCCCAGATGTGACAAGGGGCGAGCCTGTCGCCATATCGGGCACAAATACCAAACTCTGATGATACTGAGTAGAAAAATCCAACATCACTTGACCCGACCCGGGGATCGCACCCGAGACCTCAAAACGACAGTCGTACCGTAATACAACTACGCTAAAATACAATTTTTTTTACACCATAAAGGTGGCAAACGGGCATGCGATCGGCCTGATGCTAAGCGTTCAATGTAGTCTACGGACGCCTGCGCCACTAGACACCAGACCACAGGTGCATTGCCGAATCTTTAATAATCCTATCTGAATTCACCACACTAGTCAGTCGGGCATTAGAAAATAACCTTACCATCATACCATGCTTTCATCACGATATTTTCCTTCAATGAAGTTCACATTTATTCAAAAATTGTTGGACTGGATTCGAATCTAATTCGATCGAATGTTAGCCCGACCCTACCACACTAATCAACATTACTTCAACAGAATAATTTACGTTAAATAATAACATTAATCGGTATTAAATCATCACTATTAAAAGAAACCATTGACACTGGCGAATGCGACAACGACAACGACAGTTGAAGAAAACATTAAAAAAAGAAACTCAATCATTAACTTTGTGCCTACCGTCCGATATTTATAATACGCAAATTTTAAATAAAAATAAAGCAATCAGCAATGTTAACGCAAATATAAATACATATATATTATATTATCTTGTATGCTAAAATCGATAAGGAGTCAAGTTAAATAAGATTACACATACAAATGAGGCTTCATTTATATTATTACAAGGGCATTTGCCGTAAACGACACCACCGCGATTGACGTCTTTCGTGCGCATTCGTTTCATTGCTTTAAAAATGACCGACGAATTATAAAAAAAAATGAAAGCCAAACTAACCAAATTCTGGCTCAATACTAAAGCAATGAAACTAAATTTTAGAGTTTTTAAAACACTTTAATATATATATATATTATGTTATATAACAAATACGAATGACAAATACAAAATTACTTAATAATTTTTTTTGTAACTTTTCCAAGAGATTTAAAGTTAATATCACAAATAGTTAGACATCTCACAAGGTTTTACACATAGTAGTTATTTTTCCTATAGGTATGCTCTTTGATGAATTTAGCAAAAGAAAAATATTAAAATCAATTAACTACGAAGCTATAAAAACAAATCAACCTATCGATGTCTTTACTAAAAAAAAACAGTTATTAATTATTATAGAGACAGACAGACGTTTTGGTGTAATCAAAAAGGTAGCGCTTCCTTCAATAAAATAAAAAAAAACAAAGTTCTATAGATTCATTTCTAGTTAACTATAAAACATACCTACCTAATATTTTTTATGTAAGTAAAATTTACTAAAGTGCTAACAGACGCGCGGACTGGACCACGTACACTAAGACTATCAGTCGTCTTGTGTACACTGTCAGGTACGGACGTTATTATCGAAACACAAAAGAAATATAAATTGTTATCTATACATGTAACGAATATACAGACAGACAGAGTTGTATTTTATAATATGTATGGATTTAATCGCGGCGTTTATACTGCCGCTACAGCAATAGGAATTTTTTCGCGCTTCGATGATCGCGGCCGTGCGCAAAGTGTGACTGATACATACCGTTGTCTGACGTTCCGTACCATGTACGCGTTCCGTTCCGCGCGTCTGTTATGGCAAAAGTCATATTCTTATAAGACTTTGTCATACAGCATAGTCCACCGGTGATCACGCTTAAGCAAATTAATCAATAAACGTAAACTTGACTCGCCATTGCCAGGGAAAGATTTCCAGCGGACGGCCCCGGGGGGTTTTAGTGGGTATTTCTGGGCGCTTCACGCCCGGGCGAGTCCCACACTGGCACGGCGTTCGTCCCTCCGTGCCCCCTTACCTATTGCATTGGGGGACTCCGGTCTCACTAATGCAATAGGTAAGGGTAGTGCGTAAATGCATTTCCCCCCGTCAAAAAAAAAAAGGGAAAGATTACCAAAATTTTACATAATTAAATTACATTATAGGTGTAGTTAAAGATAATAATCTGAAAAATGTTTAGATACTTTGTACCAAAAAATACAGGTATTTTTAAGTAGAGGTAAGAAGGGGAAGGCGATTAGACTAAAACCTAATCACGTATCACCAGAGAGTTATTAAAGGTTGTATATCAAGCAGTGGAAATCAAACCTACATTATACAAAAGAAGGGAAGCCAGACAGACAGGCGCCGTAACCGTTTTGGTAAGAAAGCTGTTCACCCTCCCATAAGTTATCACTTCAGTAATATACATTAAACGCAAATAAAGTCAGTATAAACTATAACTAAAACAAAACGAGTTACATAATAATATTAACAGAGACAAAAAGTTCCAAACATAACCTAGTTTATGGTACAAAATTAAAATCGTTGTTTACAAAATTACTCGTCAAGAATTCCTTACGTTCCAATGTCAACGCTACATGAAAGTTTATCCACTGCCTCTTGGCTTAACAAGTGACTAATTTTATGCCACTAGTCCTATAAAATAAACAAAAAACGCAGGTAATTCATTTTTTGCAAAAATATTTTACTTGTTGACTCAAATTCATTTATCTAAACTCGTCAACCGAAATATCTTAATTATATTGTGTACGATATATGGAAAAACCTAAATGTCTACACCATGACAAAAACCTCAGAATTGAGATAAAAACACCACAAAATTCGACATTTGGCACGTTTATTTGTTTTGACACTTCATAAGTAGGAGTCCAGATAGAAATGATTTTTCAAATGATTGAATCAGGCCAAATGCGTTATAAAAATGAAAAAAAAAAATCATCATATTTAGAGTTGCACGAATTACACACCTCATACCCAACTGCATATTTTAATAATATCCGCCTAGGTAGCCCCACCACCGAGTTTGAAAAGCTGTCGCTAAGAACAAATAGGTATATTGCGGGAACATCACTTGGATTGATACTGGCAACTCTAGGCTTAGTGCCAACTCACCATCCTGGAGCACATTGATGCTTGACACCAGAGTCTACCCCGTGTCGCCCCCCATCCCAAATGCAGCGGACGGCCCCGGGGGGTTTTAGTGGGTATTTCCGGGCGACTCTCGCCCGGGTGAGTCCCACACTGGCACGGAACTCGGAACTCCGTGCCTCCTTATCTATTGTATTTGGAGGACTCTGATCCTTCAAATACAATAGATAAGGGTAGTGCGTAAATGCATTTCCCCCCGTCAAAAAAAAAAAAAAAAAAACGGGGAGACTCTGGTCATTTAAAAATAAAATCTCCAACACGAGGGAACGACTATATTTATAACAAACGAGAACTCTATAAGCGTAAAACAAGATCATGTGAGGCCACTTGATAAAGAATATACTCAAGGCTTTATACCCAAATGTAGGCGGATTCAATCTAAATGTAGAAACAAAAACATTATATTTTATAGGCTTGCTTTTCATATATGGAGTAAAAATAATGTCAGCTTTTAATTTTATAGTACCAATCAGAAATCTAGTCTACCTGACGGTAAAAGAATTACTGTAATCCATGGCCATTATAACCAATCTAAAATGGGACGAGAACCTTCCATCCAAGGTTAGTTAGTCACTAGAGACCGCTTAACTGGAACACCGACAATGCGTGTTAGCCCCATATCCTTCACATAGACTACTTTACGCCAGAAAACGTTGAAACATTTACGCTTATGCTAGTTTTGCTCACAACTGTGACAGATCTGGCCGAAGATATGACTGCTAAAATGTCCCATAAATGTTTTCAACTTGACTCTGATAACTAACGAGCTGCTGGCGAATGACTCGATCTCTACGTAGACAAACACTTGCTGGACTGCCCGACTTCGAAGTTAAATGTGAGTTAGGGTTTCGAACTAAAGCGCAAACATACATTGGCGACGTGGGTGCTGATCATCAGTTCACGTCAATTTATTAATGCTAATAATCTAATATTCTCTACCCTTTTCAAGGTGGTCTGTCGTCATACACCATGATTTGCGTATCTCATTTAGTCAGGAAATCCCTCGCGTCCATAAAAAATGGTAAGACTAGAAAACAATACCATGCTATAGCTTCATCAGTGATTACCTTCACATTATCATCGATCTATATCAAGTCCAAGCACGTTATCCACTTAACAGGTTCGCTGCCGCATGGAAAGTAGAAATTCTCCCCCGGGGCCAAAAGTGTTCATAGTTTGATTGACTTTAAAAGTGATTGGTTAAGATTATTATTAACTTTATTTTATATATTTGGGTGTTTTACTGTATTCTGAGCGAGGTGATAAAATGCACCGCACCGGTGCGTGCTAGGCAGTGGGAATGGAATGGGCATTCCCAGTGCCGAAGAACGCACGAGTGCGTTGTCAGTATTTGTCATGAAAGAAATTTACTAGACGCTAGCCCGCACCGGTGCGTGGTCGGCACTCCGCGCTACACCCCCTTCCCCGCACCGGTGCGTGCTTGGCAGCGAACCTGTTAACGACTATCATTCCTACCACCTACCAAATGAAGTTTTGCCGATAACATCAATTAGGTACCTACCTAGCTACCATTGCGATTGGAATTCAGAACGTGAATGTTGGCCGTGTAAACGTATCAAGTCGATTATAGCCCACACTTAAAACCATCGAAGCAAACTGTGTTACCTAGATGTAACGCATAAAACTTATTACCTATCGTTAGTTAATAGACACTTATCTACCGATAATTTATCAATATTCACTCAAATATGACTCACAAATACGATAACATACTGACACACTATTTATTATTACGCCAGTCTTATATTTATATTTCTATGAGTACCGTACTTCACTGATTGTAAAGAATTCCCTCATCCCAATCTGTGGAGCTATGCAACGATAGAAAAATACATATACCGGGAAAAAAAATGTCGACGAGTTGCAAATAACCAAAGGACTACATGCAACGGTGGCACGATTCTTTTATGACAAATAAACAGAGAAATAGTTTGAAGGGAAAAGTTCGTGATCAACGGACACTAATCTATAACTTGTGTACCATAGAAATACACAAAATAAATAAACAATAAATAAAATAACGGTACTTTCATAGAAGCGAATGCTATACTTCGGACCACCTACAAAAATTATATTAAAACGAAACAAATTAGAAACTACTTGTAATGGGAAATCATTTAAACAAATTTATTTTTATTTGTGATCTATCAACGGTCAAGGCCTCTAAGTAGATCTGGATATGCACTGGATGGCAACACTATGTACTGGACAGTGTTGCCTAACGTCCCGATTTTGGCGGTTTTGAAATCAAAATTAAACGCCCCGCGAGGGACAGGCTCAGTGAGATAACTCGATAGTGCGCCCAGTATGCTTTTTATTCAGAAAACGAATAAGACTCAACTATTTAACGATAAAGTGAATCTTTATTCTTAATTTTATATTTTTCAATGCCTATTCTTGCTATCTATTGTCCCGTAAACATAATTTTAAATTAAACATAAAGATAAATATTCAAAAACATTTCATAATATGCATCTTTTTACTGTCCCGATTTCGTCGAAAGAATCCCGCTTTTTTCACTCAAAAAGTTACAAAATACCAACATAGCAAAAAAAAAATTAGCAACACTGGTACTGGATGGCAACACTATCTACTGGATGACAACACCATGTAATGGATGGCAACGCGACGCACTTATGACGAATTTTGCAAAAAAAAAAAAAAAATTATGGTAGTCATCTGGCGAGCTCGATTGCTGCTGGTTCCTATACTGACTAATACCGGAGCACGACGTACCGAAATTTGTCATCATGACGGAGTTTTCACCGTATGAATGGAACCTTTCGGGCACGAAAACCCTACAACCCCGCAATATTATAAATAAACATTTAAAAATGTCAGCCCTTAAAGCAGTACATGGCAGCAATAGGGAACTTTGATTCATACTTTAAAGGCACAAGTCCGAAGCAAACAAATATTATAAAGAAACACATACATCGAAAGTAAGTACATTTGGACCAAAGAGACGTGGACAATCACATCATGTACACTACGTGGGTTAACAAGATGGAAGGAAGTTTCGCCAGACACAATTATAAAAATGTATTATATACCAAATGCTTAGAATTTTAAATAGTCATAAAATTGTCTACCGATTATATTACTAGGGTAGCATAATTTTACGCTGAATCGCGTGCAGACCACCCATTATTAGTATTCAACGTGCATTCGCAAGCGTAAATGATACGACGATTTAATATTTACTTAACGGGCTTCATCGTAGTTTTCTATGCACGAAATGAGTTCTAGTCAGACATTATAACAGTACAATCATATTATGTAAGGAAAGGGAACATACAAGTAACAATAACTCGTAACAGAGTAGCACACTGGCTTGTAGCAAAGATTAAAAACGTATAACTAAGGCTGGCGTGCATCATCTAAGCTTATATTTGACAAAAGTCAAATCCGTAGTTAAATCTACAGTTAGACAAAAACGTGTTGCACCATCCGAGTTTAGCTTAAATTACGTCATAATTTAACTGTAAACGTAACCCACGAAATTTGGGCGTTTAAAATTTAAACCAAGTTTATTTCGATTGTCATGTCATCTGCCAACGATATTTAAGAGATCCTATTATTTATATTGTACAAAAATATGTCTCTATTGTAAAATATTTCGTGGGAATTGTCTTCTAGCGATGTTTTCTTTTTTTGTTTCAAGCTAATACCATCATTTTTTTTACATAAAATGTAAAATGTTTTTATGTTTATCAATAAGTGTTTGAAGACTTAATATTTCAGATTTTGTAAAGCTACTAATTTTATCCTTAAAACATAAACACGAATGAATAAGTAATAATACTCGGCAACAATAATAATTAAAATGTCTTTCATTAGGATATATATTACAGTAATAAATGTAAGACATATACTATCTTTTTTAATTCTTGATAAACTTACTTGGTTTTTACAGTTAATAGAATTTGATCCGTAACGAAATATATCCACAATTTTCGTTTTAGTCCAAACTGACAACAATAACAACACGTTTGTTTTCGATTTGTCAATATTGTTTTTGACATTTTTAACGATGTTACCATACATAAAATATTCTCCTTAATATTTATTAGGAGATTGATGTATCTTTCAACTGACAACCCTTTTAACTTTAACCCTTACTAAAAGTTGGGTTGTGCACTCGAAACTTTGCTACTGCTATGGTTACAGATATAGTAAAGATTAAGTTTAAATTTAAACTTTACTATAACTGGACATTTCGTGCACTCCACCCTAACACACGAACGTAACTTTTAGTTTATTTTTTACTTTAACCAAAACACTAATTTCATTAAAGATGGTCTAATAGCTATGGTGGATGGTCTAGTGGTCTAATGGTTAAAGATGGTAATATAATTAATTCTTAATACGACCCAAACCATACATTGGATAAAGTCAATAAAAAACACAATCCAAAAACCATTTTTTTTTTTTACATCGATATTGTTAAACATAAATCATTCTGAAAATCCAATAAAAGGTAAATATAGCTCTAAAACAATTAAAACTGATTACGCGTTTCGTGAAGTCACCTATAGATTTGAGTACTGTGCAATATAGCTCATTATAATTCTTAACACGACGTGCGATCATAATAACATGGAAGCAACCGCTATGGCAAATTAATCGATGAAAAATTTATACAATACTAATTTGAAATTATCCAGCGCTGTTTCATATAATAATATACAGGCTATGTTGCAAAATGTGTGTCATACATTAAATCACGACTTCCACCGTCGATCTAGTGACTGATCGTCATAATTTTAATACTAGAAGTAAAGACAAGTTGGCCGGAACCACGCTTTAGGTTAAGTAAGTGTAATAAAAGCTTTATAGGTATTAGTATTCGGTTTTACAATAAGATCCCAAGTAAAATTACCGATTTACCTGACAATGAGTTCAAGTATTATGTCAAGCAAGTTTTAATCTCAAAAGGTTATTACAGGGTGGATCATTACGTGAACGATAGTGATGTCTGGAAATAACCCACATCTCTGTGCTTCCACTAAAAACTACGATTGTATAGTTTTTTATATGACAAAAAAAAATTATATATATTATATTTATGAAAAAAAAAGAACCAGATCGAGTTTCTCGCCTGCGCTCTTCTCGACTGGGTTGTTTTCCGAACCGGTGGTAGTGTTTTAGACGTTCATAAGCGCCTTCTTAGGGCCTAAATTGAATAAATAAATTTTGATTTTGATTTTGATCACGTTGAAAATAGTGAGTAAAATTTAGATTCATAATCGAGTAGTTATTTTACGTTTTTAGTTTTCATTACAATATTACTAGATTACGATGCGGCCTGAAATAATAACATTATGATGACAAACGGGACAAATTGTCAATATGGCGTAAAGCTTAGAAAGTATCCACGCCATCAAATGTCAGTTCCATGTTTCTTTATCCGAAGGGAGCTCCAACCCCAGCTACATAATTCAAATCCATATAGATAGCACTTTTTTAATAACGTTAACAATTAACATACAAACCATGCTGTCTATCTGATATGAAGTGGTCATGACAGCATATGTATATATCTTTGATAATCTCAAATAAAATCTTAGTCTTAACTAAGGCCAGTCCGTAATAGACTGCTACTTTTAAAGATTAAGTTCTAACATATATTGTACCAACCATATCCTTCAAATATAAATTCATAACATTTACGGCAAAAATAGATCTGGTGGCCAATTAGTGATATCCGTAATAAAATGTATGCCACATGTTACAACAAATGAAAACAACCTGTAAATTGATAAGATTTGTTTCAAAATCAGCAATAAGTGATTGATTATCAAATGCGGTTATCCTTTGCCAGTGATATTTTCAATTAAATATGTGTTTTTTTTTTTTTTTTACCATGACAAGCATACGATCCGACTGAAAGTAAGCGACTACCGTAGTCGCCTAGCAACACCTATGAGTTTTTTTTTTAATCACGTTCGTCTTGATAAATCCCATGCCGTATTCGTCGGAAATACAGGACAGCGTCGACTCTTACAAAGGCACTTGTGGATATTAAACACCCATTTTTTTAAACTCCCAAATTGTAAAAGTTCTAACCGTATAGACCTTAATCCAATCTAGACCTACACTAACTCATTAGGTTTGTAAAAAAGGACACTTTTCACTTTGAGTTGACTAAATTTGTATTTCAAATATCACTTAAATAAATATTAGAGAATTTCTTAAAGTTTTGTATAGAGATATTGTATTATATATTACATTTAGCCTAATATTTGTATATTTAAAATATTAACAAACCATTATAGAAAATCCAATATTTAGTAAAGTTTAGAAACGATTAATAAGATAATCAAGTAACATTCCTCTTCTTTTCTTTAAAACAAGTACCTACATATATTTTTGACGATAATATTTCTCCCCTAAATCACTTTGATCCATTAAAATAAAGAGATTCTAAAAATCAACATTAATATCAAAAATACAAGTTTTAATATTATCAACAGTACACTATTATAAACTTCTTACAAAATATAATAGGTCTACAACTATGCTTCCGCCGTTTTCTTTTAATTTGAGGCTTCATTACTACAAAACGATTACATACATTAAGGTTCAAAGTATTGTCCATCGTTAGCTACCAATTTGGCCCATCTCTCGAGCAGCAGGTGAATCCCGGGGCGAAAAGATTCTTCATCTTTCGATAACATCCATGACTCGATCCAATTTTTCACTTCTTCATACGAGCTGAAGTGCTAGTCAGCCAGGCCGTGTGCCATTCAGCGTAAATAGGTGAAAATCAGACGGAGCAACATCTGGAGAGTACGGCGGGGGAGTAAAAATTCCCATTTCAACGTTTCGAGATATTTTTCACCACTTTGGCAACGTGAGGTCTAGCCATTATCGTGCTATAAAATAAGCTTATCGTGTCTCTCGTTGTACTGTGGCCGTTTTTCAATTAAAGCACGGCTCAGGCGCATCAATTGCGTTCTATAAAGCTCATCTGTGATGGTTTACGACGGTTTCAGAAGCTCATAATAAATTACCGCAAGCTGGTCCCACCAAACGCAAAGCATAACTTTTGAGCCATGGATATTAATTAGGCCGAGGTGTTGACGTAGCAGTATGACCGGGCAATCCCCATGATTTTCTGCGCTTGGGTTATTGTAGTGTACACATTTTTTCCTCCCCAGTAACAATACGATGGAGAAATCCCTTTCGCGTTTGTCTTTCCAGCAGCTGTTTACAAGCACACAAACGTCGTTCGACATCTCTTGGTTTTAAGTCGTGGGGTACCCAATATCCTCCTTTCTGAATCATTCCCAACTGTTTCAGGCGTTTTGAAATTGCTTGCTGACTGATACCCAATGATTCTGATAATGTTTCTTGAGTTTGACAAGAATCTTCACTAAGAATCACCTCCAATGCTGCATCTTCAATAACTTTTTCCCGTCCACCACTATGCCGGTCTTCGACAGCAAAATCACCACTCTTAATACGTTGGAACCATTCTCGACACGTTCTGTCACTAATAGCCGTTTTACCATAAGTATCTAAGATAATCCGGTGAGCCTCAGCCGCAGATTTTTTCATATTGAAATAAAAAAGCAATACTTGCCGAAAATGACGAGAATTGGGTTTAAATTCGGACATATATAATTTAAAAAAATTATATTATTATGATGCAAACACAAATTAGGTTATTTCTAAGTAGGGTTATATTTACAAATGTCAAAACAAAGTGTTCGACATCTGTGATTAATATATTTCAACTACTACCGCGATCTTATGGAAAAAGGGCGGGAGCTGTAGACCTTTATATAATACATTTTTATTATAAATTTCATTAAATGACGATAAGATTTAATTGTTTGACTGAATACAAATTTTAAAAAAGCAAACAGACTGTCTTCTTTCCAATTAAAAAAAAAACACGATTACTGGATCATACCTCCTTAGTACACGCGAAGTGTATTGATAACTTTAGATCAACGGTCAGCAACAGGCGGATCGCGAAAGGTCGAACCTCGGACCGCCAAATATTGTAATATATTGAATACCAAGTATAAATTAATACGTAGATAAGGTATCCTGTACTTTTATTTTACAAGTACCTACAACTACTATTTTCTATCTAGCCTGTGTGTGTGTGTGTTTGTGTGAATCAGTTATAACTTATATTATTTAACTATTTTTAGTTGTTTTTTTCTGGAACTCGTTAAAATTTTCCTACAGTATCCGGATCCAACTTAAAACTACTCGGCGACCCCAACTTTAGGTAATGCATTTAATAAATAATCAAAGGTGATTGTTATTGTATTTTTTTATGTTCGTTATTTAAATAATGAGAGTATAAGATAATGAAATTGGCAACAATGATACAGCGAAACGCAGGTAGCACCGTCTTGAATGCTCTTCAATGTTATCACGTAAACACAGAGACGAATTAGGCATCTAAATAAAGTGAACACCGAACCCCACATTGTGAGGGCCTCGCACGTATAGTTGAAAATATACACACATGAAATTCTCAGGTTCTCTCTTCTTAATTTTTAGTGGTATCTTAAAAATTATTCTTATGAAATCAAAAAAGTTGGAAATAAAACTTTATTCCACTACCATATAAAACATAATATATACTTTACTAAAGCATTGAAAAAGAATATATTTTATTGGATTTAATTAATTCTTATCTTCAAGATATCTACATAATAAATATTCAAAGACATTGTCTTCCTTTGTTTATTAACTTTTTCCTTTTCTTTAGAACCTATTGAATAACTTTATTACTGTTATCAATTTAAAGAAAACTGGGAAACAATTATTTGCTTTCAATTTTCAATAATGATTTATGTAATCATTTGAATAAGTTTACTAGTTGTCGAGTTATAATCTAACTAACCGATACACAGACAGGCATTGCCTTTTAACACATGTAGAGATTTACGAAACCTAGGTATCACTTTGGTGACAAGATGAGTAAAGGGACAAGATGAGTACAGGAGTGACAAGATGAGTAATGGAGAGGGACCTATTTTCTTCTTCAGTAGTGGCGGGCTTCTTCTCCTTATTCTTTGCCCGCCACTGCTCTGTCCCTTTTTCTGTTTTATCGGGGGCAGGGAGTATACCCTGCCTCCCGGACTGCTGACCTTTTGTCATACTTCTCTTTGAGAAGTGGGCGAAGAGATGGGTGGGGAATTACCCCCCCCCCCATCCCAATTGGACCATTGCACGGACGAAGCCCGGTGGGTCTGCCGCAGGGGGCGACGCGGTGCGTGCGAAAGCCATCCCGTATCGCCTCCATCCCAAATGCGGCGCACGGCCCCGGGGAGTTTAGTGGGTATTTCCGGACGCTTCACGTCCGGGTGAGTCCCACACTGGCGCGGAGACATCGCTCTGCGCCCCCTTACCTATTGCATTGGGGGACTTCGGTCTCACTAATGCAATAGGTAAGGGTAGGGCGTAAATGCATTCCCCTCGTCAAAAAAAAAAGTTATCACTTTGGTAACATTAATTAAAGGTCCCACCACCACACTTAATCCATACCTTACTGTTCGTACGTTTTTTGTTTTGTACAATTTATTCACCAGTAAAAGCATCAATCAACCTTGTACTCTGTTCTTTCGATTATCAATTATTACACACACACACACACACACACACACACACACCTCGGCCGCGCTATCTCTATCACGCAATCGTAATAGTCATGATTTGTAAACACATCACGCGGATCATAATTGAATTATATGTTTTTTTTTTTTTTTTTTTAATAAAAAAAAACTAAGAATTTTAAGTAAACGTGTAAATAGTTTTAACTAAAATATATTTCCTTATTAGTGGAAAAAAAAATTATTTCCTATGGTTTGTTAATAGCGTGTAACTATCGGTACGTGATTACCACATATCAACATTTTACATTACTCACTGAAACTTGAGTATTAACGTTTAGATTACTCTTTTTTTTTAATAATATATTCCATAAACCTAATCGAAGAAATTTTAATGAACCTACGTGGATATGATTTAACCTTTATATAACCATAGAATAGAGTACATATTTTGAAAAAAAAGGAGCATAATATAATATATATAAATTTCATATTTACTTTAATATCACAATGATCAATTCATGAATTTCAATTGATCATTTTAGGAGCCAGATTTATGCGCCATTAAAAAAAGGCGGTAAGATATAAATTTATATATACTTCAATTTGAGAATATTTATAGTCTTATAAATGTTCACCCAATCATAAAAGTATAAAAATGGTATCAAATTTAAAAAAATTGGTTGGTTTTGTCGTGATTTAAGTAAGGCTGTTCTTGTTCTGATAATATAATTATGCTATATATGGATATTCTCGGAGTTTCACTGCGTGATTGAAACAAAAATCAAAACATCCGTAGTAGAACTAAACTCAAAATAAAACATTCATTATCCAATTTAGACCCTGATAAAGCGCTTATGAAAGTTATTACAACCGGTTCGGAAAACGATCCAGTCATCGAGGACAACCAATATAAAGTAACCAATCTTGTCAGAAAGTGGCAGTGGGCAGGTCATATCGCCCGTAGAACTGGGACCATGGGTCAATGGGTTCCTGAAAAGCAAGCGTCCACATACGGAAGACGCAGTTCGGGCAAACCAACTATGTGGATCACCGACCTGGTGAAGGCCCACTTGTAACCACTGGATACATAAGGAACATAAACTTTATTATTGCCCCACAAATAGAAAGTTACAAATGAATATGCAAAAAATAATTTTACTATAATCATTCTAAATTCCTAAGAGCATCTTATCCTCTGGCATCATAAGATGCAGATCCGCTACGTTCGGCTAAACCAAGTGATATGTTTCTGTCGTCTGTATGTCTCTCCCTAGGTTTATGTACGCAGGCATGCAGTAGAGAATGATAGCAACCTGTCAGCCTCTGCCTCAGGGTCTCGTCGAGCTCGCGGTCCGCCTTCTGCGCTTCCGGGTTCGGTTTCGGAGCCGCCGGGAACACCACCAAAACGATACTCATGTTATCCTTGCTGCCCTGTAACAAATTGATTACAATTCTCTTTATGTTCAGAATTAATGCACTCATTGTGCAAAAATAATTGGCAAAGATTATGTGTATGAAACACTGTGTTCATAACTCAAAATTAATTAAAAATAAATCCAATGAAATTATACTTTATATCTAAGAGCTACTCTAACCTTTATACAAATAACATTTCAACTTTCATTGAAAGATTGGGAATCATCAAGGAGTCTATGTTCAAAAGTCATTAAAAGATCAAAGGCATTACTACTACAGGCAAGGGAGTTAGGAATCATATTCTATTTACTGAATATAGAATTATGCTGAATAAAGCCAAAATAAGTAAATAGGCTTTCTCATTCAGGGAATATATAAAATATCAAATTCATGTAATTTGATTCGGCAGTCTAATCTTCTTAAAAATTGTTTGTCAATTTATAAAAGCTACTGGTCAATTACTAGAAACAACTTTATAATGTCTATTATAAAATTAAATATATTTAATAGTGTGTGGAGTCCACTGCAGATATTAGTTCCCTCGTTTAATTAAGTGTCAGCAGTTTTTTTGTAAATGGATAAGTTGTTTATCTCATATGATGACACTATAGAAATTTAGTAGAACAATAGCTTGTTTGTAAAAAAAATACATATAATTGCAATTATAAATGACTCAGAAATGACATAATATAATGTTACATGTCCATTATTAGCAAAATTCACACAGCAGTAATTATAGAGAAATGTTGCATGGAATCTATTTAAGGACAAGACAGTTTTATTATAGACACTATGTCGAACTAACTCATCTTTTCATGCCCAAACTTATGTGTAAAATTCAGAATACCTTCTTGAAAATTGTCCTAAGATTAAGGAATTTTCATAACATTAATTTTCAATTAACAATTATTTCTAGCATTAATATTTTTTTAAATATTTAATTTTTCCAGAGACAGAATATTTTTTATCCAGGTTCAATGAGTCCTCTAATCTTGTGTATCTTATTATTAATTTAGATGTTTGTTGTAATTTTCCACTATTTAGTTTATAATATCATTCCATCATACATAGAAATAGATATTATTATATACAACCATTATTATGTGTCAAATTGTAATACTCTCATGTTAGTCACTTCCTAAATGTGAAAATGTATTTCATGTTTCTTACAAGAAAACTATGATATTGTTGTCTTCTAGTGATAAAAATAGTCATTTTATCATTACTAATTATTCTCTAGTAAATTTATAGAAACCAGATAATTTACTAGATTCAATCTTATATACTAATACTTCAATAAGCTTCAAATGATGTGTGTTTCAGGAAACAAAAATTTATTGGAAACTTATTAAGTTACACTAACACACTTGCAATTGTAAATGTTCAAAATATCATAAATCATGAATTAAAATTTCATCACAATTTAAACCTGTCTCCAATTCCTCTTTTGTTATTTCAAGTAATGTATTATGAATGCTGTTACTAATTTTTCACATTGCTTTCTATCATTCATTTACTTCAGTTAAAAAAAAAAATAGTTTTACACTAAACTATATTCTGTAGAAAGTGAAAATCCTGTCAATATATTCTAGGTACAAATACAATGTGAAAACATATTTGAAATCTATGAAGACATGTAACATATTACATGAATTGATAATGAAATCCTGGAGTTCTTAAAGACCAGAACACACTGTTATGGCAAGCGTAACATCTATAAAATTTGTAATGATCAATAAAAGATCTATAATCTTTGTGACAAGCTATCTTTTGACTGACCGACTTTAAAATTCTGTGTACTGTATATTTCTCCAATAAACTGACCAATGACTTAAGATTACAATGTCACTATTAATTTACCTTATAATTTGTACATAAAGGAAAAGTTGTATTGAAGTCTTACCTTATAGAGGCAGGTATCAATGACCTGATTAGTAATCGCCACAAGGTCATCAGTAAGTTGGAGTAGCGAGTGAACATAAGCACAGAGAGCCTCATTACTCATCACATCCCAGACTCCATCACAAGCCAGCACCAAGAACTCATCCTGTGTCTCTAATCGCTCATGCACCGAGACTTCAGGCTCGGGGGAGACCAGCTGCTCGCATGGCCCTCGATCCAGCACCTTCTTGTATTCATAATCGCCAAGTGCTCGAGAAACTGCTAAACTTCCATTGACACGTTGTATCATGACTGAACCACCAGCTTGAACGATGCGGGACTTCTCAGACGGCAGCTCGGGTTTATGATCTCTCGTTGCAAATATAGGAGCGCCGTTTCTAGCGAGAACTGCACGAGAATCGCCACAATTCGCTATATATATCTGCTTCGGAGATACGAAAGCGCATACCGCCGTCGACCCTGACTTCTCCTCACCGTTGGATAACTCCGGCAGATCCCTCATCTTCTTATCCAGGTCAAGGAAACCGGCGCGGATTGCTTCCGCTATTTCCTCACGCCGAAACTCGTCCGTTTGCAAGATACACTCGAGTAAATTTTCTGCGCAATGAGCAGAGACCCGCGCGCCCGCGTGTCCATCGAAAACAGCGAAATATGACCAGTCCGAGAGCGTGCCATTCAAAGTGAGCTGCGCGTGGTGCGCGTCCTCCATCTCCACACGCCAACCCTGCATCGACGCCACGCCATAACGTAGTCCGTTCCCTTCCCCACCCTCGTTGTACTTCCTAGTCTCGGGCTTATTCAGAAATGCCCCCATGCTGAGTCCTCTTTCACTATTATATTAATCACACATAGTTCCCACAGCATCAGGCACTCGAGATCACCTCGCGACCAATAACGCAAAAGGTAAGTAAAAGCATCACTAGAAAACTCAAGACAATCAAACGGGCGCAATAACGTCAAACTAAATTCACATTTGTGGTGCAGATTCCACCAAGTCCGACGCACTTTTAGTTATTTTTACGTCTAGCTTTTACTTACGCGATAGTATTGCGTAAATTTTGATGACAAGTCGCGCTCTTCGGAATCGTAAAACGAAAAAGCAACTCAAAAGAATGAATGGCGGACATAAATAGTAATTATCTATGATTTCACTTTTAAAATTTATCGGATATTGTCTATGATTTTCATTGAAAGTTATCCAGAGATGATTAATAAATGAAAATATGAATAATTGATGATGTATCTAAATAGCTGACTAAATGTGAGGTTAAATATAATATCTTATTGTATCTTTTTTATGCCATAGCCACAATATTATAAAATTCATCTGTGCTACACTGAAAAATTTAAGGGTGCAAAGAAGCAATCGTGATATCATTTACAATAGAAAATGTTATCACATATTGATACTTATTTAATTGTATAACACGAGTTTAATCTAGACAAAACCATTGGAATTATGAGAAATATATTTTCTATTGTTAAAGTAACTACCTAGTTATAGTTATAACTATATAGTTATAAGTAAAATAATTAGATATTTTGTGAAATAAACTTCAAAATGAAATCATGGTAATCGTAGGTAATCGTATGTGTGGCTACTAATTAATAAGTTTGTTTATTTTATCTTACAACCTTTAGTACCTAGTTATAAAATAAATGTAGATACCCACTATTTATTACCCACTATTAGTATTACTACTATTATATCAATTATAGTAATGCGTTTATATTTCTATAACTTGTATAAAATAAGTAAACTTCTCTGGCAACTCTCAGTCCTGCTGGCAGCTCTATCTATTGGCAGCTCGATGCTGGTAGCTGGTTGCTTATCAAAGAATTGCTTGTTGATACGTGTGGTTGACACTGGCAAATCCTTGAGCGAGGCCAATAAAGAAGAAAATTGCTTATTTTGATAAATGACAATATAATACTTATTTTAATAATTTACGGCTTTCTTGAAAACCTATCCACTTATAAAAAAGACTACCTTAGAAGGCTTTTATTTAATTCAAATCTAAATGATACTTGTATAAGAAAATTTGAATGTTCACGTAAAGATTATCGTTATTTATGACATAACCTCATCTAAGAAGAATTTTTAAATTAAATTTTATATAAATTGAATAATATATAGAATGTATAAAAATCTATTATTAGGCAGGTAAGTTATCGTTGCGTATTATAGAGCGTTCATTCCACTATGCATATAATAAAATGCATCAGCTTTATGTCTACTAGCCGGTTCTTTCCCGAGGGAAAACACACCTTAAAATGCCTGTCAAGCAGAAATTAGCTCTATCACAAGCCGCGAATTCTAAACGACTGCTGACTTTTATTCATATAACATTAAAATAAATATTAATATTTCACAGGATTTGTAAAACACATATTATGCCTAGGCAATTTTTTCACTTATTTTATTTAGGGCTCTTCCTAAATACAATTACATTTTGTTTTAAATGAAAAGTTTTTATCCACCAATTACCATGCACTGTATGCTATTTATATTGTACACTATATATAGCAATAATTCAATATTGTATATTTATTATCACATATTTCAGAATAGCAATTAAATCCATAAATAAAGAAGCAGTAGACATGTCTAGAATAATTAAAACACACGGAATTGACAATATACTGTGCCGAAGAGAGTTATCAATATCAATAATCTGTTGTAAGAAGAGGAGATCTGAACTAGAAAAGGTAAACACTGAAAAGCAACTTACTATTTACATAATAATAATAGACTATTTCTACTTGCAAGTAGCTGTTACCCTATTTAAAAATATAAGCTACCCATCCTATTAACTATGGATTAAACCATTTACAACTTGACTTTTTAAGTGACTATTCGTAACTTATTCTAAATACAAATCTGTCTGTATACCATTTATGGTTTGATGTTATAATTTCTAAAGTGTTTTTTATGTTAATTTACTTCATTCTCTGTTAAGTATTTCTAATTTTGATTACTAGGTAATATATATATATATTATTTAGGATGGGTAGTTTATATTTTTCAATACATACATATGTTACACCTATTTTCCAAATCTATTTCAAGTTAATAAAGTAAACATCGCAATAAATAATAATGTTTGTTATTGAGTTAATATTAGTAAATGTTCTGCAACTTTAGTTTGGTTATTATATTTCTAATGAAATATATTCAATACAATTTTTGTGTATAAAATTTTTACAAACACAAACATTGATAACAGAAAGCAGAAAGTCAAGGTAGATCAGCAATCAGATATTCACCGAAAGCGGGTTCTGAAGTACTGGGGATATGGCGAAATATGACAGTTGAAGACATTGCCAATACAGTGAGAAAAGATGTTGGTAAGTAAAATTATAACCATGAACTTGTAAGTTGAGATATTATGCAAAAAAATCTATTTTAGAAATAGGGATAATTCATGAACAAAGGATGAGTGTTACGCTTTCAGTTGGATGCTGACAAGTAAGAATATGAGAGAAAGAGATTAAACTGTTATTTTTTGTTACAGATCATGTCTTAAGAGCTTTAGAATTTGCAGACAAAACATCAGACACAATATATACAAAAAATACAGTTATACATAATCCACAGATTATAAGAGACGTAGTAAAGATATCTGGCTTTAGGTTTAAAATAATTCCAAGTCCTGACAAAGAAGTAGAAGTGGAAGAGGTAAGACTGTGGGGACTTTCTCCATTCTTAATATTTTTATCCTATGAGTATACAGAAAATGTATTAAGATGCCTGAGATCATTATGTGAAAAAACTGAGTGCAATATGTTAGGACTTAAAGAGTTTATGTGTTATACCAAAAATAGCATATGTCAGATTTAAAAAATTAATATTAATGTGGCAAAACTCTGTTGGGTGACCTTTCTTACTGTTTCTTCAAATTGGTTGGCATTAATTATAAAAATTAATATTAATGGGGCAAAACCCTGTTGGGTGACCTTTTCTTTTACTGTTTCTCCAAATTGGTTGTCATTAATTAAAAAAATTAATATTAATGTGGCAAAACCCTATTGGGTGACCTTTTCTTTTACTGTTTCTCCAAATTGGTTGTCATTAATTTAAAAAAATAATATTAATGTGGCAAAACCCTTTTGTGTGACCTTTTCTTTTATTGTTTCTCATAGTTGGTTGTCATTAATTAAAAAAATTAATATTAATGTGGCAAAACCCTATTGGGTGACCTTTTCCTTTACTGTTTCTCCAAATCGGTTTTCATTAATTAAAAAAAAATAATATTAATGTGGCAAAACCCTGTTGGGTGACCTTTTCTTTTATTGTTTCTCCAAATTGGTTGTCATTAATTAAAAAAATTAATATTAATGTGGCAAAACCCTGTTGGGTGACCTTTTCTTTTACTGTTTCTTCAAATTGGTTGTCATTTTAAAAAAAAAAGTTTAGCTTTACTTAATTATCATACAAATACCAATACCATTAAGTACAAATGTACTTGTAATGTAAAAGTACTTGAGGTCTCATGCTGCCTTAATGCAGCTCTGTATATGTATGGGCATTAGTAGTCAAATTGACACAGTTATCATATTATTATCCTTACTCCAGGATAATTAATTGGTTTAGCTAAACCTCCAGTATATGTGATTTCTAGTATGCTACAATCCAAAATAACAATTATAATACCTAATGATCCTTATCTCTTCTGACTCAATCCATTTTGTTTCAAATGTAAAATAGAATTTATAGGTTAAGTTTTACCTAAAACCTCACATCATGTGAAATGGTGACCTGCTAAAAGATAGAATGGGTTGACCAAGAAAAAAAAACACTTAACCAGGGGAGTATTAAAAAGCTCCTACCATGATATAAATCCTTTATTAAATTATACAAAAGGCAATTCTATCTATTTGACTATTTGTTTGTTATCTCAAGATCTAAACTTAAAAATTTACAAAAAAATTTACATCATTTTTTTCATAAACGTTTCCAAAAAAAGTAGATATATTTTCTGGTCATGTTATAGTATAATTTTGTTATGAATAAAAGAGGCGGTCGTTTGTCCTGGTATGGACATGTGATACGCGGGGAGAAAGAGGATGTTGTACAAAAGGTATTGGATATGAATGTGGATGGTTACATGGGAAGGGGAAGACCAAAGAAAAGATGGATGGACTGTGTGAAAGATAATATGCTTAGGAAAGGAGTGAATGCGGAGATGACAACAAATAGAGAGGAATGGAAGAGGAAGACATGTTGCGCAGACCTCAAATAAAAATGGGAAAAGGGTAGGGAGATGATGATGATGATGATATAAGAAAAGTAATCAGAATAATTAAAAAAAAATCACAAACATGACTATTATTGTTTTCCTTCTTACATCCTTATTACATTATATACAAGGCATTGTCTATTGCATTGTATCTCAGTCTGTTAGTATACACGAGCGAAGCTGCAGAAACATAGCGCCAGTAACAGATAAATTAAAATATGTTATGTAAAGTCATTTAATTAGCAGAGAGTAAATATTTTTAACCAAATACATATACGATACCTATACCAAAAATACAATTTTCAAAGTTTTGTCTGTCTGTCTGCTTGTTCCGGGTAATCTTCGGAACGGCTGGACCGTTTTTTGGTAGATAGCTGAAGTTACTCCGCGTAATAAGGGAAATACTTTTGATTTTAGAAAATAATTAGGATGCATAAAAGAATTAAAACTCATAAAAAATTGAATAAAATACAATTCAATGCACAGTATTACCGGGCAAGTGGTTATAATTTATGAGAAATATTATGTAGCAATATATGTATGGAGAAGTAAAAGATATAGATAAACTGTGTGAAGAACAGGATAAAAGAAGTTCTTAATATGACAACTCATTGAGAAGAGTAGAAGAGAAGAACGTGTTGTGCAAACCCTACTTGATGTTTCATAGGATAAAGATGCAGTACCGGGGCCACCTGCTGCTCCAGAGAACCTGCGGCCGAGGCCACCGGTGGTCTGCGTGATGGGACACGTGGACCACGGGAAGACCACACTGCTAGACTCCTTGCGTGACACATCCGTAGTAGACACAGAGTTTGGGGGTATCACTCAGCATATAGGCGCTTTTGAGGGTAGGCGGATAATTTAATGATACTATACAAATTTCAAGTGCTAATTAATGTGTTGAGTACCCATAAAAATTTAGGAAAACAATGGAAAGCTGGCGTAAACGCCAGATTAGTGCTCAAAGGGTTAAAATTGCTAAAATGAAAAAAAATATTTATTTAATTTAGGTCAAAAATGGCACTTATAAATGTCCAAAGACTACTATCGGTTCGGCAAACAAACTAGTTGGTTACATTTTTTTTATATAAACATAACATAAGCTCACGCCTGTTATCCCCTATGGGTTAGGCAGAGGTGTAATAGCGAACTACACTACCCGCATTCCGCCGAGCTTAGTTCCGTCCCAGATGTGAC
This sequence comes from Samia ricini, assembly GCA_014132275.2. NCBI lineage: Eukaryota > Metazoa > Arthropoda > Insecta > Lepidoptera > Saturniidae > Samia > Samia ricini. The sequence continues at coordinate 31,150,704 of AP028170.1, read as the reverse complement.
AGTGGGCGAGCCACTTGACCAGACCCGGGATCGAACCCGAGACCTCAGGACAGCAGTCGCACCGTAATACAACTGCGCCATCGAGGAAGTTTTTATATAAAAACTATATAAATTATAGTCATAACCATTGTTAGCAGAAGCACAGAGAGTGGTGTAATTTCCAGACATCACTATCATTCATATAATGATTCCACACTGTAATAACCTTTTGAAATTAAGTAATTAAATATCTATATCTATATATATATATATATATAAGCAAAGTTTGTTTTATTGTCCGAGGTAAACTCGACAACTACTGGACCGATCAGCATGAAACCACAACCGTTCGACGCGGAATTAACCGTAGATGGTTATAGGCTATATATATTTTCAAATTCTATGAGCCCTTCGCCATGTTTTCTCAATTTGTCTGTTTATTATTCCTTTGACGCACCATCACCTCAAAACTACTGAACATATCGGGATATGATTAATACCTTTCAACGCAGTATTTTTCCTAGACAGGTATTTTTTGGATTCCAACGATCCTCTCTCATATTCATTTTCGATTTACTCTTTTGTACATTTTCCACTTCAATTTACGCTTATATACATTTTTTCCGCGAATAAAAACAAAATACTATTACTTTTATTCATTCATTTGTTTTTTTTTAAATTAGCTATAAATGAACGTCATATGCACAGAACATATGAAACGCGGGTGGAGCCGCGGGCACCAGCTAGTGATATATAAATCAAATAAAAATCCTACTTATTTTTTTTTTCTAACCTTTTTTTCTAACTACCTACCAAACATACAAACAAACAAACTAAAAATTTACCTACCAAAATCGCTGAATATTTAAGATAGTTTTATATGAAATGATATTATTTTCAGTAAAACTACCGTCCGGTGATAAGGTAACGTTCCTCGACACCCCGGGACATGCAGCGTTCACCTCGATGCGGTCCCGGGGGGCGCACTCCACGGACATCGTGGTGCTGGTGGTAGCCGCTGACGATGGAGTCATGGAGCAAACCGTCGAGTCCATCCGCATGGCGAGACAGGCCAACGGTAAATATTAATTTAGTTCCCTCTTAAACTCTAAGAAACATATACGTTTATACCATCTTGCCAACCTCAAGAAAAAAGATACGTCAAACTTGGCTGCATGGTCCTTAGCCTTGCATAGTACCTTTGCTTTCTAAGTGGAATAAATGAAACAAAAAAAAAGAGAGGTGCTGACGCTATTTGGTCTGTCATGATGTCGTCCTTGTTTTTAATTCATTATTTTGCAGTATTTGACTACATATTATGGAATTTTGGTGGCATTTTACTTGATATAGTGTAGTTATGATACGCAAGTGTAGTGAAGTGAAAATAATGACACAGCATGAATTTTAAAATGTCCCAATCATTCCCGTTGTGTTCGTAACAGAAGGCCACCATTTTGTTACTGCCATTTATTTATTGATAGAGTTTCTGACGTCTGATTTGGCTGCATGGCCTACTAGTACCTTTAGCCTTTTCCTTAAGGAATAAATGGAACCGAAAAAAAAACATGATTCAAAATTCAAATTTTTCAAAGAAATCTATGACGGATCAATGTTTTGCTCCATTATTAATGAAATCGATAAATTTATTGTTTTTTTAATGTGTTTAAACAAAAACAAAATATTTTTAAGCAGATTTGATTTTTGTGGAAAAAATTTTTTGAAGATGAGATAAATGAATTTTTTTATAATATTTTGTTATATATCTGTATATGCTTAATTTTTTTAATATTAATAAATACATATAAACAATTGAATATCGATTTTATTATAATATGTGTACCACTAGCGTGGTTGGTAGATGGTAAATCTTTATTTAAAAACTTCAAAGTTTGATTAAGTATCAAAATTTTGTTTTTTTTTTTTTTTTTTCGCTACCCTCAGTTCCAATATTGGTGGCGATCAACAAAATCGACAAGCCCGGTGTGAACATTGTAGGTACGCCTCTATTTTACAAATACGGTTCATTTAGATATGATACATTTTCAAAATATAGAGAAAATCAGTATGACAACTTGTGTATCCTTTGATTTTTAACGAACTACTAAAATGAAAATAAAATCTTGACACTATTTGTAAATGGATTCGATTGATTTAGTCTAGTTGTTGCATACTGCTTTGTCTATATACAAATTAATTGTAATAAATTTAGAGCCATTGTACCACTTTAAGTACTAATAACTATGGGAGCGTTCAAGTATTACGTAACGAATTAAGGGGATGGGGTCTTCTGAAACGGTACGATACGTTACATGGGGTTGGGAGAGGGGTTTTGAACTACGCTTTGCGTAACATTGTTTTAACTCTTCAGAACGGTCGCACAGATACTTTTTTTCTCACGCATTTTTTAAAATGTTTTTTTCTCAAAATTTCAAATGAAATGACCACTTGAAATTTTTTTTTACTTTCACAAAATTTCTTGCTTTCTTTACAGGATAGTAAATAATTTTTGAAATTATTGTTTTTAAACTCTAAAAAATTTTTTATCAACAGATGTGATAGTTTTTTTCATTACTCCAGTAAAGTAAATTAATTTACTTTGAATTATAGATGCCACGAATATTCGGCAATGATTTTCCACTATTCGGCCGAACACCGAATAGTAAATCACGAAAAAAAATGTATATTATTACTCACAAAGATTTTTCTTTTATCAATAACCTAGCATTAATATGTAATTACTTAAAATCAGGCAGTGGTAAGTTATGATGAATAAAAATATATTTTTCAGCATTTGTCGAAATTAAACAATTGCGCTTCCCCGCATAAATTATACCCGCTTCGAAAATAGCCGATATATCGGATTAGATCAAATATCAGAAAATTCTGCTAGGTTATGATAATGTTTTGCGTTTGGTGACTGCCACTTGTAAGGGTCTGCTGTCCTATCTAGGCGAACAATCACGAATGAAACAAAAGCGCCCACTGTGCGTCGTCATCATACGTGTTTTAGTGATGCAAGTATAAAAATTTCCAAAAATTGCGTTACGCAATACTTTAACGCTCCCTAAGTACTAAGTTATTGGAAAATATATTCGGGAAGAAACATGTTTGAGAAATGATTGTTACTGATGTTCGAAATGCGTCTATAAGGAAAAAAATCCGTTTGCAAATTCTTTCATTGACTACAATAAATATCTTAATAAACTTTTTTATCTTTGCTTATTTATATATTATATTATTGATTGTTGTTGTTTTTGTGTAAGAATTTCATGATTTTTTTTATGGATGTGTGTCTATCGCCTGCGTCTTTGAGTTCTTTCATACACGAATCCGTACAAGAATAACGGTGTTTAAATTTTTTGCCTCCGTTTGAAAATCAATTTTAAAATTACACAATAAAGTAAACAATATGAGATATCTAGTGTGCTGTCTGGTTCATCTAGAAATTTCTAGATCTTTCCAAAAGTGTTTGAAGTTATTTAGGATATTCGATTAGGAACGGACTTTGAGATCGCTCGCTCAGCACGGCATTGTCTGCGAGGAGTTGGGTGGTGACGTCCAGGCGATACCGGTCTCCGCATTGAAGAAGATGAACCTCGACACCCTCGTGGAAGCCCTCATTCTTCAAGCGCAGCTGATGGACCTGAAGGCCGATCCTGGGGGCTATGTCGAGGGTGTCGTTATCGAAGCCCAGGTGGATCCACGCACAGGGTAAGCTGCACTAAATATGATGCTGTTTAGGATCTCAGAAAACGCGCCGTAAATCGAAATCACTTAAGTCTAGTTTATTCATACATTCTCTATGTTTAGATCCAGGTGTTAAATTTTATTAGGGCTATTTATCTATACTAATAAAGAAAATTGAGTGTATGTTTGTAATGTCAAAATTATTATTTTTTTTACTAAATAGATATGAATATGTATATACGATACCTATACCAAAAAATATTGTTTTTTCAAATTTGTCCAACTGTCTGTCTGTTTGTTCCGGGTAATCCCCGGACCGGCTGGACGGATTTTGACGGGACTTGTTTTTGGTAGATAGCTGAAGTTAATCCGGGTTACTTAGTTCACTTTTGATTTTCGAATACAATTAGGGTGACGCGTAAAAAAAATTAAAACGCAGTGAAGAATATATGAAACGTAGCCGCAGCCGCGGGGACACAGCTAGTGCATAAATAAAAATTTCCTTATTGAAATAAATTTCCTTCCTGATTTTTTTCTATCAACGCGTTCGTTTCTTTTATTTTATTTATAGTATATTACTTAACAGTAAATTTACTATAATACAGTTTAATATCTTAACATTTAAGTAATACCAATTACAAAGTAATTATAATTAAACTGGCTGGTGGTGCCCGCGGCTCCGCCCGCGTTTCATATGTTTTGTGCATATGACGTTTCATTTATAGCTAATTTAAAAAAAACAAATGAATGAATAAAAGTAAGAGTATTTTGTTTTTATTAGCGGAAAAAAAAATGTATATAAGCGTAAATTGTAGTGGAAAATATACAAAAGAGTAAATCGAAAAAAAAAATGAGAGAGGATCGGTGGAATCTAAAAAATACCTGTCTACTACTAATACTGCGTTGAAAGGTATGAGTCCTATCCCGATATGTTCAGTAGTTTTGAGGTGATGGTGCGTCAAAGGAATAATAAACAAAAAAAATGAGAAAACATGGCGAAGGGCTCATAGAATTTGAAAAATATATAGCCTATAACCATCTACGATTAATTCCGGGTCGAATGGTTGCGGTTTCACGCTGATCGGTCCAGTAGTTTTTCGAGTTTACCTCGGACAATAAAACAAACTTTGCTTATATATATAGATTTTGTTATTATTATTTATTACACACTTATTTTATTGTTACTTACCAACAGTAAACAGGTTACGGTTTTAGTGCAACGCGGCACGTTACGCAGGGGCTCCGTTATCGTGGCCGGGAACGGATGGGCCAAAGTACGTATTGGGCGTGTCGTTAACGTTATTAAATCTATTTGAAATGAATCCGAACTAAATGGGGAAAAATATCACGATGGTTCGTTAGGTACGAGTGTTGCACTCGGCTGACGGTCGCGCGCTACAGGAGGCTCCGCCTTCGAGTCCCGTGTCGGTGCTGGGCTGGAGGGAACTGCCTTCAGCGGGGGATCAAGTTCTCGAAGTCAACTCTGAGGTATATATATATATATTCCTATACGTCAATATCGAGAGTCATTTGGAAATTATTCACACCCCCCCCCCCTCTTACCACTTTTACCTTTATTTTACAGGATAATGGCAAAAAAAACTTATATACTATTAAACATTCTTGTAGTCAGTGAATACCGAAATAAATGAAAAATGTTTGTTCCTTTTCAGAAATTAATTGTAAGTTGTATCTTGTTATCTCTTTCTCTAGGTGTTTACACAGATAACGTTTATAATGATAAAGTATCTGAAAAAGCAATGAATATATTAATTCCTTTTATTAAAAAACTAGCTGTGTGCCCGCAACTGCGTCCGCGTTTTATATATTCTTCACAGCGTAATTTAGTTTTTACTCTTTAGAAAATAATGACTTGACGGTGCTGTCCATTGAATCGTATTTTGCAATTTTAAAGTTTTTAATCTTTTTACGCGAAACCATAATTATTTCCAAAAAATAAAATTAGCTTAAGCCCAAGAATTAAACGGAGTAGCTTCAACTATCTACCGGAAAAAGTCCCGTCGAAATCGGTCCAGACGTTATTAACTCCCGATTAATTTAATTAAATAAGAAACGGGCAAACGAAGTGATGAAGTGGAGACAAAACCAACGGATGAAGGAAAAACAGGAAGCCGATAACGAGGCTATAGAGGCCAAGATGGCGGAACACAAGAAGCGATACAGCGAGATGTTGTCGCGCAAGAGAGCGATGGGGCGATACAAGCTGCGCCCGGTGGGACCGAGACAGAAGATGATACAGGAGGATACCCATCCGGCGCTCAACGTTATAATCAAAGGTCGGTATATTATGAAGTGAGTGCTACTAACTAGACTGCAGTGATTCTCAACCTTTTGTTTTTGTTGCGGCACATATTTATAACGATTTCAAAATTTGGCGGCACACAAAGAAAAAGATAAAAATTATTTACTTACTAAAAATAAAAATATTTTTAATGCGAAATTTGAGCGTGATGTTTTTTGATGATTTCATTTATATTTGGTCGTAAAAATGACAATGCTACTCTCTCATATCGTCTTCTATATTTGACAATCTTGATCTTTTTTTCGTTTTAATGTTGGCTAATGCTGAAAATCCGAATTCACACAAATAATCTGTGGAAAATTGTAATAATAAGTTTAAAGCTGTTTTGGCTATCATTGGATAATCGCATGTGCATGTGATGTTAATCCAAAATGATTTATTTGATTCTTCTGAATGTTTTAAAATTAAATCTGGAAAGCAAAATGAGTTCTTCCTCTTCATTCAAAGTTAAGTCAAATACAGAAGTATCCGTTATGAGAAATGGATTACGCGAACCCAATCAAATTTCTTATTATCTAATTTTGAGAAATAATGAGTAATTCTCTCCTCTATTATTGTCAAATGATCAACAAAAATTAATTTAATACTTTTATAACTGTCTTTAGGGACTGACTCAAACTTTTCTAAATTGCCTTCCTGAGCTTTATTTTTCCATAAAGTTATTTGTTTTTTTGAATACCGCCAGCTTATCGGTTGAGTTTAAGATATTTTCATTAGGCCCTTGCATACTTGAATTGATGTTGTTAAAAATATTCTTCTTTTTAAATGATATAATTTAATATTATTAACATTATTATATATTTGCAAAATTTGGCGGCACACTTTTGAAATTTGGCGGCACACTTTTGAAATTTGGCGGCACACTTTTGAAATTTGGCGGCACACTTTTGAGATTTGGCGGCACACAAAAGTGCCGCGGCACTGTGGTTGAGAATAACTGAACTAGAGTGTTTAGTACCGTTCGTCTCCTATACACACAATTCCCCGTGTCTTATAGAAAAGTTACATACTGTTTTACTTTCCTTACCTGTGGTTCAATGGTATTGCGGTTTGACACTTCATCGATCTCTCGAAGTGTATTCGAATTCAGTAATTTGGGGGCCGTCCAAGTATTACGTACAACGTAAACATAAACCGGGGGGAGGGAGGGGTGTCATGCTTTTTGATGACATGGTAGAATCTGAACGGTGTTTACATAAGTAACGTTTACGTGTTTTTTTATATTTTCACTGGATTAATATGTGCTGTACTTGTGGGTAGTTTTTAAATGTATTGTATTAATCGGTGATTGTTTTTAAGATACAAGATACTAGGTTCGAATTAAGATTTTTATCTTAGAAGAGAAAATGAATTAAAATTGTTTTAAAAAAAAAATTCACAACGAAGTCTTTATTCCCACATAAACACATTATATTCATCTACAAGTGTGTATAATTTATTGTGATGTGTTTTTAAATATTTAGTTCCTTTTTGAAAAACATTTTCTTTGCTTTTTTATATATATATATATATATATATATATATATATATATATATATATATATATATATATATATATCTAACCTTTTAGTTTCCTGTAATTTAGTGAGCGAAAGATAAAAAATAAATCTAACTCGACGCCATTGTTACGAGTAATATTACGTCACAGAAACAGTTATCCGTTTTAAGAAATGCAAAAGAAAAGGCTAAAGCAAAAGAACACGCTACAAAAAAATAACAAAAGATCACAAATAAAACACATGTAATAAAAAGGTCTCTGGTCATGCCAGAGGGAAATTGGAGGAAAAAAAAAAAAAAATAATAAAAACAGTTATCCTTACATTTTCGTAAATATGTTCAACTGAATTTGTTGATAACCGTAGTGATGTCTCTATACGTAACTACAGAAACATCGATATTTTCATTCGAAGTTATACGAAGTTATCGATGTCGATTAGCTAAATGAGAAAATTAGTATTTCGTGTTTTTTTTTAAATTGTTTGTTCGTTTAAAATTATAGAAGCATTTTTTTTTTATATTCAACGCTTTTATTAAAAGCCGACGTGGACGGATCCGTGGAGGCGATACTCGATATCCTGGAAACTTATGACGAACACGATAAGGTTAGGTTGGACCTTGTGCATTTTGGAGTTGGACAAGTGACGCCCAACGACATCGAGGTGAGTCGATTCTTTTTCCCTTTCCATTTATCGATAATTTCTACTAATCAAATTTAATAAATCTTTGTTGCTGAGTTAAAAATGTTGATTTATTTATTAGCGATACCCCTTGTCTTAGCATTTATTGTTTTATTTTATGTATGGTGGCCGCGATCCGGTCGTGGTAAATTAACCTACCACCCCGCAAACAACACAGTTTTCATATAATAATTTAATAATTTTCAGCATTTTCTTTTAATTTTTTTTTTTTATTGTATATGTCTTAAAAATTCAATAGAAAGCTTTGGTGGTACTTTAAAGAATTTGAAAGAAGAATCGTGTAAACTCGATTGAATGATAGAGAATTATTGCCTTTTATAATATGTCAAAATCGTTGTTAGCTTTTGGACAGTCGCGCATGCATATGCTGTCTCTTTCTTGTCAATTTACGATTGCATGTGAGTGAATGAGATGCGCGATTGAGAAACTAAGTCGTAATAATATTGGATAGATAGCGGAAGCGTTCAAGGCGGTGATATACGCCTTCAATGTCGACTGTCCACCGACGGTCGCCGTCGACGCAAAGAGCAAGGGTATCGTCGTCAAGAACCACAACGTGATATATCGGCTCGTGGACGACGTTAAGGAAGAGATCACGGCGCGGATACCGACCAGAACCGAAGAGGAAATTATCGGTAAGTGGATACGGCAACATCACTAGTGTTAGAGTGTCCATCATTTTTTTGGGAAATTTTATTAATGTTTTTCTTGTCATTTTTATATTGAATATTATGATTCTGTGTGTATCTAGTCCATTCGCTTTGGATCCTACCCTACAATGAGTGAATCGTGATGAAATGATGTTCGGTTTTTTTTTTTTTTATTTCACTGTCCACTACCCTCAAACTCAAAATCTGTTGTCAAACATATGTATTCCCGCAGCATAATAGGTGAAGCAAAAACTTTATATCGCTTTTTACGAAAATCGCGCTGACGGAGGAGTGTGAAATTTCACACATTTTTACAGTTTATATAGGGATGCAGAATGCTAATGTTTTTTTAAAAGTTATTCATAAAAATACACGAAATTAAAAAAACAATACAGTTGACACACTACCATTAGTTTGACACACAGACAGACATACATCTATCATTAACCCTTACGATTACCAATGCATTGTCGATCACACGTCAGACTTGACATTTATTTACCGTGTAGACAGAATATTGACTTTTGAGAAGGTTTCACTTTAACCCCTTCAGCACTTACCCGGCGTTTACGCCAGTCATCCATTGTTTTCCTATTGTCTTATTTTTACGCGCACTCGACACATTTTAAGCAATTGACAATGAAAAGCAAATAGAATGTTAGCCTTTTTATGATTTATAGTGGAATTTCGATCACACCACTAGTTTAAGTGATTCATGTAAGATTACCGCGTCTCTATCTTAGATGTAACATCGCGAAAAATTTTGGTATCTTATAGGTTATAACTCATATATTCTTTGAAACGTCCGTAAGTTTCGTTAGGTTTATCTAAAAATAAGGGTGGTTTGGCTTCTTGTCTTGCTCTAGTGGTGTCCCTCTCCTTGCTACGTCTTGTTGTTTAAACAAGACGAGTACAGGAGAGGGACCTAGCTCTTCTTCTATAGCGGAGGCGGGTTCCTTCTTCTTTCTTCTTGGCTCGCCTCCGTTCTGTCCCTTTCTTCACTTTTCTGTTTATGGGGGGCAGGGAAGTATATCCTGCCCCCCGGAACGTTGACCCATGGGTCATGCCTCCCTTCGGGGGGGTGGGCGAAGAGGTGGTGGGGGGCATTCTCCCCCTCTCCATCTCCATTGGGCCATTGCACGGACGAGGCCCGGTGGGTTCGCCGCAGGGGGTGACGCGGTGGCATGCAGTGCAATCCCGTATCGCCCCCATCCCAAATGCGGCGGACGGCCCCGGGGGGTTTTAGTGGGTATTTCCGGGAGATTCTCGCCCGGGTGAGTCCCACACTGGCACGGATTTCGTCCCGCCGTGCCCCCTTACCCATTGCATTGGGGGACTTCGGTCTCACTAATGCAATGGGTAAGGGTAGTGCGTAAATGCATTTCCCCCAGGAAAAAAAAAAAAGGTTTATCTATAAAGGACACACGTAACATAAGCTCACGCCTGTTATCCCCTATGGGTTAGGCAGAGGTGAAATAGCGAACTACACTACCCGCATTCCGCCGAGCTTAGTTCCGTCCCAGATGCGACAGGGGTCGAGCCTGTCGCCAATATCGCCATCAAAATCGGTTCAGTACTTTTTACTTACATTTTTATTATAATACTAGCTGACCTCAGCGACTTTACCCGCGTAGTTCCTGTTCCAGTGGGAGTTTCGGAATAAATGTCACTTCCTGGACCTCAAACTATCTCCATACCAAATTTCATCCAAATCGGTTCAAATCCAAAAGTTATTAAGTTTACTAACGTCACATACAAATCTTTCCTCTTTATAATTAACTGTGCGCTTTGAACGCAATCTCAGTTGATATTAAGTGATCCAAGTTTGGTGTTATGAAATGGTCTGTTCGTTGTAGGGGAAGCGAACGTCCTCCAAGAGTTCCAGGTGTCTGAGGGGAGGAGGAAGGTGCCGGTGGCGGGGTGCCGGTGCGTGAAGGGTTCCTTGTCGAGGAACGCGCTCTACAAAGTGTTGAGGGGTGAAGACATCGTCTATGAAGGTAATTCAATTAAGCAACATTTCGCTCATTTCTAAGCCCCCCCCCCCCCCTCAGCAATAGTAAGCAGAGCCCAACCTCCCCCCTCTCACTCCTCAGCAATAGTAAGCAAAGCCCAATCTCCCCTCCCTACCTCTCCTCAGAAATACTAAGCAGAGCCCAACTTCCCCTCCCCTCTCATCAGCAATAGTAAGCAGAGCCCAATCTCCTCCCCCCATGACAACGTAACCATCGGTATATAATAAGTAAATATTGCTTGCGTTAGTATTATTAATATCTCCTCTCCCCCCCTCCCCCCAAAAGCGTATTTAAGTAAAAATAAGCGAAAGCTTTTCATACTGTACATGTGTAGCGTTTGACGAAAATCATACACAAGTTAAACTTTAAAAAAAAATACGTCCTCGGTGGCCGGTTTCAGACTTGAGGGTAGTTGGAGTTTCTCACTGTATGATTAGGGCGCGCCCTATAGTTATTGCGTAAGCAACAATGGGAGGGGAGGGGAGGCGTTTATGATTTGCTCATATATTCGATCACATGATAAGTGGTGGTTGCGTGAGCAATGTCAACGTGTTTAAAGCTCGCGTAATACATGAAGCGCCCCTTATACCGTTGCAGGTAGACTGGCATCGATGAAGCATTTGAAAGAGGAAGTGACCACGATAAAACGCGACATGGAATGCGGCCTCCGGTTCGAGGAACCCGCGCCCCGAGCGCAGCCGGGCGACACCGTTGTATGCTACAAGCTGGTCGACGCCAGCGACCGCACCGGCTGGGATCCCGGATTCTAATTCAGATTCTTTTAATGTATCGCTAACAATTAAACGATTATAGTGAATTAATTTATTACGTACGGTGTTTTTTTTATTTATTATTATTCCCAATAAAGTTCGCTAACTATGCGTGATGTATGAAATCATTGAAAATAATGCCACAATTGAAATTATTAGGTCAGTTTTTTTTTACACGCCATAGGCTCAGTGCTTCGACCACAATCTCACCTGATGTTGAGTGACGATGTGTTCCTGGATGATAAACCTAGCTAAGCCTAGAAGTACTGGTTCTCGAGTGATGCTGCCGGAACACGCCTATTGGTATTTGGCGACGGGTTTTCAAACTTGAGGGTGGTAGCTACCCAGGTGCTACCATCATGCTGCAGGGGGGGCGACGCGGTGCTTGCGAAAGCCACCCCGTGTCGCCCCCAACCCAAATGCAGCGGACGGCCCCGGGGTGGTTTTAGTGGGTATTTCCGGGCGCTTCACGCTCGAGTGAGCCCCACACTGGCACGCAGTTCGTCCCTCTGTACCCCCTTACCTATTGCATTGGGGCACTTCGGTCTCACTAATGCAATGGGTAAGGGTAGTGCGTAAATGCATTTCCCCCCGTCAAAAAAAAAAAAAAAAAAGGGGGCGACGCGGTGACTGCGAAAGCCACCCCGTGTTGCCCCCATCCTAAATGCGGCGGACGGCCCCTTTAAAAAAAAAAAAACCTAGCTAAGCCTAGAAGTACTGGTTCTCGAGTGATGCCGCCGGAATACACGTATTGGTATTTGGCGACAGGTTTTCAAACTTGAGGGTGGTAGCTACCCAGGTGCTACCATCATGAGAACGTGGTTGGCCCGGTGGACTAACCCGCGTCTCTCATAAACGGTAAGACTGAAAGGTCGGAGGTTCGAACCCAGGGTGGGTAACACATTTTTTTTTTGAGAGCGTGGTTAGCCCGGTGGACTAATCCGCGTGTCTCATAGATGGTATGACTGAAAGGTCGGACGTTCAAACCCAGGGTAGTTAACACATTTTATTTCCGGGCGCTTCACGCCCGGGCGAGTCCCACACTGGCACGGAGTTCGTCCCTCCGAGCCCCCTTACCTATTGCATTGGGGGACTCCAGTCTCATTAATGCAATAGGTAAGAGTAGTGCGTAAATGCATTCCCCCGTCAAAAAAAAAATAAAATAAAGGTGCTACCATCATGAGAGCGTGGTTAGCCCGGTGTACTTATCCGCGTGTCTCATAGACGGTACGACTGGAAGGTCGGAAGTTCGAACCCAGGGTGGGTAACACGTTTTTTCACCGGAGCAACGCGGTAGAATGCGCATGCCATCCCTTATAACCCCACTCAAGGCGGCGGGAGGAACCGGGGGGTTTAGTGGGTAGTGGTTAACGGCGCTTCTCGCCGCGAGTCCCACACTAATATTGGTATGTAACAGTCCCTCACACTTGTGAGAGACTGTCACATATCGTCGGATCCAGTCCTTTCCTGGGGGTACGTCCCTTTGGGTTAGACTGGACAGCAAGTGCGTAAATGCATTCCCCTCGAAAAGAAAAAAAAAGGTACTACCATCATGCTATGATTTCCTCACGATGATTTCCTTCACCGAAAGCTCGGGCCCATTTTAGAAACGGATAGGTGGGAATAGAACCTGCGTCGATTGACGCGAATTCCGTCCGCACTAGCCGCTGCGCCATCATCGCTTTAATAAAGCATGCATTTAATATCACGTCTTCATTATTGCACCGAAAAGCATATATAAATAAATCTAAACATAACCAAGTGATGCAACAGAAATGAGTTAAGAGAAACGGAAACAAACGTTTGCGAAAGCGGAAGTGAAGATAGTGCTAAGATTGAAGTGATGATGGAGCAGCGGGTAGTGCGACCGGATTCTGCATCAATCGACGCGGGTTCGATTGCCACCTATCCGAGTCTAAAATCAGCCTGAGCTGTCGGTGAAGGAAAACATCGTGAGGAAACCATAGCATGGTGGTAGGACATGTCCGCCTGGGTAGCTACCCCTCTCAAGTTTCAAAACCTGTCACCAAAAGGTGTTATCCTGCAGCATCACTCGAGAACCAGTACTTCTAGGCTTAGTATGTTTACCATCCTGGACCACATCTTCACTTAACATCAGGCGAGTTGAGGTCATAGCACTGAGTCTATATCATCATCATCTCCCTACCCTTTTCCCATTTTTATTTGTGGTCCGCGCAACATGTCTTCCTCTTCCATTCCTCTCTATTTGTTGTCATCTCCGCATTCACTCCTTTTCTAAACATATCATCTTTCACACAGTCCATCCATCTTTTCTTTGGTCTTCCCCTTCCCATGTAACCGTCCACATTCATATCCAATACCTTTCTTACAACATTCTCTTTCTCCCTGCGCATCACATGTCCATACCAGGATAAACGACCGCCTCTTAACTTGTCTTAACTGAGTCTATATATCATGTCAAAAAAAGTGAAAACATTTTTTACGAGTTTCATTTTCATCAAATCAAACTATGCCTTAAATAAATCAACGAAATAGTTCCAGGGGGGACTTGTATATCGTCTCGATAAAGCTCCCTGATTTTTAAAGAGCTCGTTCAAGAAGTAAGAATTATAAGGCCGGCAAGATTCTCGGTCACCTCCATTCCTTTTAAATTCTAAATGTAGAACGGTTTATTTACATTCTAATTAACGATAGTTATGGTCGCAATTGCGCCTCTCCACGGCTTTTTAGTTCTATTTCAACTTCTTTTACAAAAGTTAGAAGCGAAAGCAGAAGTCTGTGAATCATTAGCGCAGACATTACGATTTTACGGTGTATTTTGGTTAAATTGCAAAAGGTAAACAATTCTTAGAAGCCGGAAACATTTTTTGCACATTAAACTATCTTATTGACGGCGTAGGCATATTGTAATCTACTTAAATTGTTGTAAACAACCAATATACGATTTAAAAAAACAAGTTTACACTTTGACACAAAATAAAGCTTGCGAGTGTTTCAGTAAAATTAGTATTAGATAAAGGGAAAAAAATAAATTGAATTCTATTGATTCAAACTAATCAAGACTTCCGGAGCCAGAAAAGAGACGTTCAATAAGCCTCGTAACTGGTGCGTGGTTTTTACAATCTAATATTAGGTTCTGACCTTTTTTTACATAGGAAAATGCGTTTAGGTACCTTCCTCCCATGCGGGGGCAAGGAGACCCTAGCGAATTAGGTTTTGATATACCTGTTGGAATCCTAATTTTGAAGCGATGATGGCCAATTGACACTAACATCAGATTCCACGTTGATGGACTTAAGTTCGTACCAACCCATCTAATTGTACTATAAACCTGAGGTTTCGGTAAAGGAAAACAGTGTAAGGTAAGCATTGCATGATAGTAGGGTATTTCCTACAAATGACCAGCCGGGTAGCTACCGCTCTCTAGTTTGAAAAACCTGTCGCCAAGCACCAAAAAGTGTGCTATGACTGTACCACTCGAAAACCATTGAAGTACCTTCAGGCTTAGTGTGTTTACCACTTTGGACCACACAGCTCTGACCCTATATACGTCATAAAATATATTTTATGAATAATTTTTATGATTATTTCCAAAGGGAAGGAAAATAATAAAATATAAAATATATATATATATATATATATATATATATATATATATATATATATATATATATATATATATATATATATATATATATATATATATATATATATATATAAGCAGGAAAACTCCTGAGTCTTATTAGCATCTTCATTAATTTGTATAGTAGAGCCAACCCTCAGTGAAGAGTCAGACCGGATTTAGGAAAGTTTAGATATAAATCTTCGTTTAGGGGAAAAAAGGGAAGAAAATAAACGATTTGGTAATTAATTTTACTCATTATGAAGTGAATTTGTAGATATGCAAAAGATTTTGATTAAGTTTCAAGTGGTTTAGATTGTACATTGAGCTGAAAACTATTTACAAATCGGTTCAGCAATTTCAAATAATATGCATTCTATTTTTAAAAACATTCCTTTTTTTTAGGTTAGGTATAAGTTTGATGATGAGAATAAAATACAAGAAAAGTTATAAAGAGAAATTCTCTATTTAATAACTTGTTAAGTTTATTATTCGTGTCTCACTAAATAGTTTTGAACAAACAAACAGTTGCAAATAATAAACAATAATACGTATACAATGATAAACAATTGAAATTAATTCAATTAAAATACAATATAGAATTCTTATAATGGACTTTGAACTGATTTTTCAAGTGTTTTCAATAATTTATTTTTTTTATTCTTACAAAACAAATAGCTTTCATTATTTTTAACAAATAATATTTTTTATATGATATCAAAATGAAACATTTGCTAAGAGTTTAAAATTTGAAAATAGAGATGTGTCCGGTGGAATACTTAAATATTGAGAAAGAATATTTACATGTTTAAATTCCAACTTTGCCATTTTTTTTTAAACTTTTAACTATATGCGACCACTACATCATTGGTGATCTATGTATTCTTTCTCCGGGAGAAGAGGAATTTTAACCATTCTTAGTACAATGACTGAATATTGGGATAGCATTTGTATATTTAGAAGTAAATTATGTCGAACGAAACCCGTTGAAAATTTCATAACTCCTTCGTAACAAAGTAAATTTACAATCAAGTCTCGTATACATATAAACATAAAGACGAAAGATTTTATTCGAATATTGACTTTTAAAATTAAACCTAAATTAATAGGCGTTTACAAAAGTCTTTGCGGGTAAGTATGCGTCTACGTTATGACTCATTCATTCTTTGAAAGGCCATATTCCAATAAAAAGATACCAAAGTTGTAAAAAAAGTCCTAATTTAAATTGATTTCCAGACTAGAAAATAAATATAAGATTCCAGCATTAAAAATCAGTTCTACAATTATGCATACATAAGAAAAAAATTTTTTTAAATTATTTAATGATAAATAGATAAATGATAATATTATTTTAACGCAGCCACAAAATCCGTTGACGCAGAATAGTGTTGATAACTTCAAAAAAAAATACTTTAAAAATCTTTCAAAAATCGAATTAAATGTAACTAATTAAATGTAATTAAAAAAAAACCTTTGTAGTTAACACTATATTACCAAATACTACAGATATTAAAGAACATTATTTCATTTTTGTTGGAATAACATAATATTGTCTATTTAATCTGATGTTTTGAAACACGACAATAGATTAGCTGATCGTGAAAAAAGAAACAATTATCTAATAATACAGCATTTCCTATAATAAAGTGAATAATAATAATAATGTTTACTATTTTCACTTAAACAATAACAAAAAACAATTATCTACGTGTTAATTTTCTAGTCAGCCCAACGACTTCAGTGTTACACTAGACACGCTACGCCAAACAGAAAAGCGAGCGCCAAGTTACTGTAAATTGTATGAAACTCGAATATCAGTCAACACAAAAAAAAAGTTATTACCATCTATTAATCTCAATGTATTTTAAATGACTAGTTCAAACGAAACAACACTCGGGCACCCTAGTATATTTATCTTGCTTACTCTCTACCAAAGAGTTCTATTCGTGCAAGAATTGTCTCGGGATCTAACCTTTACGAGAGTTTCAGTAAAAGCTATGTTAAAACATAGCTTGTCTAGTGAACTTGCCTAGTCATTCAATCAGGCTATTTTGTTGTATCATAAAACTTTTACTTGTATTATGACCGACTATTGCGGAATCTTCCAAACGGTTCTAAATCAGGTGCGCTGTTCCAGCCCCTTCCAGTTGACGCGAAGGCAAGACCCTAATTATTTGTACTTAAGATTTTCTGTTTTCACTGCAACAAACTTCACATATCACGTACCTATATATTACACGACAAAAAAAAACATTCTAGAATGTTCTTTAAAGGTTTATTTAATCTGTGCAATGAAACAGATAGAATAACAATTGGAAGTTGTAACAACGATCCATATTTTTTATTATATTAACATTAAATATAGATATAGCACAACCTATTTTTAAGTAAGAATTAAATTTATTAATAACACAATTCATAAAGTAGCTGCTTTTTACTGAGAATAAAGACTCTTTGGAATGAAAAAAAAAACATTTTCCCATTCTATAAGCGTTATCGTCTTCTCTATTAAATTTTCGTATATTTTTCTAAGTAATTGAGTGTAGTGTAACGATTTTTGAAAGATGACACCTGGAATCGACCCACTGGAACCGATTCTCTTTTCCCACTCTTTCACCAGTATGATACTTTATCGTGCACACAATTGTATATTATTTATCTAATTAAGTGAAACGGTCACAGGTATCACGTTTAAAAAAAAAACTTGTGTACAATTGTGGTTAGTTCGTATGACGCTATTGTTCTATATATAAATCAAAAGTATGGTTAAAATTTAGCGGTTTAGACATTAAACTCAGTTTAAACTTACAGCGGTATTACATTAGCTTCTATGTCGCATTAGACATGCTGTTTTGTATTGGAAGGATGGACACTAGATAGTATTGATAAAATATCTCAAAAAGGCTGTGGATTGTGACAAAAAAAAAACGTCACACTCAAAACAAAACCGCTTACTTCGCTTAGTCCAAGTTATACTCATAGATGTAAACATAATCGGTTATTACACAAAAGTTAAACTCCCGTTGAACACAATTACAAAGGAGTGTTCTAAGGTTGTTTAGAGATTAGATTTCCAGTCGCGTAGCGTAGGTGATGGCCGCTCCCGGTGGGTTCGCCGCAGGGGGCATGCAGTGCAATCCCGTATCGCCCCCATCCCAAATGCGGCGCGGACGGTCCCGGGGGGTTTTAGTGGGTATTTCCGGGCGACTTTCGCCCGGGTGAGTCCCACACTGGCACGGAGTTCGTCCCTCCGTGCCCCCTTACCCATTGCATTGGGGGACTTCGGTCTCACTAATACAATGGGTAAGGGTAGTGCGTAAATACATTTCCCCCCGACAAAAAAAAAAAAAAAAGTGATGGCCGCTCGGGGCGGAAGACGATTTTGCCGCCATTTTATTTCAATCGGTCTGAATTGTGAAATTTTGCCGCCCCCTAAAAAGTACCGCCCGGGGCGGGCCGCCCCTACCACGCCACTGTATATTTCATACAATTTTAAATTTTAGACACTGTTCAGCAATAAGCGTGTTTAACGCTAGTTTATTTTTGTTTTTTGTAATAAAATCGACTATCTCTATCTCTAATCATCGTATCATTTATTGAAAAAAAAATATTTAGATGAATCTTATAAAATTTTTGAATTATTAAACAAAAAATTGGTCTCGTATTACATAATTTTTTGTTTATAAAATCATTATTATTATTAACAGGATATGTTTTTAGTATATACGTATACTAGAATACGAGAATTTTGTAATATGAGCAGTGCGAGATATTTCTTGCGAGCGATCCTTGAACCCATAGCCCAAAAAAATTGAAATTATAATACTGAGTATTCATTTCTATTTACCTGTCTAATGTTACATAGTATTCATTGTAATGTAACAGAATAAAAACCAAAAAATAATCTCACAGCAGCCAAAAATGTATTTTAAAATTTAGTAAATAACGTTTATAAGGCCTCGTAAAAAACAAACACTCGCTTTTTATAAATCATATGTTATAATTAACATGTTATGTAAACGAATAACTTTTCTATAAAGCTTCGTCATGGAGAATAAATGTAAGGAGAACTATCTTAAATGAGAGACACAATTAAAGTGTCCAGTAAATAAAAACCTAGAATGGCCGTAGCGCATATAAGAGTATGAACGAAGCAGCTGTAGGCAGATTTTTGTTGCTTAAAGTATAAGGGAACCACAATATACCAAAACTCAACTATTTATTTTTCGTCACACAAAATGGTTGCGTTGCAGATCAGAATTTCAAAAAAAAAATACCATAAAAAGTTTCACTTCAAAAAAACTGCTGTCAAATTTACCAACTTGCTACAGTAGCGCTACTCTAATATAACGCGTCTTCCCGGACACTTTTTATACACAGAGATGGTTCTCCTAGCATTTACCCTCCATATTTCCTGTAAAGCTCGTGTCACTCTCTTGTAATGTTCGACACAGATGGATAATAAACAAGCAACAGCTAAAAAACTCTACAACAATATAGAGATGTGAATTTTCTTTGCTATGAAAACTATATTATAAACGTTACACGCTTTTCGCATAACTAATAGTGACTACAAAAAAGAAAACGTTTTTTATAACGTATAATTTAAGGGATTCCAATATATGTAGGTGCTAAAAGATTTTAAAAGATTTCTGATTTAAAAAATAAATAACACGAGAAAGATTTAGAATAATGTGAATAGTAATTTAAAAATAGTAGGAATTAAAACCTTTTTTTTTTGTATATAGTAAAATAATTTCACTAAATTACAAACTAATCTAATGTCTATTTAAACAAATACACGAGAGTTTCACGTCGTTCTGTTTAAAGTTACCCCCCCCCACCCCCCTTCGCAAGTCTTATAGACGCGATCATTATTCTGACTCGACAACATTCAAACTGTTAAAAAAAAATCTTCAAATAAATTACTTTACAAGAAGCACTAGAGTGCGTAGATATCGTTTTTGTTTACGAGGTGCAAAATAAAATTTCCAACTACTTGAAGTTTGTTATACGTTAGGCTGTTTGAGTGAAAGCCTTTATTTAAACCCGGTTTTATTTTAAAAAAAAAATCCTTAAATGCTTTAAGTTTTTATTAAAACAACGTTGATATCGTTAAGTAACTCACGTATAAATTACTGCAGTCTATGTCAAGTATAGTGAAGCCATAATAACTGAAATAAAAATATATAACAAGATAAAGAGTGAGAGAGCAGAGTGGCAAGGCAAAGAAAGAGAAAGCATGATTTTTGTTCGGCGGCATTATTGATTAAAACGATTGATTTATTGAATGATTTTTAAAAATGTTTTTAATTGCATCTATTTTAGATATTTAACTTCAAACCGTCACTATTACTTTTCGATTTAAATTCACTTTTTGTTATAAACAAAAAAAAAACAAAGTTATTTTGAACATCCTAATTAATACATATCTCGCATAATCTTCAGCAGGATAATAAAAATGTAACTAGAATTTCTAGAGTTTCAAGTGTATTTCTTATTTTTGGGTCATAAATTAAAAAAAAAAACTTGAAATTTATGGAATTTTATTCTAAAAAAAAGGAATATTATATTTTGCACCTCGCAGAACAAGCGATCAAATCGCATCACGAGCTAAATTATTAACAAATATTTACAGGTGAGCAGAGATAAATATGTACCTTTATATTAATTAATTATTTATTTATTTATTTTACACTATATTTCTTCTACCTATACATTACGAATCTCATTTAACTAAGTCTATATCGATCGTATATCGCGAATTATTCGGGACCCGTATCTGAGACGATTCCACCAAGTGTATGGGTAATAGATAACACAAATGCCCTGTTACCTTTCATGTTCAAGCGGGCTTAAGCAAATCAAATAGCTATGTGAGTAATAGATAACACAAATGCACCGTTACCTTTCATGTTCAAGCGGGTTTAACCAAATCAAATAGCTATGTGAGTAATAGATGACACAAATGCCCCGTTACCTTTCATGTTCAAGCGGGCTTAAGCAAATCAAATAGCTATGTGAGTAATAGATAACACAAATGCACCGTTACCTTTCATGTTCAAGCGGGCTTAACCAAATCAAATAGCTATGTGAGTAATAGATGACACAAATGCCCCGTTACCTTTCATGTTCAAGCGGGCTTAAGCAAATCAAATAGCTATGTGAGTAATAGATAACACAAATGCACCGTTACCTTTCATGTTCAAGCGGGCTTAAGCAAATCAAATAGCTATGTGAGTAATAGATGACACAAATGCCCCGTTACCTTTCATGTTCAAGCGGGCTTAAGCAAATCAAACAGGTATGTGAGTAATAGATAACACAAATGCCCCGTTACCTTTCATGTTCAAGCGGGCTTAAGCAAATCAAACAGATATGTGAGTAATAGAATGCATAAATGCCTCATTACCATTCATGTTAAAGTATGTTTAAGGTAAATTCGATAATTTTGCATTTGATTTTCTATATTTATGTTGCAGTCTAATTAAAAAAAATAGATCATTAGTTTTATATAATATTTTTGAGCATTCATCTTAAATCATAAATACATTATTTCAAAATTTGTAAACAAGGTAATAAAAGTAACGGTGCTTGTAATTTAGTAATAACCAACTTTTTGAAAAAAGTGAATACGGTAACAGGTAACAAAGAGGCCTCAACATGTGGAAAATTCTTCCCGAACTTCCCAAACTTCCCGAATAAAACTCACCATTTAACTAGAAACATTCAGTCATCTCGTGTACATAACAAGTCTATGATGTAGTAAGTGTCCGAGGTGAGGGCACTAGGGGCACTAGGGGCACTAGTCGACGAGGTCGAGGCGTTCGCGGCGGCGGCGCGGGTCGTGGTGCGCGCGCGTCGGCCGCGCCCACGTGTTCACGCACCCGTCCGCGCATCCCGTCACCAGGTACTCCGCACGGAACAGCAGCGCCGTCAGCCCTCTCCTGCGCCACCTTCTTGCACACCAGCGGCTCCAGCACCGGGCACTCGTCGAACCGCGGGCACGACCCCGTGCCGATCAGCTTCAGCGGGTCCAGCGAGTCGCTACTGTGCGCCCCTCCGCTCGTTCGCCCTCGCAGCGCCACACTGCTGCTCCCTGTCGAGCTCTTCTGGTCCCCGTTCCGCGACAGGCTGAAGTTCCGCCGGTGGTCCGCGCGGCGCTCCCCGAACGAGAACCCGGCCAGACGCTGCGTCAGCGAGTTCACACCCAGCGGACCGGAGCTCTCCTCCTTCGCCTTCCCGACAGTGATACTGAGGGTCGCAACACTGTTAGTCTTCGGCTTCGGCTTCGCACCAGAGGGTTCGCCAGCGGCGGCCTGTACGCCGAGCTCGGTGTGCTTCTGCCCGAGCTTTGCGGCGGACGGCTTCGTGCCGGGAACACCGTTGGGCGCGAAACTTTGCGTATTATTTGGTGAGAGATGCGCGGAGGCACGCGCCCGCGCCGGCGGCCGCAGCACGTCGTCGGTGAGGTCCCACAGGCAGAGCTGCGTATCCTGCGAGACGCTGCCGAGCCGGTAGCAGTGTGCGTCGGCGCGGCGTCGCTCGTCCTCGCTCTCGTCCCCGTCGCCGTCGCTGAAGCTGACGACATAAGGGTCGAAGGCGACTACGGAGACCCAGGAGCGATGTCCTTGCCCGCGCGCGACCACTCGCCGCTCGCCGAAGGACCAGACGGTGACGAGGTCGTCTTCGCCGCCGACGACCACGTACTTGCCATCGGGAGACCAGCAGACGCAGAGAAACCCCCCGAAGTAGGAGCGCGCTCGCCCGATGAGCTCCATCGTATCGTAGTGAAATACACGAAGGAAGCCGTCCTGTGAGACGAGGGCGAGGTTGGCCCCGCAGGGTGAGAAGGCGAACTCGTTGATGCAGCTGCCGTCCGCGCCGACGAGCCACCGGTAGAGCGGGTTGCGCGTCGACTTGGTGCGGCACGTGTGGATGGAGTAGCCGTCGCCCTGCTTGAACAGCTGGTAGACGGGTGCTGCGGTGCCGCATGTCAGCTCCTCGTTGTACACGTAGAGCTGCCCGGAGGCGTGCGACGCCATGAACAGGTTGCTCGACCCCGGCACCCACTTGATGCAAGTTACGCGGGTTTTATCAATCAACCTCTGTGGGAGATTTCATTCATGAACAAAATAAAAATAATGTCATACAAAATAATACTATATGAAATTTCCAAACTAGCATATTTTTATTTGTAAGACTGTTTTTACTAGACGGAACTCAAACTACTTTTCGTTAAGAAACTTAGACATTAGTAAACATGATGAGAGGAGACAAGGAAAATTAATTCCTTAATTTTTGAAACCATAACAATCATTCCTATAACTATTACAACAATTTGAATCTTTATATTTTTAATAACCCAATGAAGTCCTATTGAATGACCTCAGTGGACGGGTCTATCGAATTTCTTACCTCTTCCCAGAGGACAATATCTATACCGAACAGATTAACTGAGGTCAGTCAGGGCGGTGACTGAGAAATCCCACCGACAGAAATCTGAAGTTTGTCGTCTGATGGTATACTCTTCACCCAAGTAGATTCTGCAGGCTCATGATGAATTTAGCCCGCGGAAGGATCCGGAAAGGGATGGGTTTACTGCCGCACACACGTAATTCCGGGGATGGGGGGGGGTCTATGGGTATTCTAGATTTTGGCTAACAAATGCCTGGAGCTTGTCTACTTCCTAAACCCTAAATTCTAGAATGAATGAATGAATGGGGGTCTGAGTTCTATAGTTAAATTTTTAAAAACTACTAATTTAAAGTAGTATTTAGATTTAAACAGGTGTATATCTGTTGTAAGATGTGAGCTACATATATAGACATAGCAGTAATCAATATATAGACTTAGCATTTTTTCACAATCTCAGCCTTAAAGTGATTTATCTACATAGATGGCTATTGTAGAACAAGAAAAAGATGGCCCTCAATTAAATAACTTTCAAGTGATACTGCCAGAACTACAGTCCCCCGGTGATAAGTCCATGCAAAGATTTTTCAGACTTGAGTGTGATAAACAGCCAAATGGGTCTCAGAAAAACCACTACCACCATACTATGGCTTCATCACAAAAGTTTTCTTTCACCAAAAACTCAGATTCCATACGTAAGACACGTGGATTCAAACCTATTTTAATTTATGTTGATTTCATTCACTAAGCCGGTGAGCCTTCATTACTGTGTCAACAGAATATCAAAAGTACATTAGTCTGAACAAGACTAATTAACTTGTCTATTTATATATGAAATAAGAAATAATATATCTCTCTCAGTGTAAGGTTAATTTTTTGAAATAACGGATATATTTTTAAGCATGTTAGGTTATGTTAAATAACATGTAGGGAGGGTACTACATGGAGAAATTTAGGGAAGTAAAAATGAATTGACAAAAAATAATAACCAGCACACTATATTACACCCGATATATAAAAAACATAACATATTAGATTTTCTATGTGTGTCCCATAACTACTAACATCATATTGTAATATTATTTTAGTTTTGATGGCAATATTAAATTATTATTCTTATTGTCATACAAATACGTAAATTAATCCTTTTTACACCAAAATGAAATACCTTACACAGTAGATGTCCTCTTGTTTGGAAAATTCATAATATAATAGCAAATGGAATATTCATTCATTAACAACTTATCTTGAAATATCTCAGCAGTTTTTAATGCCAGTTATAAAAGCATGAGTTGTATAAAGTACAGCAAAGTAGAAAAGCGGAAAAATGGCAAAAATATTATTAAAAAAAAAACAGACAAATGAAGCTTGAACTAGTTTTGTGAATGTCCTGCAATCAAAGATTGCTCAAAATCCTAAAGAACAATAATTGTCAGTGGATTCAAATAGACTTAATTTTTTTTTTTATTTGTTCAATTATAGATTAAAGTCAATTTAAAAAACCTGTTACTTTCGTTTTCCCTGGAGAGTATGTTTATGAAACAGAAATTTTGTGCACAATTTCTTAACTAGATTAAAACTGTACATAGATACTGACAATTATTAATTTCAACTGTATTATTTTAAAAATATATATCAAAAAGGTTATACTTATAATTCTTGACTTACCTCCTCATTGTACAATTTACTTAATTCCTTCTTAATTGGATCTATAAGTTGAATTTGGCCCGTAGAAAATCCTATAACTAAAGACACACTGTCAGGTGTCATCGTGACTGTGTTGAAATCATGGCAAGTGGGATTGGTGCCTTTGTACATTTTCTTATCAACTGGTTTCGTGAGATCTGCTGCCTGGAAACAAAAATAAAAATTATAAACAAAAAGAATGAACCATTGGTGACTTCAAAGAAAACTTGTTTTAAAGTAGAGAAGTGTCTTAAATGTATTCTATGAGATATATATAATATATCCTCCAGTGGGAGGAAGCCAGAAAGGAAACTAGTGGTGGGCGGTTGAGTTGTTATTGTTAATGAGAATAAACAAATAACTTATATTAAGTGATCCCCTCTCCAATCACAGGGCTTACATCCATGAAGGTGGCCAATCAGGACATACTTCATTGCATGAGTGAAATAGCTGATGTAAGCAAGATGCAACAGCTGCATCCAGTTAATTGCAAGTGCATGCAGAGTGCAAGTGAGAAGGGACACACAGACTTCTCACACAAGGTGTTATACATAGGTTGTGTGCCTGCAGCTCACTTCAGTGAACCGTTGGATGATGGCGAGATCTCCACATGGGTTTACATTAAGATTTATTCCATTATTTCCGTGATTTATGGAGTTTAGTCAAATATTGACCCTGTCACCACAGTGAAGAGCATATTTTAACACAAATTTCACTGATTTCTTATTGCTATCATAACCATTTAGTAAAGCATCCTTGCTTCCTCAGATTCCTTTTAAAATGAAAATAAGTCTGAATAGTTACTCTATAACTTCTAAAATGATATTTTAGTTTATATTTGTTTACACCAAGGCTCCTCAACTTTTTTATCAATCAGGCCAAAGGAATGATTCAGAAATTATTGGCAGGCCATTAACTGTTGCTGTTGTTAACTATAACAAGGTTTTGTGCCTTATTATAGAACTGTACTCTCAACTTGCTGAGAATATACTTTACTTACGCGGGCCAGTCAAAAATCATAAGTGGGCCACAATATGGCCTGCGGTCATTGGGTTGAGCACCTTTGGTTTACAGCTTCTAGTAGGAGACAGATTCTATACATATTATGTCATTTTCAGTCTATGAGACCCTGTTGTCAGGACATTTCAATCCTAAACTGAGCTCACTTCTCATACAAATGAAAATTATTAGCCATTGTTGATTGTTAATAATTTATAAACAGTTTAAATACACATTGTTTTCACTACTACTACAAGAAAATTGTATGATTTTTAATTCATTTTTATAATATGTGTGACACTCCATCTAAATGAAGGAGTTTTTAATAATACCAATAGAAAAGTTTTATAAGCAAAATATTAAAGGTTAAACAATAACAAATATTGAAAGATTTACATCCAACAGTATAACCGCAAATACTGATAATTATTAATCAATATTTGAGGTATATCTTTGACAAAATAGTACCTCAATGAAGTATGTACTATCAACTTATAATAATAAATACTGTTTCAATAGAAAGCTAAATGAAATAAGTTCTATCAATAAAAAATGTAAAACCTTTTTTGTTGCTATTGTCCACAGAGCATTATCGAGTTCTTTCTATATTCTCCTTGTAAATTTAGTACACTGAATGTAACAAGGTATTTAAACACTTTCTTTCTTCATTAATTTGACAGACTTAAACATTTAAATAAAAAAACTACGATTATTAATTCATTAGTTTTGTCATTTTTAAAACATGAGTAATATAACATTATTTGATATGCTTACCTTCTTGACTCCTCTATATACATAAACATACAGTTCTTTGCCATGGTTAAAGCAGATTCTTTCATCTGAGCCCTGTCCGTCAGAGTTGGGCGTTCCGCCCCCGGGAGACGGCGGCAGTGACACGAGCGAAACGCGCACATGGCTTGAACCGGAACCACTCGTGTAACCAACACGGTTAGGTCGTGAATACTCCGATAAAGTCATTAAACGGTAAGTCCCTTCGCGAGTCACGAACTGAGTCTTCACTTCATCCTTCCCTCCAGAGTCCGACTGCACGGCCATGTTAACATATTATCCTGTTATTATTCATGGAGATAGCCGCAAGAGAAGCCCTAAGTACACTTGACAGCTCACTCCAACTTCGACAGGGATTTTGGTTGCTTATACACAATTTACATCGCTACGGAACGCACAGCGGAGAACTTGTATTATTCGTCTACCGACTCGTAAGGACTTTAATTTACGTTTTCAATTAAAAAATGTTGAAATATACAAAATTGTGTAGTACCAATTCAACTAAAAAGTCAGATGTCAGAAAAGACAACATCGACATTTTTTTTTTATTCGACCTTTTTTCTTATCTAAGAAATGGCAAAGGTACCTAAATCATGAAACCAAGTTAGATATTCTAATTTGTTTCAACTTCCAACAAAGCGGACATCTCCTTGCTAGAAATTATTAGTTTTTGTCGTTATTTCTAATGCACCATGACCAAACTATATCGCAAAATAATATATCATTAAAAAATTAAAATAGCAAATAAAATCCACTAAAAGACAAAGTACGTAATATATGGTATACAGTACTTCGAAATACGTGCTGAATGTTTTAATAACGTTTCAGCGAAAGAATATTGATATTGTTCTATAACCCAAACCTCCGGAACAACTGGTTATAACAAAAACATTCATTCACACTACTGTTGCTTGAAAATTTCTTGCCTTAGAATATCAGAATTTCTAATGGTTAAATATTCTAAAGTTAGTCTTCAGCGAAAACTACACAGTATTTACAAAAACATTACAATCCTCTGGATCTTAGATTATTCATGAAAATTGTTAAGAATTGTAATTAGAGAAATGACTTGCGAAATCAAGGTGTTCTATTCACAACAAGATGCTAATTAAGTGTTAATTTTATAGTAAAATTACATAGATTAATTGGTGTAACTCCCCAGACACACTGACTCATATATGACACTATATTTAATTTTGTTCATGCTTGTTCATCAGCAAACAATATACATCATATCAACATAAAAATGAAATAGAATTCAATTCAATTATTTAATAAAACATGTACACATTGAGGAGCGTTTTCACAAAACATTACATGTCTTTTTCGACAATTTATTTATTTTTCTAGAGGTAAGAAGTTTTAATAAGTTATGAATACTTTGTGGTAGATTTTGAGCAGTTTATGTATTGGTTACAGAAATTTAGTTGATGTCAATAAAATCAGATATGGAGAAAGAAACAAAACAACAGAAAAAACTTTTTGTTGAGACGATGCTTGTTGTAACGCTTTGTGAAAACACTCCTCAATCTTATTTTTATTTCTAGGATACAACTTTTTCTATTTGATTCTCAGTTTCTGGCTTCAGTATTGTATCTTTGTTATTTCTTGTGTCCTGTTGATTTTTGTCATCCTTTCCTTCTAAAAACTGATCCCATTTATCAATCCTTTTATTAATATCTGCATCAGTCTCTGCAATTTTGTATTTAGTTCTTCCATCCCATATTTCAGCTGTAATTTGTCTTTTACCGAACCATCTTCCATTTATCAACTGGACAACTGCATCAGCTTGTTCAGGTTCCTTCATGTTGATCTGAGCTACACCATCAGGATGTCCATCATAAATGACTACTTTACGTACATCACCACATTTTGTACATTCCTCTCTCAAATCTTGTTGATAGTCTAGGATCAGTTGTACCTCTTTGTCAAAGTCACTTGGACTAAACAAATTTTTTACAATAACAACTTTCTCATGTTTAGCTCTTTCTCCAATAATTTTCTCTGGTCTCCAATCAAACAACTTCTGTTGCATTTTCTTGATCTTCTCTAACTCTTTCTTCTTCTTTTTTTTAGGTTTCAGAGCTGGATTGTAATCACCCTTTTGTTGGAAACGAGCTCTTTCTACTTTTATGGTATTACCTTTATAATGACTACCATCTAACAACTTTAATGCTAAGTCTACAGACTCAATTTTTATGTAAGTACATAAAGCATCTCCTTTAAAACAATTCTGGTCTTTGTCCATATACAACTTTATTTTCATTTTTTGAGAATTAGGATCTCGCTCCACAAGACCACTAAATTCCACAAGACCACACTTTTGCATTAAATTAACAAATTCCTCTTCATCCAAGTCAAGTGGTAAGTTAGAAACATACACCTTTGTATTTTTTTCATCAGACTGTTCAAACCATTGCGGTTCGTTCTTACGTTTAACACCAACAGGGTCTACACTCTTAACCTCTTCTATTTTCTCTACTTTCTCCTTTTTGTCTTCTGTTTTATTATCAACAAATCCATATGACATTTGGTAATAAGCTAAGAATTCATCATCTACTTTAGGAATCCAAGCTTTTTTATCAACATCCCAGAAGTACTTTGATCCATCTGATTCGGTATAAATATGAGTATCATCTTCGTAACTGTATACTCTACCAGGAATTTCAATTGTTTTTGTATCCCATGAGTTACTGGTTTTATTCCAAGTATACTTCTGTCCTGTGGAAGGGTCTGTATATATAGCTTCATTGTTTTCGTAAGTAATATATGGAGTGTACTCTCCCCAAGAACTATTAGAATCAACACTGGAATCATTAGACTTTTCTACTACATTATCTATGGAGTGTGGTTTTGCACTAGGATTGCTACATGATTTCTCTGAATCTTCTATAGGTTCCGAAGTAATTAGTTGCTCTTTCTCTAGTACACTTGCTTTCTCTTTTAGGCTAGGTTCTTCGTTTTTATTATTACTAATTGTTACTTCTTTAGAAGTTTGTATAAGAGTTACATCTTTTCTAGAATCTGTTGTCCGTGAAATGTTTGGAACGTCATCTGCTTTAGCATGTTGATCTTCTTCGGTCAATTTTTGAACTGTTTCTTCAGAGAGTTTGATTACAAACCCTGACCTTGGGTTCGCCTGTTTATTCATTTTATGTTTTAATTGACATTTTAATTATCATAGAAATGTTACCTTTCTCCAATTATATTTATTAGAACTGTAAAGTACTATTCAATTCGTGTATAAAGATAAAGTCAGTTCCCATAGAACATAATAAGACACAAAAACTTAAAAATACTTTTTAATTTTACAGAGAACCACAGATATTTTTTTGGTTAAGGGTTTCCAGACTATATTTTTAAAATTTACTCATAACAGACAAAATTTCCCCAAATGATACTATTTCAGAAACTTTAAATTTAAATATGTATACTTACATATTTTTTAGTATTATTAATTCATAATTTATAATAGTCATGGATACATCTTCTTAAAGCCCAACATTGTATTATTTTTTAAATCTTCAAAGTCAGAATAAAATGTCAGCCATTTGTTCCAACACGAGTTTCAATTCATTAAACTCGAGTACAATAAACATAACTAAATCACGTGAAATGCACTAAAATTACATAATACAGAGTCTTGTTTAGAATCAAGATAGAGATTTACAAACGAATACTACATGATAGACTAAAATAGTGGAAAATCCTTACTTAATTGTATACTTATTATCAGAGCGTTAAGCTTATAAAACGTTCGAAAAAAAATATATGACAAAAGTTTTATTTTTAAAATAACATAATGATACGTATAAAGAAAAAAGAATATATAAATAAAAACAAAGTTAAAATAAATTATATTTTTACAACTAGAACAAATAATGTTAAGTAAATATATATTATACTATACAACGATTATCTGACTTCTCAGACCCCAGAAAGAGGCCCTCAATAAGGAGGACCTGGACCTTTCCTGGAGAGTTAAGATCCAAAGTTTCTAGTTTCTGACCAAAAAAGTAAACGAAAGAACCCAAAAAATAACATACTATGGTTTTCGTATAATAAAATAATAAAGATAATTGCACGTCCACTAATGGGTGCTTCAATTGGAAATTATCTTTTACTTTTATTTTGCAATAACGGTGAGCTTTATAATGACCACAGTATTCTCTATACGTAACGTAAAATTATCGCTATAAGTGTAATTTGTATGTATATGACGTTATATAGCTAAACAATATCTTTCTCCTTCTCTTTAAAATTTTTTAAAAGTAAATCTTTTTTACCATATGTGGTAGATTCTTGAAATTTCATTCTGAATTCTCATTAAACTATCGAATCGCCCAGCAGCGCTATATAAAAAGTTTCGGTTCATGATTATCAATTAAAATTTGTAATTTTTAACCCCTTAAGCACTTACCGGACGTTTACGCCAGCTTTCCACTGTTTACCTATTGCCTTATTTTTTTGGGTACTCGACACATTAAGTAAACTTCTGCTAATTTGATCTACGAGCACCATGATTACTTTCTATATTGTTTTAATAATTGAACGAAACATCCTGTTTTTTTAGTCAAGCTATTTTGGATTTATTCTTACGATACATAATAAATAAAACAATATGGTCTATTAATTTTAAAAATATTTAAGCAAGACTAATAAAATGTATGTATATTAGGTATGATATGTTTTAGTAAGTAATAAAAGTACAATTATGTGGTCATAAGTGAAAAATAATTTTATATAGGCAAATAAAAAAAAGTATAGATTAAAAAATATATATAGCATTCCTATTAGTTCATATTCAAAAAATCCTTACTAATACTATAAATGTGAAAGTAAATCTGTCTATCTGTTGCGCTTTCATGCCAATACTACTGAACCGATTGAATTAAAATATGGTACACAGATGAGAAAGGACAAAGGCTACTTTTTAATGCGAAAAAGAGTTGTAAGAGGTTGAAAGGGGATGATGAAAAGATGTATGAAAGTATCGTCATTTTTAGAGCTAGAAGTTTGAAACTTATTTTTTAGGTATTTGATTCGGTATAAATAAATATGACATTCAAAGTTTTTTAAAGTTTTACCCTCAGAGTTGTAAAATAACAATGGGAATAAGGGATGAAAATTTGTATGGAAATATGTAACGTTTAGGTGTATGTTTTATAAGTTTGCGACAAGAGACAAAATATTAGAGCTATTCTGATGTAACATTTATGGAGTCATGCGTAACCGAAGTTAACGCGAGTAAGAAATTTGCCAAGCACTGCGCCGTACACAATGAGCGCTTTGCGCGGGTGGCGGGTAGCTTGGCGTATTACGGCATGATGTAGGTGGGAAAATATGCCTAAGTGTGCTTAACTGCTTACCCAAACGGGCAGACGGGCCAGAGACTACTAGGAAGATACTACGTATCGTGGGGTCAGACGACTGTGTCACACGCATTAGAATACTAATTTTATTCGCTGCAAATTCATTATTATTTACTGCAAATTAGTTACAATTAGATTTGCTTACACGACTTTTTGTTTATTTAATTAATGTTCTTCGTGAAATACAAATAACTTTAAGTTTTTGGGTCAAGTTATTAAATATTTTTACTTTAGTTTTAGAATTTACTTTCATTGTTTTGTTTATTTTATTCGTTGAAAGTAGATTACTATCGAATTTTTATGTTTTCCAAAGGATGGGAAAACAAATAAGTTTATAAATTTATTAATAATTTAATAATTTTTATAAATAAGTTTACATACATGTACTTAAATAAACTCATATGAATTCTTTATACCTTATGTACTGATTTACTTAAATAATTTAAAACGCTCTTTGCAGCGAAGCGCTGCAAATAGTTCATTCAAATATTTGTGCTTTATTTGTAAAATAATTACAAAGTCTGTCCAAAGACACTATTCTACTCGGACGAAGTCGCAAACACAGCTAGTACATTATAAACTAACCTGAGATTGGGTATATATATTAATGTGAGATATATTGTCGGATAAGAAGCATGAAACCACATTACCTCATTGGCACGGCGACATACCGGCCGTAAAAAACAAATCTAAAAATATTGAAATGTATATGAAAAATATACATGTTCTAGAAGTATTCATGTTTGGTATAAATACGTGTAATTGGTAATAGTAAAACATTGAGTATTGTATCTTCATGAAATATAGTTTATTTTTTGCAATATATACATTATAAATATTAAATCAATGTCAACATTTTACTACTGTTTGTAACGAGATAAAGCTAGAATTACAATTATAGTTATCATTAACAACATAATATTTACATCTTTATGATTACTATATACTACTAAATAAGGCTAAACAGATAAAATACTTCCACAATTTTCCCCGAGGTTTTCGTTTCCACAAAATGATATTTCTCCCCATAATTACGAAAAAAGCACTTTACCTGGAGACTGCTGGAGACCCCACTGCTTTTATTTCTTTTAAATAAAAGGGTCAAAACACTACACCATACAGCCATGTCTGAACCATTAGCATGTCATTAGGAACAAAATACTACAACAACTATATCACGCAAAATGCCACCAAAATCACGAAATGCACACAGACTCCATATTTATACATTTCCCCCAACAAGTCCCCTAATGCAATGGATAAGGGGGCACGGAGGGACGACTCCGTGCCAGTGTGGGACTCACCCGGGCGAGAGTCGCCCGGAAATACCCACTAAAACCCCCCGGGGCCGTCCGCCGCATTTGGGATGGGGGCGATACGGGATTGCTAGGCATGCCACCGCGTCGCTCCCTGCGGCAAACCCACCGGGCCTCGTCCGTGGAATGGCCCAATGAGAATGCCCCCACCATCTCTCCCCCCCCCCCCCCGCCCCCCCGAAGGGAGGCTTGACCCGACGGTCAACAGTCCGAGGAACTTTTACTTACCTACCTATCATATACTTTTATAATTTAATGGAGTCGGCCGGTGACTACTTAAAACAGATGGCGCTAAGATAGATAGGTCTCTTATCAACTATTTTGTAGTTTCTTTCGATTACACACGTCTTATTTAAAAATATTGTTTTACTAATTTCTATCGAGAATTATACATTGAAAACATGTATTATTTTTGGAAAGTAACCGAGCTGAAGATAGAATTACGAAGACTGATTGCTCCTTTACGTGGAAGGAAAGCAGATTTTACTGAAAGGTAAGGGTGTATTTTATAGGATATTGATGCTTTAGCAGTTTTAATTCCAGACCACATGCATTTATCAATGTTAGAAGTAATGTAACTATTTAAAGAAAGCAATGGTTATTAATGTTATCTCTGCTTTTATTTCTCTTTCCAAACACATGTTTGGCAGCACTGCTAGTCACTTTGTTCATAGGGATAGCGATTCTTTATAAAAAAGATTAATTTTTTGAATCGATTCGAAATTAAGCTTTATGAATCAAT
Organism: Samia ricini; assembly: GCA_014132275.2. NCBI lineage: Eukaryota > Metazoa > Arthropoda > Insecta > Lepidoptera > Saturniidae > Samia > Samia ricini. The sequence continues at coordinate 31,116,162 of AP028170.1, read as the reverse complement.
TCATAAAAAAAAAAACGATCTCTAGATCATCGTTTTTTTTTTCGATTTATCTTTTTATTCGTAACTACTATTCTTTTATTGGTTGAAAATAGACCATAATATTTTTTTTTGTTATTTTAAAGGTAAAAACTGTTTTCGAAATTACTTTATTGATAACACTAAAGCTAGTCAAACTCGGGGAAACCGTCGTAGCGTTTTTAAAAAAGACAAAATTAAGTTACGAACTAACTTTTTTTAATTGGTCTTATTACATAGGCGATTCACTTAAGACTAACTTTCTTATATTCTATTGCTTAAATGTAGAATGTGCTATGTCGTCATACATCATCCGATGGCCGATGTGTGGTCGAGCGGCGACATGTCGTCAGCATAACAATCTTTGTTGTTATATTCCCAAGAATATAGGGCGGTCGGACGATGCTGTTGGTATAACTAGCTCGTCAATAAAAAATAAACACCAAAAGAAAAAACAGTCTGAGGAGAAAAAGATACTAAAATCTTTAATCTTTGCTATTTATAATTAAATCCATATAAACAAAACAAAAGGGGGATTATAATAATAAATCGTTTATCATTAAAAAAAACGTTTTTTTACAAGCATATCAAAGTTAAAGGTATAAAGGGAAGAGATTTTATAGTTGGTAGTACACTTTAAATACTCTTGACGTAATAAGTAACACTGTAAGTGTTTACTTACGATCAGACAAGGTATTTGTCTGCCAACATAATAGTATACAAAAAAACATATTTAATCTCACAAAGAAGCGGAAAAAACTGATCACAAAGCCATCTATTGAGTTAAGTAATTAAGTGAAAATCAAATCTTTTCTACTTGTGTTTGGGTAATTCTTAATTGTAAATAATTTTATGGTTCTTATTGAACCAGAAAAGGTTGAACCTTGATTTCCGAGGTTCTAAGATTGATACACTGGATCGATTCAGTGCTAGATATCGATTATAAAAATTAAATTATTTTGGTCTCTAAGATCTCAATTCTCCTATTAATCGATCTTAGATTAGCATCTCTATTTGTTCATCGTTGACTTCAAAGACATGACATTTTTATCTCTGCTGTTCTCATGGTAGTTCTCCACAGAATATTTCCAGTATTATATATATATTCTTTCATAGTATAGATTTATCTGTTGACGTTTTGAGAAGTCCATTTCTGAACCAATGGAATCAAAATTACTAATCTGTGCATCAGAATCACCGCTGGGAGCGTAGACCTTTAGCATCTCTAGTAAGTCTGTGGCGTAGACGGAGTTTGTATTATCTGTCTACGGGTAGGAGTAATATTATTCTGTGGATCAGATTTGCCGAGGTTAAGTATATTCAAATTCCTGTCTCCATAGAAATTTGATTAAAAGTTATTATACGTGTCTAATAAATATATGGAGGATTTAAAAAATGTGTACTTAAGCCCGCTACCGGATTCACCGTACGTTAAGCCATTCAGATTTAACTACACGCAAAACGGCAAGCAAAAAACTTGGGATCTTTTAGAAGTTCACGACTCCGTAGCAATCATAGTTTTTAACATTACTAGGAAGGTTATGGTTTTTGTTAAACAATTTCGACCTGGTAAGTAATTTTAAAACTTATTTCATAAATTTTGTTTTGGGTTTTGCAAATAAATAGGAAATTTATTCTGCTCAATAACTTTTTAAATGTATGCGATTTCATTTTATTTATTGATTTTAAGTGAATTACACATTTTAAGTGAATGTCAATGGCACAGTGAGTTATAATAAGTGAACATGATCTGAAGTAATAATGAGATGGTAATAAGACCAGATTTGTAGGTGAACATATTCATGGTCAAAACAAAATTTGTTGTCAATCTTCAGTTAGGTGTATAATGAATGTTTTAGCCCCACACAAACTACATTCTTTAGTTAATCACAACAAATTAGGGGAATTTGGGAAATATTAACAAAGTAGAATGAACACAGTTGCCTTATATTATAGGTACATAACATGGTAACAAATAATTATTTATATAAAAATGTTTTATTTTCCACTAAATATTCAATAACATTTTAATAAGTCTTGTAGCCTAACATTACTTCAGACATTTTTCTTTACCATGATTACAAGTGTGGAATATTGATTTATAAAGTTTAGAAATGATAATAAATCTTAGCCTGATAAAGGGTTTTAATTGTATATCAGGTTACTGTGAACTTGATAAAAATTTGCTAATGGTGAATGTTTTCTCTACATCAACCTTCATCAAAATTTTCTAAAATCATCTTGACATAATAGTGAAATTTTCCTTCCTAATTATGTTTCAAGAAATTAAGTAAAAAAACAAGGTTATTTGATCTCCTTGTTTTTTGAACATACATATATTTTTCTGGCACCTGTACTACCAGAATTGCCAACTTTAGTTTTTATCTTTGTTTCCAGCAATCTACTACAACTGCATCCATCCAAATGACAGAGAAGGGGAACGTATAGACACTGATAAATATCCAGCATCACTTGGCATAGCTTTGGAAATGTGTGCAGGTATCATAGACAAAAATAAACCAGTGGATCATATAGCCAAGGAGGAAGTACTGGAAGAATGTGGATATGACATTAAAGTTACTGATTTAGAAAGAATTATTTCATATAGGTAAGTTTATTTTATGGATTGGACTTTATTGGTTATGTTAAAAATGAAGTATTCATAATTAATTTACATAATAAAACAATATATGCCTATTGGTCATGAGATCCCCATGACACAGGGAGAATGCTCTAGTGCAGGGTTCTTAATAATCTATATTTTGAATACATTATTTGGATAAGCATAAATCTTATTATAATTTATATTTCAAATAAATTATTTTATAGAAATGTCATAAACTGTAAATAAACATTTAAATGTAATTATACTTTTTAAATAGGTAATGAAGTTTAAAATTGTTTAAACACTGGAATTATTTATGTGATAACTAACATTGAAATTATTGTCTATATAAGAGCTTTCACTTTTGATGCATAAGATGTATTTTATAGTTGTGAAAAATAATGAATAATATAAAAAGAAACCTTCAATTTTAACATAAGCTCCAAGCTTTTTTTATTGTCTTATAAAAAAATTAATTATAAAGAAGGCTGTTAACTCAAACTAAATCAAAATCTGTGTGGATATAAAAAATACTAGAAATATAAGTATTGCAGAGTTGCAAGTATATGTTTGAAACGATGCTGACATAGTGGGTAGTGCGGTCAGATTCCGAGTCAAACGCTGCGGGTTCAATCCCCACCTATTTGAGTTTAAAGTCGGCCTAAGCTTTCGGTGAAGGAAAATATTGTGAAGAAACCATAGCCTGGTGGTAGGGCATTTTCTAATGAAACCCTCAAGTTTAGAAATCTGTCACCAAATACCAATACGTGTGTTCCGCATCATCACTCAAGATCACACATCACACTTAGTGTGTTTACTATCCTGAACCACATTGTCATTTAACATCAGGTGAGATTGGGGTCAAAAACATAAACATAAGCTCACACCTGTTATCCCCGAAGGGTTAGGCAGAGGTGATGTAGCGAACTACACTACCCACATTTCGCCGAGCTTAGTTCCGTCCCAGATGTGACGGGGCGAGCCTGTCGCCATATCGGGCACAAATTCCAAACTCCGGTATGATATTGAGTAGAAAAATCCAATACCACTTGACCCGACCTGGGGATCGAACCCCAGACCTCAGAACGGCAGTCGCACCGTAATACAACTGCGCCACCGAGGCAGTTGTTGAGGTCAAAGTACAGCCTATTCCATGTGAAAAAAAAGATTTATTCTAGAAAGAGTGTACTATACTAAATTATGATGTCAGACTATACATGCTTCCCATAAATTCTATTGTAACAAAATAACTTTCTGGGAAAAGGGTAGATTTTTATATCATAGGTTTTTTTACAGATCAGGGGTCGGTGTTCAGGGAGCTCTGCAGACAATGTTTTATGTTGAAGTTACAGATGATATGAAAACAGAGTCAGGTAATTAATTAAATTAGCTTAAAACTGTATCTGCATTTCTGTCCACTTGGCTTTCTGTGTTTGTGTAATTACAATAAAATATAAATATATATAATCAGTTACGTGGTTCTGGGATTATATGACAAACAGAAATATTGCCTTTAAAATTTTTGTAACAATCAATTGAATATATATATATATATATATATATTATGCAACATTTCTGTTTGTCAATATGTCTGTCATATAATCCCATATATATGAATATTATACTTTTTAGTGACAGACAGACGATTTGCTTCAAGCTATGTTTATTATGTTCTATCCAAATCATAATTAATGTATAAAATAATTAAATATACTTCAGCAGTATATTTTGCAATACCTTTGGATGATTCAACATATTTTGTTCTGGTCTCTCTAATATTTGTTTTAAATTCACTGGAAATTAGCTCTTTTATTGTAATAAAGGTACCTTGTATTTTATCTGGTAATCTGTATCGAGTCCATTGCTGAATCTGAGAACTAAAATGTATGTGGGTTTTTCCTAACTGGGTGTTAGGGTTATATCGAAGTTTATTGCCAAGAGCTAGTTACTTTAGTGTTAACGTATTTATCTATTTGACATTATTGCTAATTTTAGACTCACCATGTATCATCTTGGGGAGGGAGTGATTTAAAAGTTGCTTTAAAAGCATCACATGATTAATGGACGACCACTTCATCGAAGATCAATTTATCTTACCTTTAAATGTTACAGGTGGAGGTGTCGATGATGAAATTATAGATATCGTAGAGATGACAATACCACAGATAGAGCAGATGTTGAAATCGCCCGGACCTTTAGCAAGTCCACCGAGCTGTCTGTTCGCTCTAATGTGGTTCCTAAATAACAAGGCAGATAAATTTAGAAAGTGAGTCGTAAATTCATCTTTTATTTTTAACTAAAGACAAAGTAATAGTTCCCTTCAATACTCATTTATTGAAAATGTTTAATATCTATAAAAAAAAAATTCAAGTCTTTATACTGTAGACGGTTTTCTGCAAAAATATTTGTTCAGTGTCTTAAAATTTTATGTCACTGTTGATTATGAATTTAATTAAAATGCACTTGATAAAGGTAATTTTAAAGCACTATAGATAATTTTGGTGCTTAGCTCAGAAGGTGATTGCATTGTGCAATTAAAAACAAATTATGTTGTGTCTTATGTCATATATAATTTTGTATCATATGGTGCGAAGAACACTAGTGAAACAATTTGTCAATTTTGCAACTATTTTAACCTGAATACTTATAATTGGAGAAAGTTTTGCGACTTTGAGCCAACTCTAAGAGAGAGAACCAATCATGTTGTTACCCCACACTTGTCGATGATTATATTGTCTTTATGGTGTTAACACACGTACGGACCGGATCCTGAATATTGTACGGCGGACGGTCGATGTTATCAGTCCCCTAAGTAGTGATGTGAATCCTTTCTAAAAAGATTGATTTTTGAATCGATTCGAATCTAAGTTTGACGAATCGATTCTCAAAACATCGATTAGACTTACAAACTAATAAAGTATCGATTTTTAGTGTCCTTTTTTGTTGTCTCTGATATGATAATCATCTGTAGATAGGCAAAAATAAAACATTTCACTGTCATTTTTCCTTAGTAGGTCAGGTATTCTTCTTTTTTATTGTTTAGGTGGTATTGACGAGCTTTAGTGCTGTTAGTGAAAAAAATTGGAAATTCTACAATAAATAGTAATTATAGTCTAATTTCGACTACTGGAAGAATAATATTTACAAATAAAAAGTCCAATAAAACAAATAGAAAAAAGATTAATCTCTTGGAACTTGAATTTTTTGTGATTCGATTTAAAAAATCGATCTTTTTGAAAAATCTTATTCTCAATCCTTACTTAAGCGAATGATATGTTCGTCCGCTCGACATACCATGTGCGCCGTCCGGTCCGTACTTGTATTAACAGTATTAATGCCATACACAAGTTAGTAAAGTTGTTAGTTTAAAATAAATGGTTTTTTTCCGAGTTTGTTGCAAAAATTCAGTTATCTCAAAAGGGTTGGTTCTAGTTTGCATAATTAATTAAAATCAAATTTTACTCAAATCCGAGAGTGTCATAAAGACCTAACAATGCAACACACTACGGTTATAATGAAAAAGATCCTAATATATAAGGTTTTGTCTACTTCTTACTGCCTCTGAACTACACAAAAACCGTCGACGCATATTTAACTAGTTTGAAAAAAAAACAACAACCATTCCAATGGAAACGTTTATTCAGAGATATGATCTATTTTATGTCCAAATGTAATCTTTAAAACTCATAGATAAATGATTAATTTGTTATTGAAATGTAGACATGTTGTCTCTGAATTGAAATATATAGATATAATTAATATGTATGTATGTGTATGTACAGGTCCTATGAAAGAACTTGCAGTGATTGCAAGAAATCTAATATCATGGAATGATTATTTTTTATGTAATTTTATTAGTTTTTTTTTTATTATAACGTACAGTTAAATATTCAGAATGTAATAAAATAGAATTTTTAATTTAAATGATTTTTTCAATTATTTGTGTAATTTAGTCATTTTTGTGGACTGTTATTCTATTTGAGGTAGTTTAATACGCTATTGATTGTCGGTTAATCGTGGGATTTTTTTTAATATATTGGGAACTTTTAATTTTGGGAATATATCTTTGGAAAGTGTTATGTCTACATAAATCTCATGCTTACTTCAGTAAATATGACAAATATATCTTACAGATAAATGATAGAATATGGGATAATTTGGAATTAAGGATAGTTTTTAACAATTCGTAATAAATTAACTGTTTATATTTGTATTATTTATATTTGACATCTTTGGTTGTTTTGTGATGACTTATAATCCTGTATAATCTTGACCATTAAGGTAAAAGATAAATGTAAAATCTCTGTGGTTTTAGGTAAAGGAATAAAATTATTTTAAAATTTATTTTTTCTTTTTTCTCAAATCCATTGGATTTGATTGAATTTTTTTTTAATCCGAGAGGATTCAAGCTAAGAAGCTTACATTTTATATTGTTTCTACTGTAACAAAACTTTTAAAACTTGTTGAAAATAAGCATTCAACAAATGTCCTAAATTTGCAAATAAACAGACAGACGTTGCCTTTTTGATGTATGAAATTAGGAATGATAATTATCTGTAAATTAATTTCTGCAACATTGTAACGAATTGAGCTGTGCTTTGAAATGCCTCGTAATTATGATTAAAATCTGAATATTGTTGATAATTATGATTTGTTTTTTTATTTTAAAAACCTCCTTCCATTTTACATGTGGTCCCTGGCTAAGAATAGTACCACCCCATATCTTCCCGTGGGTGTCTTAAAAGGCGACTAAGGGTTAAAACAAGGGGATGGGCAGCAGCATCCTCCGAGTACCGCAAACACCTACTGTGACCCCTTTTTTTTGACGAGGGAATGCATTTACGCCTTACCCTTACCCATTGCATTAGTGAGAACAAAGTCCCCCAATGCAATAAAAAAAAAATGTGTTATCCACCCTAGGTTCGAAGCTCCGACCTTTCAGTCGTACTATCTATGAGACACGCGGAATAGTCCATCGGGCTAACCACGCTCTCACCTACTGTGATCACTAACCCGCCTGCCAAACGTGCCGATTATGACTATCAGCCCCCCCCCTACTCCAAATTGGGTGGGACCTATGTCAAGCGGTGGATGTCTTTCGGGCCGCCGGTTTCGTCGCTCGTTATAATCGCGTGACAACTGTACAATAGAATGCGTTGTTCTAGTACTGTACTAGTCAAGAATACCGTAGACGGCATATTCCACTAAAACCGTCGAAACTTTTTTTTCTTACCTAACTAACTAGCACTGTTGACCGAAAGGGTTACAGTTTCACTGTCACTGTGGAGGCGAGTGCTGAAGGCACTTAGTCACGAAAGGTAACTAGCACAAGGGTTACCAAAACGGTACAAACCTCGGCTTGGCCGTCACCTGAATGACTAAACCGTCAAAATCAAAATCAAAATTTATTTATTCAATTTAGGCCCTAAGAAGGCGCTTATGAACGTCTAAAACACTACCACCGGTTCGGAAAACAACCCAGTCGAGAAGAGCGCAGGCGAAAAACTCGATCTGGTTCTTTTTTTTATAAATATAATATATAATTTTTTTTGTCATATAAAAAACTATACAAATCGTAGTCTTAATAATGTTAGTGGAAGCACAGAGATGTGGGTTAATTCCAGACATCACTATCGTTCACGTAATGATCCACTCTGTAATAACCTTTTGAGATTAAAATTTGCTTGACATAATACTTGAACTTATTGTCAGGTAAATCGGTAATGTTACTTGGGATGTTATTGTAAAACCGAATACTATTACCAATAAAGCTTTTATTACACTTACTTAACCTAAAGCGTGGTTCTGGACAACTTGTCTTTACTTCTAATATTAAAATTATGACGATCATTCACTAGATCTAGTTTGTCTAAATTTTTACGAATATGCATTAAGTTATCGAAGATGTATTGGGAGGGCAAAGTTAAGATATCATATTGTTGAAACTTGTTTTTTAGAGATTCGCGAGGTCCCATATTGTATATTGCTCGAACAGCTCTCTTTTGTAACGTAAAAATGGTGTCTACCTCTGCTGCTGTACCCCACAGCAAAATACCGTAAGACATTAAGCTGCTATTAGCATTAGCATTAACGTCGACACTGTATACTTGGTAATTTGACAACAGAAGCAATTCTGAACGTTGAGCTTGTAAAGAAGCGTATCCTTAATTCAGTTAATTTGTAATAAAAGACGGAAAAATCCTCAATTAGACATAGTTTATTTGACTCTCCGGACTACTTATTATGAATATGATGTTATTGCGTTGACTAATGTATCCTGGTCAGGTCCTCGACGATCTTGACGAGGTCGTCGACCGTCGCGTCCCGCGTCATCCCCCCGCCGTCGTCTATCTGCAACGGCGCAAAACTACCCTCGCATCATATTTTATTTATCAAACTAACAAACACTCACATAAAAAAGTTATTATAATACAAAAAAGACCCAAAGTAACCGTAAATTAAACAGTGGTTTTGTTCGGTTAAGTGCATACGTGGAGAATAATACTATCGCTTTAAAAACAAATTAGCTAAATATTAAACTACCTGTTTTATTCTTAATATGTCGAGTACCCACAAAAATAAAACAATGGAAAAAATGGCATAAACGTCAGGTAAGTGCTCAACGGGTTAAACGTATTTGAAAATATATCTATTTCATTTAAATTATAATATATGCAAGAACGTTTAAAAAAGGTACTCCTTGCATAATTTTTATAGGAAAGTGCTATGTGTAATATATGTTGCAAACGTGAGGTAGACCGAGGAATATTAACTAGAGAAATTCGGAGTCAATATATATATATTTAATAAGCTCGCGCCTGTTATCCCCTATGGGTTAGGCAGAGGTGTAATAGCGAACTACACTACCCACATTTCGCCGAGCTTAGTTCCGTCCCAGGTGCGACAGGGAGCGAGCCTGTCGCCATATCGGGCACAAATTCCAAACTCCGGGTTGATACTGAGTTGAAAAACCCAATACCACTTGACCCGACCCGGGGATCGAACCCGAGACCTCAGAACGGCAGTCGCACCGTAATACAACTGCGCGACCGAAGCAGTTTATAATAGAATAGAATAGAAAACTCGGTTAGATAACGATAGGCACTGATATAAAACGTAGGGGCATAGTTTGTTTTTTAAATAAAATTATAAACGACAAAAATGGATGGTCAAAATTTTGACTTCTCGCGATCTTAGGGTCAATGTTTTGATCCGTAGTCAACTCGAGAAATGATGAGATTTGTAACAAATGGTTGAAATAATGCCCTGATGCGTTTTTTGAAACATAGTTAAGCTAACCATTTGTCAAAAATGTGATTTTTTTTGTTAAAAGATTAACCATTCAGCTCAGTCGGGTTAGCAAGATGGCGGATGGTTAACTCTAGTGCGAACAGCTGTTTCATTGCTTTTGTGTAACATTTGAAGTTTCATTATATAATATTAATTTATATAAAATAATTTGTTAAATAATTACAACGTATTGCTATTTATTATCTTTTACGTAATATTTTTGTTTATGAATTTTGTTTTTCATAAGAATTCAGTATTCCATTATGTATAGTATATCAAGTTCGTACAAATATTTATTTGGCTTGTAAAATATATTAAATTCAAGAATTAAATTATAAAATCAAAGAATACTTTAGACAAGACGAAATAAAAAAAAAGCTAATATCATAACAAAACGATCACAAGAAATAATAATGGACACAGATGTTCGAGAGTAGCTCGACCCTTTGTTTTTTTGTAATGTTTGTTCGACAACTCGAATTATGGACCCCGACACATTTTACTCGGAATGATCATACAAAAAAAATTTACCGGAATCAAAAGTATTCTATTATACAGTTCATTTTACTGGCAACATAAATAACTGTTGCTAAATTTAACCATAGTAGATTTTGTCATCAAAAAACGCATTGTGATTATAACCATCGGTTTGTGTAATAGTAATAGTAAAATTGACAAATGGATATAGTAACTTTGACTACGGATCAAAAAATCGGCTTTTAGTGTCACATTTACGCGGTGACCTAGATTGCTCGCATACAATATTAGTCATGCGACATCCATTGCATTTTGTACGTCTTAAATATTCAACGGTTTAAAAAGATGTTTATATAGACTTCGTACATTATAACACTCTAAAGTTTATAGAACTTCATAAGATATATACTAAATATATAATACTTAACTAGTTAATGTATCTATTATATAACAAAAGAATCATGTAAGTTTGTTCAGCGGATTCAGAATGACGAGAGTACTAACTAACAAAAAAAAATATACAGACAGGCAGAGAAATATTGCTTTTTATTATATGTAAAGATAATGGGACTGGAATAACATTTTGAAATACAAGATGAAAACGCGGCTTCGCTCGGATGAAATGTGACTCATAATACACAATTTTTAACAAATTGTAGGTAGATAGGAAGTGTAACTTCACTGATTCGTGTGAATCGGCCCTGATATGTGTGAATCGGCCTTAACGAACTCAAGCCAATATGGCGACTGCCATTTGTACCATTAGAATTTAACAAAACACTTCAACAATCGGAATTTTGCGGACATTTTTTTATGTTTTATTATTCAGGTAAGGTTTCAATTGAGTTTACTAGGGGTGCCCCTTGTCCGAATTATTTCCACAGGGTCCTTAGAGGCTTCAACTATCTCTAAAACCGACATAGCTCGATAATAGACCACCTTTTTGGAAAAATCTCATCATTTTAACAATATTTTCAAATGGTCCTTCGAGCCGCCATCCGATACTTTTACGTTAAAACCGACATAGCGGCAGCGCTCACCTGTAGTCCCTGAACGGTTAGCTCCTGCATGTCCCTGGAGAGGTCGAGGAACCTCTCGATGAGGTCTCCGTCGACGAAACCCTCGGCCGGTTCAGTCTTGATGTCCGTGTTGAAGGAGCGCCAGAACGAGTGCGGTATCTTACCGACCGACTTGATCGTGTGCGTGAGACGCTCCTCCAGCTGGTGGAGGAACTCGAACAGCTCCTGTGACAGTTGCACAACTAGACCTGGAAGGAGAGTGCTCTTGACAAATCTTTTACAGGACGCACTGAAGACACTCTCATCTGGGAGAGCGGTAGCCAGCGTGAAGGCACTAAAGTGGTACGGCCTTTGGCTTGTGCCTACCTTGGACGTACATTTATCTGCGTGTAGGATGCAGTATGAAGCGTGCTATGGTAGAGCAGTGCCCCCCCCTTTTTTTTTTTTTTTTTTTTTGACGTGGGGAAATGCATTTACTCACTACCCTTATTTACGTACTATGCAGTGCCCCCCCTAACCTTTTTTTAAGGGATACGCCTTTTAATAATTTTTCATGTATGAACACCCCTCCCGTGATAAGGTCTATCTACTGTCAATCTTAACTATGAAATATATCTAGTATTGTCTTTAAAGACTATAGAGAGTCACTGTAGGAGCCCATTCACGTATATTAAAGAAACTTTGTTATTTCTTTATAATTTATTTTTTATTTAACTGTTCCTATAACAGTTGGTGGCACAAGGTTGTTTTGCAATGAGTTTGGAACGAGAATGATTTGATTTCATATATAAAAAAAAAACACAATTTAGGCCCTGGTAAGGCGCTTCCATCCATTCATTGAAACGAACGACGTGCACTGCTCGACATAGGCCTCCCCCAGGGATCTCCACGACGACCGGTTCTGCGCCATCAGGTCGTCGGACCACCTTGTGCGCGGGGGGGGGGGGGGGGCGCACACACACACGCTATGTCTACGAGAACCCGTTGTCCCCTTTGGGCATCGGTTCTATGAGCGAAGCGCCCAGCCCACAGCCGCTTATGTTTAGAAATTCTTTGGGCAATGCGGATTTTTTGCGGATCTCCTCATTCCTGATCCTGAAACTCCAAGCATAGCCCTTTCTTTTTTTTACACGGTATATAGGTTTTGACCACAACCTCACCTGATATTAAGTGACGATGTGGTCCAGGATGTACTGATGGTGTCGGAACACAGCTACAGGTTCTCAAAGATGAGGGTGGCGGTAGGTTCCCTCAGGACGTTTAGTCGGTTTGTGCACTCACATATAGCGCCGGCGACTGTGGCGAAGAGTACCGGGGCGGAGACCGGCGCGGCGGAGTCCGTGTGGTGGTGCGGCCCCACGAGGGAGCCGGCGCGCATCACGTTCACCATGTCCCCGACGTGGAACTGCCCGCAGTAGCTCATCTGCTGGCGCTCCTCGTCCGTCGTCGCCGCACTGTATTACCAACCCCACCCCGCACCATTAATAACCCCTCACAACTACTATCTGTTGTAAATTTATACAAATAAATCAAATTAAGATGTCCATTTGTAATATTAAAATTAACATGTCTGTTTGTAACATTAAAATTAGCTGTTTCTTTGTAATTTTAAAATTAAGATATGTTTGTAATATTAAAATTAATATGCCTGTTTCTACTATTAAAATTAATATGCTTGTTTCTAATATTAAAATTAATATGCTTGTTTCTAATATTAAAATTAATATGCCTGTTTCTACTATTAAAATTAATATGCTTGTTTCTAATATTAAAATTAATATGCCTGTTTCTACTATTAAAATTAATATGCTTGTTTCTAATATTAAAATTAATATGCCTGTTTCTACTATTAAAATTAATATGCTTGTTTCTAATATTAAAATTAATATGCCTGTTTCTACTATTAAAATTAATATGCTTGTTTCTAATATTAAAATTAATATGCCTGTTTCTACTATTAAAATTAATATGCTTGTTTCTAATATTAAAATTAATATGCCTGTTTCTACTATTAAAATTAATATGCTTGTTTCTAATATTAAAATTAATATGCCTGTTTCTACTATTAAAATTAACCTGTTTTTTTGTAATGTTAAATTAAGATATCTGTTTGTAATATTACAATTAACATGTGTGTTTGTAATATTAAAAACACGAGTTTTAACATTTTTGTACTTCTGCCCATTTATTTGTTCCAGCTCATCTCAGGAATTGCTGAAACGATTTTGGCGTGACTTTTATCGGCAGATGGCACCGAGTTACTTCGCATAATTTGGGTTGCTTTGTAATTTTCGAAAAAAATTAGGGTTCCGCGTAAAAAAAAAAAACAATATTCGTGAAATTGTGAATGATATAAGATGCAATGTACACTTCTACTGACAATTATTTGAATCTGTGACTAATATTTTTGCTTTCTGTTAGTACAAAAAATAATTAAAGTTCTATCTAAAGAAAAATTGTAGTCTTTGTTTTAAATTTATTAATTTGTAATATGTAAAATCTATATTATATAATTTTGGTAGCGATTCACGTAATAAAGTTTAGTTTGTCATGTATAAATGCAATGTATCAAAAATGAATTAAGAAAAAACTCCCTTTGAACGGTTAACAAATGGCCACCACTTTGTTGCACATTGAAGATAAAGATTAATAAAACAGTACGATTATTGTAAAATAACTACGGACTCAAAAGGGCTTTTCATTCTGTTAGTACTTTTGATGATATGACTTTTTAGCGAGCCCATCGGCGGCGTGCGTGAATTCGTGCGTGCGTTTGTGTGTGCATTTGAGTGTGCGTGCGTGTTTGTGTATGTGTGTGCGTGTTTGTGTATGTGTGTGCGTGTTTGTCTGTGTGCATTTGAGTGTGCGTGCGTGCGTGTATATATGTGCGCGTGTGTGTGCATGTGAGCGTGCGTGCGTGTTTGTTTATATGTGTGTGTGCGTGTATGTGCATTTGAGTGTGTGTGCATGTGAGCGTGTGTGCGTGTTTGTCTGTGTGTATTTGTGTGTGTGTGTGTGTGTGTGTGTGTGTGTGGTTACCTGTCCTTCTGGCAGACGAACAGGTTGAAGCTGTTCTCGGCGCCGAGGAACGTGTCGTCGTCGAGCACCTCCAGAGCGGTCATCCAGTTGGGCGTGTAGTCGCGCGCTATCTCCTCGAAACTACCCTCCATCTAGTTATCATTACATTTACCCCCATTAACCATTGACGGCGCAGTGGCTGGTGCGGCCGGATTTCGAGTCAACAGACGTGGGTACGAGTCCATCTACTTAACTCGCATGTTCAGCATGAGCTTTCAACGAACGAAACCATAGCATGGCGGTAGGGCATTTTTCGGCAGCGTCACTTGAGAGCCAGTACCTCTAGGCTTAGTGTGTTTACCATCCTGGACCACATCGTCACTTAACATCGGGTGAGATTGCGGTCTAAGCAATGAGCCTATACCAGTGTAAAAAAAAAACTAACTTAATAGAAGTGCGTCCTAATAAAGTACTTTAACAGTACTTAATAAGTTTTTCTCCTTCTAAACGGCTTGACCAATATTGATGATTTTTTAAATACTTAAGGAAATGAATTCAGAATAATTTTTAAAGGTCAAAATAGCTCTGATGGAATGGAAATCGTTGTGAAAAATCACCTGTTTATACTGGAGCAGCGTCATGGACCTCATCAGGTCGCCGACTAGAATGAAATCTCCCTTAACTTTAAGGTAGAGCGCTACGATGTTTGTTGAAATAACTGCATTCCAGCCTCAGTTCCTTCTCTGATGTCCATTCGAACAGTCGTACCTGGGTATTAACGTTCAGATTGAAAAAATAAAACATTCAAAATTAGCGGTAAATATCAAAGATTTATCTGTCTGTGTGTCCGTTAGTTGTGTGTAATTCGAGAACTACTGGGACGATTTAAAAAAAAATTATTTCTTTGATATTTTCTAAATATTTCCCCTGGCAACATTTTAATACAATATGATATTAATATGAGTAATAAATATACGAGGTGTGTTCAAAAAAGTAAGGTGACTTTTCAAATTTCGCGGGCAATGTACTTTCGATTATCGATTTTGTTGTTTTGGAAAACGATCATTTTATCTTTAATCGCGTTTTTTCTCGAAACAGCATTTTTCGAATTTGCTGGAGTGATTACTCGGAGACAAATGATCCGATCGCTATCAATTTTTTTTTTTTTTTTTGCATCTTCTCTATATAGTTTTCCATACGATGACCGTACTGTTTTTTGATCTGATGAAAAAGCGAATTTTGGCAGGCCAAAAACGACCAAAATTTTCGGTAAAATTTTACTTTTTTTTTTTCAACATGCCGCGTCATTTTGTCGATTTTTGTTTTTTTTTTTTTCGCCCGAGGGTCATCGTACAGACAATATGTTTTAGTTTAAAGAGATTATTTTTTAAGTCTTATCAACGGAGAAGGCTGCAATCACTCCAGCAGTGGAGGACCTTTTTTTTTTGGCGCCGCCAGAGATCGCGTGTCATTTCAAAAATATTTAATATTTTATTTCAAAAATTTTACTGTGTAAATATACCCTCGAAATTTTAAAACGATTGATTCACTAGTATTTTTTGTTATTATTCGCAAAAATTGCCTTTTTCCAGGCTGTCACAGTAGGTGTGCCCCTTAAATTGAAACTTAATATTGACAGTGGCAAAAATTTATGCGACGTCGCCTGTGAAAAAAAAATACATCTGACAGTTGAGATCCCCCCAACCTCACTCCGGAATCAGCAGCTAATTGTACCGAGCGCTTGACTCGATTATGGTTTTATGATGTAGTAACCGTTATTTTTAAATAAATGTAATTTTGGTGGTATTTTTACGTCTGTACTATACTATACTAGTGTTAGTTATTTAGCTGGTTCTAGCCAGTTGAAGGATGACTGGAGGGAAAGTCGTGGTACACGTTGAAAGTTATTTATTAACTGATTCTTATATGATTAATTAATTGATTATGATTCTGATTAATTCTGAGGACATACAGTGAAACTTAAATTCTAAAAGATCCCCTCGTTAGTCGTAGGGCTTACAGTAACTACGGTGGCCAATCAGAAACGTGCAGAGTGCGAGCGAGACGGGACACACGGACTTCTCTCATGCGAGGTATTAAATATATGTAACTCGTGCGTCCGCGGTTCTCGTTAGTGTCCCGTTAGATGTTGATGAGGTCTCCACAGTTATTTGTGTCGAAGTGTATGGAAAGTAATGACATCGAGTGTGAATTCTGTGATCGGACAAATACTCCCACATGGAAGGAAATCTTTAGCGAAGTAACAAAGGACCGACGTTTCGTTGCAGCGTTCGAAACGTCAGACTTGGCTGTATGGTCCGGTGCCGTTGCCTGAAATGGGATAAAAAAAATCTCACCGTACTATTGATGGACGCAAGTAGTTTCCCGTTGAACTCGACGAGGGTGTAACAAGCCCCTTTGATCTCCTTCTCTGCGACTTGCACCAGCTTACCCTCGTGCCAGTGGAACAGCAGTATCCTACCCTAGATATGACGATAACCAATCGTGAGACGGAGGGGGGTCATAATAAATAAATAAAAATGGCTTTCATTTCTTGTTACACAAAAGAACAAAAAGATAATTTAGTGTAAGTAAATAATTTAACATAACATAAGCTCACGCCTGCTATCCCCGAAGGGTTAGGCAGGGGTGGCACGGGGAGCTCCGGACTCCGGGATGATACCGAGTAGAAAAACTCAATATCACTCGGGGATCGAACCCGAGACCTCACGATAGTCGTACCGTTTATACAACTGCGCCACCGAGGCAGTCTATAAATAATTTCAATACATTTGAAAACCAAGAATCCCTCATGTGAGGGGTAAAGACAATAAATTTATAAATAAATATCGCCTCAGTAGAATTTTTACTGACCTTTACAACTAGGAAATATATTACAAAAAAATTATGTTTCTTTATTTAAAAAACAAAAATGAATGATACCATGCACCAAGTGAGATTATTATAAACTAGCTGGTGCCCGCGGCTCCGCCCGCGTTTCATACGTTCTGTGCATATGACGTTTCATTTATAGCCAATTTTAAAAGAACAAATGAATGAATAAAAGTAAGAGTATTTTGTTTTTATTAGCGGAAAAAATGTACAAAAGAGTAAATCGAAAAAAAAAAAAATGAGAGAGGATCGGTGGAATCCAAAAAATACCTGTCTAGGAAAAATACTGCGTTGAAAGGTATTAGTCCTATCCCGATATGTTCAGTAGTTTTGAGGTGATGGTGCGTCAAAGGAATAATAAACAAACAAATTGAGAAAACATGGCAAAAGGCTCATAGAATTTCAAAAATATATAGCCTATAACCATCTACGATTAATTCCGCGTCGAATGGTTGCGGTTTCACGCTGATCGGTCCAGCAGTTTTCGAGTTTACCTCCGACAAGAAAACAAACTTTGCTTATATATATATATATAGATATATAACTATTTAATGCATAGTGCATTTATCTTGATGCTATGACGTCACCTGTCAACATGCAACAGTATGCTAAGTATAAGATGGCGTTTATGACGCTCACAGATAGATAATATAATTTACACTTACGCATTCTATCGTATATTGTGATTATGAATAAACTATATGTACTATACATAATTGGACAAAGACAAAAGTGTTAGGTTATGTAAATAAAGAAAAAATCGGAGGGTCCCATGACTGCCAACTTTTTTTTTTTAACTTTTAATGCAAATAAATGCATGCGACTCGCCTGTTTAGGTTCGGACTCCTCGGGGTTGAGAACAGCTGTACCGACCGCGTAATAGTAATTGGGGTCGTCCCCGAGCTTGCAGGAGACCAGCGACATCGCCGTCTCGTTCATCATCAGCTGATGCGCGTGCAGTACTGCGTCATACACGTAACGTTATCTTTGTGGGGGGTTAAAGGGGGACAGAAAATATAATCTCATCCCCCTTAATCTCTGTAAGGGTTCAACTATATGAATAACGGTATAACGCATATTTTTGACATTAAATAGACAAAAAATTGAGAAAATATAATTTTACCCCCTCTATCCCCTACAGGGCTTGATCTTTGAAACTGGTAAAATGACGTTTTTTTCCCTTATGTAACATAACATGAGCTCACGCCTGTTATCCCCGAAGGGTTAGGCAGAGGTGTAATATCGAACTACACTACTCGCATCGAACTACACTACTCGCATTCCGCCGAGCTTAGTTCCGTCCCAGATGCGACAGGGGGCGAGCCTGTCGCCATATCGGGCACAAATTCCAAACTCCGGGATGATACTGAGTAGAAAAACCCAATACCACTTGACCCGACCCGGGGATCGAACCAGAGACCTCAGAACGGCAGTCGCACCGTAACACGACTGCGCCACCGTGGCAGTTAACTTTTTCTTGTATATAAATTTTCATTGAATGTTTTTGTCTTTTAGTTAGTTGTAATTTTTTGTTGTTTTAACCCCCCCCCCCCCTTCTTTTCTAATGAAAAATATACTTAAAGTTATTCTGTTTGTTTTTGTTTTTTATAATTCGAGAATGATCTATCTAGTTGTGTTATGATAGTCATAATTTTAATACTAGAAGTAAAGACAAGTTGTCCGTCCCACGCTTTAGGTTAAGTAAGTGTAATAAAAGCTTTATAGGTAATAAGTATTCGGTTTTACAATAAGATCCCAAGTAACATTACCGATTTACCTGACAATAAGTTCAAGTATTATGTCGAGCAAGTTTTAATCTCAAAAGGTTATTACAGGGTGGATCATTACGTGAACGATAGTGATGTCTGGAATTAACTCACATCTCTGTGCGCACCCGCTAACATTATTAAGACTACGATTTGTATAGTTTTTATATGACAAAAAAAATGATATGTATTATATTTATTAAATAAAAGAACCAGATCGAGTTTCTTGCCTGCGCTCTTCTCGACTGGGTTGTTTTCCGAACTGATGGTATTTTTATAGTTATTTTCATTATAAAGTATACTACAGCTCGTGTTGTGTGCGTGTGTGTGTGAGTGTGTGTGTGCGGGCGGTACCTTCGAATGTGTGCTCGTCGAGTATAAGCAGGTTGTAGACGTCGAGCTCGAGCACGTCGGGCGCGTGACGCGGCAGCGACGCCGGGGCGCCCGACGTGTTCGGCGCGCCCGTCGACGCGGACACCCGGCCCGGGGGCGCCGCGCACGCGCCCCCCGCCGCGGAGCCCCCGACCCCGCCGCCCCCGGACCCGCCGCCACCGCCACCGCCGCCCCACTCCATCTTATCGACGCGCATCGTGATCACGCCGAACGTCTGTACCAACAGACCGACGACATTATACCGTAGTTTCATTACATACATCTTTCTTTTTTTTTGAAGCGATAGCGCAGTGCATGGGGCGGCCAGATTGCGCGTCAATGGATGCGGGTTCAAACCCACCTATCCATATTTAGGAAACCATAGCACAGTTGTAGGAGGAGATTCTCTAACAATGCGCGTCTGCGCAGCCACCACCCTCAAGTTAGAAAACCTGTCACCAAATAACAATAAGTGTGTTCCGGCAGCATCACTTGAGGACCAAGTACCTCTAGGGTTAGTGTGTCTACCATCCTGGATCACATCGTCACTTAACATCAGGTGAGATTGTGGTCAAAGGACTGAGCTTATACCGTGTACAAAAAACTTTTAAATTAACTTGTTTAACGGCCCTGTGTTCAAGCCCTTTTGAGTCTGTCACCAGCGAAATTACTAAATTAATTATTCGCAACTTCAGCCAAAGAGCCTCCCCGAATATTCTTTAATCGGACAAATCACTATTCGTGGAATCTCTAATTTTTATTATTTGACAACTGTCGTATAAATGGTGAAAGGGGGGGAGGGGGTATATTTGAGTAAAATTTAATCTAGTCACACTTGGCTAGCGTGTCGGTGACGTGGACCCAGAAGTTTTCACTTCAAAACTTAAAGACTAAACAAAAAAAAACATTGCTTATGTTACCCTGCAACACCCCCCTTCCCCCCGCCCAATTCTCATATAATCAAAAACCTCCCACCACACCCGTTCTTACTATACAGATAAAAAAACCAACTGATTTTCTTTTGATAACACACAAAACGATCCCGACTCACCTGTGAAGTTTCCTGGTAAGCGATCCTCCTCGGAGTCTCACCCAGCGGTACGGTCCTTATGTGCAGCTTCTGTATTTCATCTATCGTACCTATTGTCATTGTGCTATCTGTGGCTAACGCTAAACTGGAAAAAAAAACAATATAAGTAAAAAAACATACACACTGACTGACACGCGACCCTCAGTACATTTTTTTTCAATCATTACCCACATTTTCCTTAGATTATTTATCATCATCATCATCATCACATTCTTATATTTTGTTATCAACTCACTTGGGATCCGCGCAGTTTTCTTGTTCCGTCCGTCTCTATCACTTTTTTTTTTTTCACGGAGGAAATACATTTACGCACTACCCTTATCCGTCTCTATTACCTTCTTCCGTACGTCTATCTCACCTTCCTCCGTACATCTCTATCACCTTCCCCTTCGTTCGTCTCTATCACCTTCTTCCGTACGTCTATCTCACCTTCCTCCGTACATCTCCATCACCTTCCTCCGTACGTCTCTATCACCTTCTTCCGTACGTCTATCTCACCTTCCTCCGTACATCTCTATCACCTTCCTCCGTACGTCTCTATCACCTTCTTCCGTACGTCTATATCACTTTCTTCCGTACGTCTCTATCACCTTCCTTCGTTCGTCTCTATCACCTTCTTCCGTACGTCTATCTCACCTTCCTCCGTACATCTCCATCACCTTCCTTCGTTCGTCTCTATCACCTTCTTCCGTACGTCTATCTCACCTTCCTCCGTACATCTCCATCACCTTCCTCCGTACGTCTCTATCACCTTCTTCCGTACGTCTATATCACTTTCTTCCGTACGTCTCTATCACCTTCCTTCGTTCGTCTCTATCACCTTCTTCCGTACGTCTATCTCACCTTCCTCCGTACATCTCTATAACCTTCCTTCGTTCGTCTCTATCACCTTCTTCCGTACGTCTATCTCACCTTCTTCCGTACGTCTCTATCACTTTCTTCCGTACATCTCTATCACCTTCCTCCGTACGTCTCTATCACCTTCTTCCGTACGTCTCTATCACCTTCCTCCGTACGTCTCTATCACAGTTCATCTATTAACTTACTCTTTTTATGTCTTCCTCTACTTTCCAATCTTTTACCTTCATATTCGTTACTATTTTACCTAAATGCGCTTCTGCTCTTGTCATAACATGTCCATACCACAATGAATCATTCTCTTTCAACCCTGGCACCAATTTCAAACTTTCTCTCTCTCTCTCAACTTTCGCACTTGACTTACATTCAATCAATTCTCATCCATATTACTACTAATCCAACATTCAGATCCATACAATATGGCAAGTCTTATAATGGCTTCATAAGCCCAGCCCTTTAATTTAAGCGACACCCCGGAGTCACAAAGCACACCAGATACCTGTCACCGTCCAACCCGAGTTAATTTTTTCATTCATTCATTTCATTCATTCTAGCGTTATCATTCAAGCTCCTTGTAATATATTAACTGTAATTTGGAACGTTATCCATTCGTATAGGGAATTAGTAATGGACAATGGACTAACCTGTCAGGATATGCCTGAGCGTTGAGGGAGCACATGTGAGTGACCTCCTTCAGGTTAACGTTGGAGAAGACGAGCTTGTGGTTGGAGGAGAATATAACCGTGGGACGGTCCGAGCAAGCGAATATGTTTGTCGTTGACAATGACCTGACAACGGACACCATATTCACTTGACATATTTTTTTTTTATAATTACAGGAGGCATTGCCTTCAGCATTATTGGAATAAATTGAAAAAATAAATGCAGTAGTTAATTTTTTTTTAAATTGTAAATTTTTTCAAAGACTTGAAAATTTATATAATGGATAGTTTACAGGAGAATACGTTTGTAAGGAATAAATGTCGCCGAAATTTCATTTATATGGTTCTGTCACGCAACGCGACCTTTTCTAAAATAAAACTACGCAGGCGTCCCGACCCGCTAGCTGTGTTGCGAAACCATAAATTCAATGACGACGCGACTTAACCCCGTCCTCACAGTTATAACATATTAGTTGAAAAAAGGTATTTTTTATTTATAAGGGCTGCGTTGAATGCCGCAAGAGTCAACACGTTCTTTTATTACACCCATTTAGCTTTACCCTCATTTGGCTTCACCCTTATCTTAAAAGGGTGCTCTAAAACAAAATTTTGGAAACTTTTTGGAGACATCTAGGGGCTATCAAGATACCTTTAAAAACTTTATATATATGACAAACAATATCTACAGTTAGTTATGTGTATGTAATAGTGGCAAAGTAAAAAAATATAACTGCTAAGGATTTAAAAATTAACATCGTGTTATTCGGTCAAATATATATTTGTTTTTTATTAAACAAAAAAATTATGCATTTTGCAATTTAAAAGGGTGAATATTAACCAAACTGATAGAAGAATAGTGTAGCTTCCTTTCAAAAATTATTAAAATATACTTTAAAGGACCCTTACAAAGGGAATCTTATGAACAGGGCCCTGCGTTACTTTATGTGCAAAAGTCACGTCTGTCTGTACATCGGGGTGTGAAGTCCCTACACTTATATATGGAAGTGAGTGCTGGGTCTAGCAGAAGAAACATTAAAGCAAGAATGCAGTAGAAACATTAAAGCAAGAATGCAGTAGAGATGAGAAGTATAAGTATAGCTGGTACGAGAAGTATAGCTGGTATGAGAAGTATAGCTGGTATGAGAAGTATAGCTGGTACGAGAAGTATAGCTGGTATGAGAAGTATAGCTGGTATGAGAAGTATAGCTGGTATGAGAAGTATAGCTGGTATGAGAAGTATAGCTGGTATGAGAAGTATAGCTGGTATGAGAAGTATAGCTGGTATGAGAAGTATAGCTGGTATGAGAAGTATAGCTGGTATGAGAAGTATAGCTGGTATGAGAAGTATAGCTGGTATGAGAAGTATAGCTGGTATTAGAAGTATCTCTGGTGTTAGAAGTATAGCTGGTATAACAAGTATAGCTGGTATGATAGATAAAATAAGGAATAGTGTGATAAGGGACCGTTGTGGTGTGATAGAGGATATAGTGACGAAGATAGACAAAGGGATGCTTAATTGGAAGATTAACGGAACAAATTTACGAGGTGTGTATGACTGGGCAAGCTGGTAAGGGTCGTCCTAGGCGAACGTATACAGAGAACGAGGACGTTCTGGAGAAAGGCTAGGTCAAAAGTAAACTAACCATGTATGAAGGTGCTTTTGAAAGTGATAAAAGAGAGAAACATGTGTCAGGATTGCAGAAGGAATGTGGTCTCTGCCTATCTTTATGGGGGAGAGGCGTGACGTTCCGGGGAGGGGTGTTATTGTCAACCATTCTCGATGACCGGATTATAGTCCAAGGCGATTAGTTCAGGCCGATAAAGTAGTTTCGGATTTGGTGGCGGTACAGTACCGGAAACTCCTGAGGACCGTGGGCTGGGTGCCGAGGGTGACCTTCTTCCTGTTGGTGAGCACGCCGGTGTCAGGGTCCACGGTGAAGTAGAACATGGACCCGTCCCCGAGAGCGCACAGCAAGTAGCAGACGTCCTCCAGCACGCAGATCAACAACGACCGGGGTATTATCTCTACACGAGTAAGTAATAATCATACTTTCATAGTGTTTTGTCAAGTTTTTTTTTTTTTTTTTTTAATTTTTATTTACTATCATTATTATTGAAGTTATAGTCCTTTTGAAATTTCATTAAATTTACTGCCTCGGTGGCGCAGTTGTGATACGGTGCGACTGCCGTTCTGAGGCCTCGGGTTCGATCCCCGGGTCGGGTCAATTGGTATTGGGTTTTTCTACTCAGTATCATCCCGGAGTTTGGAATTTGTGCCCGATATAGCGACAGGCTCGCCCCCTGTCGCATCTGGGACGGGACTAAGCTCGGCGGAATGCGGGTGGTGTAGTTCGCTATTTCACCTCTGCCTAACCCATAGGGGATAACAGGCGTGAGCTTATGTTATGTCATTAAATTATCGAATCGAAATTGAATTAAATTATCGCTTAATAAAAAGTTTCGCTCGAAAGATATAAATTAATTTATTTTCTACGAGCGTCACGATTACTTTCTATATTGTTCTATTAATTGAAAGAAACATTCAGATTTTTTTAAGTTAAGCCATTAGCTATTAGAAGCTAGCTAGTGAACATGCGATGCGAACGCAACCGTCACGAAAAAACGACACCTTGAAGTAAGCGTTTTAGTTTTTTGCTATTATTACGTCAAATAAATCTAACTTCTTACGTGCGTACATAAGTACACCCACACTTTTTGCGTTTTTTTTTTTCTATCTAGGTAACGTTGACCGCGAGGGCCTTTATAGGGGGAGGGGAGTGCTGATGGTACTCTCAGCCGCAAAAAAGGTACCTAGCACAAGGGTTATCAAAGTGGTACGCCCTTTGGATTTGAAAGGGCCGTTCCAGTTTTCTAATGTGCAAATTCTTAAGCAATGTTGCGATTTGAAATTAGAATGAAACGAAAATGCGACAGGGCGAATGAGACAAACACGTAAATATAGATGGAGGATAAGCGATTTACAATAATTAATAGCGGTTTCGTATATAAATTGACTTAAATAAAGTAAAAGCTTTTCTCCCATTATTACAATGTGTGGATTGCATACACACGCACACACACACACACACACGCGCACACACATTTTCGTTACTATTCGCTTCATTCTTCCGGAACTTTCGTTAAAGGAAAACATAGTGACGAAACCATACCACAATGGTAGGAATTTTTTTTAATAATACTCACCAGGGTAGCGCTACCACCACCCTCAAGTTTGAAAACCTGTCGCCAAACACAGGTAGGTGTGTTCCAGCAGCGTCAATTAACATCAGGTGAGATTGTAATGAAAGTGTTCGGAGTTGCACAACCGAACGACTCATTTACCAGCAAATCATTATAAATGCACACCGTGCACTTTTACTTTTAATGTAACCATTGCAACCCCCGTGTGTAATAAACTGTTTATAAAGCAATTAACAAGTTATTTCTCAATAACCAGCCAATACAAAAAGGGTGATTTTAGAATTGGACAGGTGCACTCACCTCCGGACAGTTTCTCGGTGTGCAACGGCCGCAGGTCCGGCAGGCGGAGCACCCGCACCGAGATGTCGGTCCAGAGCCCCACGCCGAGCAGCGCGGAGTCGCCGCCGGGGCCGAGGTCGAGGCAGGCGACCTCCTCCTCCATACACACCTCACTGCACAAACAATAATCTACTTATACTAATAAATAAAGTTTCAAATGCCCGTTTGTAATGTCTAAATTATCTTCTTTTTTTTACTAAATACGGACGCTATATAAAACGCTTTATTAGATAAATATTAAGGAGATTGATTAGATGGACATTGGACATATTCAGCATCTTATTGTAGAGTCATTAATATCCACCGAATAGTTAGTCTACGCGGTTAGGTTTTTTTTTTCTTTCTATGACTTATTTATCTTTGACACATGCAGAGGCTATTAAATTATATAATTAATTATTAATAGTTCTTTTTAGTAAATTTTTCAACTATGAAATAAAAAAAGAAATAATTACAGATACAGATACGTATTACAAAAGTACAAATAATAAACATTTTATTCGTCTGTCTGTTTGTTTGTTTGTTCTGGGTAATCTCCGGAACGGCAGGACGGATTTTGACGGAACTTTTTTTGGTTGATAACTGAAGTTACTAACTAACTTACAGTACTTTTAATTTTCGAAAATATTCGAAAGAGAAATTATCTTAAAAGTATCTTATTAAAAAAATATTAGGGTTACGTATAAAAGAATTAAAATGCTGTGAATAATAGGGCGAAGTCGCGGGCACACAGCTAGTCTATATATATATATATATATAAGCATAATGGGGTTACTTTGACATGTAGATTTGTTTTTTTTTTTTTAATTACATCGACTCTTTCAAATTTTTTGGTATTCGGTTTACTCTTACCCCGTTAATTTTTCCGCTAATAAAACACAAAATTGTCTCCTTTTGCTTTATTCATTTGTTTTGTTTATGTTGGGCTATATCACGCAGTGAAGAATATACGAAACGTGGGCGGAGCCTCGCGCACACAGCTAGTCACTTTATAAAAACAACTAATCTGTCAGTTTTGTTATCTACGTGCAGGTTAGTGGCGCCACTTACCATGCACTAGTTCTGCATGTTGGGATTATATCAAATGTGTGCCCGCGGCTTCACTCGCGTGTACTAACAAACAAGGATAATAATGGTACAAAAATTATATTATTTTGTAATAAATAAAATAATTAAACGTTTAATAGAAATACGACAAAGGAATCAGATAAAACAGTACAGTACAAAAATAAAAGATTCTGATGAAAACGGTAATGGGGCCGTATCGAGTATTAGGTAAACATCAATAGAGGGGACTGGGGGGGGGGGGGTTTGTCGAAAAGGTGAGCACCTAAGCATTATTTAAAAAAATCAAAATTACATTTTGCTTATGTCATCATGGAAGAGAAAGGGTAGGAGCTTTGCTTACTGTATCTGACAAGGAGGAGAAAAGGGGGTCGAAAATGTTGTTTGCGTAACAGTGGGACAGCCCCCCCTTAAGATTAATGTAAATGTGTACTGACGCCATGAGGTGAAGCGCGGCGCGGTGTATCGCGACGAGGTATATCCTGGGCCCCGCGGCGCAGACGACGCGCTCGGCGCTGCACGCGACCACGGAGACCGCGCGACCCCCCGCCGGGGCCCACCGCGCCGCAAGCCCCCACCCCGCCTCGCACCGCTCCGCCAACCGTACACCCTCGTCTGTCACCTGACATCATTCATTCACATATCAGCTCAACAACCGGTTACCCACTTTCAAATAAAACTATTTATCTATGCGAACACATTTTATAAAACGAGTGCATTACAAATAAAAACCGGTAATAACCGGTTTCTGTATTTCGGGTCCCGAAAATCCGGCTTTCACCCAATAAGCATCTGTTCAGACTTCCGAAAATTACTACTATTGACCTGTTTACGCTTTCAACGCACCGACGGAGAGTATCAGAGATATGGATTACTAATTAAAACCCCCTTGTCCCTATACATAGGTTGTAAAACCTAATTCGCGAATTAATGAAATATCTTTCATTTTTCTTCATTTTTCACGATTTTCAATCGTTTCTATTTAAATTCCTTTAAATCGTGTATCGAAATATTCTACTAACGAATACATAGTATAAACCAGGGCTTCTTAAACTTTTGTCATTCACGACCCCATTAATGATTGCGAGTTTCTTGACGACCCCCCATACAAATATAAAAGAGAAATAAATTAATATTTTTCGATGATTTATTTGTTAGGTAACAATATACATATAATAGCGATCGTTTAGTGCTGTCGGTGGAGTTAGCTCAAAACCTTCAACAAATGCGCGTGTCTAGACGCTGCAAGTCCACTGTATTCCGCCAACTCTAGTGATGTTATAAAATGGTATATATAAATATTTGGCATTAAAATCTCTCGCGACCGCAGAATTTTGCTACGCGACCCCTTTCGGGGTCGCGACCCATAGTTTAAGAAGTCCTGGTATAGACTGTTATATTCACATTTGAATATTGAACATGAGAAATCATGAATTGAAAACACTCGAAAATTCACTAATAATTTGAATAATAATCTATCAAATAATAAGTAATTACAATTAA
Organism: Samia ricini; assembly: GCA_014132275.2. Taxonomy (NCBI): domain Eukaryota; kingdom Metazoa; phylum Arthropoda; class Insecta; order Lepidoptera; family Saturniidae; genus Samia; species Samia ricini. The sequence goes on along the minus strand of AP028170.1, from coordinate 31,087,990 downwards.
AATTAACATTTTAAATCGGTTATATGTATTAACATTTCTTGGCAACATTAGATTCCTCAAATTCATACTTGTATTACTCATTACCAACGTATCGTGATGGGATAGTGGCGCAGTTGTATTACGTTGCAACTGCCGTTCTGAGGTCTCGGGTTCGATCCCCGGGTCGGGTCAAGTGGTATTGGGTTTTTCTACTTAGTACCATCCCGGAGTTTGGAATTTGTACCCGATATGGCGCCAGGCTCGTCCCCTGTCGCATCCGGGTCGGAACTGAGCTCGGCGGAAATGCGGGTAGTGTAGTTCGCTATTTCACCTCTGTCTAACCCTTCGGGGATAACAGGCGTGAGCTTATGTATGTTTTTTATGCTAAACTAACTTGTATAAGTTGATCGTGGCACACGTTCCCGGTGAAGAATGTCTGTCTGTCTGATACGAAACCTTTGATCTCTGTCTCTTCCACCTCTTCACCGTTCAATGTAAGCACTCTGTTGATTAAAAAAAAAAAATATTGAAGCTTTTACAATCCCATTAAAGCGATGACGATTCCATGATGGATAAAATAAATCAAAAGCATCAAAAGAGAGATGAAAACTTTTGGAGAATAGATAAATACAGTAGAACTTCTTTAAGTCGAACCTCGATAAGTCGAAATAACCAGTAAATCCCTACAAGTTATATTTATACTCGAATAATAACATATACCTTTGTAATTCAAACATGTTTGATTTTACATTTAGAAAACGATCATTCTGTAATTAATCTCATCCGAATCATTGTTTTTTTGGACATTATTTGCGAATAATTATCTTCAGTGACTCTTTGCTACTTTAACCTCAACAAGTCGAATATTCACACCGCTTAAGTCGAAACCTCGATTCTATTATCGAAGTGCGACTTATAAAGGTTCCACTGTTGTTATACTATTAGACATTTTAACATTTGACATGATATTATAACTAAATGTTTTATGAAGCATTATTTAGTTGTGACGTTTTTTGTGTGTAAAACGCACCTTTTTTTTTTTTGTCGAGTGGAAATGCATTTACGCACTACCCTTACCCATTGCATTTGTGAGACCGAAGTCCCCCAATGCAATGGGTAAGGGGACACTGCAATGGGTAAGGGGACACAATGGGTAAGGGGACACAATGGGTAAGGGGACACAATGGGTAAGGGGACACTGCAATGGGTAAGGGGACACTATGGGTAAGGGAACACTGCAATGGGTAAGGGGACACTGCAATGGGTAAGGGGACACAATGGGTAAGGGGACACAATGGGTAAGGGGACACTGCAATGGGTAAGGGGACACTATGAGTAAGGGAACACTGCAATGGGTAAGGGGACACAATGGGTAAGGGGACACTGCAATGGGTAAGGGGACACAATGGGTAAGAGGACACAATGGGTAAGGGGACACAATGGGTAAGAGGACACAATGGGTAAGAGGACACAATGGGTAAGGGGACACTGCAATGGGTAAGGGGACACAATGAGTAAGGGGACACTGCAATGGGTAAGGGGACACAATGGGTAAGAGGACACAATGGGTAAGGGGACACAATGGCTAAGGGGACACTGCAATGGGTAAGGGGACACAATGGGTAAGGGGACACTGCAATGGGTAAGGGGACACAATGGGTAAGGGGACACTGCAATGGGTAAGGGGACACTGCAATGGGTAAGGGGACACAATGGGTAAGGGGACACTGCAATGGGTAAGGGGACACAATGGGTAAAAGGACACAATGGGTAAGGGGACACAATGGGTAAGGGGACACTGCAATGGGTAAGGGGACACTGCAATGGGTAAGGGGACACTGCAATGGGTAAGGGGACACTGCAATGGGTAAGGGGACACAATGGGTAAGAGGACACAATGGGTAAGGGGACAGAATGGGTAAGGGGACACAATGGGTAAGGGGACACGTGTAAAACGCACCTGGTTTGCCCGACGAAGGCGAGCACAAGCGTGTCATGGTAGACCGAGTCGAACAGGGTCAGCGGCCACATGCCCTTGATGCCCGGTAAGTCTATCGAAGCCTGCTCCTGTATGCCGATGCCGTTACGTATTATACGTAGCGAGCCCATCTTGAATGCACCTGTTTATGTCAAATTTACCGGTTTTCGTATGAGATACCGGTTTTTCGACATACCTTACCGGCCCGAAGGTTTTGCATAGTGTTTAATACAGTTACGTTTCGATAACTAGGTATGTCGGTAAAAACCGGTTCGAACCGATTACCGGTTTTTTTTATATTAGTTTGACCGGATAGAAAACCACGATCATTCTGCGATATGTGTATGTCACGTCATTATTTTATTGTTCTGAATTCATAAGCATATAGTAATGAGTCATCTACATATATATATATATAGACAAAACGGTTCATGATATTTCTTCCGTCTGTTTAATAATAGATTTTCTTTTTTTTTTGTTTAGTAGATATTGACTAGCTTTAGAATCAAAAATGTAAAAAGTTTTCCAAAATGTTAATTAAAGCATATTTATTATTTTGACCAATAACTTAAGTTTATTATTAAGTTAATCTGATAAGATTCTGAAATAATTAATTATATTAACATTAAATTAAATTCAATTATATTTAGAATCATCACTTCCGTGACAGTCGTTACCTTAGAGGGGACTAATTTACTATCAATTACTTCGGCGAATTTTGTAAGAATTATGGCAACGCTTACGTTACCACGGAGGGGGAGAACTTTACTTACTATTACTGACAAGGGGGAAAGTAAAAAAATGTATAAAATCGGTGCGTGCCTTGAATATAAGTTTAAGGGAGTGGAGGGGGAGGAGGTGGATGAAGGTAGTTACCGGAACACGTGATGAGCTGGCTCTGTCCCTGTCGCTCGAGGTCCACTACGCACATGTCTACGATGGGCGCGAGACTGGTGAAGGTCATCATCGGCTGCACGTACTCCGCGCACTCGTCCCGCGTCGCCGACAGACGCACGAGGGCAGAGTCCCCGAGCCGGGAACCGACGAACACTACGCCGTTGTCGAGGTACGTCATGCACTCCGGTATTGCGATATCACCTGAACCGTTTACCACACTATTACCGAACTGGTATTGAATTATACCACGAACGAGGACGGAGCGTGCTACAACCGGGCACAAGCGGAGTGGACTTAAAAAAAAAAACTTCAGACCAACCAGAAGGCGGAAATTTCAATAAAATTATAACATAACATAACATAAGCTCACGCCTGTTATCCCCTATGGGTTAGGCAGAGGTGAAATAGCGAACTACACTACCCGCATTCCGCCGAGCTTAGTTCCGTCCCAGATGTGACAGGGGGGCGAGCCTGTCGCCATATCGGGCACAAATTCCAAACTCCGGGATGATACTGAGTAGAAAAACCCAATACCACTTGACCCGACCCGGGGATCGAACCCGAGACCTCAGAACGGCAGTCGCACCGCAATACAACTGCGCCACCGAGGCAGTATAAAATGATCGTTATATATTTTCAGTATGTTTATGTGTGTGCAGACTTTATAATAGAGAAGGGCATTTTAAAAAATCTACGCAGTCATTGCGACTACCGACAGAAGTGAAAATTGGTTTTTAGTTATGTTTGTAAAATGAAATTATTAAGATAACATTTAACATATAATATTTGTCTAGTTTTTATACCAATTGGCGGTCTGAGTAATGATTACCTATATACAGTTTACTTACAGTCAAAACATATGATAAACTGCCGGAGTAGACATTTTACTATTTATCTCTGAGCATCAGGACTTGGACGCCATTGTCTCGAGGACAACCAAATTAATTTGGATAAAGGAATACATAAAAAAAAGGAAATGAGAATATTAAAATAGTATAACGATATAAACTAAAGGTTTTCTTAACATATCATTAATATAGAAAAAGATGTGGCGTCGTGGGACACCAGGTAGGAACAAAGTTCCTTCGGCTACTTTAGAATCGACACAATTTGCGCAAAAAAAAAACAATCGTCTAATCTTAAATAAATTATCAAGTTGTAATAGAGAGAGAAGGGATGAGAGAACGAAAAGAAAGAAGGAGAAAGAGAAAGGTATTATACACTACTCGCTTGTGTATACGAGTGTCGCGCCTGCGCACTTCTCATTTAACGGTTTTATTCCACGGACTTTTTCTTACGGTTTCACTATCACATTTTTTTCAGTTCGTTCGCGCAGCAAACCCCCTATCCCCTCCAACCCTGCCGTAAGGAACTTCGTTCTCTTATGGGACGTATTACGATTGTCTTTAAAAAAAAAAAAAGAAGTTTTAATCGCGGAGAACTTTTAATAGAAATATGGATTTGGAATATGTTCCCGCAGAGGATATGATTATCTTTAGGCAACCGTCCAGGGTGAAAACTCAAGTCCGACTGACTGATCTGTGATTGTTTCCTAAGAGCTAAAGGAGTTATGCTGACCTGGGATTGTCAGGGCAGCATTAAGGCATACATAGCGGGGGTATAACAGTTCCATAAAAAAAAAAAGAAACTACAAAAGAATAATAAACCAGTAAAGGAACTCGTCCTATATAGCACTGCAATTTTTTTTTTTAAATCAGAATTTGCTGTCAGAACAGTACGCCTGTATCGGTCATAGAAATTATCCGATCGTCTAAGACCATTTTTTTTTCTTTTTTTTTGACGGGGGGAAATGCATTTACGCACTACCCTTACCTATTGCATTAGTGAGACCGAAGTCCCCCAATGTAATAGGTAAGGGGGAATCGTCTAAGACCTTAGCTGGCCTCAACCAAATATCTTCACGGTATAATGTATAGAGTTGCCGGATCTTTTATTCTCCATCAATTAACTATATATAATAAATTGCACGTCCATTGTCGGTTCATCACCCACAGTGTGTCTGATCACATGACTTAATCTAGTAACCTCAAAAAAAATGGTTGAGAGAGCGATTTTATCTCCCTTTACGTCCTCTCACTCTCGATCCCGTTGTCTTAATGAAAACAAACTCTATTGTTTCTTGGCCAAATATTCAAATTTTAAATGTTCTTTCAAAGGAGTTATCAGTTCAAAAAAAAAAAATTAGTAAAAATTACTTAATCGCTACATATAGCGCTAGCACGTCGCAAAGTGATAATAATAATGTAATAAAATTTGTTGTATAAAATCGCTTACAGACGCGCAGACCGTACCGCGTACATGGTACGGCGGACGACCGAATTACAGTAATACCCCGCTTTTCGCGAGGGATACGTTCCGAAAAAAATCGCGTTAACTGAAATTCGCGTATATCGAGGTTTATGATTAAACATAGTCAAAATTTAAATACAAAAAAATACAAATCATTTTAATCAATCACTTTAATTCTAAGAACACTTTATGCGATACATACTCTTATTTTTTACGGAAAAATACATCTATTGTCTTTACATTATGTTTATACGCACTCTTTCGCGTAATGCGAGGCATTTGAGTGCGAAATTTGAAATTCGCGTTATAGTGAAACCGCGCGTAACGGGGTCGCGCTAAGCGGGGTATTACTGTAATCGAAGCTATCTGTCATCTTCTACTTGAACTTACTGTCAGGTAATGTACATATTCTAGAATAAACACTATTAAAAAGCCAACCTTAGTCTTACTAAGTCCGAGTTTAGTGATCCGACGAGGATCTTTATTGTATAATTTATATATATATATTTTTTAAAACTAAATAATACCTAAGAGTTCAACTTTAAGATCCTTGACGGCCTGCGACCCGTCCATCTTCTCGTGCAGCTCTAGGAGCAGCATGAACAGTCTGCCCGACGTGTCGCCCAACAAGTAGCGCAACCCGCGACTGTCCACGCGGCAGTAACAGTTTATTAACGTCATCTGAACAAGACATCCATTATACTAGCTTCTTTATACCCCTTTACCTATTTCTAAAGGGAGGGAGGGCTACGCTTGGAGTTTCACGAATGAGGAGATCCGCAGAGGAACTAAAGTAACCCGAAGCCCGAAGAATTGCTAAATTTAAATGGCAGTGGGCTGGCCACATCGCTCGCAGAACCGATGCCCGATAGGGACAACGGGTTCTCGAAGACGGAGCGTGGGTGTTCGCCCCCCCCCCCCCACACAAGGTGGACCGACGACCTGATGGCGCAGAACCGGTCGTTGTGGAGGTCTCTGGGAGAGACCTATGTCCAGAAGTGGACACCTTTCGGTTCAATGGATGGAATCCTATCGAAGCATGACAAAGCTACTGTTCTGCATTTGATAGGAAACCCAGTATATTGTTTTTTTTTTTTACCGATATTTGATTTGGTGCATTTAGCGCTGTCTCTGTAGTAAGTGTTCCACGCAACTTTTACATAACATAACATATCATAAGCTCACGCCTCATCTCCCCTATGGGTTAGGTAGAGGTGTAATATCGAACTACACTACCCGCATTCCGCCGAGCTTAGTTCCGTCCCAGATGCGACAGGGGACGAGCCTGTCGCCATATCGGGCACAAAGCCAATATCACTTGACCCGACCCGGGGATCGAACCCGAGACCTCAGAACGGCAGTCGCACCGTAATACAACTGCGCCACCGAGGCAGAGCGCAACTTTTACACATGTATAAATGTGAATTAATACTGATTAATTCATAAAATAATGTCAAAATAAATAAACCAATTCTCCTTTATTTTCACTAGATTTCAATTTAATATGATGAAACTAGATTTGTACCGAGATCTGATCAGAATAATGAGACAAACTTTAATGTAGCATCACAAAAATTATTGCATGTCCTTGATAAATGTACGGAGTTTCAATTTCAAAGATTCCTTACTCTAATTTTTTAAGTTTTCGCGTTCCATATTTAAAATCAATTAATTTTAACGGGTTTTTACGCGTTACCTTTGGTTTTTTTTTTTTCTTCCTATCCCGACGTAAACATTCTAGTTGTCGAATATTTAAAGTTACTTTCGGCCCGTACCGGTTTGTAATGTAATTTTTTAAGTTTTCGCGTTCCATATTTAAAATCTTAAAACTTTAAATATTCGACAACTAGAGTGTTTACGTCGGGATAGGAGGAAAAAAAACCAAAGGTAACGCGTAAAAAACCCGTTAAAATTAATTGATTTTAAATATGGAACGCGAAAACTTAAAAAATTCCATTACATACCGGTACGGGCCGAAAGTAACTTTAAATATTCGACAACTAGAATGTTTACGTCAGGATAGGAAGAAAAAAAAAACCAAAGGTAACGCGTAAAAACCCGTTAAAATTAATTGATTCCTTACTCTAATTCAGTTTTATGAATTAAAAAAAAATATTTTTTTTTATATACCTTAATTTGTGGCGGAGCAACTGAGACATAACTCTGCCCATCGTGGTATACTATAGACACTTTACCGATAACAATGACACCACCTAAGAGCAAACACCAAAGTATGTTAAGAGAAATGTCTAAAAAAAAAAAATACATTGTAGACCAATCAACGTGCCTGACGGTGTCCACTAACACACAATTAATTGTTATCTCTACGATGTAGGATGTGTATTGATACTAAAATGAGAATAACTGAAATATTTCAATCTGCACACTGACACTGGCAAAAGTTCAAACTGTGATTCTATACACGTTAAAAAGAAAAACTTACCGAGTGGACTTGGCACAGGTATCAAAATGGACGCTTCCGTCTCAACGTTATCTTGTTTCCATGGTATTTTCATGAACTCTTTATCGCGTAAATTGATTTCGTGCGTCTGAAATATATATATATATATGTATGTATGACAAACAATATTAAAAATTCTAAGATTTCTCCATGTGGTCATACAATTTTTATATCTAATTTAGAAAAAAAAAGTGAAGACATGGGCAGCAGTTAGAATATTTAATTCCTTGTATATTTGATATATTTTAAAATCTAAAGTGGATGTGTGATTTATTAAAGACAACATAAATTATTGAAAAAAACAGTAACATAAATCTAAAATCAGTTAATAACATTCTAAGATGTAAGCATTTAAAGTTTTTGCTAGGGTTTAAGAGAGACTGGGGGGGGGAGAGGTGGTTATAGCCCTCGGGCGGTAATCACCCCTCTTCCCCCCTGGAGGATTCTTCTACTTAGAGAAGCGGGCGAAGAGGTGGGTGAGGAGAGAGCCTGTGGGTCAGGTATCGGTATTCTCCCCCCCATCCCCAACTTGGCTGTTCTGAACGTGGCCTTGTTGGGCCTGCCGCAGGGGGCGACGCGGAGCAATGCTAACGCAATCCCGTATAGCCCCCATCCCAAATGCGGCGGCCGGCTCCGGGGGGTTTAGTGGGTATTTCCGGATGTTTCACGTCCGGGTGAGTCACACACTGATGCGGAGACATCCCTCCGCACCCCCTTACTCATTGCATTGGAGGACTTCGGTCTCACTAATGCAATCGGTAAGGGTAGTGCGTAAATGCATCCCCCTCGTAAAAAAAAGGGGTTTAAGAGAGACAGCTCTGATCCTTTTCCACCTTAGAGTAATTATATAGATTTAGAACTGCATGTGTGTATGTTGGAGAGGCAGGCGTGTAAATAGCCGTGCTCCTGTAGCGGGCTGAGAACTGTTACGACAGTACACGCGGAGACGTGACTGTCCAACTTTGTCTTTGAGTAGTCTGCGGAAGAATTGCCTATGCAAATGTAGGTGGGAAACAATCCAGGCTCAATTTAATAAACTATGGATAGGTCCGCGGATAAATAGCCTTTGCAATGAACCAGGGGTGTATCTAACACCAAAAACCATCGGTAAAAATGTGTATCGCTTACCTGCGGGTCCCGTTGGCTCGTATCTCCTTGGTGACCACCAGTAATTACACCACACTTAAAGTTCTTTTTTGTAGGCTAATTCTTAATTGTAATTATTATGCGGAATGACGTCTGCGCGCAAGGAACGCAGGCGCACGGTAAGCGAGCGGTTGGCGACTAACATTCACCCGAAAGTCCGGCGTCAGAAAAACTACCCCCGATTCATTGCATAGGCTAATTAAACCAAAATAAGAAAGAAAAAAAAATGCGGATTACCCGCCCAACCATATGTACAATATCATATTTTGTGAGAACACATTCTATCTAGTATAAAACTAAAGTGTTTACACCCTATATTGTATTTAAATATTTATGTTCAGTTGTTTCAATTTAATATTTATGGTCATAGTTGATTTTAATTAGTAAAGCTGTCACATATACCTTTATATGTCTTCCGTTTAAATCTTGGTGTATTAAAATTAATGTGGGATTTGAGCATCCATGTAAAAATTCAACATCATATACATTCAATTCTTCCAATCTGTAACAATTCATATTATTTTGCTTTCATCTTCGCCGTTTCTTTCATAATTCTGGTAATTGATCCACAGATAAAATTAAATATAGCTACCATTTTACGTATTATAAACCCTGATATTTAAAATCATATAAGCAATGCAAATAAAGGTAATAAATCTAGAATAGGGGCTTTGTACTTGATTTTTGTTTTAGTGAGAGTCATAAGAAGCGAAAGAGTTGTATCAAGATCGTAGCAAATGAAAGTATGTAATCTCTGCCTACCCCCACAAGAGAAAGGCGTAATGTATGAGAATCATACACTCCTCACCAACGAGGATCTGATATTATCGAAGCTCGAAAAAATTACGGCAAGGATAATGCACTTTGATTTCGGAGGGTTGGCGTTTGTAAGTAACTGTGTACACAAGGTCTCTGATAAGTTTGGACATCCACTATATCAAGGCTGCTCAACCTTATGCCCACGGGTAATAATGTAGCCTGTTCACGATTTTCAAATGGTCCGCGCAACCAAAGTATATTCCCACCAAGTTGAGAGTCTTGCATATGCAGTCACTAACAGAAGTTGTTTATGGAAAACTCTATGTAGATCTTAGTTGTGTAAAAAATAAATATCCCTCATCAGTAATTGAAAAACATACATGTGACCTATGGTTACTATCAACACCTAATTTAACTCCTAGCGTAAAACAATATGTTATGTATGTGATTACTGTTCTAGGATTAATGTAGGTAATTGTGAATAAAGACAGTTTGTTTTCTGAATTCAACAATGGGGTCTCTTTTACATATATTACAACAAAAGTTATGTCTGAAATCACATTGATGATTATAGGTATTGACATCCCTAGGGTGTTGATTGATCAGTGACTTCATGAAATAAAGCAACATGGCCGCTTTTTATGGCACATACCATTATCTAAAAAACCTAAAACCTTATTTATCATTGAAGGGTCAAAATAAGGCACAATACCCTATTATAGTTAAAAACAGTAACAGTTAGAGGCCCCATTAATAGAAAACTTGAGCAGCCTTGCTATATACCATGTCAGTTGTATCCTCCATATCTAGTATGAATGTCTGTTAACACTATAACTATTTTTCTGCTATGCCAGTTTACGTACAAAATGTTTACTGGTATTAATAGTGACAATGATAGTATATTTAGTAGTGTTAATTGGAATAACTGTGTCATTGATAAAAAATTTACCTTAAACTAGCCGCTTTAAGCTCTGTAGAATCCTTATCTAGAGGTATAATCTTAAATAAACCATCATAGAGCCTCAATCCAATCACTCGTGCCTGTGGATCAATGACAGCCAGGATGCCATTCTCAGAAGGCTTTCCAATACGATCTGAGATGTTACCGTGTGCTCTGGTGATGACTTCTAAGTCATCATTAGCTCCCATCCTCCATTCGAGTATCATAGCGTTATATCTGGCTGTTAGTATAAATACTAAATCTTTGTTTTCATACTGGAATAGAATTATTTCATATTTTAGAATTATATTTAATGTTATTTTGGTAACATTTTTCTGCAAATTCATCATCAAAAGTTACTACTATGACAGGACTTTTGGATGGGTACATGCAAATATAATTTATTAATGTCTGTGTTCTTAGCACTTATTTAAATGGAATATATCTAATCAAATTAATAATAATTTATTTTAGCTTTTCTCATGTCCAGATTCTGCATTGTGAAAACAGACAAAGATGAAAAAGGTACTTATTATTTTTGCCTGGTTATGTCTAGATTTACATTTTTTCCATATTAACGAATATTCAGCTGAAAGCTGACTATTACTGTACATAGGCTTCACCTAAAGAACTGTACTAAAACCTAGGGACCGGATTACTGTTGTGTAGTCCATGAATGAAAAAATGCCATAATTGCCACAATTGTTAGGCGGATTGGTGATCACATTTGGATGTATGTCACACTCAGAGGATGCTGTTGCTCATTCTCTGGTTTTATATCTTAGTTGTCTTTAATACACTCATGGGAAGTTATCAAGTAATAGTACAATATTAGTTGATTAAATGAATTTGTAACATTTAAAAGTAAAAAACTGCAGTAGAATAATTCCTAGTCTTTTGAATTTAAGTCCTATTTTATACTCACAGGTGGTCTGAATAGTTTCATCTTAGCCACTCTTCCATATAGTCCAACTTCTTTCAATGATCGTAAACCTTCTGGAGTGACCAAATACATTTCCAAGCGTGATGCCTTTGCCACCAATAGGTTGAGATCCGTAGGAGATGTGAAATTGCCTAAAATAAAATATATATGGAATGATACAAATATTCATTTCTGATTAGGTTCAACAGTACATAGTGCAATATATAATTAAATGAAACAAGTTCATATGCTATATTAATGGAACTGTTGAAGTGATATTACTTAACATTGTACATCAATTAATATCATCCACATATCAATAACCAAGAAACATTATAAATGATAGTGTCATAATCTCATACTGTTCTGATAATGTAGCTGAAAGTGATAACATGCTAAAGTATAAGGAACTGGCTCTAAAATGCAGCTGCCAGAATAAATATACATGTACCCAGAAATGCCATTGTTATAGTAAACAAAATAATATTTGATTACTATTCTTGTAAAGCTTTAAATTGGAGCCATTTAATGTAATGCATTGTCTCTAGACTTAGTGAAATGAAAAAAGATAAGGAGTTTTAAAGAACAGATGTTAGAGTCAGTTTAATATGGAATCTATACTGTTTTCTCGTTATTTATTGGTATTCTTTCATGATGTTAAGTGATAATGTAGTCAGAGATGGTATGTAATAAGAATAAAATGAGTTACTCCTTAATAACTTCACATGTGTTTAGTGACATATCTTCGTCTTGAAGGTGGCAGTTAGTCAGGTGAGCACTGGAACTTACCTTATCAGCATACAAGGTTTTAATGAGGATTTTATTGAAAAATATACTGGTATGTTATCATTCCCATACAACCACACAGTAAAGGCGGTAACACAGTTAAACTCGCAATTTTTAAAATTAAAGCGTTAGCACCCAAATATACAGTATTGAATTAGAATTAACTATAGTATCCTAAATGTACCTCCCGTTTTGGAATAAATGTTAATAAATGTAACAAAGCAGAGAATATCTTTATAGTATGTAGGTACAAAGGTAACCTCAATATTTGAAATATATTCCATAAAACTAGTATTTACCAGTAACACATGCTGTGACCGCAGTTGGTTTCTCCTCCCGTAACCACATAGTGGTATGCCATTGTGGTTTCTTAGTAATACAATTGTTATTTCACCATAAATATAATTCTTATTTTGCTTTTCACTCAAACAACACAATACGCCGAGAAGACACCTTTTTACTCTAGTGTTCTACTATTACTAATACCAAAGAGCATATAAACAACTAGAGCTACCATAGACAAATATGAAAAATATATGAACCATATCAAAGTGACTCATGGTAATTAAAGTACAGAAAGTTATTAATAACGCGATTAAAGATAATGTGGTTAATGCTTTAATGTAATTTATTCTAATAAAATTGATACAAACAACAACTTGCAAATATAAAAATAAATCGACTGCCAACAAACTTTAAGAGATCTTTATGAGCTAGTGCCACTCTGATGCCTTTGGGTGCGACGTTTGTTTAGAAATGAAAAGATCAATTAGAAGGTTCAATATGGAATATATATTTCTTAATAAATGTGCCAACTTTTATACCCGAAAATGTGGATCTGTGCGAGTGAGAAATCTAAACACTTGATCTTCTGTTGCATTGCGTGAATGTGGTTTATGGTCAACAGATGTTGTGAAGGGTCGGCACAGTCGTCTTAGTGACACCCGCGGCGACCTTCATCCGCTAGGGGTATTGTTGTTCTGGGCGACGAACCTTTGTATTATTTATTGACTGCAAAAGCAAAAATGGGACGCCAGCGCCTCTCTGCCAGTCGCGTTCTGTTGAGAGCTTTCGCTCTTTTTAGGGATAACAAGTACCTTTTTGTTTATAGACGACCATGGTAATTACGTAATGATGATGGTATTTACGTAATTATTAATATGTAGCTATACAGCAGCTCCCCCTCAAGCGAAGCGTACCGGTAGCTTAATGGAGTGTCCCGATCGTGTTGTGATACAAGTGTGCTTCAGCTGTGGGTCTGTATTCTGCTTGTCGTTCGATATTATCTGATTGAAATTTCGGTATTGAAATTGATTGTACATGCAGGCTTGAGACGATCGATTGACATGGTAGGCGATTGATTATTGGGAGAAACTATGGAGCAGCTACAAAACAATAGAGAATAATTGTAATTGAGAAAAACAAAATCTACTTTTGCAGAAATAGCTAATCTGAACTACACAAAAACTTTTAATTTTCTATTAGCGTCTCTTACACGTATACCCTAAAAAGTATACGTCTCTTGCCTTTAAAAAACAAGTTTTAAATGCGTTCTAATTTCTTAAAATTAGAATAGGATATATTGTATGATTTACATTTGAACTTGTAAGGAAGGAAATCTTATGTTCTGCTCTATCGTGTGCACGTAAATGGCTGGGGTAACCTATCTTCGCCACAAACATTCGGCTACACTTTGGGTAGGTCAGAATTCCTTCTGAATAGTTATATTGAATAACCATAGGTGATCTAACTTTCAATTTGGAGCGTTTAAGATACAGCTCCACTCTCCTTTTGTTCTAAAACGAGTTAATTATATTTCTTTATAGAGGTTCTCCACTCTGACCGTTTCTTAGCAATACCTTCCCATTCAGATAGCTTGATTTTGATTCATTTTATTAATTTTGTAGGTACAACTCTATTATGTCCACTAATGTAGCCAGAGATTATAATGTATAATAAAGTTTCCAAAATACATTAATAATAAAATTAGTTGGCAATGTGTTTATAAAGTAGGTATCAGAAAAAAGAGATGTGCGATCCGTTGAATTTTTAAATTAATGTAAGTTGAACTTAATTTTCTTAATGATCTCTGCTTTGAACTTTTAAAAATGTTGTATAGTTATTCGTGTACTATGATATGTATAGTAACGTACTTTCTTTAATAAAGTGTTTTTATGTAGTTCCCACACAGGTTAGTCAATAACAAGCCGATATTACTCAACTGACATATATCAAACTATAAATAATATTACAGTGTGGCAATTTTTAAAACAATTTCTTCTGATCTATGTCCATCAGTTTAAGTATGACTCTTTACCACAGAAATACTCGTAGTAACAGGCTCACCATCAGAGATAAATAATAAAACTACCACTTTATTACTCATCTCTGCTTATCAGTATCACCCTCGCATTGGTTTTTGTTTCAAATTACGGCCATGAATAAAAGTTTTTAAACCCCAACTTTATTTAATTTTGTAATCTTGAAACAACGTTTAAACTATGGTTTTAAGTACGGCAATTGATAATAATAAAACTAATTTCTTTGATTACTTATATTTATTATTATCTTACATTTATCTTACTATATTTACAGCTAATTTATTATTGATTCTTTTTAATTCAGTCTTGCTCTTTACTCGGTGGCACACTGTCGAACAGAATCTGCGTCACGAAAGTGAATTTGCCTGAAACATAAATAAACAACAAAAAACTTTAATCTCATAAGAAAATGGATTCGAAATAACATCCAGAGTAAGATACTCTGTAGGCCAAGTTAAGTAAACTAGTTTTCATTGTATCTGTCTTAGAGTTTTTTTGGCTGCATTTTTATCTGTCATACAGTAGTTCTTATTTGTAATTAATTAACTATCAGTATACATTATGTAACCTTAATGTAGTTTTATGGGATACAATTTGAATATTGTACAAAATAACTCCAGGAAAGTTATAACAAAGGGTTGTCATTTTCATAGAACGCTGTATGAATTGTTTCTAAAATCAGACTCGGCTGCATGTTATAAATACCGTTGCCTTTTCCTTAGAAAGGAATAAGTAGAACCGAAAAAAGTATATTTTGTGTCTGGCCTATATTATTTGTAAAGTAAAACCACGATATTAATTTTTATAATACTACGACCACATTTGTGGGCTTCTACAAAGATTCGTGTCATCATGACAGATGTGATTAGAACATTCGTCATTCATACGATGGAGTTCTCGCAAACACAAAATCTGACAACATTGAAATCGGGTAAAGTTGCCAAAAAAAGGTAAAAATTTCTCAAAAAAAAAAATAATACTTACGTAGTAAAGTAGTCGGTGTTTTCTTATAATACACGAAGACCGTATACACGAGAAAACCCAAAAGGATAAATCCGACGGCCATTACGTATTTCAATGAGGGATCGTGTACGATCGGTAACACAGACAGGAATATTGCGACCAGTAACACGAAGCACGGAATCGGTGTCGGAACTCTGTAGGGCCTAGGTTTGTTGGCCTGTGTTCTCCTGAGTATTAATAAAGACACCATTGCGAGGCCGTAGAAGAACCACAAGAACCAACTCGCGAATTCTATTAGAGTCTTAATGTTGCCAACCGAGATGAAGACCGAAGTTATGAAAGCCTGAAAATACGATTATTTTGTAATAAAAATATAAAATAAGGTTATGATTAAAATAATTATAAATAGTCCTTATTTTAAAGATAGCTTGACATGATAACATAACATAACATAAGGTCACGCCTGTTATCTCCGAAGGGTTAGGCAAAGGTAAGATAGCGAACTACGCCACCCACATTTCGCCGAGCTTAGTTCCGTCCCAGATGTGACAGGGCAGAGCCTGTCGCCATGTTGGGCACAAATTCCAGGCTCCGGGATGTAGAAAAACCCAATAGCACTTGACCCGACCCGGGGATCGAAATCGAGACCTCGGAACGACAGTCGTACCGTAATACAACTGCGCCACCGAGACAGTCAAGTTAATATGATTAAGCCGAGAGACTAAGCTAATAAGTCAAACTAATATGACTAGTACTGAGAAGGGGCTGTTGTATTGTAAGTATTACCTAAGCACCCATGGGAGGCGGGAGCGGTCAATGTTTTGCTTATTTTTGATGACATTGGGGACGGGGTGTCTGAATAATGATTAGGTACGTAAGCAATGTTGACTTATTTAATTTTGTTTTTTTTTCTCC
This sequence comes from Samia ricini, assembly GCA_014132275.2. NCBI lineage: Eukaryota > Metazoa > Arthropoda > Insecta > Lepidoptera > Saturniidae > Samia > Samia ricini. The sequence goes on along the minus strand of AP028170.1, from coordinate 31,071,613 downwards.
AAAATTATGCGTTACGTTACTACGGATGGATGACAAGAGTTTTTTTAACTATTGCTCTCAGTGGGTTGAGGAGGAGGGGGCAGGAAGGGGGGGGGGAGAATAGATTTGCTTTCTAAATACTTGAACAGGGTTGAATGTTGATATTTAAATAACGTAAAACACATTTTTTACTTGTATATCAGTGGTTGTCAAACTACACCCCCATGGATGATATTTGTGCGTCCCGGGTCGTAGCAAACAACTTTAGTAGACAATGGTTCAAAACCGAGTTACCATTTAGTTAGGGAACCAGATTGTGAAAAATGACTTCTTAATATGTTGTTATTGCCATGTAAAATCTTTATGGGCAATAATAAATATAAAGACCAAACGGGGGTAGTTCATCAAAATACCCCTTAACGCAGCAGGCGACACCGCGCACCGCCAGTCAGTCCGTGACCACGGTTGGTAAAACCCAGCCGAAACGTCGGGATAGAAAAAAGCAAAGGTAACGCGTGAAAACCCGTTAAAATTAACTGAATTTAAATATGGAACGCGAAAACTTAAAAAATTACATTATATTTTTTGAGTTAGATAAGTGGGTTCGAACTCGCAACCATTGAGGCGAAATCTAATCGCACTATGCCATCATCGCTATCATCGTGTTCTGTTGCAGAATGTAATATTAATAAAAAGAGAGCATAAGTAATAGAAATTTATGGCTTTTACAGACGGTAAAACAATAGAAACGACTTATTAAGATTTTTTAAATAATATTATTTATTAGTAGTACCAAATGCAATACAAATATTTTGCACCATTCAAGCATCAAACATTTTACCTGGAAAGCGACAGCAGGAGCTGGAGTCAGTCTTTTTATGTTAACATATGAGAACACTTCAAGCATGTGTCCGCTCCGCGCGGCTGTGTAGCACACTCTGTCGTAAAACATATTAACATACAATTGTCAGTATAAACACAATTATTTTGCACACTTGCTCGTAAAATAGCCTCTTACTTTTATTTCACGTAACTGTACTAGTCTATTTTTACATCTCTTTCTCGGCAGAAAATAGTGAACAGTTTTGTGAATAAATAAAACAATTAATTTCATAAAATTATTTTAGTTTCTAAGATATATTTTTATCGCTTGGCTGTTTGACGGCTTTGTCAGTGCCATAAGCGCAAGAACATTGGTGTGGCGCGCGAAATTAGAATCACGCGCCATTTTTTTAATATTCAAAAATTTGTTTATGAAATTATTATTATAATTTATTTTATCACTATATCCAGTCTGGCGCACCTTGTAAAAAAGTGAAGTTTGAACATGTATGAAACGTTTACTGGAAATAATGGCGGTTATCGCTGTCTTGCTTTATTAATACCTATTTGACTCTATTGCACACATTGACACAGCCGTCATACTTTTTTGTTTTGTTGGTATACGGTTCAAAATTAAATGATTTGATGTCTATTTCATACTAACTGATATCCTCGATTTCATTTCTGTGTATCTTGACGATATATTAAACGAAAAAATCGTGATATTTTATTAGATAAATGAGTAAAAAAGAATTTGAGCTAAAAAATGATCGAAATCTATCCAGTTTATTTATAGATGTTTTTCACAACACGTTGGTTAAGCAACCTCTATCGTTTTATTTTTATACTAGCGACCTGCCCCGGTTTTACACGAGTATATAGAAATCTCGAATTAAAAAGAACTAGCCGCCATGGCGACTGCCGACAGAAGTGAAAACTCGAAACTAAGGAAAATTTTTGTTTCAATATTTAAATTTCAACATTTGTTATATGAAATTATTAACATAACCTAACGTGAGATGCGTTTCGTTAACGCATAGTTTTTGTAAATTGTCCTTAAGATTTATTCGAATTCTCGTTTTACTGCAACTCAAGCGAGAAACGAAACGTCAAGGACTACTTTACCGACCGTTAAACACATTTAGCTAAATTGATAATTGAAGTAGGTGGTACAAGACAACGCTAAATTAAATGCATTTAATTTAAAAATGTTTAGAGCGTTAAAGATGTTTAGTTAAATTAATTTAAAACATTTTTAAATCATGTTTGGTACAAGCCGCCCTTAGTATATAAAGTTTTCTTCTATTTTTTGTATCTATTGGCGCTCTGAGTAATAATGATGTACATTTTCATTTAGTTTATTCACAATCAAAACATACGATGGGCTGTGTAAGTATAAATTTTATTAATTTATCACATAAGCGCCATCTTATACTTGACATACTTTAGCATGTTGACGGCTGATGTAATAGCATTTGTAAAGCGAATTAATAAGTTTTTCCCCTACTGAGAATCCCTCAATGCTACTCACTGATAATGTAAATTTCTACAGATAGATTATATAGAATTTTCATAATAAACAAAAAACCATTGTTACCTCCTTATATAATAGCATAGATATAGACATTTATGTATTATGTATGTGTATTATTATTATGTATTTTTCACCTTGTAACACCGAACTGCACGCTCATGGCGCACCCGAAGGTAGCGATGGCAACACCGAGCGGTATGAGGAAGCTCGCGGGGCCGAGCACCCGGGCTCCGAAGGCGACCGCCACAGCCGGCACGGAGGTCATCTCCGCGTAACTCAGTACAGTCATATAGGCCACATTCATGAACACATAGAGGCTCGTGATGAGAGGAACCGCGATCGATATACTCAGTGGAACGTTCCTGAAGAGGTCTTCAATGATTAGGAGGAAACGCGGTAAGCAACAAATTTTAAGAATAGACATTTCAGAAATCTACTGCTTTCGCGTTACACCCATTGGTAAATGAATTATAAAACGTGAAGGGGACAACTGCACGAATTATTTATGCAAAATAGACGAGATTATCACGTCGTGTTCCCCTGTTTCCTCCTCTAAAACTGAACCAATTTCTATTGTTCCTTCAATTATAAAATATAAAAGAAACTTTGGCTGTACTTCCTACTCCTTTACGTTTCACTCTTTTTTGTTACTATTCATCTTAATTTTTGTTTAACGGACGTCTGGAAAGGCGGTGAAAATTGGGCATCTTTTTAATAATGTTTGACGGCTCCTAGTTTCTATGATAATCAATTCATGGATAAAATCAATAGTTTATTTATGTGTAAAGTGAAAATTCTTTAAGCGTGATGTGAGAAGAATTTCAAAGCCACACGAAGACTGTCAGTTCATCATCTGAAGTTATGTTTCATATACCGTGGCGACGCGTCCCCATACCAACAGTGGGTTTAACCCTCCGCACTCCACTGATTTACATCAATAAGTATGACGTGTAAATTCTACTCACACTCCAGGGTTTATGATTTCCTCGGTGACGACGGTGACGCTATTCCATCCGTCGTAAGCCCATAAACCTGAATATAAAGCGAGTGCGATACCTCCAGGGCTTGTGGTGCTGCCTTCGAAACCCTTACTCAGGTGTGTAGTGTTCCCTGTAATAATGTCAGTCGATTTGAAGAAAAGAAAATTCTTTAAAAAACATTTATGTGTCGATCTATCCATATACACTGGTTCCCAAACTTTTCTTGACGAAGGACCAATTTGATTATTCTTCCTTCGGTAGCCAGGGATCACGATGAACGATAAAAATAAACTGAACAACGAGTAAAATATTATTCATATCTCATACTACTCTTAAAATTCTATCATATGATTAAATTACTAGTTTAATAGAAAATCTTTTTACTAGATTGTTGTCGTATGAATTGATTGTGATTTTTGAGCGTACATCTAGTTCATAAGTTCGACAATTCTAGGAATAATTTTGTTGAAAGCTACTCACTCAACCACGCACGTTACCAGACGCGCGGGGTTGCGCCGCTTGCGAAATTTCCGTTTGCGGACTATATATTGGTTTCTGCTGACCATAGGTGGACCGCAGATCAATTTTTTTGAACTAATGATATACATGATCTAACTCTATGTAGACAAATACTCTAAAAGCTTCGTCACAGCGATAATGGCTCTAATAGTGTAGCTATCACTAGTCGCAAGATATATATCAAAACTAATCCCTTCCTGCTCTTCTACCCGAATGAAACTAAACCCTAGTAAAGATAATAGATTGTCGATAACATTTTACACGTCGAGTCTTCTTTAGCCAAGAAACCCAATTGATACGGTCGAGATATCGATATATAGTATAAAATATTGGATTAAACCAGTGGTAGTCAAACTGGTATTCGTTCGGCCCTCGATATAGCAAACAAATTTGATAGATAATGAGTTAGAAAATTGATACGCATTGTGGGAACAAGAGTATAATTATAGTTAGTAAGAGGGTTGCGGGAGAGAATTCTCGACAATAGCTAACAGCTGCCGGGCCCACACTTCCTTGCTTTTTAGTCGATTTCATATTGAAGTTTAACAAGGCAAGGTCTTACACAAATCAGGCATCTGATGATCAGGCAAATAATGATTAAAAATATTCCGATTTGAAGCTAAGGCATTTGAACATGATACTACGCATTACTCTACCTGTGTTACTAATAGATTATTATACAAGTAAATAATTGACACCATGAGCCAATAATTCCAGGACACAACTTCTCTAAAAAACTTAATTTTTGCTCTGAAAACCCGATCATTTTCAATTCACTGCAAATTAGATTATTAATTGCTTTGAAATCTATGAATAGATATTAAAATAGGTTGTCAAAAAATGACTTCATACGCTGTTATTACCATACAAAATATACGGGGAATACGCGTTTGATAACTCATAAAAATATGTCCATGTTAATAGATGATAATTCACATTGATCTATGTGGCTCTTGAACAGAAAAGTTTGACGACCACTGGTTTAAACAATCAGCCAGTACTATGGTTTTATCTCGTTGTTTTAGTTCGGCGAAAGTCCAGGCTCATTGTAGAACCGAACGAACGTCCACCGACGCGAAATCTTAACGAGTTTAACTATCATCGTTTCAAATCGTAACGTCACGTGATCTATATCTCGCTTCCTTACTTGTTAACTTAGGTATATTAACATTATATGGTCTGACCTTTAGCGATTTCGTATATACCGCCGCCGATAACAATAAGGCAAGCGAACACCTTGCAAACACCAAACACGTTTTGCACTCTGACGAACAACTTCACGCTTGTTATATTTATGTACGTCATTATAACTGGAAAAAAATAAAAGAAAATTACATTATGGTTTATTTACTACAGTTTCGCTTTAGGACCATCGTTACCTCCCCCCGCGCTTCTCCGCACCGCACCACCAACGATACCAGGTTTGAGTCAAACCAATCTCGAACTTTGAATTGGTAAAATTACCAATTATGCCCTTATTAACAAAAAAAAATATGAGGGTAGTTGAAAGTTTTGTCAATATCTGTCTCTATTGTTAGTTGTATTAAAACCACTTGATCTATTTTCATATCTTATTATTTTGTTACATATTAATGCGGATTTTCTTTTTTTTAAAGAAGAAAACCTTCTTTATGACAACAAATTAGGTACTGCCTGTATGTAAATTGGAAGCCTAAGACATCACAATATAGGTGGTAATAAATAAGCAAAGATAAAAAAGTTCAAGACATTTTTTTCACTGTGTCAAATGATTTTTGTTTTTCGGAGTGAAAGCTTCTTTAACTCTGGTGTGATTTGAAACTCGATGAAACGAAAAAGCGACATTAAAAAGAGACAAACATATATATTATAGCTTACCGTCATAAAAGACGTCGTATAGATAAAATAGTACGTACGCTCACCACAAACGTTCTGGTTCGTTTAGTGAATTTGCGAAAAAAAAAATCGGATCTAAATAATGACTAACAACAAAAAAGACAACAATAAAAAACAAATTAGTATCGTACTTATTTATTATTAATAATTAAGAAATAAAGAAACTATACATTAACTTAAACAAGTATCAGTGATTTGAGATACGTCGAACTACAGACGAAAGTCTAAGGATCAAGACAGGGCGGGCTTTGGTATCGAATAATTATAAACCTCTTTTAAAAAAAAACCCTGTCTCGACCATTATATACGATAAATAAATACATCAAGGATTCGACAAATGTGAACGAGATCTAGTCTGCCAACTTCACTTCCATATTGTTGTAAGGGTTCGCTGTTAGTATATTTATGTCCATCAAGAGTCCAACGATGTGATAGTTTTCGGATGTTATAGGAACATATCCGGTGGATGTTTCATTCAACCTCTCGGCCATCAATGTCTGAAAATAACATTTATACTTGGAGTATTGCTAAATTTTAAAATTTTTTGTCTGTCCGTCTGTTTGTTTGTTCTCGGTAATCTCAGACACTGGCTGGACATGGTGAAGTTACTCGTCGTAACTTAGGCTGCTTTTATTTGTCAAAAACAATTATAGTAAAAATAAATAAAACTCATGAAGTTGTGAATAAAATCCGATTCAATGCACCGTTTTACTGGTACTTATTTGAATTTGTAAGAAAAGTAATTAGGGTTCTGTGAAAAAAAATTAAAAACTATGTTATGCAGTGAAGAATATATAAAACCGAGGGCGCGGTCGCGGGCACAAAGCTAGTTGAATAATGTTTATTCTGCGGGTAAGAGGCCATTCGAGTGAGCAAAATTTGGAACATTTTTAAACCTCCCTCCCTCTTCCCAGCAACAATAAGCAAATCTCTTATTCTCCCCTAATTACATAAGCATTGGCATAATTTTGAAAGAGAAAACGAAAATAATAAGTAAATATTGTTTACTTAGGTCATTATTAGAAAACGCCCTACCACTAGGCTATGGTTTCCTCACGATGTTATCTTTGACCGAAAGCTGAGACTGCTTTTAGAATTGGACCAGTGGGTACAAACCCGCTTCTATTGACGCGAAAGCGGACCGCACTACCAACTAAGCCATCATCGTTTCACTCTTCGTTACTCTTATTTATATGTAAATATTTATAAATGTTACAGTATACAGGCCTGAACCATTTTGTGGCATTCCAAAAAGCCTAGTTCGGCTGACCATAAGGGACCAATATAAGGCTATAGAATTCTGGAATAAATTGCCAGGACAAATTCATTCCAAAGAGCTCATCAGAGCATTCACTCAGCGCAAACCTGAAGAAGCCCTGATGCTCAGTAGGAATCAGCTACGAGTATTAGTGAGAGCACTAACTGGGCACCGTTGTTTGGGCAAGCATATGCACAACATCGGTGTCCAGAACACAAGAGAGTGCAGGTTCTGTGAAATAGCAGACGAAACACCAAAGCACATCTTGTGTGAATGTGATCCATTAATACCCATTCGTAACCGAATTCTGGGTAAGCATGTGTTGCTTCCGGAGGAGGTACAGACGCTCTCTGCCAAAAAGATACTACAGTATATTCAGGTTGTAGGTCTAGGCAGTGAGCTTTAGCAATATAGGGGCGATCACAATAGATCTGACTAGGTCGGAGTGATACAGGACTGTTTAAGCCTGCATAGCCCTTTTTCGAATAATAATAATAATAATACAGTATACAATTATACAATTGAATCTGTAGTAACTCACCCCAAGAAAATTAATAATAGCATCAGAAGAATCAGGGTAGAGAGAGTTGATCAATCCATGTAATTCACCCTTCATCATGAAGAATCTTTCCTTGGCTTTCTGGAGATGTTGCTTAGTCAGTAACTTTTGTTGAGATTTCGGCATCTTTTTAGCTTCCTGTGCGACTCGGATCTGCTCTCTTAAGCTAAAATAATTATAATTTGTTTTAAATACAGTTTATAACTGTTTTGTAATCTATATAATCATATTACATCAATATTCTCAACTACACTATTCCCTCGCAATTAATTACAAGCCATAGAATTAATGTTACAAGGAGATAATTCCAATATGTCAATATATAAAGATAAGAATGATAGAAATATATTCTAGTGACATATAATAATACAAAAGTTGGAATTAGAGGGGAATGATAATTTATGATGGCACTACGTATTAACTCCATTGTTATTATATTGGAATATAAGGTACATTCACTTTAACAGATAGAACTCAAGTGATTACTTGTCAGCACTATAGATCAAATCAAAATAAAAAAATCTTTATTCAATTTAGGCCCTAAGAAGGTGGTTATAAATGTCAAAAACACTACCACCGATTCGGAAAACAACCCAGTCGAGAAGAGCCGGCAAGAAACTTGATCTGTTTCTTTTTTTTAATAAATATAATATATATCACATTTTTTGTTTCATATAAAAACTATACAAATCAGTCTTAACTAATGTTAGCGGAAGCACAGATATGTGGGTTCTAGACATCACTATCGTTCACGTAATGATCCACCCTGTAATAACTTTTTGAGGTTAAGACTTGCTCGACATAATACTTGAACTTATTGTCAGGTAAATCGGTAATGTTACTTGGGATCTTATTGTAAAACCGAAAATGATATATTCCTCTCATGCGATCAGACATTTCACATGGGAGCTAGGCCCCGCCGAAAGTACACCTTTGATACTGCCAGAAGTAGACAGATAATATCTTAAGGTGCCACCGGAAGTATGGCAAAAATATTGTTAACAAGTATCATTTATTTTACATAAAACATAAGATCAATTCACAATCATCAAAGAAGATTACCACAATTTTAACATTAATATGTGAGATTTAAAAAACTGTAACACAATTCGTAGATAAAATAATGGCTTTTGAAATTTTCATGGACTAGAATTATTTGTATATATAGAATATTTCAAAATTATAACAATTATTTTAGTCTATTTACAGATATATTCTTAAAATGGATCTCCGTTTTTTACAAAAATTTAATGATTTCTTTGGATTAATAATTGTAAAGCAATTAGTACAAGAACCATTAACATAAACTATTCAGGGGTGATTTAGTTTTGTAGGATAATGTGTCTACCCTTACCACAAATAATTAACGTAAAATTATTTAATATTTTGATTACCCATAAAACTGAGACCAATAGGAAGACAATAGGAAAACAATGGAAAGCTGGCGTAAATGCCAGGTTAGTGCTAAAGGGGTTACATATTTCTATAAGACCTAGCTTAGGACAATAACTCAATTCTGAGGTATACCTACAGACAGTTAGATGCTATTTTGGATTCCTATTAAATAAGATGTACCATATTTTAAAGTTAGTTTTATTTATATTAATATTCTCTCCTTTTTAATTGTAGTATATGAGGGTACTGTCAATAATGTCTTGCTTTATTTATTCTAATACAATATATTCTCCCTTGAAGTTAAATATATTAACAAGTATCAACATGCTTTATTTGCTGTGTTTGTGAGCCAATTGGTAATAATTTTCAACCATATTTAACATCATGTACAACCTTAATACAATCAAAAGTGATGAATATTTTCATTACAACTCACTTTCGTATCTCATTGTCGAAATCATGAACCAGGCCGCGAGTAAATGCCGTCAACTCTTCTATCTGGGCGGTTTTCTCCTTTACATCATAGAAGAAATGGCTAGTAAGTAAATGCTCATCCTTCAATATAATGGCATTTGCATTCTGAATTTCAGTTTTCACACCCTCGACATAAGAAAGGGATCTTTCGGCTGCTTCATCTTCATTAGAAGTGGAAGCAACTTGAGGAATGTTGTTAATAACATTGCAAGTATCAATGCATTGCTCTTTAAGAGATTTTATTTCATTCTTTAGAACCTCTTGGGTTTCCGTATTAGGTTCATTTGACGTCCTGAAAATGAGTATATATTTGGGATATTTATAACAATTAAACAATAATAGTCATAATTAAATATTTTTAAATTATTTGCACTGTAATTAATTGCATACTTTATTTTACACTTACATGTTAATTGCTCGCCGGCGGCCTTTTTCAACAGTTCACAGATACTTAATGAAGGTAATATCACAATTCACTGTTTTACAAAACGAATGTCGCACAATAAATTGGGTTTCTTTTCGATATTAAAACAAAATACCCTCAACTGCTCAGTATTTGCCAGTATTGATTTTCTTTTGACACTAATGACAGCAACAACTGACTGTTATAGTGCTGTTGTTTCGTGAGTTAAAATCGATTAAACACATCAACTATATTGTAACGATATGTTAATCAATATAAAAAACGATATAAAAAGTTTATTTTTATATACTTACACAAAGCTGATAAAGACGTAAGTTTGATCACTCTATATTTGTATTCTGGTTCTAAATCTACAGTAAAAGGTTGTATAGCGTACTCAGCGAAAGTCATAACAATTATAGCAACTTCAGCTGGACGTAATATAACTACATAGATCCACGCGCAAGTAAATGATGGTAGAGGTCCCCAAAATTTATGTATTTTTCCAAATGCTTCTTGAAAATATGAGTATTCGGCTCCAGATTTATTAACAACAGTTCCCAGTTCAGCGAAAGATAACGCTCCTAAAATATCGAATAATTAATTAGTTAAAATAACAATTAACGGAATGATAATGCCAATAACAACAAACAGATATTATTTTTTGTATGATCAATAGCAAAATTCGTTGTCGTTCTGGTTCTAAATATGACGTTATGCTTACATTTGTATTGCAATAAATGATTTATTTATTTTCTATGTTCTGCTTCATTCCAGATTGGTTATAAATTTACAATAAATGTTTAAAAAATTTAAAGTACAACATTTGTCCTTTTCAAAAAGTTTAATTCACGCAATACGTTTTACAATTTATGAGTCTTACCTACACCCACCTAATAAAGATATTATTCCAGACACTGTCCATATAATTAAACATAAAGCAACGGAGCCCGAGTATTCCAACGCCGAAGCTGGAGATATAAAAATTCCGGAACCGATCATTACACCGAGTATTAGATTAATTGCTGAGAACAGGCCTAGTTCTCGTTTCAGTTTGACAGTACTTCCATGAGCGCTTGTTGTACAGTTTTCCGCCTCTGATTTTTCTATTGGTTCCACTTTTTGTGTAGGCATCGTTGGTTAATCTGTAACAATATTTCCTTTCGTTTTATGTATATATTTTTAATGTATTTAAAACTATCTTAACATCTATAATTATCTGTATATAAATATAAAGCAGAGATAACGTAGTTGAATACATTTTTTACCTCTATCAACGGATTTTAAAAATTTAAAAATAATATTATAATATTTAAAAAGTATTTATTTACTATGCTATAGTTACGTATGGTTTATCAAAACTTTGTGAGTTTCATGTAATCGTTAATTTGTCCTAAATCCTTATAAGTACCGTTTACTATTATAATCAGATTTGAAAAAGGGAACGTTCCATATTAGGATTAATTTACAGTGTTATTTAAACTCTTGGATAACTTTAAGGTAATACCTAAAAAAAGAGATAAAAATGTATAAATAAAAAGCAACTATATTTTTATTGTTATGTTTACAATTATCTTGAAACTTGGATAATATGTTAACGTTGATAATATTTTATAATATATCTATTAAGAATATAAATGGTCAATTGGTATGTATGTGAACAGATCTTTAATAAAATAAGAAACCTTTTTAGGTTTCCCGTAAAATTTTCCATTAGTGTTTGCATAAATATTACGAGTTATAAGGCGTTGGCGGTAGACGAGAATATCTCATGTGAATGATTTTGACCTCATTGCCGAATAAAGGGTGCACTTTAGACCAATCAGTCTAGCGTCTGCGCCGTTCAAGTCCCAGATGTTTCCTGCTTCTTTTAATTGGATAATACTCGAATAATTGTTGCCTTGGCGTTCCATTGACAAAAATATGATATCGTTACACATGGTCTAGCTTTTGATTGTATAAAATTCAGTTAAGTTTTCTATTAAAAATATTGTACATTCTTTACGCGCGCATGCTTTAATCGTTGTATAATTAGGTACACTGTATTTTAATGTAATAATCGAACTCATTTGTATTTCATGACATATTCCATAACATATGGTTTCATTTGATCTTATGTAGTGGTTTGCATATATACCTAACTATGATAACTACTCTGAACCTAAGTCACCTTGGTTGATCTTGAAAAAATGATATGGAATTTCTTCATATCTTGTGATCAAGCCAGGTTCATTTGCTTTTAAGCGTCCGTGAAGCGAGTGGACTTTATTGCCGTGCTTAGGTAAAAAAGGCCCTAAAGTGTAAAAATCTAAATTAGAGACATTTTGAATACTACTGCTTTTGTAATTTAATAAATTGATTTACTGCTTCTTTTATTATAGTTAGGGAATGTATTAAAACAGTTTAAATGGTATATTTTGTAATTATTATTATAAACGTGTTTTTTTATAAACAATGTATTGGGTATGAAAATTTAAAAAGGCAGTGAATGAAATTAACCAGGCTACGCCTCTGAATGTGACAATGTGTTATGTTTGCAAGTTCGGGACTGACATTAACTGCGTAGATTTATTTGCGTACAGATAGACGAGATTTTTCTTGCGGGTGCCGGGCCCATCGTGTTGCCGAGAGGGGAACCCAGTGCAGTGTCTGGGGACTTGCGACCCTGGTGTATGCTTAAGGGGCCCTTATATGATGCGCATCTACGCGCACCTTTACTGCCCGTATTCCCCCCTGCCTAGCCAGATTTGGTCAGATCCTACTAATGCTACTTTGGATATTCTTTCTAATAAAGAACTTATGGTCGCTCTTGGCAGGTCGAGGTCTTTTAGTAGGTTATACAGAGGTTTTCGTCGCAGGGGGCGACGCGGCGGCATGCCTTGCAATCCCGTATCGCCCCCATCCCAAATGCGGCGGACGGCCCCGGGGGGTTTTAGTGGGTATTCCCGGGCGCTTCTCGCCCGGGTTTGAGTCCCACACTGGCACGGAACTCGTCACTCCGTGCCCCCTTACCTACTGTATTGGAGGGACTTCGGTCTCACTAATATAACTTCTACTGCATTATAATTATAAGTATATTTCTGACAAAAGCTACCTACTAAAAAGTTATTAATGCTATACTGAGCAATGACCATGTATTACATAGATCCGTCTTAGATAGAACCGTCTCTTAACATCAGGTTAGATTGTGTTCAATCACTAATAAATTTGTATAACGTATTAGCTGTTTCTTGTTTGTAAGACGTACGATTTATTATATTATACCTACTATTTGTTAGGATACTTTGACTGTCCGATAAGCGTAAGTGTCATCTATCTATATCAATAAACAAGCTGCTCTCCGCGGTTTTACCCGCGCAGTTCTTGTTACCGTGGGATTTTCGGAATAAAAAACTTATGTTACTCCCTGGATTTCAAACTATTTCCATACTAAATCGATCCAGTAGTTTTTAAGTTTATTCGTTACATACAAAAATACAAATCTTTGCTCTTTATAATTTTAGTTTAGATAAAATTGAAGTGTCTGTCTGTAATATCAAAATAGTTTTTTACTAAATATATACGAATGTATATAAGACACCTATAAAGAAAAACAATTTTTTAAATTTTTGTCTTTCTGTCTGTTTCCGGCTGATCTCCGGAACGGCTACCCGATTTTCTGGCAGAGAGCTGAATTTACTCTGCGTAACTTTGGCTGTTTTTATTTTTCGAAAATGATTTGGGTCTCACGTAAAAAAAATATTTGTACAAAATATGTATTATATTTGATAAAATTATAAAATGAAAACTTGCTATTTAATACCTAAGTAAAAGTTACTATCTATACTAATAAATAAAGTTGAAGTGTTTGTTTGTAAAAACAAATTTTTACTAAATATAAAATACAGTAAATACAGTACCTATTAAAGAAACACAATTTTTAAATTTTTGTCTGTTTGTTTCGGTTAATTTCCCGAAAGGCTTGGCCGATTTTCTGCCAGAGAGCTGAAGTTACTCTGCGTAATTTTGGCTGCTTTTATTTTTTAAAAATAATTAGTTTTCTATCTAAAATAAAAACGTAAACTTTATTTCTACAATATGTAAATGAATGTTTATTATTTTAAATAATTGTGAGAAAAATACGATTCAATGGACAGCACCAACAAAACATTCCTTTTCCTTGATTATTTAAAAAACTATGTTACGCATTGAAGAATACATGAAACGCGGTCGGAGCCGCGAGTACACAAGTAAGCGATGTAGAAATTATTCGATTTGGCTTCTCTACCACACAATAGATACGTTTACAAGAAATAACAAATGGCGAGTAGTTTTTGCGCATGAAAGCTCCACAATTCAGCGCTTCAGCGAATGTAAGGTAAAATGAATACTGCACTAAATGGCTTCTCACGTTTTCACGCCATAAAGTGGACTCCATTTCGTGTCATTATACCTATATTGAGTTGCTAACTACGTAATAATAGTAAAGATATTAAAAATGTTATAAATTTAATTGTGCGAACACGTAGAACAATAAAAATTCTACAAAACCACGAATGAGTTTCGATTATTGTTATTGAAGTGAGAAATTCTTGAGGTTGTGAATTGCAACTCAATGAAATGATATAGAACTTAACGTTCGAGATTTCTTATATTCGCGGTCTCGTCTTTGTACGTTGCATCGTAGCCTCCTCACTCTTGTCTATTGAGAGAAAAATGGCGTCGTATATTGAGTATTTAATCTATAGGTTTACCTTTTTCAAGGTTTGACTTCTACAGCGCGTATACAGCACAGTGCAATCCAAAAACAGTGGCGACGCGCCGAGGAGGAATGTACTGTGTATCTGTGGTACCGTTAACCGACCTGCGTGGTGGAAAATGGAGTAATAAGGTTGTATAGCTCTTCAGTACACTCGCCATGATATAGACGATAAAAACGCTCAGCGAGGCAATGCTTCTTAGCTGAAGCGATTCTGAGGTCTCAGTGACGTCTGTATCAGACGTCAGACGTATGGGTCCGTCCCAGCGATGCGAACGGTATTCCATACACGGCCGAACTTATGCCTTGTAAAGAAGGCGGCAAATGTAGGACGATCCGAAATATTTGCTTCTTGCTGGGATGGAAGCTACTGTAAAACTGAGGCTGCAGAGCCCAGCGCGTGTGGTTCTACTATGGAAGGGAAAGAAGAGGATCAGGTTAAATAGTTCTTCAAAACACTCGCCATGATACAGACGTTTAGCAAGTCAATGAATTTAGTAACGTCTGCCTCATTCACAATGCGGATAACTCGTCTTGTAACCTGCCAATGGGATCAAGTATGAATTCCAGAGTTGCCAACATAATCCCATACATGCCCATTTTATTATTGTTTCTCTGGTCACTTATGTTGTTACATTGGTTCAATGAGTGTTCAAAGTTTCTTCCTTTATTAAACCCTATTGAAAAATAACCAATGTCATCTACAATATTTCACGGAAATTCAAATTGTAAAACTAATTTATTGTACACACAATACCGTTTTACTATTTGGGACAATCCCAAATTTTTTTCACGAGTTTACATTGCGCAATATATCTTATATTAATTTTCCTTTTATAGATCACTTAACGCGCGATGTTTACGGACAGGACTGATGTGCGATTTTATACGTTTATATTTTATTATTATGTTTATATTTCTACGACTGCATCACCTATTATGTGCCCTTGCGAAGAACATCGCTAATGGCATGTCAATAATCGGATGTGCGATCGATGTCCTTGTTTAGAACGCTCGACACTATTTATTTATCTCTTTCGTAGATTTTTTTTTAAATTACGTAGGTAAATATAAAGGAGAAAATCAATAGTGCAATTAAAAGTAAAATACAACGAGAATAACAACTAGTCATAATTGAGACAACAAGTAACTTATAGTGAGTTGTTTGTGATTGTAAGGATAATAAATTCAGCGAGTATTATCCTTTTTTTTGTTTTTTTTTTTTGACGGGGGGAAATGCATTTACGCACTCACCCTACCTATTGTATTAGTGGGACCGAGTGCCCCTCCAATACAATAGGCAGGGGGGCACGGAGTGACGAGCTCCGCGCCAGTGTGGGACTCAAACCCGGGCGAGAAGCGCCCGGGAATACCCACTAAAACCCCCCGGGGCCGTCCGCCGCATTTGAAGTAGGGGCGATACGGGGTTGCCAGGCATGTCGCCGCGTCGCCCCCTGCGGCAAGCGAGTATTATCCTAGCGAGCGAGTAAATATCTGGTTATAGTGCAGTTAAAAATATAGTGGTAGGATTAGAAATGGGTCATATCTACCACACTTGTGGGGGATAAGTTTGCTTCAGTTTAGTGTATACGAGTGTTCAGCAGTGGGAATACTTCGTGGTTTTTTATAAAACAGTATCTGGCAATGGATTATGGATGGATGGTAGCTTCTGTATTTCCATTGTCATAAGCCCTCCAACGAATACACAGTGCTTAAAATGTTTCTTGAAATCAGACAAAATTGTATTCACAAATAATATAGCCATTAGTCCATATAACCTTATTATGTGTATAGTTGTCGACATAAATATAGATTAAAAAATATTTCTACGGGAATAAAAATGGCTGCGTATTGCGAGTCTGTGACTGTTCCCGAACTTCCCGAAATGCAGAAAATATTATGATCACTTTTGAACTTCAAGTGAAGATAACTAGTTTGTGATTTCATGGCGTGACTAAGACTATAACCTTATCTGAATGCTTGATTTACGATTATGATAGGATGTGAGTTGTACCTAATTCTTATTCATAAACAAACCGATTAAAACATAGTTTCATAACAATTTCATAAACTTTATTTTATTTTTAAACAAATAAAAACCTAAAGGCCATATTATTATTATTATTTTATAATGTTTGTCTATATCGGCTTAATAATGCGTAAAGACTAAAAGAACGTCATTGTAACATTTTTATCATAGTCATTGTAACCTTGGGATCGGGGCTGCTGGCTTTGAAATTCTGATTTACGGGACATGAAGAAATCGCACGCGAAATGATTTTGGTAACATCAACCCCCCCCCCCTCCCCCCCCCTCAACCCCCTCCTATTGATGACTTATTAACGGCACTGAACCCACAATCCAAAAGTATTGCCCGCAACGTTGCAAGCACGTTGGTGAAGATGTTAGTTTAAAAGTAAATTATCTAGTGACTTTTGCTTTCGTTTATTACAAAAAATCAATTCTTTCTATAAACAAAATATAGTGGACTGGTTCTTGTTTGCATAACTATGTCCAGTTGGCGTCTTTATTTCTGTAAGCTAATATTTTTATTAATACTTTTCCTCCTTTGCTAACAAACACAAACTTATAATAATGATACTAAAATATATCATTTCATTGGGACGTTGACTCTATTTATCCAATTACATTATCTTCTGTTGTTTTTTATTATTTAGATTACGCCGATTCGTTGGTTGGGAATTCCGATTCTGTTCATATAATTATGTTTATAGTATTCACGAATTATAGAAAGAATATTTTACTTACATTATGACTCGTTTTCCGCTTTTAATTTGATTGTGTGAATCTGTATTTGAATATAAGTAGTTATAGATAAAACAGTTTAATATATTTTCCTCGTATCAAACGATTTATTTTTGCTTAGAGTTTTATATAACGGTTTTTGTGGTGTTCACTTTATTTGAAAATAGATTCAACAAGATACCCAAACAGCATTACATACATACTATAAGTACCGTAGGTCAGTTTTTTGTCAGTATTCTGTTCATAACTTGTTACAAAATTCTTCTGTAGTAATTGTCTAGATTCTGCCACAACACAGCTATGGCATTTGGGGATAGGTTTTCAAAGTTGAGGGTGGTAGGTTCACCTACAGTGCAGGGTGTTTAGGGCACACAGGCGCAGGGTTTTAGGGGGCGGTGAGCGACGCTCTCGGCACCTACAAAGATGCGTCGCTCGGGGCGCAAACGCTCTCAAACAGGAAATTGGTGGCACATGGGTGTTACAAGGGCTAAAACTGCTACAAGCGGGCATTATTAGAAAACAACTTACTACCATTCTATGGTTTTTCTCGCGATGCTTTTCTTTGCCGAAATTTCGTGCCCTTTATAGAACTTTATAGAATATAGATGGGTTCGAACGTATGTATGTAAGTCCATTGACGCCGAATCGGATTTTATGTCACGAGAAGAGAGAAAGCGCATGTGGGTAAAGTACTAATGAATATGAATGTGGAAGGGCGGAAAGGTATAGGTAAGCCAATGAAAGTGTGGATGGAGTGCGTGAGGGATAATATTAAAGAAAAAAAGAAGTAAATGAAGAGATGATGGTCGATAGGAACGTATGGAAGATGAACCTGCGCCGACCCCGAGTCAATTGGTATATAGACTGTATGATCATCGTAGTAACAACTCTATATATTTTGTAATCAAATGGCCCTGTTGAATGAATATTACGGGCATCAAAATATTATTATAATTGTTATGAAAACCTCGTTAATATGTAAGCATTGGAAGGTCAGCCGGAATACCACAGCGTGCTTGTACTATCGACATACTTACTTACAATGTAAATTAACTTGTCGTCCTCGTGGAGTGTCCGAGTTTACATTTATAATAACTACTAGCTGTTCCCGCGGCTCCGCCCGCGTATCATATATTCTATTCCGTACAATTCTTCATTGCGTGATATAGATTTTTAAATAATCACTGGAAAAGATAGCGACCGTTAATATACGGATCCCAAAAAAAAAATCTGCTTTTTGTAGAGGTCTACAATGATTTTATTACTATCAGAAAGCGAAATTATTTCTCACAAATTCTCAGTAAAACTGTACATCAAATTCTGTATTTTATGAGTTTTAATTTTTTTACGCAGATCCCTATGTATTTTCCCAAAATAACTTTTATTTACTAACCTAAGTTACTCGTTATAACTTTAGCTATCTTCCAGCAAAAGTATTGTCGAAATCAGTTCGGCCGTTTCAGAAATTAGCCGGTACAAACAGACAGACAGTCAGACATTCAACAGACAGTCAATTTTTACCCTATAGGTACATTCATCCTTATTTAGTAAAAAACTGTTATTTTCATATTACAAACAGACATTTCAACATTAATTATTTGTTAGATTAGGTCGTGTCGGACGGTTATCTGTCTGGGCGCCCTTTACACGTGTACGGATTTGCTTCGACCACTATGAGTAAAACAGCCATTTATTAAATTACATTGTATCATTTGATTCACTTAAATATCCATTTATTTATGCTTAAACGGAACAAGAAATGTTTATTTAATGACAAAAAGCACTCGTGGGAACTTTAATTTTACTTTATTTCTCTATATTTTTTGAAAATTTTATCTGTCTTTTAACGTGTAACGGAAAAACTACCGGATTGATTTTGATGAAATTCCCCCAAATTTACCTCAAAGTGGCTGAAAAATGGGATGAAAGTTTACACGAGAATTAAGTCAATTTTTGAGTCATTAAGCTTTGTAGGTACTTGAAGTATTAGTTATGAAAGAAGTAGTCTATATCTTGGAGTAACAAATAGGATTTATTTTTTTGATTTACCCAAACAGACAAGTTAAGAGGCGGTCGTTTATCCTGGTATGGGCATGTGATGCGCAGGGAGAAAGAGAATGTTGTGAGAAAGGTATTGGATATGAATGTGGACGGTTACATGGGAAGGGGAAGACCAAAGAAAAGATGGATGGACTGTGTGAAAGATGATATGTTTAGAAAAGGAGTGAATGCGGAGATGACAACAAATAGAGAGGAATGGAAGAGGAAGACATGTTGCGCCGACCCCAAATAAAAATGGGAAAAGATGATGATGATGACCCAAACTTGAAAACAAACTGGGTGAAAAAGAGCATGCAAATTGACATAAAAATATTAGTTATATGCATGTTTAGCTTAATATTAAAGCTGTGCAAAATATCTGTCGTATATTTTATAGCAATAGCCATTTCCCAAACAAGGAATTCCACAAGGACGGAGTCGCAGGCACAGCTAGTAGGTAAGTAGTGTTAATCGAAATTACTAGGTTCGAATAAAAATTTAATAATAATCCTGCTTGCCAGATATTACAATAATTTTATTTTATTCTCAATACGTGGGTATCTATTTATAGTTATGTATGTCCTGTGTGATGCATCGCGTAATTTGTAATTTATATACAGTTTGTATTTTTAACAAAGAGATTCTTTTCTTTGTTTTGTTCACATACTTTCGTCCGGCGTGTGACCGTTGAACTACAATTGACGTTACAAGACTTATAACAGTCACTATGACTCAATAGAACGTATTTTTAATTTATAACAGAAACGTACAAAAAAAAACCCAGTAAATATTTGCGTATATTTATATACTGTCTGATGCATCGTGTACTCTATATGCAGTTTTTATTATTAATAACAAAGCGTTTCGTCTCTTTGTTTCGTTTGCATACTTTTGTTAGTTACGTGACCTTTGAACAAAATAGACTATAAATATAAAAAAATAGATTAAACTAATAATTAATATACAGTCTGATATTATACGACCTACAATAGTATGTAAATATAATTCGAGGATATTTGAAATGTACGAAAGACAACTGTAAATATTTGTGAATATTTATAACCTGTCTGATGCATCGTAAATAATTTGTATGCAGTTTTTATTTTTAACATTGCTATTCGTGTCTTTCGTCAGTCGTGTGAGCGTTGAAGTTTAGTTTTTGTGTAATTCTTATTTTTAAATTTAATTTTAAATTATTTATAACGTGACGTATTTCGAAATAAACAAATTCTCGTCAGTACGTCATTTTACATTGTCATCATGAGTTAAAGTGTTCATCGTTGAATTTTTAAGATCTTTTCTTCATAACGATATTTTCGAAAATAATTAATAATGTTTATCTCGTTTTGGACCTTCTTTGAAGGGACCTTCTATGTATTTTATTTTGACAGTTAGCACAGATGATAAAAATATTCTAATTCTTTATTTACTGATTTTAAAAACTTAAAATTATTTCGGTGGAATTATCTCATAGGCACAACAATATCTTTAGCATTTTAAGTACTTTTTTTTTCATGGGAAATGCATTTACGCATTACCCCTGCCATCTCTAATTCAATTCAATTCAATTCCCGGATTAGAGATGGTAGGGGGGTATGTGGGACTCATGAGGCGTCAGTAATACACACTAAAACCCACGGTACCATCCGCCGCGATAGGCATTTTAAGTACCTACTTATGCTTGATCATTTTTGAAGAATCCTTCGGGATACCAATTTAAAAAAATTCAAGTTTAAAGTACCTATATGAAATGATATTTAAAAAAAAAGATAAAATTTGAACGGAACTAGGTATATTCAAAATGGGTAGTTAAAAATAGTTTAGATAAATGCCATAAGTATTTATGTTTTTCTAAAATGATCACAATGTTTACACGTAAAATGTATTTCACGATTATTTTTTGTTTGACTGAGCACACTTTTGAGGTAAGGGCATTAAAAGTAAATGAATAATCGGTTGCTAAAAATAGGAAAAAGTAATTGGGAGTTTATTGCTTATTGTTGATTTGTAACACGAAAAATATAATCTGATAAATACACATTTTGAAAGTACACAAGGTCGAACACGGTTTGCATGTATTTCTATCATGTTACACCAACGGCTCTCAAAGATTTTCTACACACCTATTTAGGATCTGGTCTCTTTTTTATTTATTGTTTGGAAGGTAATATTTAGATTAGAAGGTTTTTGGCTCTAAATACCAACTTAACGCCCACAAGGCTTTAGTACAAACAAGTACTAAAGTTGGTGATCACAGAAACTGGGTGGAGTTGAAGCTATGATAGCGCAGTGGATAGTGCAGCCGAATTCCGCGTCAATGGATGCGGGTTCGAGTCCACCTATCCAACTCTAAAATCAGCCTTAGCTTTCGGTGAAGGAAAACATCGTGAGGATGGTAGGGCATTTTCTAATAATGCCCGCATGGGTAGCTATCACCCTCAAGTTTGAAAACCTGCCGCTAAACACCAATAGGTTTGTTCCGTTAGTCTAAATTAAAAACCAGTACCTCTAGCCTATACTGTGTAAAAAAAAAAACAGTTTAAATAGATGCAGCTTTATTCTCGTGGATACAGTAACTATTAAATATTAATATAAAATAGTTATTAGGTTTTCAGACTTGGATATCCAATAAAACTAATATCCCGATGAAGCTTATCTATGCCACCATTAAAAATGTGATGACTGTTCGAGTTAGTCACGACTGTAATCAAACGAATCGCGCTGGGCCCTAGTCTAAACGATTCGGGGTCGTGATTAACCCTGGCCGACCTGCGATTCGCAGTAGACCAAAATAATGTAAGATCGACACTTACCTCTCGAGTAACGCCGGTGTCCTGCTTCACCTTCCGTAGCCCGGGTGTAGTAACCAGTGTATAGTGTGAATGTGTGAACTGAGTAATAGCTAGGAAGGCTTAACAATCAACAAACAATCAATTTAACGTTTAACGCTAATCACAAACAACTTTCACCTATAACAACGTGTATGCTCGCGTCAAGTTATTACCAAACTGAACTCTGCGACAATTCTCGCGGGTACTACGATAGAATTCAAGTGCCCCTTTTTTTCAGTTGTGATCAATAATTAACAATGACTTATAAAAGATCCTTATACCATTGGGGATCTAATCCATGAAGAAAATCATAAAATAAGGTTAACACAATTTAATACCATACCTATTCACTTCGTTATACCTATATTAATTCAATCAATAAAGAACTGAATAGATTCATTAATCTAAACAATAGAATTATTTTTTCTAGTTACTGCTGCTGAGAGTTCTGTTTGCGATTTAAAACTGTCAGTAGATTCATAAAATAATCTTCGATAACAATTGAATAAAATACGATAATACCAAGTGCCGTTGTTTTTTTCTTATCTAAACTATTATATAAAGTCATAAAATTGACTTTTTGTTTGTAATGAGTAAACTAAAAAACAACATAACCTTAAAACATTTTCATAATTATGTCATCTGTAGAAAGCTATATTATTACCTACCTAGTAATATAGGTCATAACTTTATTTAATTAGAGATTTTATATACCCATGTGAAGCCGGGGCGGGTCGCTAGTTTTATTACATAACTACAATAATTATACTAAGTAAAATAATAATAAAAAAAACAATGGATCATACTTTTTATACAGGCCTAAAATTAAATATTGTTACTAATAGAAAACAAAGATATTTCTCGCAAATTCATACGCTTGCAAGTAAAACTATGCATTGGATTGGATTTTGTTCAACGTTTCATGAGATTTAATTTTTTTACGCTCTAATTATTTTCCAAAAACAAAAGTAGCTTAACTTCTGCCACTGTCTCGTTAAAATAGGTCTAGCCGTTCTGGAATTTAACCGGAACACATTTTTTTTTAAATTGTGTTTCTATTATGAGTATCGTATTTACAATTATATGCATTCAGTAAAAAAGCTGTTTTATTACAAACAGACAATTCGATTTAATTTATTTGTAATGATTTATTCAATAAATTGAATTTTCATAAATAAGTATTGCTAAAATATTATATTTTGTCCACTACGTTACAAATTTAACCTGAAATGACAACAAAAACAAAAACGAATCTACACAACAAATATTACTCAGTGTTTTATTGTATCTGAAGAAATAATATAAAAGAAGGCGATATTCTAAAAAGTTTAGCAACCGCTGTGTTTTGCGAAACATAATATTAAGTTCAATGTGCTGCATGCAGGCTTGCAGAAAAAGAATACTGGGTTTCGTCGAATCAAATTACACACAGTTGACTTTTCAAGTCCTTGTACAACAAAATAAAAAAAAAAAATATATAGTAATTTATTTACAAGTTGAAAAGAGGTTCTTCGAATTTATAATTAGTTTTGTTTTTTTTTTTAATATCATCTTGTCTTATAACACGTGTTTTTCCCGCTGGAAATTAATAAATTGATAAATGAAATATCATTATTTTTTTAAATAATAAAAATGATATCTGTTTTTTCTTTAGAGACAATGAAAAATAATTGTTTCATGTTATTATTCGATTTTTTTTATGAAAATTAAATTATTGACTCTCGGAGAACTGCTGTTGTGAAAAGATATTTGTTTCTATTCCAAATCTAGTTTCACTAAACTCCCTTAATGTTATAGGTGTTAATATTTCGCATCCGTGTCTAGATCCTAATTATCTTCCAATATGAACAAAGCGTAAGAAAATATATTTTAATGGTTAATTGCGATATTAGCGTTTCATTTCATTATCTTTGTAAAAGTGTATTAAATGTTTGACCACAATTTCTTCTTTTATGTGACGATATGTTTGAAAGTGATAACAGTCTTAGAGAGGAATTCATTATTTTACGGTATACCTAAAAGCCTTTGATTCACCATAAGATGACAATACAGCTAAAGCGATATAATTCTGTAACATACTACCAGGTCCAATACATTCATTGCACGGACGAGACCCGGTGGGCTTGCCGGAGGAGGCGACGCGGTGCATGCGACCGCAATCCCGTATCGCCCCCATCCCAAATGCGGCGGGCGGCTCCGGGGGGGTTTAGTGGGTATTTCCGGGCGCTTCACGCCCGGGCGAGTCCCACACTGGCGCGGAGACGTACCTCCGCGCCCCCTTACCTATTGCATTGGGGGACTTCGGTATCACTAATGCAATAGGTAAGGGTAGTGCGTAAATGCATTCCCCTCGTCAAAAAAAAAAGGTCTATTACTCGTGCGAGTTTGTAATCACAAAGCTGACTGCGAATGATAACAAATACAATCAGTTTAGAAATTTGCAAAACATGAATTAACTATGTTATCAGAATGTAATGCTGATAATGCCCACTGATTCCCCACGACACAAGCCATAAAGTGTTATTGACTAAGATAACTCTTTTCTTTTTATTCTTGACTTTGTCGTAATTCTTCCTGTGTATTCGTCAAAAAATTTATGACTTATATTTACTCATAGCAAACAGCAACAGTGATAAAAATAATTGTTTGTATTGTTATATAGTGCAGTCGTTTTTTTTTTTTAATTAACAATTTGTAAATAAAGTGTTTTTTTACCCGGAATAAGCCCAGTTCTTTGACCACCTGATGTTAAGTGATGATGCGGTCCAAGACGGTAAACACACCAAGCCTAGGCATGGTTCTCAAGTGACGCTGCCGGAACCTATTGGTATTTGGCGACAGGTTTTCACACTTGAGGGTAGTAGCTACCCAGGCGGGCATTATTATAAAATGCCCTACTTGCTATGTTTCCTCACGATGTTTTCCTTCACCGAAAGCTCAGATTGGATAGGTGGGGATGTGTTTGCTCCAACTAGGCACCGGGGGGTTTAGTGGGTAGTGACCAACGGCGCTTATCGCTGCGAGTCCCACACTAATCCTGTGTGACAGCCTCTCGCGCTTTCGTGCGAGAGACTGTCACACATCTTCAGACGTGTTTCAACCAGATCTGGAAGGGGGGGTCCCTATCAGATCTGGCTGGACGGCTAGTGCGTAAATGCATTCCCATCGAAAAAAAAAAAAAAAAAAAAAAGCTGGGGATACGTAATACATTAACGATCAGATAAGTAAATAATTCAGAAAGACAGTGGCTTAGGTTTAAACTGTACGTGGAATTTTGTTGTCGAAAAAAAAAATATCTAGTAAAAAAAAATGTATATTTACTGCAGTTTCATGCTCTTATTACATTTTAATAAACTCAGCGATTTTCAATCTTAACTAATTCTCTTTAAAAGTATTCTAAACATTTATTTAGTAACTAACTGAGTGCCCGCGGCTGCGCCCGCATTTTATATGCTCATCACTGCGTTTTAACTTTTTTATGCGGAACTCTAATTATTCTCGTAAAAAAAAATTAGTACGAAGATAAAGTAAATATATTTCTCATAAATTCAAGCACTTTCCCGTAAAACTGCATTGCATCGAATTTTATTCAATTTTTTTATTAGTTTTTATTTTTTTACGCGGAACCCAAATTATTTTCGAAAATTAAAAGTAACTTAGGGTAGTTACCCATATTAACTTCAGATATCTACCAAAAGTCAAGTCCCGTCAAAATCCGTCCAGCCTTTCCGGAGATTACCCGGAACAAACAGACAGACAGACAACAATTTTAACAATTGCATTTATGGTATACGTATCGTGTATACATTCATATATATTTAGTAAAAAAAAAAACAATTTTGACATTACAAACAGACACTTCAAATTTATTTATTAGTATAAATGTATGGACCCCATTGATAATAATTACCATTGGTAATTCATATAGTTATGATTTAAAAAATAAACGTTTAAATGTATTCAGTGGCTCCTGAGTTATAAGCTCAATACCAACTCAAAGACATATAAACATAGAGGTAGAGAGAACATAGAGACATTTCAAATGCATTTTTTAAGACACACTGTATACTTACAAACGTGTAAAATCCACGAGGATTAAACATAAATTTAAAGATAAATATAATGTTGCCAAGCGACAATTAGTAGGTACTTCTATAGATTAGATAGTAATTGTTTGGTTTATTGCCAGGGCTTAGACGAGAGATACGTCCTGGTATATTATTACATGAAATGGTTATTGTTTTTGAGTATTTTAATTAAATAACTAAAGTATTAAATATGTACGGTAAGATACATGTAATGCGTAGTGAGAAAATGCCTTTTATGGCTACTGGGAAAAGAGATTGAGGCAAGCCGCTGGCCAGTTGGATGATAAAGGTTCAGACACACATGGAGGAGATCTATATAATAGGAGGCCGGTGAAGTACAAACAATGCTATTTAATATTGTTGTCTATAATTTTTAGTAGTAACTTCAGCTATCTGTCGAAAGAAGTCCCGTCAAAATCCGTCCAGCCGTTCCTGAGATTAGTCAGAACAAGCAGACAGACAGACAAATATTTTTGAAATTGTGAATAAAATAGGATTTTGAACTGACACCACCATTAATAAGATTATTTTGTAAATATTATTAAAAAAAAAACTATATTACGGAGTAAATTGTGAAGATTATATGAAGCGCGGGCGGAGCCGCGGGCACACAGGTAATACATAAGACGAGCGACGGTGAAAGAAAACATCACGTCAAAACTAAACGTCTAAGAAATATTTTTGCAGTTAGCAGAGAATTCTAGTAAGAAAACATAGCATTATAGATTTCTCTGCATTTAAAATCACTTGTTCGCTGTCGGTTGTTTGTGAAGAATACTTCCACACTTTCCCTCGTTTGGACGTATTTATCTAACAGTGAAACACTTTTGAAATTATTATTATTATTATTTGGATAACTTACACCACGCTTTTCAACTAAAATCTTTACAATTCACAAATGTCAGTTTATCGATAAAAAGTAGGCGGGTAACCAATCGGTTAATTCTAAATTCGAACGTTTGAATTCTAAATTCGAACGCGACGAATTCAAACCGCGACGCGACGTTCGGAATTGAATCGTACGAATTCGTTTCACGTATCATTAGTGAATATTAAGAGGACATGCGATCGGCGACAGATTTGAAAATAAGGGTTTTGTGAGAAATTTATTGCTATCGCGTTGCGCCCCAAATAAAGAGTTATGAAATACTAATTGCGCCTCAAGCTGATTTTACAAAGGCAAAATAGACGAAAACATCATTGTGTAGTACCCTGTTTCCTTCTCCAAAACTGAACCGGTTTTTTATTTTCTTTGAGTTGTAGAATTTAAAAAACTTTGGCAATGCCTCAACGTTTCGCTTTTTTAAATTTTATCCATAAAAACTTGTTTGGCGAACGTCTGAAAATGTAGGTAAAATCGAGCATTTTTATCATTTTCAAAGTTTCTACAATAACTAATTTATGGAAAAAATCAAAATATAGTGGCATGGCGGTGGTGGGTATATATCATTTAGTATAAAAATATTTACCATAATGCTATTATCCAGGAAGGAAACAGGGGACTACGTTTGTAAGGAATAAATGCCAATAACATTTAGCATGTCCTCTTAAATTATTCAATAAGCGAACGCGTTACGCTATCGTTAAGGCAAATAAAATGAGCACTGTCTGTCGGTCGAACGTATAGCAACTATGTAGTTTAGATACGAACCGGATGATAAGAGTTGAAAATACCGTCGCCGCCGGTCAGATAACATAGTATTGTGTTATGTGGACGATATTGGTTGCGATAAAGTATAAACCGGGTGATTTACACATCTGATGGCTGATTATTGGGACGATTATAGTTTGGTCGAATTAACTTTCACGTGGAGTACTTGGTAATCCACATACATAACATATCTACGTACCTTCTATCTATACTAATAAATACAGTTAAAGTGACTGTTTGTAAAGTCAAAATTATTTTTATTTACTAAATAGATTTGAATGTATTTACGATACATACCTATACCAAAAATATAATTTTTGTTTGTTCCGGGTAATCTCCGGAACGGCTGGATGGATTTTGACGGGACTGTTTTTGGTAGATAGCTGAAGTTACTCCGGGTAACTTGTACTTTTAATTTTCTAAAAAAGTTAAAACATATAAAAAAAATAATAAAATCCTATTCAATTCATAGTTTTATGGGCAAGTGCTTGAATTTATGAGTAATATTTTAACTTTGTCTTAGTCTTAAAAAAGTATTAGGGTTCCGTATGAAAAATTAAAACGCAGTGAAGAATATATAAAAAACGGGCGCAGCCGCGGGTAAACAGCTAGTCTGTCTATATAAAAGGAAAATGGAGGTTTTTTGACGCACCATTACCTCAAAAACTACTGAACTATGGATGGGACTACTACCATTCGACGCTAATTATTTATTTATTTTTTGGTCTCCATTCACGCTTACGCATTTTTTTTTCGATTTACTCTTATGTACATTTTTTCCGCTAATAAAAATAAGAGACTCATTTTTCTTCATTCATTTGTTTTTTTAGATTAGGTATAAATAATTTAAAAGTGAAGTATATATGAAACGCGGTCGGAGCCGCGGGCACACAGCTAGTATATTATATAAAACAAAGTCCGGTTAGTTACACCATTTGTAACGACTGGGCCGATTTTCATGATTTGTTGGGTTTGTCTTTACCTCAAATTGTACAATAATGATTAAATCAATGAAAAAAAAAAAAAAACATTATTTCAAACAGTTTGCAAGGAACAGCGACATTAATGATATCTTGAGATGACATTTTTTTCGGTCATCTCTCTCGGACTTGTGAAGCTTCCTAGCGCGTCGGAAGAAAACTAAATTGAATTCTGGTAATAATGTCTTATTTATTATTGATTCGGAGGCGGTACGAAGTTCGCTGGGCTACGAAGCTACTTACCTATTAAATACAACCTGTATTTGGCTTTCTGTTTGTTGGTTTATAATTCTAAAATTTTCGTTTCTAAAGTTTCGTACATTACGCAACTACGTCGTTTTTTAAATTCTATATTTATTCTCTGGATTGGTTATATATGTAACTTTCGTGTAATTGTACAAAAGGCAACGTCTCTCTGTCCGTCTAACTAAGGATGAAAACCGCATCAAAATTCGTTTCGTCGTTTAAGAGTAGTTAGCTGATAAGCAGACGGAGGGACGGGGAAAGAAATTTGTTTATAATACTATGGATAAATTATTATAAAAAGTGAACAATACTGTACACAGACGTGTTATTGTGCAAATGTAAACCTGACGCACATATTTACAGTAACTTTAAACAACTGTTGCTTACAAATGGTTTTTAGATCAGTGACCGATATTTACAATAATATCTATTTATCTTTCATCCATACATAAGATGATAAAAATGTGACGTCTACCTATCTATATGCTAGCTAGCTTGTGAATTACGAAATTGGAGTGTTATTTATTTGGTGTCTTTATGGTCTTTGGTATTGAGGTAGCCATTTTTATTTGTTATTCATAACATTGCGGTGTTTGACTGTATATTTATTTAGTTTCGGTGATATTTTACATGATACAGTTGTAGTGTACAAGTCTATTGTATTGTATGTATAATGACACGCGGAGAGTGATTTTTAATAGATATCGTAACCACTCCCTTAAAATAGCTCTAAAAACATACCGCCGTTTTGTTACTGTAATGTGTGAAGTGTTGCTTACGTCAGTCTTGGCTGCATGGTCTAGTACTTTTGCCTTTTCCGTATAAAGGAAGAAAAGGAACAAAAAAAACACTGAACCGAATCTCGTGATACTTTAAAAGCTCAGTAGGTACATTCTTTAATGAATTACATTTGACATAAAATACGATATAACATAATATAGATAGGAATTGTGTTTTCGTATCTACTGTTTTAACTGAATCTAAATATTTTAGTAATATAAAGTATAGAAATGGCGACATACAGTTTCATGAATACGAAATGTTAATATCACTGTTTTAATTCATTATAATATTTCTTTATAATTATTATAATAACTAATCTATTATACTTATCACTTTGTATAAAGCTTCGTGAAATAATTAAACACATTAATTAAATTGTAATGAATATGAGTACCTAGGAATAATTAAATTTCGTATTGAACATTGTTTGAATAAATCCAGGTCAATCTGTCGTGTACTTAATTTGTCTAAAGACATTTGTCTACATTGTTTTTAAGCCTATTTAGCTATTGCAAATTTTATTCCGTTATCGATGTAATTTAATTCGGTTGATTTATAAATAAACAGGTTAGGTTAGTTATAACCCATTTAAAGAATCCAACGTACTCTATCAGATTCTTCCATTAGGTATGTACCACCCTACCACTATGCTACGGCTTCCTCAGGATGTATTTCTTGGATCTCCTGGATTAATCCTGCGTCTCCCCAGGAAGGTGGGGGGTGGTACCGTGGTGTTTTAGTGGGTATTCCCGGCGCTCTACGCCGGGTTAATCCCACAGATCCCCTACCCGCTCTAATCCGGAAGATTCTCCCGGATTAGAGCTGGTAGGAGAATGCGTAAATGCATCTCCCCACGTTAAAATAACGGTTCATTATATAATCGTAGAGGTAAAAAAAACTACTCCATGACAAACTAAAATCAAAAATTCTTAATTCAATTTGGGAACTGAGAAGGCGCTTATGAACGTCGAAAATTACCGCCGCTTCGGAATACAACTCAGTCGAGAAGAGCTGGCAAGAAACTCGATCCGGTATTATTTGCATGTTTTTTTAAGTTATTAAAATTATACAATTCATAACAACAATAAACGGTTTTAGCGGAAGCACAGAGAGGGGTGTGACTTCCGAACATCACTATCGTTCACTTAATGATTCACCCTGTAATAACCCTTGGACATTAAAACCTGTTGACATAGTGCTTAAACTTACTATCGGGTAAATTGGTAATGTGCTTTGGAACCATGTTGAAGAACCTGACACTATTACCTACCTAAAAAGCTTTTATTGGACTTACTTGCTGCTATTAAAATTATGCAGACCATTTGCTATATCAAACTTGTTTCCATTTTTGCGGACGAACATGAAATATTATCAAAGATGTATTATATTCCTTAAACTTATTCTTCAATGATTCGCGAGGTCGCAAATGGTTCGAATTGCATGTTTTTGTATTAAAAATATGGTAGCTATCTCAGCTGCTGTCCCTCATAGCAAAATTCCGTAAGACGTCAATCTATGAAAGTACCTAAGCAATATAAAAATCCTGCCAAAACTCTAAAAAGTATTATATCAAAACCATAAATTTTGCAATGAACCTGTACTAGTTACTGATGTACCTACCTATTAGATAATTACTTTCAAAAGAATATTGTTAAATCCATATAAAAGTCATAAACGATAATTACATTTAATTAGTTGTCCCGTTATCTACATAAATCTATGATTACGTTCAGTTTACATATATAAATTACAATTTAAAAAAAAAATTTACTCTAAGAATAATATCTTAAAATGTATAATTTTATATTATATAATATACATTATTAGCGTTTTGTTCCAATACATTGTTAGGTTAGGTTAGTTTTAACCCAGTTATAGAGGTTATTATAGAGGTACTATGTAAGATAGATAGTTATAGTTTCTTTAAACGTTGTAAATGAACAAATATATATATATATATATATATATATATATATATATATATATATATATATATATATATATATATATATATATATATATATATATATATATATATATATATATATATATTTATGTAGAAATATGCATATTTGAGTTAACTTTCGAACTACTTGTTATGTACGTAACATATATAAAGTCCGGAAGTTTTGAATCATAAAAACGAATTATGGATAAAAATTAAAAGGACAAATTATATTGGTCTAGTTTCGTCCAGTAACTAGATGAAATAAATATCAAGTTAACAAGACCAGTATCTTAAAACAGATCCTTAGGTGTACCTTTAAATTAGAATAAATTAAAAAGTGTAAAAATAAACAGATAAATTACCTGCATAAATCAAAATACACTATAAGAAATTAAATATAACAAAATAATAAAAACTGTAATATTAAAAACATTTATGATTTAATACCTACACTTTTTATTGAAATTATTTGCCTACGTTTTTCAACATAAAATCAAGTATTTTTTTTATTATAAGTTGGTTTAATAAAACTATTTTTTTTTTAAATTAAATAATAACAAATTTAATTACTCACGTAAAATTGATAACGTTTTCTTTGAAATATATAATTCAAATGCCTACACTGTTAGAAATAAGTTCACTTCACGATTCGATATGTAAAAATATTCGCGCCAATTTTTATAGCGAATCACTCACGTTAACACTCTCGTCACCAATTGTGTACTGCACACCACAGAGCGTAACGTTTTATAATCACAATTTACAGACCGCTCTCTGTGGCAATGGCCGCAAGTGCAACTGCCGCATAGTGTGATAATAAACACAACAATGAGTCAACTCGGCCTTATGTTACTAGATTGTGCGGGCAGTGATATTCAAAAATTTTATGATTATCAAAGTAGAGTTGCCAACCTTTTGACGCTAGCCGCTGTATCCCATTTGGGGGTGTTTATGTATTACGTAAGCCTAATTTTGAGCATTATTGACTATCCCCATTTGACCATGACCCCGCCCCCTCCCCTTGCATAGTAATTTATTAACAAATAAAATTTAAGTGTCTGTTTGTAATGTCAAATTTTTTTTTACTAAAATAGATATGAATGCATATACGAAACCTATACCAAAAATACAAATTTTAAAATTTTAGTCTGTCTGTCTGTTTATTCCGGGTAATCTCCGGAATGGCTGGACGGATTCTGACTGGACTTTTTTTGGTAGATAGCTGAAGTTACTCCGGGTAACATAGGGTACTTTTATTTTTCGAAAATAATTAGGCTTCTGCGTAAAAAAATTAAAACTAATATTTGAATAATTGAAATCGAATTGAATTGAAAAAAAATCCGATTCAATGCACAGTTTTACAAGTGCTTGAAGTTTTTACAAATATTTTTACTTTATTTTATAACAAAAAAAAATTATTAGGGTTCCGTATACAAAAAAATAAATCGCAGTGAAGAACATATGAACTGCGTCCCCAGCGGCGGGCACACAGCTAGGAGTAAATAAAGCTATACCAAACACGCGATATGCCAACAGTATAAAAAATGCACCGTTTGAAAATTTTATAGTAGCTGATAGGTATACTTTTGGCCAAGGTCAAGTCGATGAGAAGAAATAAAATATTTTTTTGAGTAGGTAATAGTTGAATATGTTTAAATTGAGTCACTGTTAGTAACTCTCTTTCATTTATCTATACCACACCACTATGTGTTTGTGTGTGTGTGTGTGTACGAGAATGTCAGTTATTTTGTACTGTATAGAACAGTAAAGTGGTTGCTTTACGTTTCTAATTTATCTCCTTAGTGTTGTAACTACTTTTTTTAATTTAAGACATTTCCAAGACAAAAGTCGTCTAGTGTTTCTTTTTGTGTAGCATTGAGGCATAGTATTACGTCGTTTCATGAAATTATATCGTCCGTCTCACAGGTATCGTGGTACTAAATTAAAATGGCTTAAGGCGTAGTATGATGTAGGAAGGCGTAAGGTAACCGTTAGATACTATAACATTAAGTTCTGACCAGTTCCATTGCTCGCCCTAAAAGGGCCCTGTAGAAAAATTTATCGAACGGCCCATTTACCCGGCTGTGGGAAAGCCCCAACGGAGGGCAAAATTTTCCCACAAAAGAATTAAAAATGCTCCTTTGTAATTGTTACTTAAACAATTCATATTTATTATAATTTTATTGCTTTTTAGGCAAACTTAATCATTCATATCTGAAAACGATTTTAGTTTTACCAGATTTCCTGCAATTTAGACAATATTCTAGACAGGGAAGTCTGATAGAAACTGTAAATTTCAAAGTTTAGCGAGCGGCCTAATAGATTAAATGAGATATTATTTTTTGCATAAATACCTTGGGGCCATGTAGATCTGGAATATCAGTGATAATATGGTGTATGCAGCGGTAGCTACGCCCCTGCTTCTGACCGGTATTATTACAACTGGATAGGCAGCTGTCAAACCTGAAACCACATAATATGTGCATTCGTTTTTTTCTCCTTATTACTCTGTAGTCAGTAGCGAGAACCTTATAGAATAAAAATTACTAGACAAGAGTAAATTATACAGTAGGTACACTATTCCTTTTTTTCTCTACTCAATAACAATCCGCGAGTTACATAATTACTCACACAATTCAGTCATGTGGATAATATATTTTTAAAGCTTTTAAGATTTTAAAGATAATATATTAGTATTCGATTTTTCCATGCTCCGACAAAAACGGTAGCTATCTTGCTAGAACTTTCCAGATAGTTTTGTGGCACTTCAGAAAATACGTTCTACGTTATTATTTCTAATATAATTCAATTTTGGGAAATGGCAAAACTATATCACCCAAAACTTATCACAAAGACTGAGATACTGCCAAAAACTTTTTCTATTTGGTGGATATAAACCAATTAAAAATTTACGAAATGATATTCTTATAGCATATCAAATTCCACCAGAAACGGGTAAGTTTTCAAAACTCGTAGTCACTTTTTATAATTTATTACAGGCCTGAATAAAAGTTTTTTAGGCCAACTCAATTTGAATACTAACCTTCAATGCTCCAACAAAGTAGTACCCATTTCTTAAAGGGTTCCAAAGGAGTTGTTGTGAAATTTCAGAATTCACGCGTTATTATTTTCAATACACTTCACTTGTGCACAATAACCAAACTATATCACGTAAAACCCCACTAAAATTACATAGATAATATAGTCAAATACTGTAAATTAACGAATTAAAAACAAGCACTACTATAAGACAGACAAAAAATAACGCCAAGAACTCCTCTCGCGGTCACTTTTTATTGCCAGGTATTAATAATTTTATACATTTTAGATACAAAGTTGGAATTCGTTAGAATAAGGTAAGGGCATGGTAGGGGCCCAGCCAAATTGAGCAAAAGCAAAAAAAAGCGGCATGGCTGTACCATCCTTTTTTTTTAATATAAATGCTTTTATTGATGAATGTAAATGATGTAAATAAAAATTAATAAAATTTAAAAATTATCTAAGAAATATAAAATTTTTTTATGTGAATCTATCATTTTATACTGTGACAACACATATTTTGTCTTTCAATTCTGGCGAAAAAAGCTCGTTGTTCCAAATACAAAAACGATTTCGAGCATTTTACCGGAAAAGGAATTGTTTTAACTTGTGATAGTTATTCTTTTATTTCGTAAATAGCTGTAAGAATCTTGTTCTAAGTAAATTCGTCTGATTTTACAAACTGATATTGTTTTGCCTTTTTACTTTTGGATACTGACAGATCGATTCGGCGTTGTCTAGTTTCAGGTTATAAAAAGCAAAAACTAAATAAGACTTTTCCCCGTACATAAAATACTTGAAATGGAAAGTATGGATGTCGCCCAGGAAAGCACCTCTGCTGCGTCGACGCCTGTCGCTGAAGATGGTGAGTTTTCTTGAAAAGTTTTTTGGACGACGGTGAATGGCGCCCATGTCAGGTGTTTTAAAACGTGCTTTATAAACTATTGTTTTACATTGCTCGTGCTATGTTTAAGGTCCCGACAAGAACGTTTACTGCTGAGGAGATGACTTCGAGAGATTACTATTTCGATTCCTATGCACATTTCGGCATCCACGAGGAAATGTGTTAAAAGACGAAGTTAGAACACTCACTTACAGGAATGCTATGTACCACAATAAACATTTGTTCAAAGGAAAAGTAAGTTTCATATATTTATTTAGCTATACTTAATTATTTCATTTTTGGAAAACAATTGAATTTGGGAAAGAGTTGTCTGTATCTTGATTCATAGCATGGCTGTGCTGGACTCATAATATTTCTTAATGTTATGTTAAAAGCCTTTATGAGATACTATAGTAGACCAACCAAATAATAGAAAAGTTTACATAGTAGTAGTATAAAAAAAAACCATAAAACAGTGTTTTAAGTAGTTATCCAAATGTTTGTAAACTATGTTTTTTTTCAATATTATATTGTACATTTTAGAAATATGTACAAGTGCAATAAATAATTTTGCCAAACTTTTTATGTGATTTTGTGGTAAATACAAATTGATATCAAAAATATTACATTATAAAGCGAACATGTGATTCTTTTTGAATTTCAAAGTAATTCTATTGTTCAATTTAATATGTCGATTACCCATAAAACAATGGAGAGCTGGCATAAACACCAGGTTAGTGCTCAAGGGGTTAAATGGTTTATTTTAAACAGACAGTATTAGACATTGGCTGTGGAACGGGAATTCTCTCCATGTTTGCTGCGAAGGCCGGCGCTACAAAAGTGATAGCTGTCGAGTGTTCCAATATAGTTGATTATGCACGTAAGATTGTTGAAGCAAATAGACTCAGTGATGTCATCGAAATAGTTAAGGGAAAGGTGAGCTCAATATGGATATCCATTAAAAATAATTTATTTACAATGCTATTTCAGTTGTAGTTAAATAGAAATAAATATGACTAATAAAAGCAGTTTAAAAGTTATAGCAAGTCCATAAAACTTTTTAAAATTTTGCTTCTTTAGTGTAAATGCATAAAGCAGTTATTTATTTGGAAAAAAAAGAAATATAACTTTATATAATAATCCCTACAATGTAGAGTTATATTTGTAAATTTCATTAGATGGAACATGTCCATCCAAAGGTTGCCCAGAAGAGATTGCTATTAGCAATAAGTCCGCCCTTTGTACTAATTTCACATTTTCAAATGCATAATATTATATGTGCACACATGTACAATGGTGTACAATAAAGAATAAATAAAAAGATCAGAAAATTTTTTTAAAACCAAAATTTATTTATTCAATTTATGCCCTAAGAAGGCATGAATGTCTAAAACACTACCACCGGTTCGGACAACAACCCAGTCGAGAAGAGCGCAGGCAACAAACTCGATCTGGTTCTTTTTTGTCATATAAAAAACTTGTCTTTACTTCTAATATTAAAATTATGACGATCGTTCACTAGATCTAGCTTGTCTAAATTTTTACGAATATGCATTAAGTTATCGAAGATGTATTGGGAGGGCAAAGTTAAGATATCATATTCTTGAAACTTGTTCTTTAGAGATTCGCGAGGTCCCATATTGTATATTGCTCGAACAGCTCTCTTTTGTAACGTAAAAATGGTGTCTACCTCTGCTGCTGTACCCCACAGCAAAATACCGTAAGACATTAAGCTGTGAAAGTAAGCAAAGTAGACTAACCTAGCAGTAGCAATATCCGTCAACTGGCGAACCACAAAAGCAGAGGAACTAAGCCTTCCTGCCAAAGTTTTAATTTAAATAAATAAATTGTATTTGGTGTAGGTAATAATTCAAATATGCATCTAATAAATTACCTCTATTGTTAGATGCAAATCTGTCTGTAGTAGGCATGTCAAACTCAGAGACTTTGGTAAACCAAATATATGAGTCAGATAGAATCACAGGCTGGTTTCTACACTTCAACTCATATTTGGCAAAGTAGAAAATAATGTTTTTTTTTTCTAAACTATAGCAGTTTTGTCTAAAGACTATTTTAATCTATAGGTAGTTCAATTATATGGGAACAGGAAGTTAGTAGGACAGAGTTTAAAAATAAACAAATGTTAATGTTTTTTTTTGTTGGTGATTGTAGACAGCTAAATTGTAGATAACCGCCTATGATTCTATACGACTCATAATGTACATCATAAACCAAGAAGGGTGCAATGCCATATAATAAAAAATATATTTCTCTATAGAAATTTTACATCATCTGTCTTTAACTATGTTACTTGTTTAATTACTGTAACTAGCTGAAACTACTTGGAAAACACATCAGGAGGGTTGTTCTTAATATCAGGTTAGGACAAATATACACTTTGCACTGGGGAAGCTGTTGGGGGGCTTAGTCTTGGCTGACCGGGACTAGTCGTTTTGCGGGTAGGGATTTGGCCTACGCGCTAGGTCATCCGTCCGGGGGGTATGTCGCAGTGTGTGCTTGCGATCCCGTGTTGCGGTATGTGGCGGTAGAGACGGTTACTTATAGGGTTTTAGTGGGTAGTCACTAGGGTCTTTTTCCCTAGTTTTAGTCCCACACATCCTCCCTGCCCCCGCATGGGAGGACGGTGCCTAAATGCATTTTTCTATCTAAAAAAAAATAAAAAGGACATATACACTGAGGGTTGTGAGTTTGATATGCCTGGTCTATAGCATATTTTTTATTTTTGATACGTTTCAAGTATCAATTATAAAGTATTTATGTAATTGTTTTCTATGATCAGGTTGAAGAAGTAGAGTTACCAGCGGAAAAAGTGGACATAATTATATCAGAGTGGATGGGCTACTGCTTGTTTTTATGAAAGTATGCTGGACACAGTGCTGTATGCCCGTGACAAGTGGCTTAAACCCGATGGCATAATGTTCCCCGACAGGTATTTATTCACTACCATTCATCTAATTTATATACTTCTCAATTTGTCTGATTTTTTTTTTTTAAATGTTAGGCGATTTCTCCTTCATTTGTGGACCGATTTGTAATTTTTTTTCTTTAATCAAAGCAGCACACCCCCAAGTTACATTTCCACCCAATCAGCATCACCAAGTCGGTGCCAGCTAGAGTTCACCAGTGTACTTATAAATGGAAATAACTGTCTAAACTTTATCACAATTACGTATAAAATAATTTAAGGACTCCAGTGATTTTAAATAATAATTAATCAAAATTCAATGTAATTAGTGATATATGTTTACGCCACTTTGTTATACATACATATCGTCACGCCTTTCTCCCGTGAGGGTAGGCAGAGATCACGTCCTTCCACTTGCTACGATATTGACACACCTCTTTCGCTTCCTCTACTTCCATGAGCGCTCACTTTGTTTTCCGATATATATTGAAGTAAACAGAAGCAGATTAATAAAGTGATTATTTATTTACTTGTTAGTGCATTTTTATAGTTTATTATTCTTTTGGAGAGTCTGTTTTGTTTTTAATTTAATAAGTTTTTGAAGTTATACTTCTTTAGGCGCGTTATGAAAAAATGATGAGAGTGAAATTTTAAGATGCGCGCGCATCTGTGACACAAAATGAACAGTATGAAGTTGTCTGCTTAACCGCTCATTAAGTCTCGAAAAAAAAGCTACCAACAAAATAGAAATTGAACCTCGATATTAGTCGCGCATGTTGGTACGCTCGTCACCTCTGATCACTGTTTTCATATTTATAATATTTATCAATATGTTTCTAGTTTATACATTCACAACACGTGTTTTAGTTTCATACAACTGCTACATTATATATGTGCTAATAAATTATATTCAGTAGTGATTTAAATTGAATATTTTGATTGATATCACTTACTATTTGTGAATATTAGTGAAAACAAATTGTGCTTATATACTTTTTCAAGTGCTCCAATATAATTGAGGTTAACTATCCGTATGTATTATTTATTGATATAAATTAAAATACTTTTATTTAATATAATTAACACTAAATATTATTAAATTATTAATGTTAAATACTTATTATTGGTTATTTAATATTTACAAAATAAAGAAATAAATTTAATAAAAAGTTTGTGATAAAAATTAAAATTGAACATCAAATTATAATATTAATTTTTAATATTTGCTATTAAATTGAATAAATAATAAATATTTATAAAAATAACTAAATAAATTTAATGAATTTTTTTTTGATAAAAATGAAAAGTGAATATTAAATTAAGAAATCAATAAAAATATTTAAAAAATGACCAACCCTAAATTTAATTTTTTTTCTATTATTACGTCAAATAAATATAACTTCTTACGTGCGTACATAAGTACACGCACCCATTTTTTTTTCTGTGAATTAGTATTTTTAGTGAATATTAATCGAATAGGTAATGTGAATTTGTAATGTTTACTTTTAGATGTACTCTGTTCATTTGTGGTATCGAGGACCGTCAGTATAAGGACGAGAAGATTAACTGGTGGGACGATGTATATGGTTTCGACATGTCTTCAATAAGGAAGGTCGCCATCTCGGAGCCACTTGTCGATGTTGTCGATGCGAAACAGGTAATTTTTTAATTTTGCTTCTTTTTAATCTTCTAATGTGTTATACCATTTTGTTTTTCTGGACTGAATTGTAAAAGCAACATGAACAAATTCTCAGCCAGATGATAGTAAATAACAAACAGATATGCTGTAATGTTGTGTTTCTAAAAATATATACTAATAAATAAAAGTGAAGCTTAGACTTTTTCGAAATATATATGTATAGTAATGGAAGACAACAGAACCATTGTGCTATGTAGAGAGTCTTTAAAGAAAAATAATTTTTGCTCTTGTATTACGGTGCGACTGCCGTTCTGAGGTCTCGGGTTCGATCCCCAGGTCGGGTCAAGTGGTATTGGGTTTTTCTACTCAGTATCATCCCGGAGTTTGGAATTTGTGCCCGATATGGCGACAGGCTCGCCCCCTGTCGCATCTGGGGACGGAACTAAGCTCGGCGAAATGTGGGTGGTGTAGTTCGCTACATCATCTCTGCCTAACCCTTCGGGGATAACAGGCGTGAGCTTATGTTTATGTTTTTTTTATATATAAAATTGAAGTGTCTGTTTTTTTTTTACTAAAAACTAATGAATGTATATACAATACCTAAAACAAGAATACAATTTTTTTCAATTTTTATGTGTCTGTTTGTTCTGGGTTATCTCCAGAACGGCTGGACCGATTCAGACGAGACTTTTTTTGGTAGATAGCTGAAATTACTCCGCGTAACTTAGAGTACTTTTGGTTTTCAAAAATAATTAGGGCTCGGCGTAAAAAAAATTAAAACTCATATAAAAAATTGAATAGAATTTTAGATTCAATGCACAGTTTTACGGGCAAACGTTTAAGTTTATGAGCAATATTTTTACTTTATCTTGGTACTAAACAAATTTTTTTGGAAAATAATTAGGGTTTCGTATAAAAACATTAAAAAGCAGCGAAGAATACATGGAACGTGGGGGTAGCCACGGGCACACAGCTAGTCTATATAAATTATGTGAATTGGTCAAAATTTCCTAAAGTTCATTGCTGATGTTTTTTTTTTACAAAATCGTAAAATAAACAAATATGATCTAGTTATTAAAACACGTACTCATTTTATCAATAGATTAAAATATATTTTATTTGACATGCTACA
The DNA here is from genome assembly GCA_014132275.2 of Samia ricini. Taxonomy (NCBI): domain Eukaryota; kingdom Metazoa; phylum Arthropoda; class Insecta; order Lepidoptera; family Saturniidae; genus Samia; species Samia ricini. Next base: position 31,030,125 of record AP028170.1, on the reverse strand, counting down.
GACAATACAGGTTTATTATATTAAGTACACACAGACTTACTAGATGTCACTACTTATACAGATATTTTGTTACACAATATTAAATCAATTTAACATTAGTAACATAGCCGCGGGCACATAACTAGTCTATCTATATGTATAAAAATTTTATGTTATTTACTCAAAATCTCCTATCCGACCTAAAGTTCTTTACAGTTGTTTTTTTTTTACTAAATCGTAAAATCAAAGTCTCTCGAAGGAGATAATAAATAAAAAAAAAAAAAACAAATATGATTTGAATTGAATATGATAATATGAAAAATTCGAAATAATAGAAAGAAAGAAAAAGAAAGAAAATCTTTATTCACAAATGAGATACAGAACGCATACTGAAAAAATAGAAAATAGCAATAATAATAATGAAGAAATGATACCAAAAAAAAAAAATCACATAATAGGGTAACTATGTGTCACCCACCAACCAAAATCTCATTAGATGAAAGGGTCTCCGGCTCAGCATATGCTGAAGTACCGAGAGATACTCAGCGCTGATTTTCAGCTGGAGCCCAGACCGAGTCACTGAACGTCAGTATATAAAAAAAAAATACTTTACATAATTTACAAATTACAATAAAAAAACTAAATTGTAAAATTTAACTCATATATACGAGTACTTAGTTCATATATAATAATATATATGTAATCGGTTCGTAGTTTGTGCAAATCGACACAGTGAGCTGATTTATGTATGTTGTTGTTTCAGGTGGTGACCAATTCGTGTTTGTTGAAGGAAATAGACCTATACACTGTTAAGAAAGAGGATCTTAATTTCGAATCTAAGTTCCATCTACAGGTAATTAAACTCGCTAAATGCTAATTACGATAATCGGGCTGTGCTGTGTTACGAATGGGGGGGGGGGGTTTTTTTTTTTTGTTGTTGTTGTGTGAAACTTTGTGTTTATTTTTACAAATAAGGGGGTGAATTACGTGAGGTGTTTAAGGGGGGCAGGGGGTCGAGTCAAACCTCATCTAATCTTACGTTGGAGAGAGAGGGGGGGGGGGGGGTCTCTCGGCAAATATCGCGCATTTTTTTTTTCTCTGATTGAAACATAATGGCTTAGTGTGGCTAGATCAGAACGAAGTTGAAGGAGCAGATGATTTTATGGACATGTTGGTTTTTTTTTTTTTTTTTAGTAGTCCCCCGCCTGTTTCCCCTGGCATGACCAGGGACTTTTTTATTGCGTTTTGGACATGTTGGTTCCAATAGTCTCTCTTGAGACCGCGCATGATTCTCCATGGACGGGGGTTGAATAAAATCTTACATCTCACGAGGGGGGGGGGATGGAGGGGCAGAAAATTTAAAAAAAACATCTCATGTAATTTATGGACGCCCCCTAAATATGTGTGAAGTTTGTTTGATGAAATCCCTTTGCTAGTAAAGACTTGGTAAAAAAATGTGGTAAATTTTTATGAATTGTGAGGAGATGAATGTTTTTTTAGCCTTTTAACCCCCTCGAGCACTGACCTGGCGTTTACGCCAGCTTTCCGTTGTTTTCCTATTGTCTTATTTTATGGTTAGCCGTCTACACATTAAAGTCTGGGTCGGCTTTACTTTTTTTTTTTGACGAGCGGAATGCCTTTACTGGAGTCCGGAGACCGGAGTCCCCCAATGCAATAGGTAAGGGGGCACGGAGGGACGACTCCGTGCCAGTGTGGGACTCGCCCGGACGTGAAGCGTCCGGAAATACCCACTAAACCCCCCGGGGCCGCCCGCCGCATTTAGGATAGGGGGCGATACGGGATTGCATTAGCATTACACCGCGTCGCCCCCTGCGGCAAACCCACAAGGAGGGGAGAATGCCCCCCCCCCCCCCCGGGCCTCTTACCCCACCTCTCAGATACTTCCTGCCCCCCATGGGGTCGGCTTAACCTAGTATTTTAACAAGTTAATATTATTATAGTTTGTATGTATTTTTTAAAATTTTTATATATACAATAAAACGGACATAAAATAGAAGGAGCGCGATTTGCTATTTTGCTTATAGTAAAGCTATAATGAGATGTTAACTTAATAATGGCTGCTATATTAATTTTATGTGAAGTCATTTGTAATTTTTTTAAATTAATGTGTCGTGTACACATAAATATAAAACAATGGGAAGCTGGCGTAAACGCCAGGCAAGTGCTCAAGGGGTTATCTGTGAATAAACACTAATGGAGGGAACTGTGTTTCGCTTATTTTGATGGCATAATGTTTGTTATTAAACTTTTAAATGCCTAAGAGGATATCCTAGCGGCATATAGGTCGAGTCTTAGTGGAAGTGGGGGGCTGGGAGGGGGTTTCGACAAATGTAATGTATCCTTGCATGATGTTAAGGAGGGGGGGGGGGGTCAAAATCAACCTCACGTAATTAGTGAATGCCCCCTTTACGCCCACGTTGAGAACGTTTATTTATTAATTGTTTCTTTCCGTTGTCACAGGTGCGACGTAACGATTTCATACAAGCGTTAGTGACGTTCTTCAACGTTGAATTCATGAAGTCGCACAAGCGGCTCGGTTTCAGCACAGCCCCGGAGGCGCCGTACACACATTGGAAACAGACCGTCTTCTACTTCGACGATTACATGACCGTTAGTCGGTTTATTATTTTACATACATACTATGTTGTCTCGCCCTGAAATTAAAATGACACGATTAAATAAGAAAACTTCAAAAAGTACAGTCATGTTCATTTGTAAATAAATTGCAATCTTGAACGAACGAAACATTTCAATTGAAACATTGCATTATTTTCTTATATTTAGTCCCCTTACATCTCAGACATAATCCGAGTTTTATCTATTTTCCCCTATTTTTTTTTTGTGCCTTTATTGTTTTCATCTTGTTTCGATTTTACAATCTTATCCATGTGTTTCTATTGCATTGTGGTTATGTCGAATCTTTATATTTATTTAAATCGTATTCCTAATTTACAATCGTTACTTTTTTTTTGTAATCTCTTGTTCTGTTACATTTTGTTTTGTCGGATCTTTATTTATTCACTTATTCTTCAAAGTCATAATTTATTAAATCAATAGATTCCGTGATCTGTTTGAACTCTTACGGAACAATTCTTCATTCCATAAAAAGGGTTAACCCGTCGAGCACTTACCTGGCGTTTACGCCAGCTTTCCATTGTCTTCCCGTTATCTCCTTTTTATGGGTACTCGGACACATTAATTTACAATAAAAAATACTCAAGTGATTTGATAAATTGACTCAAATCACATATAGTTTGAAGAAGTGCATTAGGATGAGTTGTTGTTAATTTCGGATTCTATTTCGCGGACAAACATTCTGACAAAGAGTTTATATGTATATATAGATATGAATACTCACCACACATATCACATGTTGTTAAGTGACACTATGATTATAAGTGGTAATACACTAAACTTAGAGTTTTTTCCTCTTAATTGTTGCTACCGGAATATAAATTATTAAATAAACAAATGTTATAGAAATAGGTGATAAGTGATAGATTTTCAAAGATTGTCTTACAGATTTCAAATCAAAATTACCAGAGAAGTTTCACTTCTGACACGTGCGTTCTGTACACTTTTTCTTTATATATATATTTCAGGTAAAGAAATTTGAAGAGATCGCTGGAACGTTCTCGATGCGTCAGAACGCACGGAACAACCGAGACTTGGACTTTGAGATTGAGATTGACTTCAAAGGCGAACTATGTCAGGTTCACGAGAAGAACCATTACCGGATGCGTTAGTGAACAACGCCCCCCCCCCCCCACCCCCCATCATCAATAATACCACTACCACGTACCACTTCCGCATCGGATGCCATCAACACAGTGTGTCAGAAAAAAAAAAAACTCTAATTAATGATAACATTTTTAGTGTTACGTATACAGTATGTGAATTCATGCTGACCTGTGTAATAGAGATGGGCCGAATTATCGATTCGGCAGTTTCACCGGTAAAATTCGTATTCGGTCGATTATTCTGCGATGTAGTAATCGAAGTTGTCACTGTATATAATTGAATGTGATTAATAAATTCAATTTTTTTAAAAGCTTAAATTGTGTTCTTTTTTATGAGATGTTTGAATAACCTAACACAAAAATCTAAATGTGACGGAAACTCGAAAAGTAAAACAAAAGCAAGCAACGTGTGGTTAAGTTTTGCTCTGTACTATCTGATGGAATGATGATTTGAGGTACACCGGTATTCGGGTTTTCGTAAACAAGATACCATTTCAGTATGGAAATCAAGTATACCGAATATTCGGTTCGGTTAAAGTTTTGCCAAAAATTCGGCCAAATATTCATATTAGGCGAAATCCATACTCGGCCCATCTCTAATCTATACACGTCTGTAGATGAAAGGTGAAGAAATTTGATTGTCGTCCTTGTTTTTAAATCATTATTTTGCGGTATTTGACCTATATATTATGTAATTTTACTGACATTTTACGTTATATAGTGAAGTTGTGATACACAAGTGTAGTGAAGTGAAAATAATGACACGGAGCGTGAATTCTGAAGTGTCCCAATTACTCCCGTTGCGGTCGTAACAGAAGGCCACCATTTTGTTATCGCCATTCATTTAATGATAGTGTTCCTAACGTCGTGAATTGGCTGCATGGTCTACTAAGTACCTTTGCCTTTTCCTTAAATAGGAATAAATGGAACAAAAAAAAAAACTTTGAGTTATATGTTGTCATTTTTATAAGTTACGGTGAAGCTGTAAAGGCCCTTCCGGTCAACAATCTAGCTAATAGTTTAGAAAAAAAAATATTCTCACTTATTCCTATTATTCTGAAAGGGGCCATGCAGGCTCCTATAACATTTTTGTATCATAGCGATCTAGAAAAATATACTCTGAAATTCTGACTGATTATATCTAGAAAAGTCTAACATAAGTTACATATTTACTGCAAATTTTAACACCTTCTCAATATGTTCTTTCACCTTTCACCCACAGATAATATACTAGATAGTACTCGATCCGATGTCGTAGTAGGTGTTGCTAGCGTGCAAATGTGGATATATATCGTCATGAAAACAAAATCATTTATTTTATCAATGATTATTTTTCAATAAAACGCGACGAATACGTCTTGTATAGTACCTTACGTTTTTATGTTTTGATCTGTCAAAACTGACATGTTGAGAAATGAGATTACATTTTGAGTTTTTGGCGGGATCTCAGTCTGACATGTAGCAATGTTTTCTTTAATTCATTAAACTTGTGTACTTGACGCTATATCATGTAATCTTGGTGGCGTTTTGTGTGAAATAGTTTAGTTATTGTGTTCAAGTTAAGTTTATTATAGAAGACAACGCGTAGCATACATTCTGAGGTGCCGACAAAGCTCCATGGAAAGTTCGAGCAGGATGTGCCACCGTTCTGTTGGAGCTTGGTAACGCTGATACAAGATTGAAAATCTTACCCACATGACATTGGCACAAATTGTGTGTACGCACAGATTGCCATTAACTAAGAAGAAGAAGAGATTACATTTTGAATGGTATAATAAAAATAAACTGATAGTATTAATTGAGAACCATTTCTGTAGCGTGTCAAAGAGTTTCCTTTTATAGTGACATTATATAATAATAGTGATTTTTAATATATACAAGCATTTAATATACCATTTTTGGGTGAATTATTTCATCAGCTCATGAAGGGTTAATGATTTCAAACATAGGCTATTTTCGTACTGTGAGAATATTTCTCGAGTGTGCAGCTTTCTTTACGAGGTTTTTCCTCACAGTGAATCAATTTATTCATCTCAATGCAACTCGTTAGGATATTATGATATGTGCAAGTATTTACAAACGATAATATCAGAACGATTGTCGAAGCGATCTAATTGGTGTACGCGTCCCACCCCTCCACGACAACCCTGCGAGGCGAGACCAGCACGCCGCGCGGGCTGGCACACACATAAATCGCTCGCCAAAGAGCACAGCCATAACAATCGCTCGCCAAAGAGCACAGACACTTCTACGGCGTCAACAACGATATAGTTATATTTTTTAATAAAGCCTGAAAGAAACTGAATGTAAAAGTTAAATAAATTCAACTGGAATAGAAAAAAAAAGAAACATTGAATTGAATACTAAATTAATTATTTTTTTTATGGTAACTGAATACGAGTTCTTTAGGTCTAATTTTTACAATTTTTGTAGGGAATTTGCATATGGTAATTATGTACCGCCTAGCTGTTTATAACGTACAATTCTACTGATTTTACATAACATACGGGGATCAAATACCGCAAATTTGACAAATAAAAAATAAAACCGTCAAATGATAGACTTAATGCCCCCCAAAAGTTGTAAACTTTCTGGTATTGCCAGCCTTAAATGTTCAAATCTTACTGTAGTTTGGGCTATACGCCATAATTAATTTTGATCATGAATATCATACCAGACATTATACTTTGCTTCACAAGGATTTTAATAAAAAGTTAAATGAACTCTGATTTAGCCAATTTCATCTCACAATAATATAGTTTAAAAGTTCGATAAACACATTCCATAAAACCCTATATAAATTAATATTTTAGGATATATTTTTGATGCATAGCAATCTCAATTTAATAGTTTAATCTTTGTTTAACTTTTTATTAAATTTAATTGAAATAAAGTGTGAATAATTTTTTTGTTGTTTTATGGTGAGCCAATAGAATGGTTCTGCCTGTGTGATGACTTGTATCTTTAAAATGTGTTCAAAGTTCGCTTTACACTCGTTATTAATCGTAGAACATTCTAGACGAGTTTCAAAGCGAGACTTATTTGCATATGATGTACTCGAATGTTCATTTCATTGATCTATTTCAATATGCAGCTTGTTCTTAGTTGTCGAACTTTTCAAACATCGAATATTAAATCAAAATGCTATACAGTAATACCCCGCTTAGCGCGACCCCGTTACACGCGGTTTCACTATAACGCGAATGTCAAATTTCGCGCTCAAATGCCTCGCATTACGCGAAAGAGTGCGTATATAAACATAATGTAAAGACAATAGATGTATGTATTTTTCCGGAAAAAAATAAGAGTATGTATTGCATAAAGTGTTCTTAGAATTAAAGTGATTGATTAAAATGATTTGTATTTTTTTGTATTAAATTTTGACTATGTTTAATCATAAACCTCGATATACGCGAATTTCAGTTAACGCGATTTTTCTCGGAACGTATCCCTCGCGTAAAGCGGGGGGTATTACTGTAATGACATTGTATTTTAGTTTGGTTTCATTATTTTACGCAAAACATTGAAGTTGGCCATAAAAAATCAAGTATCCGGTTTTTGTTGGTATTTTGTGTCGATACAGAAGGTTTTTTTTTTTTGTTGCAGCTAAGATTATTTTGATAGAATAGAAATATAATTTAGAGCTTTCAAATGACTTCACTTATAATAGATATTATTTGATTTGTTCATGCACAAGGAGTTGTATTACAAATGGGATAAAAAAGAAAATGTGAAATATTTTCGATTGGTAGCTTTACTACCATAAGTCAGCTAAATTCGAGAAGAAAACAGTCTTCAAAGTGTCTCAGTAACTATTGCTCTATAAAATATTATTTTGTAAACAGTGTTTTGTACATTAGGGTTAATGTGACCAGCGTTCGTCTACATATTATTTTTTTTTTATGAAATAATCAATTAGGGTAGACTTGATCTTATGAAAGAAATAGTAATAAAATGCATGAATAAATAAAAATGTGATACGCAAAAACATAATTTTTAGATCTAAACTTTAAATGTTGCCAGCTATTATATTGCCCGATTACCCAATTCAACCCGACATCGGGAGTTGGACGGGTCAACGAATTTAATTATCGTTATGCGAATAAAACTTTGACATTGGTCAATACGTAAATCACGCTTTACCGATGATAAAAATAATCAATTATTATGTTTTATTTTTATAAAATTAATTTCTATAATAAAAATATTTCTATCAACCAATTAACGAAAGTTGTATCTGAAGTTGTTTTTTTTTTGACAATTAAAAAGAATATCCTATTCATCGCATAAATGGTACAAAGTACAGATTGTAACAGTGAATAAATAGTTAATTTCATTATCACAGATTAATTACAACCTTAGGGGGGTTTTTTTTTTTTTAAAGGGTATTTTTTTTACGATTAAAAGATGTTAAACTTATGTAATAGACTGGCATAGTCCTCATTTTTTCGAGGACCCAAGTCCTCTCCAAAGAGTGGCCTAAAATATATTTTTGTGTACTAAACAATAGAAAATAAAGTCTTACACATAAAAAAATATGAAGGTAAAAATAAATTTCATTTAAAAACGTATATTGGGTATTTTGCAAACCCGAGCATAATTAAAAATAGGAGAAAAAATGAACTGGTCCACTCTTAATTTATTTTGCAATATAACCTATAACGAGTTATCGTTTAAATTTGAAAACAAATCTTTTTAAAACCCTGTATTGATTTGAATTTGGCTATTTTAAATGTGTGCTTATAATAATAGCAGCAACAAAATAAAAAATAAATTAAACACTCTGTTTAAATTAAATAGTATTAAATCAAGTGTTGATACAAATAAAGTAGAGTAATACTTACGATTTAAAAAAGTGATCTTGTGTTTAGATTAAGGTTATATTATCCAAATGATTTCTTTAATAAATAATTTTACAATATATTGTTAGCTTTATTGAGACAACTTGACACCCAGTTTGAAGAATTATGCCACTAGTGTGTTTGGCGGGAAAACATTGACGGAATATAAAAATGTTTTTGATAAAAAGGTGCCCTTTAATGGAATAAAGAGTTAAAAAAAAAAATAAACGCGTTTTGTTAAAGAAACTAAATTAAATCTACTAAAATTTCAAAGCGCTTCAAATAACTTTTAGATTGAAAAAAACTGGCCCAAGTTTTACGGCCAACTAAATATATTGTTTTTTTTTAATGTTATATATATTAGGTTTAAAAGCAATCATATTTATACATTTTGTTTCTTCTATGTTTTTATACACAATTATAGGCGGTATAGGCTCAGTGCTTTGACCACAATCACACCTGATGTCAAGTGACGATATTGTCTAGGATGGTAAACAGATTAAGCCTAGAGGCACTGGTTTTTCAAGCGATGCTGCCGGAACACACCTATCGGTATTTGGCGACATGTTTTCAAACTTGAGGGTGATAGCTACACACCGGGTCATTATTTGTCACCATGCTATGGTTTTTCTCATGATGTTTGCCTTTACCAAAAGCTCAGGATGATTTTACAGTTGGATAGGTGAACTCGAATCCGCGTCCATTCACGCGCAATTCGTCTGCACTATCCACTGCGCAATCATAGCTTCATAAGATAATAATAAATATGACAAGATTGAGCGAAATTTGAAGTTTTTTGTAGTGAAAACTTCTTTAGCGGGGGAGGGATTCTCGGTTGGGGAAAAACTTATACATTCGCGTTACCAATGCTATGACATCAGCCGTCAACACGCTGATGAATGTCAAGTATAAGATGTCGTTTAAGTGCTGGCGCTCAGAGATGAAAAAATAAAATTGGTACTTACGCAGCCTATCGCATGGTTTGGTTATGAATAAATTATATGAAAGTGTACGTGATTATTAATCGGAGCGTCAATAGATGCAAAAACGAGACAAATGTTATTTGTCCAATGTTAATTATATCAATAGATAAATTATGAAATATAAACAACGTCGGCAGTTGCCATGGCTACCTAGTTTTTATTTTGGAAAAATGAAAATAATAGAAACTCGTCAATAAATACATTTTGGTAAGAAACAACAAAGAATTTAGAGGAAAATTCCCTGCAAGTTCGATTGGCTTGCAACTGAATTGCCATAATTATAGTTGAGTTGCAACATATTATCTTTATATCTTATTAAAGAAGTGGAAGAAATTGTTACAAGCTTACGAAAGGAGGGCCTTCTGAGCTTGAAGACCCTGGAGCACGTCACCGACTAGCCCTCTAGAAATAACACAAGAAAGACAATGAAGTCTTATCAAAATACGAACTTTATTAAACCTTGTTTGTTTCGGATACACATCCTAAATATAATTGCTTAGAGACTAAGTTAAAACTAAACGACGACGGGCGCTGGAGGGACGATAGGAGGAGCGCCAGCTGCGGCGTTCTTCTGTAGATCCACACAGCAGCAGTTGGTGATCATGTCGTGTTCCTGGCAGGAGTTCGCGTACAAAAACTTGCAGTTGCTGTTCAGGCAGTTAAATTGAACTGAAAAGATACAAATATATTATTCAAATTTAATCGTATATGTTATGTTTTTATTTTTAATTATCGTTATTATACTTTATTTATGCCAACAAATAAAGTTGAAGTGTCTGTTTGTAATATCAAAATATATTTTTTTTTTATTACATTTATGTAAATGTATATCCGGACGATACATATACTAAAAAGACAATTTGTTAACCTTTTATCTGTTTGTTTGTTCCGGGTAATTTTCGGAACGGCTTGACTGATTTTGACGGGGACTTTTTTTTTGGTAGATATCAGAAAATACTCCGCGTAAAATAGGCTACTTTTTTAAAAAAAATAATTAGGGTACCTCTTAAAAAAATTAAAACTCATGACATTGTGAATAAAATCCGATTCAATATGCACAGTTTTACTGGTAGGTACTTAAATTTGTGACAAATAAAGCAAAGAGCTTTCAGTACCTAAAATGATTTTAGGAAAATAATTACAGTTCCGTCTAAAAAAATTAAAAACGCGGGCGCAGCCGCGAGCAAACGGCTAGTATTTTTATGATTATGGTGGATATTTATTTATAGTTACTGAGCACAAATGAATTAAAGTAGTAGGTATAACTTTTAGAGTTTAGACGAATACTAAGGAGCTAATATTTTCGAATTGAATTATCGTAATGTGGATAATACTTTGACAGTGGTCAATAAGCAACTCGCTACTTGTCAGTTATAAAAATAATGGAATAAATCAATTATATTGCTACTGAAGTGAAATGAAAATAATGGCACGAAGCGTTTATTCTGATGTGCCCCGAGAATCCCGTGGAATATTCTAGAGGGATTGCGATTACTTACTAGGGGTGTTGATACAAGCTTGAACTTAAAAATAGGCACTATGGACAATGTCTTTTAGCCTGTCCTATCGGACGAACAATACTGCTACTACTTGTATCGCTACTAATGGCCACTGATGGCTTTCCGATAACACATGGGCTTTTTTATCAAGCAAGAGAAATAAACTAATAGTTTTGTATGTTTTTACGAACGCTTTTTTTTTATGTGTTGTTTACTTATACGGCTGAGTGCCATGTGCATGTACCATCAAACAAACCCGTGTGAAGTTGTGAAGGCCTTTCAGGTTAAGGGCGTAGTCAGTTGGAAAAATGGAGAAAAGTAAAATTCCTTAATAACTTGGTCTAATTAAACTTTTATTCTTTCGTGATAGACTTAGGAAATTCAGAGTGCGCTAGTCCGGAGTAAAAGATAACAAGAATTTAAACTTACATCCTCCTCCATGACAGCAGCATGCATCATGAGCTTGTTTGTGGGAGCAATAGCTGTAGACTGAAGAATCGCAGAGTGGACAACCGGGATGTGCGCCCGGCGGTCCAGGGGGTCCGTAATTTCCGTAGTCGGGCCCGCCCGGGTACAGCCCAGGTCCCTGAGGTCCAGGATAGTATCCTGGGTAAGATCCGGGATAGTACTGGCCGTAAGCAGCACCGCCTATCAAATATTCCCATATTTCCCTTAATCCGAAACCTGTTGGTGAATGTGTTCCGATGAATGATCTGTTAGTGATGAGTGATTGTATGAGAATGAAGTGAGTGAATGAATGGCTTTTGTTAAAATATATTTTATTTTGAACACCCAAGTAAGTATTATTACATATATTTGATAGCGCTTTTGGATGGACTGATATAAAATAAAACCTTACGTAATTAGATAGTTTAATTTATAAAATTGAAGCTTGAAATATTTTGTGATCTTTAACCCGAAGTAAAAATGTACCTTTACAAAGTGATTGAGTGATATGAATGCCAATTTTTACGTAATTAAACGTGATTAGGGTAGATTTTCGAAAAGCGCTTACTTCTAAAACCAAAATTGAAACCAGAGAACCTTTTGTGATAAATCTAACAGTTCGGACATTGTTTTGCATTTCAATACTAGTACATAATCGTACATTCTATATAAGTTAACGTTTACTAGTTGACATTTTTCGATAGGTTCTTGAGGCAGCATAAAAACTTAAAACGATTAATTTTTAATACGTAATTTTTGGATACAAAAATGCAGGTTTGGTTGTGGAGGATATGATAGCATAGCTTAACTAAACCTTAAAATTAATATCGAATGCATCTATTGACGCGCCTTGGTAGTTAAACTGAGTCGTATGCAACGACTTAGGCTGGCTCGCATCATCTAAGCTTATATTTGACAAAAGTCAAATCCGTAGTTAAATCTACAGTTAGGCAAAAACGTGTTGCACCATCTGAGTTTAGCTTAAATTACGTCATAATTTAACTGTAACCATAAACCACGAAATTTGGGCGTTTAAAATTTAAACCAAGTTTATTTCGATTGTCATGTCATCTGCCAACGATATTTAAGAGATCCTATTATTTATATTGTACAAAAATATGTCTCTATTTTAAGATATTTCGTGGGAATTGTCTTCTAGCGATGTTTTCTCTTTTTGTTTCAAGCTAATACCATTATTTTTTTAATATAAAATGTAAAATAAAATGTAAAATGTTTTTATGTTTATCAATAAGTGTTTGAAGACTTAATATTTCAGATTTTGTAAAGCTACTAATTTTATCCCTAAAACATAAACACGAATGAATAAGTAGTAATACTCGGCAACAATAATAATTAAAATGTTTTTCATTAGGATATATATTACAGTAATAAATGTAAGACATATACTATCTTTTTTAATTCTTGATAAACTTACTTGGTTTTTACAGTTAATAGAATTTAATCCATAACGAAATATATCCAAAATTTTCGTTTTAGTCCAAACTGACAACAATAACAACACGTTTTGTTTTCTATTTGTCAATATTGTTTTTGACATTTTTAACGATGTTACCATACATAAATTATTCTCCTTAATATTTATTAGGAGATTGATGTATCTTTCAACTGACAACCCTTTTAACTTTAACCCTTACTAAAAGTTGGGTTGTGCACTCGAAACTTTGCTACTGCTATGGTTAAAGATATAGTAAAGATTAAGTTTAAATTTAATCTTTACTATAACCGGAGATTTCGTGCACTCCACCCTTATTATTATTCGAAAAGGGGCTATGTAGGCTGAGACAGTCCTGTATCACTGCGACCTAATTAGATCTATAGTGATCGCCCCTTTATTGCTAAAGCTCACTGGTATTATATAATAATAATGCAGCTACTTGCTTTTTCACATTTGTCGGGTGTCTCAGATTTTTCTCGTGATAGACAAGATTCAACGTGAAGAAAGTGGTAAACACAGGGGTTGATTTTTCTTGTTACCAATAATATTTTATATTTGGGAATTCATCCATCCAGCTAGCTATAGATCTCCAAAACGACCGGTCTTGCTCTATCTGCATTCAGCGGATTGCCGCGACCTTTACTAGGTCGTCGGTCATCTTGCGGGTTGCCAATGCACGAGAATCGGTTTATTATTATTATCATTACATTACTATCAAATACAGGTAATAGAATTTTACTTTGTGACGATTATATGTGAAATGTATGTCTTTAATCTTTTACGACTGGTATGGTTGAGTGTTTTATTAAAAAAAAGTGGCATCATTAAATTTTATTTCTTTTTCTGATACCTACTTCTAGTCTTAACGATTTATTATGTGCTTACGTTTTTTTTCTAAACAGCAAGCGAATGTCGTTGACATGCTGCTAAGTAACGTAAATATGTACGAAGTAAATAACACAAACGAAGTTTAATAATGCTAAGGGTAAAGGTAGATTAAGCCAGCGCGGAACTTGTAACAATTGTAACAAGGAACCCCAGGTTGTACGTATGATAAGAAAAGAAACATTTCTCAGCTTTTCTCATGATTTCATGTGATAACATTTGTAAAAAACTAAAGGAGGTCGCCGCCACAAGGAAGTTTATCAAATATCCTACTGTTTATCCGCTTTAAAGATGGAGTCCTTAAAAATACGAGTCGCTACCATTTATTAACTTGCGCCACATGCCTCATCCAGCCCTGGTTAGGTGAGCATATAATTTTTTTTATTGTTTTCTCTGCGCTTAATGATGTTATGATTAATTATGTGCATGCTTGTTTGTAGCTATCAGCAGTTTATGTTGTTTCTATTATTATAAACCCATTGATAAATTTAGAGAACCACTTAAAAAATAGAAAAAATAATGAAAAAATAATATTTTTAATGACTTTTATGTTTTACAATTAGGTAGCTGGAAATATTATGGATAATATTATTATAATATATTAAAATGAATGTCCAACACATAAACAGAACATAGATAAAAATAATAAAAGTTTTTTAGTGTTCCCCCTAAATTTGTCTATGGGCTTCTATAACAATCAGACATACCGTTTACTTTGTTTCTGCTTATGTCGTAGTTCGTTGGCTCCTGACCTAATTCACGAAAAGTCTTATAAAACTAAGATAATGTAATGTAGTTAAATTAACTGATTGAATACAATTCTGATATTTAGTTAACTTTCAAACGGTTAATTTAGTTCACAGTTAATACTACGACTGTTAATAATGTTTACATTTCGATTTATCTATAGAATTATTTTAAGATTTTATCTCATACTAGATATAAGTACACTTTATAAATAAACCTATATGGATTATAAAAAAATAATTCAAGAGATTCGACTATTCTCTTTGTTAACCAATTTTATTTGTTTATTAAATGTTACCAATCGTTAGTGTCATCAATAATTTAAAAAAAAAATATGAAAGAGTTTTATCTCCTAAAATATTGACCACATAAATACTAGGAATAACAAATAGATGACAAAAAAAATCGTCCAATATGAACTGGAATATAAATTGTTAATAATCTCACCGTTGCACCCTACAAATGTAGCCGCGAATATAAAAAACAAAATCTTCCCGAACATTTTTTTTACACTACACTCGTATATTTAAATTATGCTTTATAGATGAAATTACAGTAAAGTAACAAAGTCGACCGGTCCCAGTTCGAGACGAATCAGAAATGAGAAATGAATATTTTGATAGAATAAATACACCGTTTTAAGACTCACTAGCCACTCGATATACCAGTATAATCATCGACGAAAGTGTTTCGCAAATATTTCAATTTTGTTTTTGTTGTAATACCACGTTTGTACGATACATGCCGAATCTAAATTATACAAATAATACAAAAAATATATTGATATGTTTATTTATTAAAGAAAGCGTATTACTTTACAACGTAAATAATTTTTACTAAAATCATTTTTATGAACAAAAAAAAACACAATTTTAACTTAGTAATATAGGTAACTGTTAAGACTATTTGTGTGGACTGGGTTGAAAATTTAGAATAGCTCGTTACCACAAACCTCAGACTAACAAACTTTTGGTTTTAGATTTAAAATGTAATTACAAAATAGAATTTTATGACCAGTGTAGCCAGAGAGACACTATACAATAGAAGAGCTATAACTTTGACACTGGAGTTTTGGCGGGAGTCTGTAATGTGGCGGTTGTTTTCTTTAATTCATTAAATTTGTGTATTTGACTCCATATCATGTAATTTTGGTGGCGTTTTTGTGTGGTTATTGTGTACAAATCAAGTTTATTATGAAAAATAACACGTAGCATTGATTCTGAGGTGCCGCAAAAAGTTCCATGAAAAGTTCTAGCAGGATTAGCCACAGTTTTGCTGGAGCTTGTTAACGCTGATACAAGATTGAAAATACATCTTACCTACATACCATTGGCACTAATTGTTTGAACACAAATTGCCATAATCAAAGAAGAAGAAGAAGAACTTTGAGAATACGGGTGGCAGTGGTCTGGACACATTTCTTGAAGAACCGATGCCCTATGGGTTCTCGAAAGGCTACCACGCACCAGAAAACGCAGCGTGGATTGGCAAGGTGGTCCGACGACGAACTGAAAGTGAAAGTCACAGCATTCCACTTGATGCGGGTGCCGCAAGACCGTTCATTTTGGTGATATTTGGGAAAACTTATGTACAGCAGTGGACGTCTTTCGAATGAGTGGATGGTTGGAATAAAAAAAAATTGCATCTACGCAAATTGTTTGGAAATGCAAAAAAAACCGTTTAAAAAAATGAATCACTTGTTTCTACGATAGTCCTCAGAGTGCATATTAGTACTTGTCCGAGGGTTAGGGCGGTCGTCCTTAAACTTCTATAGAAGCCATTCCACCAGTCACTTAATAACCCTAGTTAATTATCACAGAACTGCACTAGACGTGAAAAATTTGAACAAAATAATATCATTTATATAAATTCACTTCAACTAGAAATAAAAGTATTTTTATTCAGTCTGTTTGAAATAAAACTATATTTTTAATTCCAATAATATTACTTGTTTAATATGTTTGTTTGTTTCTATTGTAAAAGGTTGTTGAATAAGATTGGCGGTAACTAAGTAAAACAACAGGTTAATTTTCTAAGGGTTTTTTTAAATTTATACGTATTAAGAAATGAAATTGAGGTGTCTGTTTGTAATATACTTATACTAAAAACACAATTTTTAAGACTTTTGTCTGTCTCTCTGTTGGTCTTTTTTTTTTTCTGGCTGATAGCTAATGTTACTCGTTCGTTGTTCGTTGAAATATTGCATAAAAATAAATGGCAAGAGGTCTATGTTTTGCTTATTTTGATCTGTATTGTAAACAATAATTATTTATTAATTAACGTATTTTTTTTTAATAATGTTAATGCCTAATGAAACTCACATTAGGATCGCACGATTTTTTTATGTGTGTGTATATACAATCTAAAAGTTGTTTTTCATTTTATTCGTACAGTTCATTTATGATCAGTTCACATTAATATTAAATGTGAATGAAAGGTTGGTCTAATCATATCTGTCAAAATAAAATACAAATCATTTATTTAAATTAGGTGCAAATATTAAGCAATAAAATTTATATTACTTCCTGTGGTACACGATTGTCGTTGATTTTCTATTGGACATACGTTTAAGAGTTAAATAATTCATTCTATAAAGTAGTCTTCTTTGGGGAGACCACTTTAGCAATTAATTAAGGTGTATGCTAATTTGGAACTGCGATAATAATGTCCGGGAGTGATTTCGTGATAAAGAAATGATTAAAAAAAAAATACTTTTAAGAACGACAGACAGACTTATAACGAGAAATATAAGCGTAAATAACATTTATTGAATATTTAGACTTAGATTGATTTGTTATTAATAAGTTTAACTATGATAGGATATTTTTACGATTCTTTGAAATCGAGTTAATTGGCAGACGAGGTATTTACATCTATAATATTAAGTTGTTTTGCTGGCCCAGCAGTTGCATTGTTATATGTTACATGTATATGTATGTGCCTTTGGAAATTGAATATCTTGGTCTAGGTTCTGTTGTACCAAGCAGAGTATCAAAATCTCCAACGGGTCCGTGTAATTTAATTTTAATAAAGTTTAATATAGTTATTTTAGGATTTAGGTAATTTTTAATAAAATAAAATCTATTTACATGATATTACTAGCGGTGTGCCGCGGCTCCACTCGCTTATACTAACGGACCGATAGACAAATAGGATTTTGCCTTTTATATAATGTAAGAAGGAATACGGTAATAGTTATTTTTGTGATTTTTTTTTTTTCTGATTACTGTTTACTTTTCACGTAACAAAGCATATACTCAAATCTGACTACATATTATGCATACGATTTAAAAAAGAATCATGTAAACCGAACCGTCAGTGGTTCTCGAGATATAAAGAACGAATATGAACTAAATATGAAGTTAGAAAGAGACTGCTATTAAGAAAATACATCTACGTTTAAAAAAAATCCGTAGGGCTGTCTTAATTGTGGTTATAATTTATAATGTTTCTCGCATATTAACTGACTTCATTCGTTTTTAGACAAGTGAATGTGTTTGTTACTTGGAACCAACTAACTCTTAATGCGGGCAAATAGCATTGATTTTATTGTTGACAATTTCCAAGGTAGTAAATAAAATCGAAACTGAATTATGGTTCATATTTATTCGAACTGGTGCCCATTTTAAAAGTATTTACAGGCTGATTAAAGAGAAGACGACGCAAACGAGTTCTTTTACCGCCGACAGGTGCGTTGTATCTACCTATATAATATATTATTGTCGGTTCTTTTGCTCAAATGCTAATTATCTCTTAGAAATATAATCCGGTTAAACGCTTCACCTTATGGGATATTTAATATTCAAATGTATCGATTATGAAGTCGGTTTGATCTGATGCCAATATTATTGTACCAAACCTTTGCACTTAATTCATATTCATTGTCTTTTGAAAAAAAAAATTTTTTTTTCATTTATAAGCTTTGCAAACTTTAAAAGCCTCCTCCCTATTAAGCTGTTTATCTCTGTTTTGTCCAGGTAATTAATGGCAGTCAAATTACTTTCGATATGGCTGCTTTTAACGTCTCGAGCAGTCAATGGAAGTTCTTGGCTATGGAGTGTTATAGGTAGCGTCCACGAGGGTCAGTATGAGCCAAATGACGATGCTTCGATTATTCAAATAAAACTACATGAGGCGTTACGACCAGGCTCCTTAACCCCTTTCACCTGGAAACCCATACAATTAAGTCTAAAGTGCGGCCGAGGTATTTTCCCTCCAGATCATTACGCCCAGACACGTACGCATATATTGTTGCACCGCTATCATATGCCAAAGATGCTAGTCCAGTCCAGTTGTATTGAGTTTTGCTACCAAGTTTTCTAACGTCGTCGATTTATCTCGACATTGGTGTTACTACATTAAAAAAAATGTTATCGTGGAAAATGCATTCACTTATCCTCCCTGGTTGAAAGATTTGCCTATTAGCGAGATTAGCGGTTCGATTCCAAAAAACGATATCAAATTTCCCGAAAGCAGCTCCTTATTATCCTTTTATATCGATGATCTCTACAGAAATACAAAGTCAAAATCAAAATCAAAATGTATTTATTCAATTTGGGCCCTAAGAAGGCGCTTATGAACGTCTAAAACACTACCGCCGGTTCGGAAAACAACCCAGTCGAGAAGAGCAAGAAAACAATAAACATTTAGCCCTTGCATAGAAGCCATTGCTCAAGTTCGAAATTCATCACTAAACCCCAATCATTGTATTCTAGTAGATGTATTTAAGAAAATAAAAAAATCAAAATAAAAAAAATCTTTATTCAATTTAGGCCCTAAGAAGGCGCTTATGAACGTCTAAAACACTACCACCGGTTCGGAAAACAACCCAGTCGAGAAGAGCGCAGGCGAGAAACTCGATCTGGTTCTTTTTTTTTTATAAATATAATATATATCATTTTTTCTTTTTCATATAAAAAACTATACAAATCATAGTCTTAGCTAATCTTAGCGGAAGCACTGAGATGTGGGTTAATTCCAGACATCACTATCGTTCACGTAATGAGATAAATCGCGTAAGAATCTAAACAAGCAATATTCTGCTCAGCGGATATTCAACGATCTCTGCCCACCTCGAAAGGGATATAGCGTTGTGTTTTCATTTATTTTTTTGCGTATCTATTTTTAATGTCAGGGTCTCGAGGTGTATGACCGTATACCAGCGTCGACGAACTCTTCTACCGTTCAGAACCAGTTCTCGTGTGGTGCGCAAGTTTCTTCGATCCCTACATACTAAAAACGTGACATTCCTTCATCTGTCTGTATACTAGTATTCTCATCATACATAACATATCAAAAAAGCGAATAAAACAAAAAAAAAATAGAGACATTAGATTAAATTTTGTTACAGTACAAATTTGCCTTTCGGGTCTGTCTGTTTATTTATAGCTTCTACTAAACCACGCAATGGATTTTGATGTAGTTATCAACGTCATTTGTGTGATCACTTCTCGCTAACGGGCGATGCTGACCCATTGCGTACAGGAGCCATGACTTAAAGATTTTTGGTTTTTGTACCTACAAGCGTATTAAGAGTCAGAGAGAGATAATATTTGCTAATAACGTATCTTCTTCCAGTATACAATAAAAATAAATTATTTAAATAAATAAAATTAATAAAAAATTAGTTGTTTTAAACAAGTGCAACCTGCTTCTTCAACTAGTGTGAGATAAGAATCGGCTAGGTACGCATTTCGAGCGACGCGGTGACTGCGAAAGCCACCCCGTGTCGCCCCCATCCCAAATGCGGTGGACGGCCCCGGAGGGTTTTAGTGGGTATTCCCGGGCGACTCTCGCCCGGGTTTGAGTCCCACACTGGCACGGAACTCGTCCCTCCGTGCCCCCTTACCCATTGCATTGGGGGACCTCGGTCTCACTAATGCAATGGGTAAGGGTAGTGCGTAAATGCATTTCCTCCCGTCAAAAAAAAAAAAAAAAAAAAGGTACGCATTTCGATTCAAATTAGCCTACATCATAATACAACTTAGATAAAATCTATGTTTACCTTATTTAGAGTTAAATTCGAGCGTGCGGCTTAAGTTGTGAGTCTGCGGTTCCCATAATTGCATAAACTGCCATTAAAAAAGAAAAATTAAAGACACTTCATATCATAAAGTCAGCAGAGGATCTACAATTGTTTCGAACCGAGACAGAAACTTGATAGAGGCGCAACTCTCTCCAGCGTTTGAGATAAATTACTTTAAAACACTCACAAATATATATATATATAGTCGATGTACGTCTAAATTTACAGCTAGGGCCCCGTGTACGCGCTGTCAGGGCCTCTGCAGAATACATGTATAATGTGCTTCCGGAGGCCCTGGCATCTTTGCGCCGGTTAGGGACGTGGAGTGTTTAGTCAGTCGGTTACGGCCAACCTGGCACACGGACACCAAAGAGGGCGCCTCTCTCGCAGAGAGGGGTGTGCCTCGGTGATCCAGTCTGTCGCGAGGATCAACGTGTGCAAAAAACTACAGATTCGGCACACGTCCGAGCGTTCAACGAGCAGATTTCAACCACGTAAAAAAAAGGGCCCCGTGTACAGGCGCTGTGCGGAAGAAGTTTATTTTTAATCATACCATATTATGATATTGGCACCCATTTCAACTGGCGCCCGGGGCTTATTACCCCGGTTTACCACCCCCGCTAGATCCGGGCCTGCATAAAGTATACATAATAACTTTAGTGAAATTATTTTTGTTTCTGATATGTTTACATTCGACCATTAAGTATACTGCGTATCAAAATATTAGAATTATATTATTTGGTACAGTATCTTTGAATAAATAAAAATAATAGTAACAGTTAATTTCTACATATAATATTTAGGAAATCTATTATAATGTTATGAATAATTACTCTGTGGAATAGATATTATTATGGGCAAGCGAAGTTTAGGGTACAGCTATGTAATGATAACATATATAAAATTTAATGCATTAAATTAATGTACGCGTTAGAAAAAAAAACCAAGTGTTAACGCCATCTATTATCGTATATATTTTCTTCTTATTCTAAGTTATTTCTTGTCTATATTGTCTACACGCCCTCGCTTTATTTAGTCTATGTATTCATTATCCCTTCCCCTTCCTATTCAAAAACGGAACGACAACAGGCAACCGCCGCCGCTGTCTCTCGTATATTTAAAAGTGCACATTAATTATCCAATTATATTACTTACGAGAATATAGAACATTCATAAAGTGAGGTGGAAATTCTGAACCGGCTTAATCGAAGGTTTAATAAATGTAAGTTCTGTTTGCTCCTTTCAACATCATCCTTCTAGATATTTCCACACCACCAAGTATGACTTTTAGGATGAAGTTTCGAAGGCGCTGGTTTAAAGTGAAAAAATAAAATGCTTATGAACGAAATTCTTTACTTAGTACTGTTCTTACGATTAGAGATCTGCCTTAATATCTTATATTATTTTTTGTGTATAAGTCATGTCATTCCCTGTTTTTTTTTAATCTAGTGGTTATTTGTGCGGGCACCGCGTCGTAAGACTTAAGTTCCGATCCGATAAAGAGCTGACTTTTTGGAAACTAACTACTATCTTCGTGATTGGCAATAGATTTCCAAAAAAACATAACCACTGGAACAACTTAAATTTTGATATAGTTACTCCCTTCGCGATGTATATGCTTGCCAAAAAAGGATTTCACACAAATCCAATCCAAAAACGATTTTTCATCTACGATCACATACACCATCAGAATTGTCATACCTGCCCACGGTAAGCAACCGTTGCTATGGTAACCGTTGCTACGGAAACCATCTCTATGATAGTGTTATTCCTTATACATGGGCTGGACAACGTTCGCCGTTTTCAGGTAGTAGGTGTGAATAAACGATTTTTTTTTGAATACATAAACTGATTGAAATCAATGAAAATAATAAAGCAAATGTTATTGAAATGATTTTAATTGTTTTAATTCCTCTATTTACTATTAAATTATTTATTATACATAAATATATTTTTACTTTTTCATAATATAAATAGAAATAATACAAGACTTATATTAATTCTTATAACGATACTAAACTATATTATATTATAGTACATTCTATAGTATTTATGGTATGGTATAGTTTTTTTTTTTTTCATTACTGCGTTTTTTAAGACGAAAATTACTGATTTAGATGATTCGTTTTTTCAATAATAGATAAATTACTGGCTTGATTTTAGAATATATTTGTTATATTATCTAGATAATATACGGAAGACATTTTGCGGATAATAATGACCGAATTCAACATAAAAATGACTATAAGCGCATTTCGTGAAAATTACTAGATATGTCTAGATATCAATGTTCTGTTTATTAATAGATTTTCTTTAATTTTTAATGTGTCGCTTTTTAGTTTCATCGAGATTCAAATCACAACGGGGCTATAGAAATTTTCATTTCTAAAAATCTTTATACATAGATAAAACAAAGTCGGGTTAGTTGCACCGTTTATAACTCTAGAATGGATGGACGTTTGACGGAGATTCTATGATGTTTGATTTTTGGACCGGTATCCATCCCAATAGCAGAATAATTTAATGTGTCGAGTACCCATAAAAATAAGTCAATAGGAAAACAGTGGAAAGCTGGCGTAAACGCCAGGTTAGTTTTCTAGAGGTTAATTAAAACATCGGAAAAATACACGGAAAAAAAATTTGATGAAGAAAATTTATTTTCTCATACATTTTATGTGGAACTAGTTAATTGCTTCTGAAGCCATCTAGTGGATAATAGTTTTTTGTTTTTATTTTTTTAATTTAGTACTACTATATCTAAAATTCTAAATAATAATTATAGGTACACTGTATTCGTTCTATTCTAGTTTGATATAGGGTTCGAGTTTCATTGCCCTCATGATGTCTCCAGTTACGGAACATCTGCCGGCCTGCATAATGACTCTGGGGTCCTCACGACCTTGGACTAACTGCTTGAAGTAGTGCTCGTTCAACGTGAAAGTCGTATCGGGGTCCTCATCGGGCTCACCTTCGTACACCGACACTTTGTTGAGGTCCAACGCTGGAAAGATAAATCTATTTAGCAGGTACTAGCTTCTGGTTCAAGGGAGCGCTTTGGTGTGGTTGTAAAGGATGTAGTAGTAAAACGATAGAGAAGAGATGGTTAGTTGGTTTTAGAAAGAATATTGTCGAAACAAATTTATATGGCGAGAGTGACTGGCCAAGCCGGTAATGGGCGACCTAGGCGTGTGTACCAGATCGAAGACATTCTAGAGAAAAGCCGCTGTCAAAAGTACCCGTAACCGAAGAGTGTGTATGAGAAGTAGAAGAAGCCAAAAAAGTGTGCCAGTATGGGAGAAGAGGTGAGATAGTATGTATGTAGCTACTGACTTTTTGGAATTGGTTTCAGAGCGTATTTTTTTATTTGTTTGTCTTTTTCAATCTATTTAATTAACGAGGAGGAGTCGATTGTATATGGTCTATCTACTTACCAATAACTCACTTTATGTGCACCAAAGAGATAAATTTATATAGAATCCTTGCAGCAAGTGTCTTTAAATTATTAATATTTTAGTTCTGTTTAGTTTTTTTTTAAAGAAACGCAAAGTCTTAGGTTAGGAAAGGATAACAAGAGCATGCAGTGAAGTCTGACGTTAGGAACACAACGCTCCCACAAAATAGCAAGCGTTTGTTATAGTTTTATTTCCAAAGGAGTTGTTGGTGGATGTCAGAATTCACTACCCACGTTATTCTTTTCAATACACTGGCCTTTTGCACAATAACTAAACCATATCACGTAGAACGAAACCAAAAATCACACAATATAAAGTAAAATACTGCAAGTTAAGTCAGTTAAAAACAAGAATCAATAACATTACCAACTAAAAACGGGCCAAGAACTCTCGATAGAACTATATGATAATATGTTTCTGTTTTCAAACAACGTACATACATAGATAACGTCACGCCTTTCTCCCATAAGGGTATGCATCCATCAACTTGCTACAATCCTGACACACGTCTTTCGCTTCTTCTACTTTCATAAGCACCTTCATACATGGTCTTCGCCTACGTGTACTTTTAATCTGGCCTTTAAACAACGTTCTAATAAAATGGCGGCAATTTGCTGGAATTATTCAAGCTTGATGGCACCGTAAAATTCATGTCCCGTATTATTATTGTTTTCAAAATACACTATAAATTGAATTGCTAAAAGAATAGTACTTGAATCAATAGAGTAAATCGAAACGTCATATCCTAATCAATCACTACTTATAATGTTTTATTATAACTGTATTTAATGAGGCCAGATTGCCTGTCAAAGATGCGAGAACCGTTTGATGCAGAGGTTAATCAAACATACAAGTTTTTGTTAATCTAACGGTTACTAATACCATTGGTGGTTACATTTAAATACAAGTTTAATTCTGAATATCAATTATGACAGTAACTGTTATGGTCTTTAAATGTGGTCTAGTCTAAATGATTCATTTGTTAAGATGTGGGTGATGGTTACTCTTCGATCCCGGAACACGACAAAGCGAAACGAGGATTACTTAAATACGTTCAAGACAAACAGATGATTTGTCTACAATTCTGGGTACAAAGTATATCCATAAGAATATTGGCCGAATAGTTTTTATTGTCTCAACTCTCATGGGTTCATACTATACGTATTTCATACGAGTTCTATATCAACACATTCCTTTCGCGAGAAAAGGATAAAGCAACGAACTTGAAACGTTTGTATCTCAGAGTTTTATTAACGGAATATTTTTTTCAGTATACGTCTAAAACTTATTTAATTATATTGTTCACTTAATCTGTTATCTTCAATCTATTAAAGATCACTGGACTAGGTTATTATTGTTTTGTTTAAACTTATATTAACTGTAAGTATTTCATGAATAGATAGATATGGTTGAGAAACGATTGCATGTAGCTGAGATCGAAACTTTCAGATGGATGTTTGTTGACATAAGAATGGATAAAGTCAGGAATAAATATATTAGAAAAAGACTTGGAAAGTTGCACCAGTGGCAGACAATTTGAAAAGGAATCGTTTGTAGTGGTATGGCCATTTTATGAGAAGAGAGGAAGCAAATGCGGATAAAATAATAATAAATGTGATAGTGGAAGAATGGAAAAGTAGAGAAAGGCTAAAGAAAGTGTGAACGAGGAATGCAAGAAAAAAAAATGAAGAGATGACAGCTAATAGAGACGTATAGAAGAAGAAAACATACTGCGTTGACCTCGAGTGAGTTGGGAACTTGGCATGAGAATGATGATGAATTTGAATTATTTACTCACTCCAAGAGTATACTGAAGTTCCTTTGATTATGTTGAAGAGGAAGACACCGCCGAGCTGTCGCGCCTTTTCATGGTCAGCTGAAGCGACCCGAGCCTTTATTTTGTTCACCAGGTCAGCTTTGCCCAAAGACGTTTGGTCACTCTGCGACGCTCCCTGTTTGCATGGAAAATAGGTCAGTATGATTCTATGACATCTATCTGTATAATAAAACTGTAAAAACATAAAATTGTACCTATATTGTGTATACATTTGATATAATCCACTCAGAAGGATTTTAAAGTCAATAACATTGTTATGGTTTTTGGATTTTTATTGTCTGTCTCTCTGTCTGTACATGCATCTTACAAAAACGAGCAGATAGATTTTAAGGAAATTTGTTATGGTCTAATATCACGGGGTAACATTTAAATAAAAAATATGATTTAAAAATAACTTTAGAAACTATTTTAAAATAGAGATAAAATGTGAATGGGAATGAAGTCAGTTTTAGACTTAAGAAACTTTGTTTTTGTGGAAAGTTTTAGTTGCATCTCTGTTTATTTTATAGTCTATATTCCGTAGTAATTAATGTAGGATAGAAAAATAATTTGAAAAAGGGGTCTTTACATTGGGAGAACAAAACTGGATGCAAATTTGTATGACAATAAGTCATATGCAATAGTGGAGGTATTTTAGGTGATGTAATTTGATTGTCGTGGCTAAGTGAAGTTTCTTAGAAATCATAACATTTAACACGAGTTCCGAGATTACATAAAAACTGCTTGGATAGTTCTAGCAAGATCCACACAGTTTTGCTTGTGCGTTGGGTCTTTGATTAGAAAAATATATGACACACGCCACTGGCAGAATTGTGTATGTTATACGCACGTTGCTATTAATCAAGAAATAAAAACTTAAAATAACACACACAACATAATTTAACATAAAATATACACAGACTATTAAATTAAAAAAACTTATCACCCGATAAACTTTTTTGCTCTGTGGCAATTTTAATGTTTTTGTTGGTTAGTTTTAGTTACTTCTTCTTGTTGACTTTTTTTTCTACGTTTAATATAATGTAATATAATTATTAATACAGACTAACCATTATGACGTGTGTCAGGTCCCGTACTTGCGTGTGTTGTGGACAAGAGAGGTTGTTACGAGAGTGCTTTCACTCTCGGATGATCGTTGCAAAAGAGTTTGCGTACCGTGCGGACGGGATTGTCCATGATTTGTAAGGATTTCGAGCATTTTTTTAAATGTTTTAACTTGTATTGTGAAAATATGCACGGATCCCCAACTGGAAAAGCTCTTCCAACCACTACTAACGAGACACTTCATGCACTAGCAACACAAAACTATACAAAGGACCTTTCTTATTAATATTACGGATCTATTTAGCCGATATGAATTCTGCGGTATTTGTATGGCCAAGCTGAGGTTCATACCATTAAGTTGCCCTTGTGCGTATGCGGCTCTGGTAAAGCCATTAAAGCCCTTCAGATTAACATTTTTAGTCAATTTAAAATAAACAATGTGAAACAATTTGATATTGAATACGAAGTTATTGGCGGCATATTGGTATTCCTTGTTGTCAATATTACCCCGTATTATGTATTTGTTTGTTTGATTAATGTGCCCAAGTGAATTTTTTTGAAAATGATGAAACGTAGGGTGAATTTTGAGATATCCCAATGACTCCATTAAAAAGGTCTAAGAATATACCGCCATTTTATTAGTGTTATATGATAACTGTTCTTAATTTAACGGTTTTCGACGGATACTTTTTCTACACACATACATTCCTCCTAACCTTTATTATCAAATAAAAAATAGGTTAATGATTACTACAGTATGTTTTAAATTTAATAACATCACATTTGTGCTAGAAGGGATTACAAGCTCATCAATAGGAAACAAAACAAAACATTCAATTCTGTATAAAAACGTTTTGTATTAGCTCCTAGTTCCATTAAATTCAATGATGACGAAGAAAACTAATCAAAACGTACATTATTATAAAAGGGCAAAGTTTTGTCTTTTTATTTGTAGTTTGTATAACTTATGAACGCGTGATCCGATTTACATTTTTTTTACTTGACATAATAGATATATTATCTGGCTAGATTTTAGATAACATATATAATAAATTGCAAGAATAATACCGAAAGAAATCATTGATAAAGAAATTACGGACAACACTTTTCACTTGGTTTAATTTTTAAGATATTATACAATGTTGCGAGGTGAAATATTTATTGTTATATGCAAGCAGAGCTTAAGGGACAAATTAGTCTAGTATAAAAAGCCAGTCACAGATGTAAATAATAATATAATAGCAATAGGTAAAGACTATCCTTAGAGTTTCATAAATCATATCCATATTAGAAGTAAGTATATTATAATTTATCTTGTATTATATAGTAGGTCCCAGCTTTTGTTAGTGCCGGTCGACCGACAATTCAGTTTTCACTTTTTATTATTGTTTTGCGCGTGTGTGTGGGAACACGTTAGGGTTACCAGTGTTGACACCTTTCCCAAAAAAACAATTTATATTTTGTGTCTCTTTGATAGGTTACAAAAATGTAAATACTTACGAAATTAATAGCAAAAGTTATTAAATTTGTTTTTTCTTCTTCATTTTTTATTCGTACAAGTAAATTGTAGTACATTTTATTTAAATTTGTTTTTAGTTTTAAAGTTTTCTTATTAAAGTATCAATTATTCACTGCCAGAGGTAAAAAATAAAATGTGTAAGGGTTAGTTCTAAAAGTATCTTAAAGAGGTACATTTAAATGATGAGCACGCTATGCCCAGAGGTACTGGCTCTTAAGTGATGCTTAGCGGCAGATATACAAACTTGAGACTGGTAGCTATTGAGGTGGACGTTAGAAAGGGATTTACAACAAGATTATTATTTTATCACGATATTTACTTATACCAAAAGCTCAAGCTAGTTAAAGATCTAGTACGGACGTACCCACTAATAAATAAAATAAAAGTGTCTGTTTGTAATGTCTAAATATTTTTTCTTTTACTAAATAGATATGAATGTGTATACGATACCTATACCAAAAATATGATTTTTTAAAATTTTGTCCGTCTGTCAGTTTGTTTCGGGTAATCTCCGACACTGCTGGGCCTATTTTAACGGAACTTTTTTTTGGTCAGATAGCTGAAGTTACTCTGCGTGACTTCTTTATTTTAGACTTTTATTTTCGAAAATAATTAGGGTACCGCCTAAAAAAATTAAAACGAATGAAATTATGTATAAAACTCGTTCAAATGCACAATTTTATTGGCAGGTATTTGAATTCATGAGAAGTATCTTTGCTTAATGCTAAAAAAAATTGGGAAAAATAATTTAAAAAAAAACGGTACTTCAAGCCCCATCTGGGGACGTCTTGTACCAGCTAATGTAATAGTTCATGCAGAAGTAACACATGTGACAGACTACATATGAGTTAGAACATGGTTTCTGTAAAATGTCTGTTTTTCAATTTTACAAATTTGATAGGTACTTAAACCTTACGGATAGCTGTGTTATTATGGTCCCTTTTGCTAGTTACCATTTTCTATCAAATGCCTCAAAGATTAACCACTAAGCCCAGTAAAGCTGTAAAGCCCAACTAAAAATATTCGTCGAATAATAAACTGGTGGAAGGTGGAATTTTTCAATAAAATGTTTCAAGTGGTCGAAACTTCGTGTTTGCAGTCGATATATTGTTAATTGCGGTGCCGAGGCACGGCGTGCTCGTATTTCTCGGATTACGTCGAATGCACTCACCGAACGCGGTACAAGATATAAGAAATCACGTTTCGTGTAAAAAAATAAGAAAATAAAAACCATTTTCTAGTTATTTAATTATTTAGTTATTAATTAACATCTATATGTGTATTTATAATGAACTAGCAGGTGCCCGCGGCTCCGCCCGCGTTTCATATGTTCTGTGCATATGACGTTTCATTTATACCTAATTTTAAAAAACAAATGAATGAATAAAAGTAAGAGTATTTTATTTTTATTTACCGAAAAAATGTATATAAGCGTAAATTGAAGTGGAAAATGTACAAAAGAGTACATCGAAAAAAAAAAAATGAGAGAGGATCGGTGGAATCTAAAAAATACCTTTCTACGAAAAATACTGCGTTGAAAGGTATTAGTCCTATCCCGATATGTTCAGTAGTTTTGAGGTGATGGTGCGTCAAAGGAATAATAAACACACAAATTGAGAAAACATGGCAAAGGGCTCATATAATTTGAAAAATATATAGCCTATCACCATCTACGATTAATTCCGCGTCGAATGATTGTGGTTTCATGCTGATCGGTCTAGTAGTTTTCGAGTTTACCTCGGACAAAGAAAACAAACCAATATATATAAAGATGAATGTATCAAGTTATGGGGACAACAAAGGATTAAATCGATAAAAAAATACCATCATTGTGTTCTCTTGACCAGATCAAACCAGATCAGATCAAATCAAAGCACCATGAGAAACCAAGCCAAAACAAAAATTATAATGGAGTGATTATTGTAACGAATAGGAGTTGGTAGGATTTGAAGGTATATGTGAACCACGGTTACAGCCCTAAAGCTGTGATAAAAGATTGAACTAGAGTTATTATTTCCCCCCATGTCTCTGTTCGACTCGCTAGTTATATTTCCATCGTTACTTATATTCAGCTAATCGCAGTAAATATATATTGAGCTGTTGGTGATTATGGTGCGATGAACGAGCACACACCCAAAACGGCGATGATGATTTTGTTTACCGAATATATTCAGTGGACGTTTGACGAGGTCGATAGTTGAAACGGCTGTTCAATTTGAACTGACATTGACGTGAATGACAACCCAAAAAGTCTTCGATTCGATAGGGTTAATTAGTCGGGATTTAAACGTCAAAGCCTACGATGCGATACAAGTTATCATAACGATACACCCCTAATTCTCATGTCATCCTTCGAGAATAGGTCTTTGCTCAGCAATGGGACATTAAGGCTGATATTACTACTATTTAAGTTTTAAATGTGAATTTGACAAAAATGAAACAAAAAAAGTATATTAGCTGGAAAAACTCTTTTTACTTAGACCACGCCGACTATGGATTATAATTTACGAACGAACTATGAAATTTAATTGTTTATCGACACCTCGCACTCCGTATTATGCGAATTTATACATTTAAGACTGAAATAATATGGCAATACATTGGTGATAATAATGAATTAAGGAGTTGCCATTTGTAATTGCTCACAATTTTTTTTAATACAATGTAATTTAGCAGCTAGTTCTATATGCGCGACTTTCACTAATTTATATTTTTATACTATCGTATTTATACTTTGCGAAAGAATATGTGTTATAAATTTGATAATTTGGCTATAGTGTTGTTAGCAGGAAGAACTTCCACAAGTAGACCAGTTGGCTCTACTAATACTAATATGTCTCGATATATGTATTTGATACTTTTATTTGTAATAATATTCCGTGTGGTGCCGACTTAAGAATAGTACCACCCCATATATTCCCGTGGGTGCCGTAAAAGGCAACTAAGGGATACACCAGAAGATGGGCAGCAACATCTTCTAAGGACCACCTACTGCAATCGCCAACACATTAGTGAGACCGAAGTCCCCCAATGCAATAGGTAAGGGGGCACGGAGGGACGAGCTCCGTGCCAGTGTGGGAATTGCCAACCCACCAGCCAAGCGTGGGGATTATGGCAATTCGCCCCTTTATCTTTGGAGGAGACCTGGGTCCAGCAGTGGACGCCTTTACGGTTGGACGGATGGATAGATTTGGAATAATTATTTATTTGTAAAAATACGCAAACATTTAATTAAATAAAACAAACTTGTTTCTTTTAATTTCCTTTTATTTTGTAAAATTTATGTTGCATCTGGGGGCACGCCAGTGCCCTGGCAAGTCGAGCAAAAGCAAAAAAAAATGGCACGGCCTTACTATCCTTTTCTCGAAGCAGTTCAGGCCATTTTCGACACCTTATAACTTCGTTGTGGATAAAACTAGAAGCCTGAATTTTCAGTAATACAATTAGTGTTTAGTTGATAAATCAACGAAAATCTAAAATATTTTGTAATTTCGGTCCAGTTTTCTAGATACATCAACTGCATAAATAACTTTGTAATCCTACATAAATATACAGAATTACAAAGTTACATTTGCAGTTAAGTGTAATGTTTTAATTAAATAGTCACGTTTATCTATTAATCGTAAAAACTCTTGCATACCAGTGGATTCTGAAATACTGTAGATAGGAAAAAGTAGGACTATCTACAAAAAGAAATGAGATACCATCAAAAACAAAACTTGTAAAAAAAGTCTCGGAACTCAGTTCTTCTACTGTAAAAGTCCCTACTTAAGGGATCTTCTCTCTTATGTTATTACGTAATTAGCTAACCTAACAAAATCTTATAGTGACCATATCAATATTAAAAATCTTTTATATTTTAAACAAAATAGATTGACTTGGTAATCGCGCTAAACAATCCTATTTAATATTATGTGGATAATATGTATTACTTGTGAGAAATTTAGGTACATTGTGTTTTCATACGATGGTCAAGTCAATCTATTTTATTCCATTAAAGAGACCTCTATTGTATACATAAATTACTATATAGAATTGTATCAACTTTGTAGTAATAATAGTTTAAACTTACGTCAATAGATGGCGCTATAATAAGTAATATTCGTATAATAACGACATAATATTTTTTGCAAAATTTAATTTTCGGGGTCACTAAATAAATAGTTTCACGAGTATAAATTTACTGTTATTATTCATCAATTGAATCGTTTTTAATTTCCTTTCAAATAAATTTATTGGCTCTTAAGTAAATATGGTATAGGTTATTATTAACCTAAAGTAGGTATTAACGGATAAATACTGTCCCATAATATTATTACGGCGAGTTACCGCCTCTCTCGAGTAGATACATACTAAACGAGGCAATACATTATGCGTGTGGTCTATCTCATTAATTCATTGTTAATGATGTGTCTATAGAATATAGATAGATATGTCGATAGTAGTAACAAGCTTTCGTAAATGGTACTCATGTTACGTTAGAATAGATTTATGTTCACCGTTGTCTATCATTATAATAATGACGTAAATTATTATTCAATAATAATGATGATGATATAAGACAAAAATACAGCATTTTGAGGTTATGTTTGCAAACTAGAACTGTGGTTGAGTATTTATTAATACTCGTTAAAATAATTTAGATGTTTATTGTTGGAAACTTTTAATAAGCTCTTGATATCATTCTAGGGCGCATTGAATATTAAATGGAATCTTTTGAATTCGTTTATTATTTATTTAAATAATTTACCACTAAATTATAATCGTAAATTTAAACGAAAGATATTCAAAATTGTTCAGTGAAATGGCACAACAAAGGAAAATTGTAAATTAATAAAAATGTATTTACCTATGCCTAAAGAAAACTATGTGTGAATTGACTGATGACGCTTCGAGTCAAGAGTTTGTTTGTTTTTGTATTACGTTTTCATTAAAAATCATTCGCTTTTCGCAAATATTTGATAATTATCATTTGGATATGGATTATGATCTCGTTAACATACTTCCAATAAATTTACAAAATTTTATTGTGATCTTCTCAGCAACTTTTTTATGCACGGTATAGGCTCAGTAGTTTGACCACAATCTCACCTGATGTTAAGTGACGATGTGGCCCAGGATGGTAAACACACTAAGCCTAGAGAGACTGGTGATGAGAAGTGATGCTGCCGGAACACACCTATAGGTATTTGGCGATAGGTTTTCTAATTTGATGGCGGTGCTTACCCAGGTGGGCATTATTACCCTTTTTTCTTTTCTTTTTGACGGGGGAAAATGCATTTACGCACTACCCTTACCTATTGCATTAGTGAGACCGAAGTCCCCTAATGCAATAGGTAAGGGGGCACGGAGGGACGAACTCCGTGCCAGTGTGGGACTCGCCCAGGCGTGAAGCGCCCGGAAATACCCACTAAAACCCCCCGGGGCCGTCCGCTGCATTTGGGATGGGGGCGACAAGGGGTGGCTTTCGCAAGCACCGCGTCGCGGCATTATTACCCTACCACCATGCTTTAGTTTCCTCACGATATATCCATGGTTTTAATACTATTAATAATAATGGGAGTCGGTGCCAGCTAGAGTTAACTAATGTACTCATTTATAATGAAAATAACTGCATAAACTGTGATATTTCACAATTACATATAAACTTAAATAATTTGCTACGTACATTTACACCACTTTGTTATCCGTAAGCTGGTACCGATTTCAAAATTATTAATCGTATTAAAACAAAGGATTTATTGAAGTTAGCAGAAGAAGATTTATAATGTAATTATTTATTGACTTTTTGATATATTGTCATAGTATATTCTTTTGAATTCTATTATGTTTTTAATTTAAAAAATCTTTAGCTGTTAATTTTTGATATGTATAAACTGTCGTACATATATACAGACGTATTCATCCTGCATACGCAGCGACGTGCGCCGACATGAGTCAATCGGAATAAAGCATCAAAACTAATCGGTCGTTTCACTTATAAGGTCAAACACTAAAATTGTACAGGTATTTTATCTGTTATTAATTTTGTCGATGTGTTGCAAGTCAATCGGCAGCCGCCTTGAGTGCGGTCCTAAACAAACGGACGCCACTTCCTCCGATGTATTTAACATGTTACCGATAAAAATGTTGTTTGGAATAACTAATGGTTTCTTTATTTATTCTTAACTTAAGTTCGTCCTTTGATGTGTTTGTGTTCTCGTATATCAAGAATATTTTATAAGCACAACACGGCCCGATAGTTAAACAGGAGCCAAAAAGTTTTGTATTAAAACATTTATTACCAAATTAGCTTGTTTTGTGGTTTTGTTAGCGAATAATAATTATATTCATCACTATAATTAAATGCAATAGATGTCGTTAATGAGAAAAATTATATAACGTTTTTTTTTAATATTTTTAAGTTGTGCGATTATGTAATTCGCAATACCCACCGATATAAAATTACACCAAGGTATTCGGATAGCGTGCCAATGATACAAATGTCACAAAAAACCTGCCAGGAATTCTAGTTGCGTTCGGAAACGGTAAAATAGATTTGGCAAAATTAAACTTAAATTAACACGAAAGTAAATATAGCTACATAAGGGTTTGAACAAACAATGCGTTTCTACATCCATATGGATTTAAAAGTTAAACATGATAAATATGCAATGTAATATAATAGTCGATAAATTTGAAAAAGGTCGCAACGGGGCGACGCGACGCACTGACCGACCGGCTTTATCAAAATTCTGAACTGGATTCTAGACAATATAACGTTAATTTCGATTCAACTGAATTTGTTTACGCATTGGTGATTTTAAAACGCTCCAAATTTTAGTGGTATTATATTTTTTAATCCACTCAATTATATAATCGTGTATACTTGTAAAGTAAAATACTATTTAAACTTATATTTGTTCTTTTCTACTTTTTTTGCTATTGCCACAGTAGTTTTTAATTATTTCCTAACAGTAGGATTATTTTCTGAATTATAAGAAAATTCAGTGTAGATACCAAATGTCGTGGAAAGATATTTTCGTCTATTAGACAAGCGTCATAATTCACTTACAACGAAAAAGGGGGCCGCTCAAGAATTACGTAAGTACATTTTCGCATCTCCCTCCCATGACATATTAAGGATTGGGAAAAAGTAAAAAACAAGTAGGCAGCCATGGGCACTGCCAACAGAAGTGAAAACTTTGAAAAAAGAGTTTTTTTGTTCATTAGACAACCGACAGAATAATTTTAGTAGTAATCGTTTCGACAAGAACATTTTTTTCGGGTATTTAGGGGAAAATATGGCAACAGAAAAGCTTAGGAATCTGCTTTCATACTCGTACTTAAACATTCTTTTACATAAGAGATAAATTATGACATTTTCATGTCGTTGACAGTAGGTTGACAGCTACTGTCACATTCCATTAGTAAAGTGAATCTATAAGTTTTTGCTCTACCGAGAATTGCTTAACGCCGCCGTTAAATAAGATTTCACTTCAATAAGTGAACATTTGCTTATGGTTAGTTCAAACTTCTCGTTTCCATTGATGCTTATGCAAAACGTAAATGGTTCCTACGTATAACGTAATAAACCTACTCATTAGACAATTAAAAAATTAAATATTGAGAACACATTTGTCTTTTGATTATTCTATTATTTACGTAGCCACCAAATTTGTACGAACTTCAACTCATTAAATTAAAAAAATAATTAAATCTTGCAAATTTAATCTTAAATCTAAAGATTGTCTGCGTGCACGAGATGATTGGTTGATAATCTATTGAGCGTGCACTTCGATGCGTTTTAAAAGCGCTAGTGCGAAAGCACCGAAGTATACCGCTGCTCTCAACGATGTTTACAAGGTTGCGAAGGTCACAAGCTAAAGTTACAAACCTGAGAAATTATTAATCCTTGTACATGAGTTAAGAAAAATTCCTAACAAGTTTGTGACAAGTCGCCCAACTCGTGCGCTATAGTTGTTAGTTGTTTTAATTAAATACTAAAGTTGATGCTGTTGTTGTATGGACGATACGATATTGTTAAAGTTTCAGCAACTCGATGAAGTCTTCGGTGAATCATGCCATGACTCATTTGCAATCCAACATTGTAACTGATTGACTTTATAAACTTTTGTTTATTTATGAATACATTCATTCGAAATTATTTACTTTTGAAATGAAAATTCCACTGGCACCGTTGTGATTTAATTTTTTTTTTATATTGCACAGCACAGTGCTTTTATAGTGCTCAAAGGGTTATTACAGGGTGGATCATTACGTGAACGACAGTGATGTCTGGAATTAACCCACATCTCTGTGCTTCCACTAACACTATTAAGATTACGATTTGTATAGTTTTTTATATGACAAAAAAAATGATATATATTATATTTATAAAAAAAAAGAACCAGATCGAGTTTCTTGCCTGCGCTCTTCTCGACTGGGTTGTTTTCCGAACCGGTGGTAGTGTTTTAGACGTTCATAAGCGCCTTCTTAGGGCCTAAATTGAATAAATACATTTTGATTTTGATTTTGATTTTTGACAGTGACTGCACTGGACCTGATGTTAAGTACAGTACAATCCAAAACACCGGCGACTGACACTGAACAGAATTCACTGCCAGTCACCGCTGTCATACTGGCCTGCTTAGATACCTTTTCGAGCCTCTTTTGATGGACCCAATATCATACGAAGGACGGAACACGCTGACAGAAAGACGGTTCCATAACCTCACAGTGCGACAAAAGTAAGAGTGAGAAAATGCGATGAAACGAAAAAGCAACATTTTAAAGACATCTTTATAAGAAAAATAGGATTACTATGACGCACCATCACCTCATAACTACTGAACATATCGGGATAGGACTAATACCATTCGACACAGAATTTTTCGTAGATTGTTATTTTTTCATTCCATCGAAACTTTCTTTTCGCTAGTAAAAACAAAAGACTCTAATTTTTCTTTATTCATTTGTTTTTTTAGGTTAGATATAAATGAAATATTATATACACAGAATGTATGAAACGTGGGCGGAGCCGCGGGCACCAGCTAGTACATATATAGAAACAAGTCGTTCAAATGTGTACCATGACGATGCATGTCAACAATGTGTCGGTTACCATCTCGTCTAATGCCCACACGGTCTCCTTCAGTTTCGAGTCGGCGCGGCGCTGATTTCCCTCGCGATTCAGCCTATGCTACGTTCAAACGTGACAGTGGTCTGTCGTGAAATATACGAGTATTATTTTATCACATACGAACGGAGGTGAAATGAGACTAGATTATGCACTAAATAAACATATATATCTTTTGAGATATTTCTTAATTTTACGTGTGTAAAAAAAGTCTTTCAACATAAATTACTTTTCTGTTCTAAACGTAGAGCGTTTGCGTCTGAAGACTAATGCAGTCTTGCATATGGATATTAGTTTAGTGTTTGAGAAACATCGATTACCTTATCATCTTTAATATGAGTTAAAAACATTATATATTCTAAATATTATTCTAAGGATTTTGATTTTTTTGCGAAACAAAAACACATTTTTAATCACCTCCTCACTGATGACATGTGTTAAATGCACAGTGTATTATTACGATCTCTGTAATTTGTGTTTTATTTCAGATCAAGTTCTTTTTCCAATTTCACCGATAACAAATAATGTACTATGCCTATTAAAACAACAGTATATGAAAAATAACAACTTCATTTAAATTGCAGTTAGCTTAATGTATTTTTTGATTTAGTCCCAAAAAGTATATGCATTTTAAGCATTAAGGTTTTTAAATTTTAGTCTGTTTAC
This sequence comes from Samia ricini, assembly GCA_014132275.2. Taxonomy (NCBI): domain Eukaryota; kingdom Metazoa; phylum Arthropoda; class Insecta; order Lepidoptera; family Saturniidae; genus Samia; species Samia ricini. The sequence continues at coordinate 30,991,866 of AP028170.1, read as the reverse complement.
ACTTTTACCAAAATTCAATCAAAACTCGACAAAATATTTTAAAATATGGCTTGTACTTGTTATTATATTAAATGACAAATTACATAGTATATATTACTTATATTATTAAATGGTAAATGTATTATGAATCACTTGAATATTATAAGATAAACAGTACTCGAAGTTTTTGGTACGATTTTGGTTTTGAATTTTTTTTTTTTTAATTCATTATCTTACGTCAATATATGTCTTCATATTATCTAACTTTGGTAGCGTTTTATGTGATATAGTGTTGATTATATTAATTCACAAAAATACTGAGCATGTATTCTAAGATCTAATAAAAACTCCCTTGGAAAATCAAAGGGCCTCTAATTTGTCAAAGCACGAAGGATTAGCCTAAAGAATTTATATTTGTGGCTGTAATAAATTATTTTAAAAAACTATTGTAATTTGTACACACACGGTAGAAGTGATACTTCGTTTTAGTGACATCTAGTTTGTTTATTTTCTACTAGCAAACAAACGTTTGCAGCTTTTAGGCATATTATCTATTGGTTATTGGATCTGTTGCCTTTTTTTTTTACACATTTTCGTTTCACAAAATCCAGTTCACACCGGCCCATAAGAAATTTCACTTAAAAAAAAATGTTAGAGCCTCGCGCTAGTACTTGTCGAGAACAATGTATAAATGTAAACGCAGCATCACATACCGCATTCTATTTACCCACAATGCTGAGGTTAAATGGACACTTTTTGTCATTCAACGCGTCGGTCGAGTCGGGGCTCATACGAGCCGATTTGATTTGCACGCCTTCGTAAATTATTTGTAAGGTCTTAAATCTAGATTAGGCTTAAAAACAAGTAAGATTGCGCAACCGTTAAAATAGATTTCAGTTTTTATGCACAAGACTAGGAAAAAAATTCGTGTTTTTATTTTTCTAGATCTTCTTTATATGATTTTAAACAAAGTCGCTTTCTTCGTCTGTATCGGTATGTTTTTCTGATAATTCCTTCTGAATTATTTCTATTTCCTAAGAACAATTTTTAAGCGCTATTTAAATGTAAAATATTTCTTTGTCATATATTATCAAATGTGGATAAATAAAATTAGAACCATATTACCATTTATATTTGTGACATATATGTTTATTAGATTTTTAATATTACCATGGCAACGTTAAATATTATATTATGCCAGGTTTAAAATGAAAAACTCCCGTCCCGTCAATCCCAGCACCTCTCCTCTAATCTACACTACATCTCTCTCCGCTTATCGCCTCACCTTCCTCTACTCTATTCTACTCTTATCTCCTCGTATCTCTCATGCGCCTCCCCTTATCTCGCTATAGTCTCACCTCGCCCTGAAGCCATTGAAATACCTCTGTTACAATATAATTTCTTTGTGATTGATTAAATAATTTAAAAAACTCCTAAGTGTTAAAATGTAGAAAAACAAGATGAAATCCGTCTAATATGAATAAAATATCCCCAATTTCTCTATACCGTATTTGTCTAACATATTAATTATAAAAGTTAACGTAAATATTAGATTTATTAAAAAAATAATTTTATTACAAATTCTCTCTTAAAACTTCTTATTTTGATTTTACAATCAGACACTACAATTTTATTTATACGTATAGCTAGGTTCTAAGCTCGATTTTTGTCTTTTTTTAAACTGTATAGGCTCAGTGCTTTAACCACAATCTCACTAGATGTTAAGTGACGATGTGGTCTAGGATGGTAAACACACTAAGCCTAGAGGCACTGGTTCCCAAGTGATGCTGCCGGAACAAACCTATTGGTATTTGGCGACGGGTTTTCTAATTTGAGGGTGGTAACTACACAAACGGACTTTATTAGAAATGCCCTACCAGCATGCTATGGTTTCCTAACGATGTATCCTTCACCACATGCTCAGGCTGACTTTAGAGTTGGATACGTGGTTTTGAACCCGCGTTATTGGCGCGAAATCCGACCGCATTACCAATTAAGCCATCATCGCTTTAACAAGTAACAGTCTTTAGTTTTAATTCATTAACTTGCAGTATGTAATTTTGACGGTATTTTATGTGATATCATCTGGTTATTATGCTCAATATAAACGTATTGAAAATAATGCCAAAAAGCGGGAATTCTGTGATGTCAAAAAATGACCATCATTTCATTAGAACACAGAACATTTGAAAAATAATACTATGTTGGGCCTTAAGAAGATGTATTCATGACAGTTATACTATATATTATAAATAAACAATACTAAAATATACACAAGTTTATATATTTTGGGAAAAGTTTTCGAAATAGTATCATAATGGGGAAATTTTCTGTCTGCTATGGGGAAAATTTGATTTTTTTTTTAATTATTTATTTATTTATTCTCTGGTTTACACCTTACAACATAGATTACTGACCTACAAAACTGAACATTCAGTTTGACTGCAGGTCATGGTATTAAAATTTCTTACATAATTATACACCTTTAGAGTACCTCAAGAGTATCACAAACTATCTCATTCAATATCTCAACAAAACAAACAATCAAATACTATTCCTATGGTAAAAAATTTATAAAATAATTTTTCAACTTAATTTTAAACTTAACTATGTTCCTTTCTTCTCTGATGTCTGCGGGCAAACTATTCAATATATATGGGATTCTCTTTATGAGAGTTCTGTCTCCGTGCACATTGGTAACTCTCGGTACCACATATTTACCCGCAGCCATCGCTCTTGTATTATATTTATTCATGACATTTTCCATTGGTATATACTCCTTATTACTATGGTTTTTTAACGAGTACAAGGTATTTATGCTTAATGCTAACCGGTAGTATATTACTAATTTTAAATCGATAATCATATTTAAATTTCATTTTAGTTTTTTCATCTACAAATAATTTTATGAACCTCGTTTGAAGATTTTCTACTTTATCGATATTAGTTTTAAATATTAGCCCATAGCAGTCGAGAGCATAGTCCAAAATAGAATCTACCAAAGAGTTGTGTACAGTAATTTTAGTGTGGCAGTAGGAACTCGGTAACTGAGATGATAAAATTTCCCTAGTAACACCCTCAGTTTATTACATATAAAGTCTATATGTTCCGTCCAAGAAAAATGTACATCAACTTTCATACCCAAATATGTTGTGCACTTAACTCTTTCTATCGGTTTGCAGCTACAATTACTTAGGTTATCATGAATTAATTCTGGAAACCCTGGCCTCGCCTCATCTTGCCACATCGCACGGTGAACCAAATGGAATATGTCGGTTACAATATGACTGTATCATAACAGAGAAAAATCTATTACAAAATAAATAATAAATATCATTTAGCAAAAATAGATAATAAAACTAGTAGAAAACGATAGTACAAAAATAATTTTATTTAACAAACAAAGTCGTAAACGGCATATTAGCGTGAACCTCGGATTGCAAACAGTGCAAACTCTCACGGGATTTGTAAAATATTACGCCTGGCCACGAGAGCCGGCACTTACGTTCAGAAAAGATTATTGCTATAATAATATACTCAGGCGCTAGATTACACTGATTTTCATAATAATGTTTATATTGATTATTTTGTTCTATATTACATTACAATGTTTTATATACGTAACAGAAATAATAAATTCTGGCAGAATTGATGTTAAACAATGGTGGTTCAGTTGTAGCAACCCGATCATCGTCGTCCGCTCCCGCGCATCTCATCCGAGGTGTCGGGCGAGACGACCTTTGCCACGTAGCCAGTCGCGAACCGCCAACGACACCGGAAGGCCGCGTGCACGCTCGTCGATTACATATATATATACCATTGTATCGTAATACGTTAATTATATTCGCGTTATAAAAGTATATGTGGCTTTTAATTATAACGAACCCCAACACAGTCATAACGCATTTGGATACTGCGTGAATTGGAAAAGATTTGTCTTAGTAAAAGCGTGGGTTTTGACAAAGCAAAATAAAATTATGAAACCATAGAGTATGGTTTTAGAGTAATTCCTATCTGGTTATTTACCACATCAAGATGAAAAATTATCATCAAATACGGCGTAGGTCAAACCGCTTTCAGATCTACTACACAGTTATTTTCTGCCATTTTTATGGTGATTGTATCTTCATAATAAAATTAAGTGGCAGATTATAGAGCAGCGGATATCAAACTGTAACAGTGTACAGTTGTTATATTCGAGCTGTGTCAGTAATTCCACTAGTACTTAAAATGATTTAATATTCACTCCATTTGTTATATATGCCTTATTCTATATAAGCAAGCAAAGTTAAAATAGTTCTAGTCATTTTTCTCCTCTGTTTATTAACTTTTTTTATATTATCTAGTATGCTGATGACTTTCAGCGTTATCAAGAAAAAAAACCTGGAAACAATTTTTCTCCAATTTTCAATAAAGACTACGGTTCATTTTCAAATACTCAGGGAAAACTAGTTATCTCATTTTTTTAAGTATTGTAAGGAACGTGACGATAGTTATTTTCTTGCCTAATATTCTTATAATTCGTTCCATATACTAATTTGATGTAACAAAACATATATTAAAACCTGACCAAATAATACACCTATGATTTACAATAAGAATTATGTAAATCGGTTCAGTTGTTTTCTAGCTACAAGCAGACTAATGGATATACAGATAAATATATGGATGTTGTCTTATAAAATATGTAAGGATTACTTATTCTATCATTATAACTTTCATACATAATTCAATATAAAAATACTAATATTTGATTCCGGCATATTATTGACAAATCAACATAATATTACAGAGGGTAAAACCTCAGTAAAACCCTTAGGGAATCTCGAAAACATGGAGCATAATGTCCTAAATACGCCTCCTCCTCGTTTTGGGAGTGAGGGTATTCCGGACCGGCGAATAATACAATTACACGCATTTTCCTACACCACCTGTTCATTTACGTACATAGGTATATCCATTGTGTATATTATTGAGACATCCTTTTTTGGAGTTATTTTTTTAAATTATTACAAAGGAAAAATTGAAATCCTTCCACATTAATTTGACTAATTCGACAATAAGACTTGATTCGTTTGTTATGACACCGAATGGAATGCTACCTCATTACGTGTATAATATTATATAAAAGAGGTGACATTGATGTTTTTGTTTGTTATCGGTTACATGCGTGTGGTCCATGTAATGCTAGAGTACATGCAATGTCAGTGTATCACACTGGCAGCGGCATCGATTCTAATTGAAGCTTTGTAAATCGATCCACAAAAAATTACATGGTCTAAAAGATCGATCTCTAGAAAATCGATCTTTTTTCGACTTGTGTTTTTATTCGTAACTTGTATTCTTTTATTGGTCGGAATTAGATCATAATCATCATTTATTGAAAATTTGAGGTAAAAACTGTTCCCTAAATAATTTTATTGATAACACAGTAGCTGCTCTATAGCTACATATTAATAATTACCTAAATATCATCATCATTACATAATTATCAAGATCGTCTATAAATAAAGAGGTATTTGTCGTCTCAAAAAAGAGCGAAAGCTCTCCACAAAACGCAACCGGTAGAGAAGCGCTAGCGCCCTAACGGATGAAGCACACCACTGTGTAGCGTCAAGGCGTCCGCGCCGGTTCTACACAACATCTGTTGACCATAAACCACGCAATGCAAGAAATGATCAAGAGATTGGATTTGTCACTCGCAGAAATTCACATTTTCGGATATAAAAGTAGGCACATTTTATAAAACCACTTTGGTACTAGTTACCTTTAGCACTCGCCCCCAAAGTTCGGTGAAGCTGTAAAGGGCCTCCCGGTCAACAGCGTTAGCTAGGTTGAAAAAAAAACTTGATATTCAATTTTCTGATTGAACGTTTCATTTCTAAACAAACGACAAACCTAGCACTAGCTCATAAAGTTCTCATAAAACAATAAAGCTAGTCAATAGACATTAAACAACTAAAGACAAACAGTCTGAGGAGAAAAAGATACTAAACTCTTTCATCTTTGCATATTTATAGGTAAATCCATATCAGGCAAAACAAAAAGGAAGCTATAATAATTGTTATAACTATGGATTTCGATTTCCATCTTTTATCACTTTAAAATAATTAAAGTTGTTTTTATAACCATATCATGGTTACAGGTATAACGTTATTTCATGTTCTTTTTTCCTTTCTTTTTTACATAGGGTGTATGCGTTTAGGCACCGTCCTCCCATGCGGGAGCAGGGAAGATGTGTGGGACTAACACCAAAGAAGGAAACCCTAGCGACTACCCACTAAAACCCTATGAGTGACCGCCTCTACCGCCACACGAGGGAGGGAGGGGATCGTACATACCACCCAAAAATTTTGTTACCTACCCTGGGTTCGAACCTGCGACTTTTCTAGGAGACACGCGGAGTAGTCCACCGGGCTTATAACGCTCTCCTGGTTGTCAGTACCCTTTATTTATACTCATGATGTGGTATGGGTCCAACTAACACTGTAAGAGTTAACTTACCATCAAGCAAGATATTTGCCTGTCATAATAATAGTAAGTATACAAAAAGATATTTTGAATCTCAAAAAGAAGTGAAAGAAATTGATCACATAGCCATCTCTAGAGTTTTTATTAATTTTAGTGAAAACATTTCATACGTACATTTACTTGTGAAAATAATAAACTTCGACTTCCTAGGTTCTAAGATCGATTCAGTGTTAGATATCGATTATTAAAAAAATCAATTTCTCGGTCTTAAAGATCGATTATCAGATCGCCATCCCTAGATGCAAGAGCCTCCTCACTTGGGGATCGAAGAACGTCTTTTGCCGCTGCTGGAGCGGGACTCATGTGTTGCTAGTTCTACACATCGTACTCTTTTATAACGAAGACTCGCGTCAAGGCGACGTGTTGACGTCATTTGCTATGCGCGATTATTGCTTGACTTGACTTTTATACTATTGACCATTTCCGATTTGTAAATGATTACATCTTTAACCCCTGAGCACTAACCTGGCCATCACGCCAGCTTTCCGTTGTTTTCCTATTGTCTCTTATCGGTAATCGACATAATAATTATCCTTTTAAATAATTTATACGCACGGCTGCATATATTGTTCTAACATCAAAAAAAAAAACCGGTTTAATATAGTTTGCTCTGTTTATTTTAAGCTTCTGCTTGTGACAGGCACGGCGGATGCGCTTGTCGGTTTGTTAATGTTCCGCAGCGAAGAAGATCGCCCCGAGGAAGATAGCATCGGGGTAGACTGTGACTGGCCTTCATTGCCAACGTTGGCGGGAACACTCTGTTCTTCTTGTTGTTGCTGTATGTGAGCTTGTCGGTTGTCCACTGTGAGACGTCTGCATATTTTAGTAATTAAAACTGTGAAGTCTAGAGAAATTATGCGAATTTGATAGTTTTCAATTTTTTGTCATGTCAACCTAAAGACGTTCACCGCTGGAGATAAGTCTCCCCAAAGATCTCGACAACGACCGGTCTTGCGCCACCTGTGTTCAGCGGATTCTCGCGACCTTGACCAGGTCGTCACCAGGCCATTATCTTGTCAGTTTAGCGCAAATCATAACACATGTTATAAAAAATTATCTTTATGGCACAATCAATAGTTTAACATTTACTTTTTAAGAAATACATTCACCAATACATTCAAATATTTATATGATACTACCATTTTTTTTTCTGCGAAATGAAGGGATTCAGTTATTTTTCTTTAAAGAATATGCAGTACAAAGAATACTTTTATACAAGACAGCGCACCTATTAGGGATACGATGGAACTAAAATGGGCCCAATTTGTATTTGAAATTTGATAGAAACTGTCTTTAGTATTAATATCCTAGACATTATATTTAAATATGTGATTTATAATATACAATGTACCAAGCGAACGAAGCCCCAGTATATAATCTTGTACTATACATAATGAGATTTGGTCTTCATCCAAGAATAAAATCACGTCTCCCTAGAATAAACATATTGCTTTTCCATTGGCACAAAGCACTGGGAACTAAGACTTTTTTCTGTCCAAGCCGTTTCGTATTTTAAGGAATAACATACAACCGTTTGAAATATTTTAAGAAAAAAAAAAACTCCAAAGCAATGTTTCCTACAGAGCTTAAGAGTGTTTTGGCAGAAACTATGCAAAAGTTAGTTAAATATGTGTTACAATTACATGTGTTTCTGGCGTAAACCAGGAGTACCTACTTATCTCTGTTCTTTTTCTTTACAAAATTACCTCTAACCTAATATAAGAGCTTTCCTGTGAAGAGATTCCTGTCACTTGTTTAGAAATTTGATATAAAAAAATATTTCATAGAACAAATAGTGTCCCGAACCTGGCAACTTTAAAATCGCACTGATGTGAGTATAAATGTGTTCTAATAGCTGGAATTCGTTTAGGAATCCGTTCTTAGCACTAGGACAAGCAAGTCAACCATTTAGTAAATAGGACAAGTAGTCAGCGTAAAATAAATGTTTTCGGAAACTATCCAAGCTATCTTAGGTAGGTTGTCAAAGGCCAATTCTTCATGGTTATGCTGAAGTCAAAATCAAATTTCCAAGAGTTTACCTAAGAGCAGATTTCCAATTAAATGGTCTTTACCATTATAAAATAATTTAAATATCACGATGTTTATTTATTCCGGGAAATAGTTATCTTCAATTTAATAGGAAAAAAATTCAAATGAAGAGTCAAACTTACAGATTTGACGTATCACCCTCTCGATCCTATTTTCGAAGATAGTGCCAACGAGAAGGAATATCACCACTGCTATCAGCATCGGCCCGTAGAAACACCATTCCATATGCTTCTACAGGATCTGAAGAATCGAGAATATATAAAGTTCCATCCATTTAACCGAAGGATGCTGCTGGACATCGGTCTGCTCCAAAGATCTCCACGACGACTGGTCATGCGCCACCTGCAACCCTCGGTATCCCACGACTTTCACCAGTTCGTCGGTCCTCCTTATGAGGGGCTTACTCACGGTACGTCTTCCGATACGTGGTAGCTATTCGAGAACCCGTTGGTCGCATCGTGCATCGTTTCTGCGAGCGATGCGCCCAGCCCATTGCCACGTTAAATAAAGTTAATTTACCAGATCCTATTGGTTATTAGGAACAGATAATAAATTGGGTATAAATAAAATCACAGTCTATCATGTGTACCAGCTCGTTACGGATAATAGCAGACGGGCTATGTGGTGTTTTACGCAATAAACTAAACTAAAAAAATAAACATAAGTTTCATTTTAATTTGTTTTTACTATTTCAGTGATTTATTGGTACACAGTCAGCTGACAAAGCTGACAGGAATGATTGAAATATTAAATCGACATACCTTAGACAATTGAAGAAAAGTATTGCTGGTTTTAAGTCTGAAAAAAGAATATATTAGAACATTTTACTATTTGTTTTTGTTGAAATTCCGAAACTTTACCATTTTCTTTCATGACATTTTGCGTCAAATATGAAGTTTGTTTTTAGAGGTTAGAGGTTTAAAGAGAGAAGTAAAAAAAGAGGTTAACCAGGTTTGTGTAATCCATTTTTATTTATCAGATTTCGGATTTCAGATCGCAAAATAAAATAGGTTTTTTCTTGAGTCCTTTTTCGCTATATTTTTAATCAGCTCAGGCCCCTTCTGCGCTATCTCAATGCCCTTTATTTTTCTCTGGGTCTACTACTTCTGCAAGGAGGCGTTACGCCCACGTTGAGAATCTATGATTTAAAGTCTTAACAGAGGGCTGGACCGGCCCATGTACAACGATACGACCAAACGGGCCGAAGTTATCAGTCGCCCTTTGAGCACAGTTATTAATGAAGAAGTGGGGAAAACAATAGAAATTGATATTTGTACAAGTAACGGACATATACATACAGATAGATGTTGGCTTTTGTAATATGTATAGATTTTTATGTCGGCCTTAACTTTGCCTCTATCGTAGTGAGTTATTTCGCACTTCACTAATGACGTCCGTACTTGACTGAGCACACAAGATGTGTAATTTATTATTAAAATATTTATGTTTTAGTTTACATTGTTTAAAAACGTTTTGCATATGTAGAGACCTCATCAACATCTAACAGCACACTAGCGCGAGCCGCGGGCGCACGGGTTACATATATTTAATACCTCGTATGAGAGAAGTCCGTGTATCCCGTCTCGCTCGCACTCTCAATGTTTCTGAATGACCACCTTAATCTTTGTAAGTCCTACGACTAACGAGGGGATCTTTTAGAATTTAAGTTTCACTATAAGTCCTCAGAATTAATCAGAATCATAAGCATCAAATAATAATCATAAGAATCAATAATCAACATTAATCCATAATCAATAAATCAAATAAGAATCATATAAGAATCAGTTAATAAATAACTTTCAACGTGTACCACGACTTTCCCTCCAGTCATCCTTCATCTGGCTAGCAGCAACCAAACGTGTAATTTTAAATCTCTTATCGTTATAATAATTATGATCCGTAAGTGAATATCCTCCGAAGAGAAAATCTCTTTATTGACAGTCAATATTATGTCTTATATTTATGCAAAAAAAAAACCATAAAACTATTACCTCTGCTTGTAGCTTGTCTATTTTTATTATAAGAAGTTATATAAGAGTCTCGTAGAGTTCGATGCCAACTCGCGTATCAGATTATGACGCCGGTACAGTCACTTCTTAGTTCGATCGCGATGCACGTACACCGAGCATTATTTATCTTTTGGCAAAGTTTAAACGTCCGTTGCTTAGTAAGGATATTCTCACCTTGGGTGTAAGTTAAGGGACAGCGCCTCGATAATTGTGAATTTGAATCCTATTTTATATATATTTTCGAACTGAGTAAATGCTGTTGACTGAAAGAGCCTTAAATGATTCACTGAACTTAAATGGGCGCTTAAGTTATTTGGTTATAATGTCGGGCCATTTCCTTTATCTTCCGTCCCAGGGGCAGAATGGCATGAGCTCTTCTTTACAGCCCGCCAACTAGGAAAGCTTCGGTGCATCTCCCCCTCTAGTCATTGTTTATTCACAAGAAACTGGAAGAAGAAGGAGCGAGGGGAGAAAAGAAAGAGGAAGGGCGTGCCTGCACCCTACCTTCCTACGGCGAAAAGGATCCGTTAGGGGATCCTCCTATCGCTTCCACTCCGCGTCCTCTTTCAGCAGCAAGAGCTACTCGCAGAAGGAGAGCCGGTAGCTATAGCTAAGGACACCAAAGTATTATGGACCTTATTTTAGGTTGCTACCCGAGACTTAAATTCCACAGAATTTGCCCGATACTTACTAAAACTACGGACCTTTATGTAATGTAATGCAATGTAATGTAATGCGATGTAATGCGATGTAATGCGATGTAATGCGATGTAATGCGATGTAATGCGATGTAATGCGATGTAATGCATGTAATGTAATGTAATGTAATGTAATGTAAGGTAATGTATGTATGTATGTATACTTGTGCGTAGTGTGCAGGAATGTTGGCCTCGGTGCAAATAGTATGATAAACCTGAGCTTTTGATGAAGAAAAACATTCTGATGCAACCGCAGCATGGTGGTTGTGCACTTCTACCAGGCTAGTAACTAGCATTATGATTTTTTTAATGAAAAATGCAGCAAACAGGAAAACGTTTCTAATGGTAAATGGTTACCGTCGCCTATCTCGTCGTATGTCGTTGTCGTCTGCAACACCAGACGGATTACTGTTACGTTACCGACCTTAGAGAGCGCTTTCAATCCCTTCTTGATGAGTTGCATGTCATAGCCAAAACGTAATTATAATCTTCCGACAAAATCTATACGTGTGCTTCGGCTTTATGATTAAACTAAAACATTGTAAAACTTAGGATTAGTTTATAAAGAACCGTTGAATTTGTAAAATCAAATAAGTAAAAACTAGACTTAATAAAAATATTATGTAAGTTATTATTTATAAATAATACTCGTAGATATAAGGATGACTTTCGAAATAGATGTTTTTTGTATAATTCAGTTATCCTCGTCGAAACGAAGTCGGGTGGTTCGATACAAAAAGTAAGTACATATCTAGTTTATTAAATATAATATATAAGAACATCATCCGCCATTTCACGCCTTTCTGAAGACTGTCCGTCGGCGCCGTGACACACTATCGTTCTGTTTTAGCAATCGTGCTTATGTCTTTATTTTATTTACTTTTTATTATATTGTAAGTGGAATGTTGATTGACTAAACTCGAATAAATAAAGGACGTTGTTACAAATGTTTATAAACTACAATTACTTTTTAAAACCCATTTCAAAACTTATCCAACTTTAAAATCACCCTGAGCTCTTGGGTGAAGGCAAACATAGTGAGCAAACCATAGCAGTGGTAGGGCATTTATTAATTCGACGCGGTGCTTGCGAAAGCCACCCCGTGTCGCCCTCATCCCAAATGCGGCGGACGGCCCCTGGGGGTTTTAGTGGGTATTTCCGGGCGTTTCATCCCACACTGGCACGGAGTTCGTCCCTCTGTGCCCCCTTACCTATTGCATTGGGGGACTTCGGTCTCACTAATGCAATATGTAAGGGTAGTGCGTAAATGCATTTCCCCCCGTCAAAAAAAAGGGCATTTACTAATAAAGCCGGCCTGGGTAGATATTACCCTCAAGTTTCCTTAAAACTTGTCGCCAAAAGACTGTGATACGGTAGCATCATTTGAAAGCCAGTCAGTACCTGTCGGCTCCATTTGCAGAGGAGTTTTCACCAGCGAACAGTTAGGATGAGCAATGAGCATCCTTCTGCTGTTTTTTTCCTGGGAAATATATCATGGGAAACATCAAGAGGAGTCACAGCCCACACTAATGTTGTAGATGTACGCATGCTGCGGTGATTAATTACCATGAGCTGCCTGTTTTTTGCCACTTTCGTCAGATATAAAACATGACACGTACTCTGAATGAGTATCGTTGGCGGCAGTGAGTACGCGAATGTCGGTTATCCGGTAAAAAAGTCGGGTGTGCAGCGAATAAAGTGTGATACTGAAAGATTTAACGGACGCCTGCTTGCTTCATTCAATATTAACTTGTGAAGCCAGATATAACGAGATTAGAAATCGATGCCGGCGTGATAAAATTACTCTTTATGTAAAAAAATATTCTATTATATTTAGAAATTTCCGTTATTTATGGCTTTCCTACGACAAGGAAATGTAACAAACATTCATGTTAATTTTATTAAATGGTGGGTAGTACAACAAAACGAGGATCTTTTATTAAACAGTTTTTTTATGTTGGGAAAAACTCATCAGGAGTATTCGCGCGTCATATAGCACATTCGATGAGTTATAGGGGATTGTATTCATTAAAACCCTCTTGGGTGCCCATTGCCATTGCTTTCGTATTCGTCTTGACCATCGCGCGAGGCCCCCTAAAAAGGCCCCTCTGGGCTGCTCGGCTCCAATCACAACCTCAGCCTCCATTGTAATTTTTCAACGAAGTCTTCTACTTCTTACAAAAATCGTCAAATCAAGAAAAAAAGTTCAACTCCTTTAATCCCAGTTAAGAATCACATCGTATATTTTCGAAAAACTGATCTGTAAACCGGACGAACATTCGATAATAAATCGGCCTTATCCGGTATGCACCTGCGTTACCCGGGCAGTAGTACCAACAGCTGCTAATTACTACGTGCCGGGAATGAGTTAAAACCGGTTATAATGACTCATCGAGTAAGCCGTCAGCTTGAAAGACTAGTAGTCATATGTTTTAGTCAGCATAAGTATGATATTTTTCGTATTATAGAGTAGGTAGGAACGCGCTGTGCCTGCAACTATGCTTGCATATAATATCTATTCTTCTTAATTATAAACTATGTTGGAGCCGCGCATTTACAGATATGGATCGGTTAGTGGTAGGTAGTTTTAGTTTTTTTTTTTGTTTGATATCGTAAATAAATCTAGTGAGGGTAGTGTAACATTTCGTCCTGGACACACCTGGCTGCGAAGTCGCTGGTCGGGACGTATTTGTTATAGGTTGCGAACAACAACATACGCCATGAAACGAAGCGTATGTCCAAATTATCCATCCACGTGTAACTCCGATACAATTACTTCACATGATAGTCCACAAGTCTGTCTAAAACTACCTACTCGAACTAACCGATCTATATGTGTAAATGCGCGGCTCCAACACACTGAATTATGTAGTTTATTGTTGTATGTTATTATGTTATATTATGTTATTATGCTTTTGTAGTTTATAGTTAGTTTATTTGCTTGTTACAATAGAAAATATTATTAAAACAACTGTTAATAGTTCCTTAATGCGTTGTTCTTGATGCGCGTCTGACCGGTCTACGTAAACCTTTTCTGCCGTCGATAACATCGCTCTCGGGATTGGTCAGTGAGGTCACACGTAATATCGGCGGCCGCTGACTGGCTAGAAACGGCGCCGACACTCTAACATCAATAATAAATTATAAACTTATATTACTATTATTTAGTCTTATATCTAACATTTAATTACATATAATATTTAGTATAACAAAATATATAGTAAAACCTGGCCCAATAACATATATACGAATTAAAAAAATCATGTAAATCAGTTCACTGGTTCTTGAATAACAAGACCACTAACAGACAGACGGACGCTCAGAGTTATTGCCTATTATAAAATGTGAAGATCGATTTAAAGGGGAATGCATAGTGCTTTGCTTGAAGTTTCGCAGCGTGATTGAATCAGGAATAAGGAGTACCAAATTGATCGATATTCCCCAAAGAATTGCCAGACTTAAGTGGTATTAAGGGGAGTATATTGTTCGTAGAACCGATGCCCGATGGGGTCACCGGGTTCTCAAATAGCAACCACAAATCGGAAGTCATAATAAGATGGACCGATGACCTGCTTGAGGTCACAGGAATCCGCTAGGTACGGATGACGCGCGACGCGGTGCTTGTGGCGACGCGGTGCTTGCGAAAGCCACCCCGTGTCGCCCCCATCCCAAATGCAGCGGACGGCCCCGGGGGGTTTTAGTGGGTATTTCCGGGCGCTTCACGCCCGGGTGAATCCCACACTGGCACGGAGCTCGTCACTCCGTGCCCCCTTATCTATTGTATTGGGGGACTTTGATCCCTTGAATACAATAGATAAGGGTAGTGCGTAAATGCATTTCCCCCCATCAAAAAAAAAAAAAAAAAAAAAAGGTACGGATGACGCGAAACCGGACTTTGAGAAGGCATATGTCTAAAGGTGGACGTTTTACGACTGAAATGATGATGATTTGAATTAGTGGAGCTCATTAATTACTATTGTTGAAATAAGAAAAATGCGTTAATGTTAAAATATACTTATAAAATGCTTATGCAGTAAACCACTACATTTAAAACCCTGACATAAACTGAGCATATTGTAAAAAGAAACACGTCGGAACCCGAACCTTATATTTAAGGTGAAGGAGTCAATAAATAAAGCAGCGCTACATACGTCGTTGCTAATCGTTTCCTCAATTATCTATTTGTACAAACCAGTGTTTACACTGACTCCGCGGAACCGAATACAAAACGTAAAACACTATCTGAACGCTTAGCTACAGCCCATTACGTCGTTTTGTGATTCAGTTCGCGTACGTAAACGAAAAACAATCCGGACGCAACAAGCCCGGGCCGAAATTTCACAAACGAACCGGTCGTAACCGGTACGCGCAGCCGATATCCGGATCATCTTAACGGTTGCTAATTACTACGTGGCGGGAATACGGATAATAACACCGGCCATCACACGTAGTGACGTTACGATAATACGGTTAATAAATTATTCTTGTACAATAATCAAACGGATATTACGTAATATACACAATGGAAGTCGATAATTTTTGAAAGACTCTAATAAATTTCTATAAGTGAAACATGTACTGTCACGCGATTTTTTATTCATCGTAGTTCGATTTTATAACAGAATTTATTTAACAACATATATATCTTCAGCTTGAATGTTTACAAAATATTAATCATCTATTTACCAATAAACTGATTTACAAACAAAATGATAATTAATGTGTCGAGTACCCATAAAAGTAAGACAGTTTGAAAACAATGGAAAGCTGGCGTAAACGCCAGGTAAGTGCTCAAGGGGTTAATATAAACTCTGGATTATTGTTTACAACTAAGGTAAGTTAAAAATGCCTAAAATTCTGCTTACTTTAAGAGCGAAGCTCGAAGGATATAGAAAGAAAGAGAAGAAATAAAGCTAAAAATTATTTTTGGATAAATAACTGTATAAATTACAAACATAAAAACAAACATTATAAATATTCACGCAATCATCAGCAATAGCCCCTTATTCAGCTAAATGCTGGAGCATCACCTTGCGGTAGATACTGCAACGGTGGTTTCCAATAAGGGGCTTAGACATGGACAAGACGTTCAGTCGACAAATTCATAAGCATGAATGAAAAAAAAAAACAATAATAAAAAACAAACTTATTTATAACTAGCTGTCTCTCCGCGGCTGCGCCCCCGTTTCATATATTCCTCATTGCGTTTTAATTTTCTTATACGGAACGCAAATTTCCTTAAAAAAAAATTGTACTCAGATAAAGTAAAAATATCTCTCATAAATTATATAGCACTTGGCCGTAAAAATGTGCATTAAATCGGATTTTATTCAAATTTTTTTAAGTTCTATTTTTTTTTTGTACGCGAAACCTTAATTATTTTCGGAAATTCAAGTACCTAAGTTACACAGAGTAACTTCAGCTATCTACCAAAAAGACCCGTCAAAATCGGTCCAGGCGTTCCGGAGATAACTCAATACAAACAGACACTTTATTTTTAATTATCAGCATAGATTATGAAATGTTCCATTCAAGTGCAAGTAAGTCCAGGGCGTAAGAATAGTTTAGGTGATCAACGTAAAGGAATTTGTGTAATTCCGTGTGAGCAAATGTAGCGGACATATCATATTTTCGTTTATTCGGAAATGTTAACCTTGTTAAAATCTTGTTTATAAGAAATCCCAACAGACATAATTATACGTATTAACCGAAATTAACGCTTAAAATACACATAATTTGTCACGTTTATTCGCAGAATACAAAACACATAGTAGGCAGCGTATTTACTCGTATTATAGTTTGCCACTCTGTGCCGACAACAAAGCGTGGCGCATTCCGCGGAAAGGATTTTAATTGTGCTATATTTTGGCGGATCGGCCTCTGAAACGAAATTCATTGTGGGCCCCGAAATGAGTTCCCATTGTTCCTCAGCCTAGATAAAACATGGCAGGAAAATTACTGAGGCACCGAATGATTGTGTCAGTCATTCAATGCCGGGTGTTTTTTTGGGTATTGTCGGGGTAGTTTTTTTTTTTTTTTTGCTGATGCTCTGTCCGTGCGGAAATTGTTTTTTTTTTTTATTTTCACGACTTTTGTATCTAAATATATTTGCAGTGAAAAAAGAAGTATTTTAAATCTAATATCAATGTAAATCTAGTAGGATTCTACTGTAATCGATATAGAAATACTGCCATTGCAACTGCTACGTATCAACTAGACGAGCAGTTTAAAACTATTTTATGATTTTATATGGATCGATTAGATCCTCATAATTCAAATCTTATTACGCGGTGGCTGGATTTTAAGATAAAAGGTAGTTAGAATAGTTACAGGCATTTTCAAAAAACCAGTTAATTTTATAAAATTTGAGAGTATTCTGTACGTGTTTCTTTTCCGAATGATTACTTTCAGCGCCTTCCATCACACTATTAATAGCAAGATAATCATGAGGAAAAAAGAAATCTTAAAACATTGTGAAAGCGAACATTTCTGCCTGTCAGTTAATTGTCTTATAATTCGAGAACCGCTGAACTGATGTTCTTTAAATTGTAGATATATTGTCTGTACAAGTTTCGGTATATTACATTACATAATTTATACATACAACAAATAATATAATTTATGTAAAAGTCAAAATGAAAATCAAAGTACACTACTCTCAATTTAGGGTCTAAAATAGCGTTCCTGAATGTCAAAATGTCACCACCGGTTACCAGCTTGATATAGTGATTGAACTTATTATCAGTTAAACTGTTAATGTGGTTTGAAAATTTATAGTGAAAGTGAAATAACTAACAAAAACAAAATTACTATCATGTCCTCTACTTATAAATGGAAGAAATAAAATGTAAATATTATGCACCCTATGATCTGCGCGCACAGCTAATAAGATATAAATTGATTACTTACATAAAATTAAGTCTGTAACTTAAATAAACTAAAACTATTGAGTAGTTTTATGAAACCATGATGCAAATGAATGATTTGTTTACTTTTTTTTAGTTACCATAAAATATCTCAAACAGATAACGCAGAGAACTTGCACGAATGAGTGAGAAAATAATTCTACAAGGTTAGCTGATACGACCCATGGGTGCCATAATATTGGCCTTGGCTGCCCTGCCTTTCATTTTACCTTTACTCCACAGCCGGCTGTAATGCGACATGCAATAGATGGGCGAAAAAAATTTGAGCCTATGTAAAAACAGTTCCACTTGTTATTATTATGAATTACAGTGTATCTCTCTCTTATCGCGTATCTGCAGGCGTTTGTTACACGTGACTACTTTTTATTACGGAATGGCGTGTCTAAAGTGATATGGAAGTCGTTACCACAGGTTTTGTTATTTGAATTTATGCGCATATAATTCTAGTGGTTGAGAAGAGGCGGGCTGGACAAGACGGTCGTCCGTATAACTGGATGCGGTTAACCGTAAATCGCATGCAGGACTGCGTACTGCGAAGCTTTGTTAGAATATCTACAATAACATAATAAATGGGTAAAGTTTGTCAGTTTATTTGTGATATTTATCTCTAGAAAATACCGTCCGATTTTCATAATGCTTCCTGTCATTGGGAGTCGTTCAAGTGTTGAGTAATCAACATTTTGGATATACACCTCACAAAAGATTCAAAATCGTTTTGTTAGGAAAGCTGTAGGTGCCATATGGTTGCAGAGGGACGTGGACATCGACAGAGATCTGGACCTATACTAAATCAAAACTGTTTTCAAGTCCCTAACTATCAGTTATTGTGATAGAGCGGAAACATATCTGAACAGTCTTGTGTTAGCTGCCGGGACCTATGCCGATCCCCACACGGGGAAGCTCTTTTAGCCGCTGTCAGGCTACCTAGAGCAAATTCGGTGGAATTTTTAACACGGGTAGCAGCTTAAGCCGAGGGTCGTATCATTTTGGTGTCCTTGCTTTGACTATCATTTTTAGGCTGAGTGTTTAAAACGCTTGCCTCATAGTCTGATGAAGCAGTTAAGGTCCTACTGGTCAACAGTGTTTGGTCAGATAAAAAAAAAACAAATTTTGGACATTTTGACTCCTCTCTTTCTTTTGTCAGAAATACTAAACAAGATTTTTACCTCTTCCCCCAAAATAACATAAGCATTGGAACAATTTTGAAAAAAAATATTAAGTAAATATTGGTTAAGTAGTCACCATTCAGACCCCAGCACATTGGCGCGTCTCTCTGTCTGTCTGTTAGTTGGCTTATAACTCATGAACCACTGAATCGACATGGTTCTTTTTTTAAATCGTTGGTATGTTATCTAATCAGAATTTAGTATCTAGTTGTGTGCCGCGACTCCACACGGGGTTTATATATTCTTCACTGCGTAATATAGTTTTTAAATTGATTGAATCGTGTTTTTTTTAAAATTTTTTGGATTTTACTTTTTTTACAGGGAATCTTAATTATTTTCCTAATTTTTAATTGGTACTGACAGAAAACTAAGATATTTCTCACGAATTCAAATATCTGCCAGTAAAATTGCACATTGGATTTTATTCACAATTTATAAGTTTTATTTTTTTTTGACGCGGAACCATAATTATTTTCTAAAAACTATGAACAAAATACGATTAAACGGACATTACCAACAAAACATTATTTTCCAGTGATTATTTGAAAACTGTATAACGCAGTGGAGAATACATGAAACGTATGCGAAACCGCTGACACACTATTAGTCTTATGATATATACATTCATATGTTTTTAGTAAAAAGTTATTTTAATATTACAAACAGACACTTCAATTGTATATTAGTGTAGATAACTAAAGGTGTTTGACAGTCGACTTCTTATTTATTCTGTTATACATATGTTCGAGTTAGTCACGACTGTAATCAAACGAATCGCGCTTGGCCCTAGTCTAAACGATTCGGGGTCGTGATTAACCCTGGAGGACCTGCGATTCGCAGTTGACCAAAATAATGTCTTATAGATCGACACTTACCTCTCGAGTAACGCCGGTGTCCTGCTTCACCTTCCGTAGCCCGTGTGTAGTAACCAGTGTATAGTGTGAATGTGTGAACTGAGTAATAGCTAGGAAGGCTTAACAATCAACAAACAATCAATTTAACGTTTAACGCTAATCACGAACAACTTTCACCTATAACAACGTGTATGCTCGCGTCAAGTTATTACCAAACTGAACTCTGCGAAAATTCTCGCGGGTACTACGATAGAATTCAAGTGCCCTTTTTTCAGTTATGATCAATAATTAACAACATAGTTAATTTTATCTTCTACAGAATTTAATAACACTACTAAATAAGTTTCTAAAAACTATAATTTAAAATAACTAGTTAGTGGAATGTAGCTAGAACGGGAACGGTTAAAAACGACCTGGTTATTCAAGTCACGGAGTCACTCGACGCGGGCCGGTCGGTAGCGGTCGACGCCATTTGTCACTCGAGCAATGCACATCCATCAATTACCGGCTAGATATCAACTGGAAGCTTCGAGATAAAACTACGCTTCCCATAAGCCTTTGTCTTCTTTATTCAATATTTCTCAATAGAGGTAAACGTGTAAAAGAAGGGTTATATAAAAGTCAAAATCTATCTATCTGTCTGTCTCCATTGAAGCGATTTACTATTTATTTCCTCATTTTTTTAAAGTCGTAGATATATTATCTGGTCAGGTTTTGTTATATCTTTTACTGAAGTCGACACAAAATTGTCCACCATTCTTGCAATATTTTAATTTTAAACCATTTTTCAGCTACTATGTAATAAGGTAAAATATTGAAGTAAAAAAAAAAAAATGTTAACTGTCATAATAATTAATAATGAACAAGAAAATATGTCGGTTCCTTCGAAGAAACTTATTCGCGTGCATTCCGTTTTAATGATATTAGGATTAATGGATCCATCGCAGGAGAATGTGTTTGCTTAATGATTAATAATGACCCGGCATCCTGCGCAGAGCCGGGGTCGAATGCATTAGTATAAATTACACACGTTATAGTTTTCTTTGTGTTATTAAAGGCCTATAATTATATATAAGTCTATAAGCGCTAAAGAGAAACTTTGAGGAGAGACTTCTTGACGTCCTTATAGTGTTCTGCGCCTTGTAGTATAATGGAGTGTTTGCTGATAAATTGTTCGACATAATGCCCACACCTTTCTACCATCGTATAGCTCGCCATTGGCAGGGAGTTCATTCTCATATCTTGAAGCTTAAATGGTCCTGGACAGTGCAATTTCAAAGGATTTCCTTTCACGAACGATCCAGATGTGGGCTGAGCTCCCCCGGCCGCCGTGTTTCTCAGGGAATAAAGTATGGGGTTCTACAATAGGGGCATACAATTTTTTTTAAAGAGTCGGTAACGCACATATCTCTGGTTTCACATGGTTCCGTAGCGTTGCTTTTATCGAAGCTAGAGCTAAAGCTGTTAAGAGAATAATTTTTAAAATTGACAGGACGCTCCGAATCCCTACTCTTGATATAATAACCATTGGTGGGTTACAGTGTCTACTTACCATCAAGAAAGATGTTCGTTTGCTATTTTAGGAGTATAAAAATAAATTTTTAATCTTATAAAGACGCGTTAGAACCTAACCACAAAGTCATGTATACGATTTTTATTATGAAAAAAAAAAACTGTCATACCTTTACATGGGTTTGGGTACATTCTTAATTATAAATAGTTTTATGTTTCTTAATGGATGGAACAACTCGAACTTCAATTTTTTTATACTTAAAGATCGGTCTAAAAATTCGATATTTCGGTGATAGTGTAGAGACCACATCAACATCTAACGGCACACTAGCGCGAGCCGCGGGCGCACGGGTTACATATATTTAATACCTCGTATGAGAGAAGTCCGTGTGTCCCGTCTCGCTCGCACTCTGCATGTTTCTGATTGACCACCGTAGTTACTGTAAGCCATACGACTTACGAGGGATCTTTTAGAATTTAAGTTTCACTATATGTCCTCAGAATTAATCAGAATCAGAATCATAATCAATTAATTAATCATATAAGAATCAGTTAATAAATAACTTTCAACGTGTACCACGACTTTCCCTTCAGTCATCCTTCAACTGGCAAGAAGCAACCAAAATAGAAATATATTCTTTAATTAACCGATGTCAGATCGCCATTCCTAATTGTGTAAAATATGTAACAAGTAATGAGCGAACGAAACAGTCAGTCATTAATAGCTTCAGCGAAACTTCTAAGGAAATGCGCCGTCGCATATCAAAGTATGCGTGATCGTCCCGAGCTATGTCAAGAATTGTGACGGTAGAGAACTGTGATTGAGTTCAAAACTACTTCGTGTCGCATATTATCGAATAATTTGTCGAACTTCGACAAGTTATGAAACAGTATACAGCGGTTCGTATTAGCTCAAGTATAAAGCAGTACTGGTTATTCAATTTCGGATGCTTTTACTGTTATTTAATCTATTGAAAACATTAAACCAAGTGACTTATATAATTCAACTAGCTTTGCTTCCGCGGAGGGGCCCGCGTTTTATATGTTCTTCACTGCGTTTTAATTTTTTTTTACACGGAATTCTAAAAAAATGTACTACTAAGATAAGTAAATATATTTCTTATAAGTTCAAGCACTTGCCCGTAAAACTGTGTATTGAATCGGATTTATAAATTTTTTCATGAGTTTTTTTTTTACGCGGAACCCTAATTATCTTTTAAAATAAAAATGACCCTAAGTTACACGGAGTAACTTCAGCTGTATACCAAAAAAGTCCCGTCAAAATCCGTAGAGCCGTACCGGAGATTACCCAGAATAAATAGACAGACAGACAAAATTAATTCTGACATTACAAACAGACACTTCAATTTTGTTTATTAGTATAGATATAATACATGTTTTAGAAAACTTTTTCTTTCGGTTAAAAGAATACGAGGGTAGCGTGTATTCGAAACAAATGTTTCCTTACTTAATAATAGCATTGTAACAAGTACTTCAGACTATATAATATATATACACCACCACCATGCCATAAATTAATTATTATAAAAACTAGGAGTTTTTGAATATGAGAAAAAATATACGAATTTTACCGTCGTGTTCAGACGTCCGTCAAACAAATCTGATGCATTAAAAAAAAAAAAGTAAACCATAGAGAAATAGCCAGCAATGTGTTTATTATTTTATAATTGCAAGAAAAATTAAAATCGGCCCAGTTTTAGTGAAGGAAACAGAGAGGAATACAAAGGATGATTTCGTCGATTTTGGATAGGGATAATCAGCCCGAACTGTATGATGAAGTATGATGAGCCGGATCAAGTATGTTTTCCCCGTATTTCAATCCACTGAATCAAAAACTGAAGGTTGATTAACCCGTTGAGCCGTTAGAGTTTTGAAAAATATGCGAAAACCCGAAAAAAATTGCAAAAAATCATGCAAAACCGAAGTTATGGAGATGAATAAAATATTGTGAATCCAGATCGAGTATCATTTTATGCATCATGTTCTACTGAATCTGAAGTAAATTTGGCCTATTAACCTCTTGAGCACTAACCTGGCGTCTACGCCAGCTTTCCATTGTTTTCATATTGGCTCATTTTTATGGGTAATTCGACATATTAAAATCTCAAAATTAAAAAAAAAATCTCAAACAACCAAAAAAATTATGAATGTTGCGGTTATAAATATGAAAAAAAGCCATCAATGAAAATACACCCACATATTTAAAAACATGTATGGTTCTTAGTGATTTTTTTTAAATATTGAAATATTTATGGGGCAATAAACTTCAGATTAAGTGGGACAAGATACATCAAAATTATACTCGATCAGGATCTCTAATTTTTTTTGTCTCGATAACTTTTTTTCGGTTCATCGCAAATTTTTCATATTTTGACAGTTCAACGGGCTAATTAATCTTCAGTTTCAGAGGATTGAAATATATAAAAATCATACTTGATCCGTGTCAACAAAACATTTTTCACCTCTGTAATTGCAGTTTTTCGCACTTTTTCGGCATTTGGGATTTTGCATTTCACTCAAATCGAGAGGGTGAGTAATCGGACCTCGAATTCGGATTCATCTGGTCGAAATACATGGTCGTAGAAGGCTAATGAACAAACAACTTTTATTTTGTCTGTCGGTGTAATTAAAAGCTCAAAAAGGGCTTCTTCGATTTCAATAAAATTTGATGTATGGGAAGCATGTTACGCATGTTAATAGATATTCTTTGTAAAATAAAAGAAAATTAGGACATCAGACATTCAATCAAGATAAGACATGTAGACGAAGTCGCGGGCGCCTGCTAAGCATAAATACTTATATTCATCAAACAATATTCAATGCATTATTGAGAAATATTACAGAATATTTTATAGAATAACACAGACTAATAATACAATGCAGACACATTTATTTACGATTAAAATTCACGGCACTACTCACTAAAGAACTTATTCATAAGACATACAGTACGTTTAGATAGATATTTTTACCTATTAGGATTTTATCTATTGTATCGTAATTGGACGTTGCATAGTCTTCAATATTTACTTAATTTATTTCTTCGGAAACTTAACATAGAGTTGGTTACCAACAGAGGCGTTTACGATTTATTTGAAGTCATAACTCACCCGAGTAAATAATAACCCGGCCGGAGTAATATTTACTCGAGTCATTACGAGCAGACTTAAACTTAACTGCGGTCGTGAGCTGAAACCGGACGGATAATCTCTATGTTTAACCTTAACACACCAGTGTAAACAGAAAGTACATGTGTTTCACTTTGGTATAACCTTAATATTATAAAAGGCGTCATCTAGGTCTGTCTGTCTCTTTGAAAGCCACCCCGTGTCGCCCCCATCCCAAATGCAGCGGACGGCCCCGGGGGGTTTTAGTGGGTATTTCCGGACTCTCGCCCAGGTGAGTCCCACACTGGCACGGAGCTCGTCACTCCGTGCCCCCTTATCTATTGTATTGGGGGATTTTTATCCCCTAAAAAAAAAAAAAAAAGGTCTGTCTGTCTCTCCGTTAATTAGCTTATTTACGAAGCAACGACGACTCTTTGGTAGCGGGCAGATACCGTGTCGATGTACGTAGGTTCCCATCTATCCTATTCTTGAACGGGGCAGAGCTTTTGGTGTATGTTGTAATAAAAACCATAACATAGTGGTAAGGCTTCTGGCTAGCTACTAGTCTTTAGTGTGAATATCAGTTACCAAGCCTCTATGGGACCGTTCCGGCAGTATGTTCAAGATAGTAAATAGGCTAAGACTAGAGGTGCAAAAAAAATAATCGTGTAAAAATGCACAGCTTAACCCTTTATTAAAAACTACGCTTTAAATAAATATACTCTTACAATACAAGATATTTGACATACGTTGTTGTCAGCGTTGTTACATTAAAATATTACTAATTTCAGATCAGTTTGTCATGTCAAAACTTCTGGCAGTCCATAAATAAAACAGTTGTCAACCCTCATATTCAGCATGCTAGTTAGCGTTAACGTTGCGAGTAAAAATATACCAACGTTATTTAAAACAATAGGCTTTACCAGCAACGTGTTTAAAGTATTCGGTTCTTTCCAATTTATCAACTAAGCATTTCAATTCCCCGCGAGTCGGTACCTCCTTCCCGAGTAATTCCATCATATGCTCCGAATCATTTACTAGCACTATGTAGCCGTTATCTATTTTTAATACTTCCAACGTGGAATATCGACCACAAATTTCCATAACATACTGCTCAATGCCGACTACTATCAGTGAATTGAAGATCATGAGTTCCGGTGCTGTTATTTTTAACTTCGCATCTCTCCAGTCGAAAGGTAAGTAGATATTTCTACAGCTCACCTTTTTAGCTTCTACGTAATCTTTAGTGGCGTGTGATATAACGACTTTAACACACGTTCCGCTTGTAATAGGTATGGTGTTATTGTTGACGTGATCAGCTTTCTCCAGGTGGTACAAATAGATCCAATCTCCGACGATTTCTTCAAGGTTATTTATGAAATTCGGGACCGTCGAATCGTCGCAACATAGCCCGTCATTTATTTCAATACACATAACAAATACTACGTAGACGGATAAACTTAGCATTTTCAATGGTAATTCTCCTAATATTAAATGTTTTTTTTCGTGTACATTGATTAGGTTAATCGATATTTATTAAGCGAATAACATATTTTTTTTAAACAATCTGATAAATGTCCTGAGATATTACAAATATTGACTCAAAGATGTAGAGAAATTTGTTGACATTTAATATGTATACCGTTGTTCGTGGAAACGTCATGTTACTTTTTTTTTTAAGATTTATTAAAGAGGTTACTACGTTGTTTATACATCTATACTAATAAATAAAATTGATGTGTCTGTTTGTATTATAATATCAAAATAACACATTTTATTAAATACGTACCTACATGTGAATATATATACGATACCTATACCAACAATAAAAATATTGAAATTACTTCGCGTAATTAAGGCTATAGATGTACCGATACGAAGGACCATGAAATTACATCGATGGATTTATCACCGATCCTGGGACTTCTCCTTATCAATTGTTCAGGCCCACCAAATAACCGTCCACTGTATACTTCGCCTTAGTTCGATTTACTGCTCTGTCTGCTGCGTCTTTATCACTTTTGAGCGACTGCTCTTAATCGTAGTATCTTTTACTATTGATAATTCGAAAATGCTAGCACACACGTTTTATACTTAGAATCACTCTGAAAACATGGCGGAATAGGATAAATGTTTCGTGGAGACCGTTGGCAAGAGAGAGTCGCGCCACCAAACGTCGAAGCCGGAACAACTGGGCACAGATTAAATGGTTATTACCTGAGCATAGGCTTCTTTTATTTTTAGAAAATAATTAGAGTTCCGCGTAAAAAAAAAAAACTCATAAAAAATTGCATTAATGGTCAGTTTTACTGGCCAGTTTTACAGGTATTTGAATTTGTTGGAAATATTTTAGTAAGTAACAGTAGTACAAAAAATAATGAAGTTTCAAATATTAAAAAAAAATAACACAAAGAATTGTGAAAATAAAACGATTCAATAGACAGCATCATCAAAGATTATTTTCCAATGATTATAATTTAAAAAGTTTTTAGCGTATGCACAGTCTGATCACTTAATGCCAGTTGAGATTGTCGTCGAAGCGTTTTTTTTTTCTCACGCGAAATATGTGAGTACATTTTTATTTTGAAACTTTACCATTGGATTGTTTTGTACTAACATGAAAACATTGTGTGCCGATTTCTAAGATATTTCCCCCAAACGAAGGTTAAACGTAATGGGCGAGCATTAACGTGAAAAATCTAGCGAACCCGCTACCCATTAATGTCTGTCCAGTGCACTTGTGCGCCCAAAAAGTGCCTTTTGAAGGATCCAATCGGCTCGAGTGTCTTTTAGCTGAGACCGGAATGGCGTTTAACAGTGCCGTGTGGATTCTTGTTGGGTGCATAAAATGTTTTCAATTCATACTTGCCGTGTGCTCGCGGCTGCGGCCGTGTTTCATATATTCTTTACTGCGTAATATAGTTTTTTTATACTAATAAAAACGCAACGATATTTCTCACAAATTCAAATACCTGCCAGTAAAAAATAAAATAAAAAAATGAATCGTACTTTATTCGCAGTTTCATGAGAGTTAATTTATTAGCTAATAAGAGCTAATTAATTATTTTCGAAAAATCTACTATCTATATCTTAATGGGCATTTTAAATTGCTCAAATTCTGTAAGCAAATATCTTCTTTTTAATAATAAAGAGTTTTTTTTTTTAAAGATTGATTTTAAAATTATCATTTATGAGACTTTAAAATGGAGCAGCATTCTATCGGCACGTTTCGATCGCCCACGGAAACGGTTCGTGGATTAATGGTTCTTGTTTAGTTGGAAAATGTTTGTCATCGGCCAGGTGGGCTCCTCTGATTTACCGGTGACAAACTTTGTAGCGGAATATTGTTTTATATGATATACGGACTCTTTCAAAATAATGTAGATTATGTACGAAGTTACTAGAGAAATTCTCGATATTCGCGTTAAAAAAAAAGTGTGAAAGTACGACGTTTTGACCTCAATCTTAATTGTGGTCGAGTGACCACGAGGTCCAGAATAGTGGGTTATGTTGGGGGGGATTTTGTGTTGGTTTTTTCTTCTTCTTTGTCTTCCTTCGGTCTCTTCAGGTATCCCTCCCCTTCCTACGTCTTGTCGACTAAGACAAGATGAGTGAAGGGGAGGGACCTATTTCCCTTAAAGCAGTGGCGGGTTTCTTCCCTTTTTCCCCTTTGCCCGCCACTGCTCTTTCCAACTCTTGCTCTTTCTTCTTATGGGGGCGGAAATATGTTCCGCCCCCTGGATGTTTGACCTTTGGTCATGCCTCTCCTCAAGAGGCGGGCTAAGTGGTGGAGGGGAATTATTCTCCTCCATCCCTACCGGGCCATTGCACTGACGCGGCCTGGTGGGTTCGCTGCAGAGGGCGACGCGGTGCTTGCGAAAGCCACCCCGTGTCGCCCCCATCCCAAATGCAGCGGACGGCCCCGGGGGGTTTTAGTGGGTATTTCCGGGCGCTTCACGCCCGGGTGAGTCCCACACTGGCACGGAGCTCGTCACTCCGTGCCCCCTTACCTATTGTATTGGGGGACTCCGGTCTCACTAATACAATAGGTAAGTGTAGTGCGTAAATGAATTTCCCCCCGTCAAAAAAAAAAAAAGGTCCAGAATAGTGAAGTAAAGTAATAAATAAGTAAAGTTAGTAATAATATTGGTAAATCTCAACCTTCTATTGGTATCTATAAAATAAATAAAATTAAAGCGTCTGTTTTTCACATGAAAATAACAATTACTTACTATTTAGTATCTTACTTAGCTTACTTATTACATACGATTTTTATAACATCATCACAATTTGTTTAAATTTAATCTCAAAAACGGTTGTACCGATTTTAACGGGTCTTTTTCTGGTAGATAGTTGAGGTTAAGGGCTGTGACATAGGATACTTTTATGTTTGGAAAATAATTAGGGTTACACGGAAAAAATTAAAACTAATAAAATAGTCCACAAAATCCGATTCTATGGTCAGTATTACCATAGATAAATCATTATTTTTGGTTTTACTCACAAGTATTTTATTCTTTGAGAAATATCTTCATTTTCTATTAGTACCATAATAATTTTGGATCTGTGTAAAAAATAAGGTCAATTTTTTTGCATCGATTATTTAAAAAGCTATGTTACGCTTTGAATGGAAAAATTGATACGTGGACAAAGCCGCGGGTATGGCTAATCCTTGTTATAGACAGTTTTTAAATATCCTTAAAGTATTTCGTAGGAAATTAAGAATCATTCAAATCAAGTAAATCACTAAATGACTGCTCATAAAAAAAAACTTCATCTAAATTTCCTCTCATTGTTTTTATATCGCAAAGGTGATGTGATGGGTACATGAAGTTGTATTTTATTTCGTTTCGTTTCATTCATTATACTATTAAATTATCTAAAATAAAACCTAGGTAGAGAATATATTTATGAGTTTTCTAAAAATCTTGCAAACTCTTCAGTAGATTTAAAGTTATAAGACAACTAACGGACAGAGACACGTTACCTTAACAAGAAAAATATACTATAATATTATATTTGTTTTTTAATGATTCTTCTTAAAATCTAATAGAGATTATAAAGTAAAGTTATTTAAAAAAAGAAATAACTAAATTAATAGACAAGAGAACACATGTAATGGGGTTCATACAAAGCGTGGAACGTAGGAAACTACGCGCACACGTACAGGTCCCGGACGCGTGAGCTGAATATAAACTGTGAAGGACAGAGCAGGAGTAAGGGGCTACGGGTGACCGACCCCCCATTAATATTTGTAGTGTTTCATTTACTAAATGTATTCACAGACGACTCTTTGCTTTAGTACAGACAGATTTCTGTTTTTTTTTAATAGTTCAATAAGTAATGCTATGAATGACGTAATGTAATTTTTTAAAGTGAGAGACTTGTCAAAACCTTATTCAAATCATGCCAAGAGATGATATAATACAGTAATATTAACCCACGAGCAATCCCTTTGATCAGTACTTATGTAGAACGGAGTTTAATATGCTTCGTTAAATAAAAGCTCCCAAAGGAAATAAAATAAACTGGTACATTTACAGAACGAAGGTTAACCTCAGATGCTATTAGGAGTAGATGTTCACACCGATTAAATGTGCCGAGATTATTAATTACCTGTGCCTACTTGTGTCTATCTGTGGTAAATATATTACAAACAAACAAATATTCATTTAATATCAACATATAAATCAATTATATTTTGACAACACACATAAGCATGCTTTAGTTCGGATATTCGCTAAATCAACCCGTGGTTCACTTATATCTTATACAAAGATGTTTCAGAATGTTCTAGAAATGCTCTGTTTACGTGAATTCTTTAATTGTTATATTGATTTGTTTAATGTATTTTCCTTCATTACTTTTTACTTTGTATTCTATTATTACTATTTTTTTTTTTTTTTCGGTAGTCTTTTATGCAGGTAATCGTAAGTAACGTGATTATTATCTGTTTTCTACGCAGTACATTGTAAGCGATAATAAATATAGAATTCTATTTTTTCTTCCTGCAAATAAGGGTCAATTGAGATGGGAAAAACCACTCTCGATAATTCCAAATACGACCCTGTAGCGTGCTAACAGTCTGTCGTAGGAAATAGGTGACGATTACTTGATTACTTGTAAGTTAGGAACGACCCTTATTCTTGGCTTAGGCTGTGACCATCGATGTCGTCGGTGGAAAGAAAAGAAAAATAAAACGATACGACAGAGTACGCCAACAATAAGATTCACGAAATGAGTTAGTAAGGGAGTTTTGTTGCGTGACTGGATTTCGTGTAAGCCCTAGCTAAGCATTTGAGTAACTTAATCTTGTAAGAGTCTGTTTTTTTTTTTCTGGACTTAGGATAATATGTTTGAAGCTTGCCTTAGTTGTGAAAAAGGTTTCTATGGCGAATGGTTAAAGTTTTAATATGTATTAGTGATGGTAAATCATATATGTATTTGTCATATATTAGGGCTATGCTTGGAGTTTCACTGCGTGATCGAATCAGGAATGAGGAAATCCGTAGAAGAACCAAAGTAACGGACTTAGTCCTAAAAATTGCTTAACTTAAGTGGCAGTGGGTTTTTTTTAGGTCCCTGCCATCCTGTAGCATGACTAGAGATCTTTTTACTACTTATTAATTTAATTAAGTTTTTCTTTATTCATTTGTTTTTTCATTTTTTCTAATGTGCTCTCTTTTTGTGCAATTTTTTTATTAGTTCTTTTGTTCGTTTGTTTGTTCTTTTGCCCCTTTACATAGTTATCTACTTATTCTAATACATTTATTTTGTCGAAAGACACGTCGTACAATTAGTTGAACTTTATAAAATTAATAATTACAAAAAATGTTAAAATTGAGAGAAGACATATACGAAGGGAGAAGAGACAGAATAGACAGAACAGTTACTTAGAATAATTAGACAGACAGATCTTATACTAGGACAACACTTATTCTAGGTCATTAATAATTTTTAGTAATAATAATGTCAGAATTTACTTGGCAGTGGGTTGGGCACGTTGCTCGTAAAAGCGATGCCCGTTGAGGCCAACGGGTTCTCGAATAGCAACCACATATCGGAAGACGTAGCGTGGGTAAGCGTCCCACAAAGTGGACCAACGACCTGGTGCAGGCCTCGAGAATCCGCTGGATGCGGGTGGCGCGAGACCGGTCGTTGTGGAGATCTTTGGGGGAGATCTATGTCCAGCAGTGGACGTCTATCGATTTAATGGATGGACGGATATCATATAAGAGTTTGAACATTATTCACCCTCACACTCAATTGGTGGTGAAAAGTTTTAGGGTATTACAAATATCACGTGAATATTTTGATTTATTATCTAAGGAGAAGGGAATTTGGTATCGAACCATTCAGTGTCAGCCTCCACCTATTCCCTGGTTTAAACAAGTCAACATGGACCGTAATTCTGTCGTTACAATGTTAAGGTTAAGGTCTGGTCACATTCCGTCAGGAAAGTTTGGATATCTCATGAAAACTACAGATTCTCTTTTATGTATCAAATGTAACAGGATTGATGATGTCCATCATTTCTTGATGGAATGTTCAATTAATTACAACAATAGGATAACACTTGTTACTAAGTTCAATATTAATATCTGGAATGTAGGTGCATACCACAGCATTCTGGCAGATCCAACATCAGAGTCTGCCAGAATGCTGTGCAATTCTTTTAAATTTAGTTAATAATTTATTAAAAATATTTTTTTCTAGTTGTATTTTAAAGTATTATATAAGAATCATAAGTATTGATGAATAGATTAAGATTAGTTACGATGGGACTGGCATGTCTTTTAAGACAAAAGTCCCTTAAAAAAATAAAGAGAGAAAAAAAAATATCACGTGTTTTTCTTTAGTGTAAATCATCATAACAATTTTCAGAAAATTATATTTAATTATGTATTTAATTCTAGAATTTCGTTGTTTTTCCAGGTTTTATTAAAGCCTCACGTGATAAATGGATAACGCCTAAGAATGATGATTCACTGATAATACGGTTAGATATCGCGTTAATTTATATGGCTTCGAATCCTGTAAGTCTGGAACTTTCGTTGAAGAAGAAAGAAATTATAGTATGATTGTAAGGTTTTTTTTTTATAATGTCCGTCTGATTAGCTACCATATCCATTTTTATACTGCAATAGTTGTGTAAACGCGGCTGCGCCCGCGTTTTATATATTTTTCACTGCGTGTTAATTTTTTATACGGTACTTTAATTATATTCCTTAAAAAAATTTAGTACTAAGATAGAGTAAAAACATTTATCATAAATTCAAGCTCTTGCCCGTAAAACTGTACGTCGATTCGGTATTTGTTCGAATTTTTATGAGTTTTAATATTTTGTACGCCGAACTCTATTTTAGAAAATGTAAAACTGACCTAAGTTACGTTGAGTAACTACAGCTATCTACGAAAAATATCTTCCGTCAAAATCCGTCAAGCCGTTCCGGAGATTACCCAGAATACATAGACAGACACACAAAAAATTGTATTTTTGGTATAGGCATCGTTTTGTTCATTCATATCTTTGTAGTAAAAAAAAAATAATAATTTTGACATTACAAACAGACACTCCAATTTTATTTATTAGTATATATAGACTCAGCGCTTTGGCCACAATCTCACCGTATGTTAATTGGTGATGTGCTTCAGGATGGTAAGCACATTAAGGCTAGAGGGACTGGCCACAGAGTACATTATATATCTGCATAGTACTGGCTGTCAAATGATGCTACCGAAACATATCTATTGGTGTTTGGCGATAAGTTTTCAAACTTGAGAGTGGTAATTAGCCAGACAGGCATTATTAGAAAGTGACCTACCACTATGCTTTGGTTTCTTCAAGATGTATTCCTCCACCCAAAGCTCAGAATCTTATTTAATATTTATCATATCTGACTAAGGTTTAGGTTTTGATTCTGGTTTTGTTAGGTTAGGCTTTATGTGGATCAGTGACGGGTTTCTTCACATTTCTCTTTGCCCGTCACTGTCTGTCTCATATTTCATATTTCATGGGGGGCAGGAAGTATATCCTACCTCCCTGGATGGACGACCAATCTTGGTCATGCCTCTTTCGGGAGGCGGGCGAAGAGGTGGGGTGGAGAAATATTCTCCCCCATCCCCAAATGGGCCATTGCACGGACGAGGCCTGGTGGGTTCGCTGCAGGGGGCGACGCGGTGCTTGCGAAAGCCACCCCGTGTCGCCCCCATCCCAAATGCAGCGGACGGCCCTGGGGGGTTTTAGTGGGTATTTCCGGGCGCTCCACGCCCGGGTGAGTCCCACACTGGCACGGAACTC
Organism: Samia ricini; assembly: GCA_014132275.2. NCBI lineage: Eukaryota > Metazoa > Arthropoda > Insecta > Lepidoptera > Saturniidae > Samia > Samia ricini. The sequence goes on along the minus strand of AP028170.1, from coordinate 30,957,713 downwards.
GTCCCTCCGTGCCCCCTTACCTATTGTATTGGGGGACTTCGGTCTCACTAATACAATGGGTAAGGGTAGTGCGTAAATGCATTTCCCCCGTCAAAAAAAAAAAAGAAAAAGGCTTTATGTGGATATGAATATCTATCGGCACGTCATTTTTTATTATTTATCTAATATAATTAAAAAAAAAATCATATGCGAGTAAAGCTTGTAATATATAAATCAACAGAAACCAAGAGTGGAAATCATCCGAAGGTTCGAAATTTACGAGCACTTAATATCCGTAGATTCTTTCACACAGTTACGAATATTGGTAGCTAAATTATTATTAAATAAATCTAATTATGATTATTTGTATGAAACAATTATAGTCTTGCTGTGTTTTATTAATGTAAATACTTTGTTATAGATTTGAAATATTTAGAATTAGGAACGGATTAAGGCAGCACGTGGCTTGTAGCATGCATGCCGAACGGGGTCTTCCAGATTTTTAAAGTTTCTTTAGCCCCGGTGTGATTTTCAAACTTGTTGAAAGAAAAAAGTGACATTAAAAAGAGACAAACATCATCTATATGATTTAACGTGCATGCGTTTGTAATGTTCACAAAATTTATTGATAATATCTGATGCCGACATTGCCTGAAAAATTGCCAAACTGAAGTGGTAATGAATGAATGGCCATATTGCTCATAGAGCCGATGTCCGATAGGGCCAACAGGTTCTTGAATGGCTGCCACGTACTGGAGTTTGTAGCGTGGGTAGGCCCCAACAAGGTGGACCGTTGATCTAGTGAAGGTCGCGGGATTCCGTTGGATGCGGGTGGTGCAAGGCCGGTCATCGTAGAGATCTTTGGGGGAGACCTATGTCCAACAGTGGACGTCTTTCGGTTGAATGGATAAAAGGATAGATACTCTCATAAATGATGTTCACAAAAATTTTGCCTAAACATTAAAAGGTCCCATGTTGAAAGACTTACTACTAGAAGCCTTTTAAGTAAAAATGTTCGGTTACACAATAAGTTCTCAAAGTATGCTACTATTTTATTGGACGAAAAGTTTCAAGGCATCATATCAAGCAAGTTTTAACTTTATTTAAGTTTATTATGATAAGTTCTATGATTATACGAATGATAGTGATTCCTGAGAATTGCTCCTCTTTCTGTGCATCCGGAGAAAACTATTTGTAAAAGTTGTTTAAATTATTTTATTTAAATGGGTCGATGGTTGTGTCGATTCTTTTCGAAGACTGGGTTGCTTTCAAACCGGTGATAGTGTTTTAACATTCATAAGTGCCATTCACAGGGCCTAAATTTCTAATAAAGTGAAATGAAAAAAACACTATATTTAATTTAAGCAGTTTAGAAGAGCCGACAATAAACTCGATCGGGTGGGTTGGTTAGGTGGATTTGAACCCGCGTCAAGCAACCCAGCAACACTATCCACTGCGCCATCGTTGCTTCACTGCTTTTGTACATTTGAATTTTAAAAATCGATTTCGAAAATTCGCGACGGTGTGACAGAAGGAAAACAAAAAACCGTACGCTGCTAACAAACGAGTAACATAACCGATATTATTATTATTAATGGCGTATCGAGACCCGGGCGACTTAACGAATATTTAATATATCGCTAACGTTTGATTTATGTCCTTACCACGATGTGTCATCGGCTTTTAGGAGAATGTTTCGTTTCCCTGACATCGTTACACTCGTTTTTTTTTTTCTGTAGAAAGACTTGTTGAAGCGATGAAAACACAATGGTTATAAGATCGGGCACTTCAGTTATAGACATCTATACTAATAAATAAAAATTTAAGTGTCCGTTTGTAATATCAACTTTTTACTAAATACATACGAATGTGTATACGACACCTATATCAAAAATATAATTATTAAAATTTTCTCACTGTTTTAATCTCCGGAACGGCAAGACCAATTTCGATGGGACTGTTTTTGGTAGATAGCTGAAGCGAATCCTTACTTAGTGTTCAGGCAACACCATGTAATCTGTGCCCGGTGGTTTTCGGTGTTTCGACGCTTGGTGGCGCCCCGCTCTCGCCAACGGTTTTTCAATCACGCGACACGGTCTCCTCGGAACATTTTACAATCAAATCGATTTGGCTATTATTTTGGCTTATTTTAAGCTCAAAACGTGTTCAACGTTTGTGCGTGCTTGGACATTAAAAGTAGCTATAGTGAAATTGGTTACGGAAAAGAGCGGCCGCTCAACATAAAGAAGACACAGTGGACGGAGCTGTGCATCATAGCAGGGCGAAGTATCTGCATCGGCACACCAGGTAAGTCGACACTGTTACTACTGGGTGCGGTTATTTGGTGAGCCAGAACAATTGATAAGGAGTAGGAAGCCCTAGGATCGGCGACAAAGCTATCGAATTAATTCAAGGTCCTTCGATTCGGTCATACAACCCCACTTAGTGTACTTTTATTTTTCGAAAATTACAAATGTCCAAAATTTCAGTCACGTTGTACTTGAATAGTCCCTTACGTCATTTTATATTATAAAAAATGTAATATTATATAATATAAAATTGCCATCACGAGAAGGTAACGACTAGGAATGCAGGATATTTGTCCTTACAATCTAAAAAGATAAACACGTATTCTTTTGTAAAAATACTACTTATTCCCGTGGCTACGCTTATATACAATGATTTACATTCTTTAGGTTTGTTCTATTATCTGCATTAAGTATATTCCTTAAACGTCAGTAATTTAAGTAAAGCTTTGCAAGAGGCTTCCTCTGGTGATGGTAATTTTTTATATCCGCATGACTCATTTCATATTTATTAAAATCAAAATCAAAATTTATTTATTCAATTTAGGCCCTAAGAAGGCGCTTATGAACGTCTAAAACACTACCACCGGTTCGGAAAACAACCCAGTCGAGAAGAGCCGGCAAGAAACTCGATCTGGTTCTTTTTTTTATAAATATAATATATATCTTTTTTTGTCATATAAAAAACTATACAAATCGTAGTCTTAATAATGTTAGTGGAAGCACAGAGATGTGGGTTATTCATCGTAAAGCTTGAGAGTATACCTATTATTTATTTAAACCGTGTAAATTGCTTGGTTGAATTATTTTCGACTTGTAAGCGGATAGATAAACTGAAAGAAAAAGAGACGATATCTTTTAATATCAAAGAATTCTAACGCAAACGTGGTAAGAATACATTCCTCTGGAAATAGAGCCGGTTCGAGACATAATATCTTGAAGCCACAATATTTCAAGCGGCTCCTTACCGAGTTACATCGTAACCGCTATAAAGGGCCATGAGACAGACGTGTGAATTCCATTCGCTAAACTATTTATTATGCTTTTAATAATTTTATGTACCTACATATACTTAATTAGGGCTTAATTTTTATAAATCTGTATTTGTATTATTATGTAAAGAGGTACGTAAAATTGATTTTTTTTTGTTTGTTGTATGGAGAAAAATTTATTTCGAAGTACGTAATATTATTTTATTTATTATTACGTAAAAATAAAAACTATGAATAATGTATGCCGTCCTGAGGCGAAGGTTACCAGATGGCTGGCTCCTTTGCCACATTGTATGGTAATTCTAGTACGCTGTGCAAGGTATTGGTCAGCCCTTTGATCATGAGATGTGTCAGCTAGATAGCTCGCGAGGACGAATAGGCTGTGAGCACTCCGACCACATCATCCTTGAGTATCGATCCCAAACGGCGCAAATATGCATCCTGCATACTGCAATGCATACTGCAAGGGCAGTATATTTTGATCACTTAAGATCCTCCCCTGAAGAAGCCGCGGCGCCGACCTTCAAAGATAACTGGAATATATGACGGTGCCCAAGTATCGACGCAAGTAGCATCCCATACTCAATACCGGAATCTTAACATATTTTATTTATTCGTATAGAATACGATTAGATTCAAATGCGACTATTATATTTTAGCAGTAGAGTAGTGTCTATTGCGATATATATAATATAGAACCTCGCGAATCTCTAAAGAACAAGTTTCAAGAATATGATATCTTAACTTTGCCCTCCCAATACATCTTCGAAAACTTAATGCATATTCGTAAAAACTTAGACAAGCTAGATCTAGTGAATGATCGTCATAATTTTAATATTAGAAGTAAAGACAAGTTGGCCGTCCCACGCTTTAGGTTAAGTAAGTGTGATAAAAGCTTTATAGGTAATAGTATTCGGTTTTACAATAAGATTCCAAGTAACATTACCGATTTACCTGACAATAAGTTCAAGTATTATGTCAAGCAAGTTTTAATCTCAAAAGGTTATTACAGGGTGGATCATTACGTGAACGATAGTGATGTCTGGAATTAACCCACATCTCTGTGCTTCCACTAACATTATTAAGACAACGATTGTATAGTTTTTTTTTTATATGACAAAAAAAAAATGTAATATTTAAAAAAAAAAAAAATAGAACCAGATCGAGTTTCTCGCCTGCGCTCTTCTCGACTGGGTTGTTTTCCGAACCGGTGGTAGTGTTTTAGACGTTCATAAGCGCCTTCTTAGGGCCTAAATTGAATAAATAAATTTTGATTTTTGAAAAATATAAATTTATAGAATGCCCCTAATCACTCGTATTCTCTACTTTTATGTTATTATCACAAAGGCATAATCCCAGTTACAATGAAATATTATGATAATGAGATGCACTTCATTTAAATTGAAATTAAATTAACAAGCAAGGAAGCGACCATTTCAGGGATGTCCAGTAATCACATGATGTTTTTTTTAGCAACTTTGTGACTCCGCTCCCCTTGGTGATACGTGGTTTTTAGAACAATATTATAACACAGCTATAACTTAATTTATTTCTGGTAAATTATATAAATAGTTACCTGGCAACGGCTAGTCAAGATCACGCGACACTTTTAAGTTTAGATATTTCGCATGTCACAAAAAATTAAATACACGCGTTACCTCACAGCACCCCTTTGCCCCTTGTGATGTTTTTCCAACTCCATCTCAAGACTCACATGATTAATGGACGATCCCTTAACGGAGTGATAAATTATAAAATCTTGAAATAATCTGTAAATAATTTCAGGTTGTTATAAAGTTACCTCCATGTTACATCATGAATTTTCCTTCAGTAAAAATAAGTTTAATATATATTTATATAAAACTAGCTGATGCCTGCGGCTCCGCCCGCGTTTCATATATTCTGTGCATATGACGTTTCATTTATAGCTAATTTAAAAAAAAAAAAACAAATGAATGAATAAAGTAAAATGTACAATAGAATTTGAAAAATATATAGCCTACGATTCTTACTACTTCTTACTACGATAGATCTGCGATTAATTCCGCGTCGAATGGTTGTGGTTTCATTATGATCGGTCCAAACTTTGTTTATATATATAGAAGACATGTAAATATCACACGTATATTTTATCACATTTCTTAATTATTTGTTAAATTTAATCTAAATTAACATACATACCTCATCAGAAAAATTTCACGACGTCACGTTTTGACCCGTAAATGTAGGAAGAAATTACATCCTTCCACCTGCTACGATCCTGATACACGTCATTCGCTTCTTCTACTCCTGTAAGCACTTACATACACGGTCTTCGATTACTGTTACTTTTGACTGCTGCCTTTCTTCAGAACCTCTTTGATCTGGTCGACATACATACGTTCGCTTAGGACGATCCTTACCGGAGAGCGTGGTTAGCCCGGTGGACTATTCCGCGTGTGTCATAGACGGTACGACTGAAAGGTTGGGTGGGGGTAACACATTTTTTTTGCCTCCCTTCGGGGGATGGGCGGAGAGGTGTGGGGGCAATTCCCCCCCCCCCCCATCCCCATTGAGCCATTGCACGGACGAGGCCCGGAGGGTTCGCCGCAGGGGGCGACGCGGAGGCATGCCTAGCAATCCCGTATCGCTCCCATCCCAAATACGGTGGACGGCCCCGGGGGGTTTTAGTGGGTATTTCCGGGCGCTTCACGCCCGGGCGAGTCCCACACTGGTGCGGAGACGTCCCTCCTCACCCCCTTACCCATTGCATTGTAAATGCATTTCCCCCCGAAAAAAAAAGGACGATCCTTACCAGCTCGCCCAGTCACCAATCACATCACAGTTAACACCTTGAATTTATACGGATTACATTTAAAATATAATACAATGTTGTAATTCACGAGCGAATGTTAAAATTAAATGAGAACTCATTTGGCAGATTAACAATAGTAATTGTTATAGTCTGTTTCAATTTAAATATTGTTTTATATACGTACGTATAATTAAACACTTCAATTAATTTAATTGATGCACGTACATTTGTTTTATATTATTATCGAGAGACAATAATATTAAATTAATATCGTTAACGTATTGAAAATTAATTTATTGTACTTACGTTTAAATTTTAAAATGTGTTTCAATTTTAATTGGATTGGATTTTATAAATTTTTTTTTAATTAAAAATGTTTTTCGTTTGTTTGTTTTGTTTAAGGGTGTGATAATTTATGTGACATTCTTCGTAATCACCAGACAACATGTGTGACGCGTTCCTATAGTGTAGTATTCGATGTGATTGACGACTCCGTGATACCATTGAGTGAGTGATAATTAACGAATACTGTTTAGGAACGCAATTGGATATCGTGCTATTATTTATTTATGGAGAATCGGTGCCAGAAATATACTTAAACTAAGCTTACTATATCCATCGTTGGTAGTAATACAATTTTAATATCAGGAAAGTTTTTGGATTTTCAAGAAAAACTAAATTTGTGAAAGATAGAAAAAATCAATTTCCGAGGTTGATTTGAACCTATTGATTTCAAAATTTAATTCCTTTTAGCGGTAAATAATTAAGATCTATATAATTTAATAAGATAAATGTTCTTCTTATAATTTTTTTTTTGTAATAGAATTTTGGTATTAATTAATTAGTATTAAATATAAAAAAATATTTTGCCGGCATCCATAGATCATTTTTTATAATAATTGTTATTTGTATTTATACAAACATTTATCAATTTGGTTTTTAATGAATATATATTCATATATATTTGTCTATAGTACTATGTGTTAATTTTTGCAAAAAGTCGGTTGCGAAAACGATTTGGAAATATCAAATTTATTTTATATCTGGGGGGGACTTTATTATTTTAATGTTATGTGCGTAAAACGGTTGAGTTTTTTATTCTACGTTATTTTATAGTTAGCAAATTTATTTTGTTAAGCAAATTAAGGTTTAAGCTTTATTACAAGGGACGCACATAAAAATTACCATTTTCTGTATATAACGAAGCAACGTTAGTGATGTCCCGTTAGAGTCAATGTCTGAAATCGATTATTCCGATTGCACATATGATTAAAATGTAATTTTATAAGTTTTTTTTAGTAATTTGATTTATTATTACTGTGGGTTAAACCTTGCAAATGAATTTTAAAATTGATTCGATGATGGCGGAGTTGGTAGTGCGGTCGAGTTACGCATAAATGGATGCGGATCCAGGTACAAATGGATTCAACTCTTATTTCTAATAATGCCCGTCTGGGTATCTACCACCCTCAAGTTTGAAAACCTGTTACCAGATACCAATAGGTGTGTTCCGGCAGGATCACTTGAGACCCAGTTCACCTATTAGAATCTCTACGCTTAGTGCATTTATCATCCTGGACCACATCGTCATTTAAGCTCAGGTGACATTCTTGTCAAAGCCTATACAGTGTTTTAGACGCATGCAACAATGTCACACGTCTCTCCCCCTTGTCAGCCACAGTAAGCAAAGCTCTTAAAAGTATATGCTGCCGGTGAGAAATTGGAGAAGTAGGTATTTCAGAAATCTATTACTATCGCGTTGCGCCCCAAAGAAAGAGCTATAAAACACGGATGCAACTCGGGCTGACTGTACCGTATGCAAAATAGTAGAAAACATCACTTCGTAGTAGCCTGTTCCCTCCTCCAAAAGTGAACCGATTTTCTTTTCTTTTTCTTTCAGTTATAGAATAAGAAGTACTTTGGCTATGCCTGTACGTTTTGCTTTTTTTGTTTTTTTTTTCATCCAATTATTTTGACGAACCTTTGAAAATTACGGTAAAACCGAGCATTTTTCATTTTCAAAGGCTCCTAGTGTCTATAATAACTAATTTATAGAAAAATCCAAACGTACGGGAATGGCGGTGGTGGATATGTTTTATTTGGTATAAAAATATTTATCATAATGCTATTATATAGGAAGGAAACAGGGAACCACGTTTGTATTAAGTAAACGCCGCTCGCGTACTTATAAACAAAAAAAACTTCAATATCGTAAACGATACTTACGTCTCACAATTCAGGTAATCAACAATTCCTATATCATCAAAAATAAGCAAATATCATTTGCTCTTGATTCATGCTTACGTATAACCTTAATAGCCCCTAGTCGTAGGTATATTTTATTTCATAAATTTTTTGAGATTAAAAAACATATCGTATGTTATATGTGAGCGATTTGAAAACGAAATCTCATTTTCGATTTAACTCTGTGCAGTCTAAAAGTCTTTATCGTGGGACTTCGAAAGTTTTAATATTGAAAATTGGAGTTTTAAAATAACTTTCCAAGCATACTTACTTTAAAATACTTTTAAATTTAAATTGAATAAGTTTTTTTTTCAATCATTTACGATAAATGAACTGGAATAACTATTATTTATAAATTCGAAAAGTATTGATAATTTCAAAGATAATATTATTAGAAGACGACTGCCTAACAAAATTAAACACCCACTAACGAAATCCCTACAAAGGCGGACTGCAACGGGGATCGAGGAGCAGGAATCCGCACACACTCCACGGTACCTCTCCGGCCGCGAGCCCTGACGTATGTCGTTGCCCAACTGAGGTGGTTCTTGACGCCGCTTCCGATACAGTGACGCTGACCATGCGCTGAGCATCACACGCACAACACAGCACACACAATCCTGCACACAACACGCAGGTACATAGTGCAATGTAGGGATTAGCTAGGATTAAAATTCCGCAGGAATTTTTACACACAGGTAACGGCCAAGCAGAGGTTTGTACCACTTTGGTAACCCTTGTGCTAACTACCAGCACTCACCCATAAAGTTCTGTGAAGCTGTAAAGGTCATTACGGTCAACAGCATTAGCTAAGTAAGAAAAAAAAGGATCGAGAAGCAGTGTTGTGTTGGCCGTCCTCGTGTGCGGACCTGGGTTTTCAAGTTTCTTATGCCTGAGCGTCATGCCTAATCGTGAAGCCAGAGAGTTGTGGAGTCATCGCGTCATCTTATGACTTATGATTGGTCCGTGTTATTATTTTCAAGTAATGTAACTTTGATGTATTTATTTGTATATTGTGAATTTCACTTCGTAGCTAAGAATATATCATATTTATTAAATTTTATAAATACTATGATATTTAAAAAAATATTCTATTTAATTTGATAGCATAAGTTAAACAAAGAAATTTGTTTATTAAACGAATTTCATTATTTATAAATAAGATGGTTCAGCGGTAATGTGTTTTGACACCACATAAACGGACGTAGGTCCGTATCTACATACCTTATTCTATGATCCTCAGCTTTTCAAAACATTGGTTATTTGTTACATGGAATAATCGATTTCAAATAATCGAATGATATTATATCTTTACCTGAATGTTTTAATACATCACTATGAACCTAAAAACTGTATGATTTAACCGCTGATTTATGTATATAATTAGAGGCGAGTTTTAATTTGGTGACGCGGCCGCGACGTCTGCGCTATTTGTTCATGAGAGTGCGGGGCGGAGTTGTGCGAATGGGGGAGGGGGGTGTCTTGCTGTAAAAATGTCAACTTGCTGTATTTATCGTTTCGAACGCGTACTAACGCGCGCGACTTTTTAAGGAAATTACCGTTCGGCAGGTGTTACACATTATTTTTATTTAGGTATTTTTTAGATTTATGAATATTATGTCGTTTAACTAGTGTGTTTACGTAACAGTAAATTTTACAAAATATTGACCTGCTCGCCTAAATAGCTCCCATTTTCGTTTTTTTTTAACTGAAAATGTTTTTAGACGTGTTGGGAGATTTTCGGTGGGGGAAAAATCTATGGGTTCGCGGCAAGACATGCTATAGTATGTCAAGTATAAACTGGCGTTCAAGTAGTCGCGCTTCAGATGTTTTTGTATAGCCGCATCTAAAATGAATAAATGCCCGAAAACGACAAACGAGTAGAAACAACCACTATATAATTATTCAGTTAGTTGTCGGAATAAGGACATGATAACCGTAGCCCGTGTGTTATTAATTTCACTTTTAAAAATGGTGCCTTAACATGTCTGTCTAGTTTTTTTTAAATTTGTAAGTAACTACACAGGGCATTTGCCGGATCTACAAATCGGTACATTTAACAATTCTTTATACTTGGTAGTATAAACTTACTTAATTTTTAGAACGAATTTTATTTGTAACGAGACTGGTAGAGTAATATTTAAAAATAAATCTTCATATTAAAAAAAAAAAATTGAAAACATTTTAATTTTTTATGAATATAAATTATATTATTATGTACAATTTAAAATAATCACCCGATTCAATTTTCAGTGAACGTAAGAAACAATGAGACATTTAGCCGCCATGATTGTTTATTTTAGCCAATAGGACTTGTTTATTTCACCACAATCAACACAACTCTTATTTATCCGTTACAATAATAATACGAATATTATGACTCAATTAAATTACAAAAATTATGGAATAGTTAACAATGTGCTTGGTGACAAACTTTGAAATTTGATAGTGGTTAAACTTTGAAACTTGATAGTGGTGGCTGGCCAGGTGACCATTAGATTTCCCGGTGGGTTCGCTGCAGGGGGCGACGCGGTGCCTGTGAAAGCCACCCCGTATCGCCCCCATCCCAATGCAGCGGACGGCCCCGGGGGGTTTTAGTGGGTATTTCCGGGCGACTCTCGCCTGGGTGAGTCCCACACTGGCACGGAGCTCGTCACTCCGTGCCCCCTTATCTATTGTATGTGGGGACTCTGATCCCTTAAATACAATAGATAAGGGTAGTGCGTAAATGCATTTCCCACCGTCAAAAAAAAAAAAAAAAAAAAAGAGGTGACCATTAGATTTGCCCTATCACCTTGCTATGGCTTCAATACGTTCAATACGCCATTTTCCTTCACTGAAAGCTCAGACTTATCTATACTAATAATAAAACTGAGGTTTAGTCTGTACATTTTTTTTTTTCGAAACTATGTTACATATGTCCATTGCAGCCGTTACGGATCTCAATACTGACATTTTTTTTGTCTGTACTAATTTATGTATTAATGTGTACTAATTTAACTAAAAAAAAACGGCTTGATCGATTTTGATGAAACTTTGTCAGTAGGAAGTATCAATTGATTAATAAGCAAGGAGTAATTAAGAGGATATGCGGTCGGCAAATAATTTGAAAAGTAGGTATTTCTGAAATCTATTGCTATCGCGTTGCGCCCAGAAGAAATAATTATACAACATGAAAGGGATAACTGCAGGTAGGGCTGATTTTATCGTATGCAAAATAGATGAAAACATCACTTCGTAGTTGTTTCCTCCTTCAAAACTGAACCAAATTTTCAGTTTTCTTTCAGTTACAGAATAAGAAAAACTTTGTTCAAGCTTCTACGTTTTTTTTTTGTTTTTATTTATCAAATTTGTTTGACGAACGTTTGAAAATGACTATAAAAATCGAGCATTTTTACATTTTCAAAGGCTTCTAGTATCTAAAATAACTAGTTTATGGAAAAAATCAACACGTACAGGCATGGCGGTGGTGGATATATATTATTTGTAAAAAAATATTTTCCATAATACCCAGGGAGGAAAGAGGGGGCTCTACGTTTATATGGAATAAATGCCGCTTGCATGCCCTCTTAATGTGCTATTAAAGGGTTTTAAAGTTATTTTTATTGTCTTTCATTTATATATCGTGCATCGATAAATAATAAATATAATTTTCAATGTCTGGGTATTCTCACGACATAGCTTAAGATAGACTTTTGGCTCCACTGAGTTTGTTAGTCGGAGCGAAACAATTGAAACTCGCATGAAAATATCTTTCGAATACTTCTCCACGAGAGTAACCGTTTCGTATAATGAATCCTTATTAAATTCTAAATTAAAGTTTTCAGAGATTTCGAATATTTTAATTCGTTGAGAGAGCTGAATAACACTTTATGTATTACTAGCTGTGCCCGCGACTTCGCTCGCGTGAAATTCACACATTTATATTTTTAATAGACATCTTCCCCGTCCCGTCCCGTGGGTTTGAAACCCGACCGCACTACCAACTAAGTCTTCTTCACTTTTTTTACGGGACCTATATAGATATAAATACAATTAAAATATTCTAAAGTTTCTTTGTAAAATACATACAATCAATTAATTGATATGTATGGAATAGATTTCATCATATTTACCGTGACTTACATTACGTAAAGTCGACGCAACGTGTTGTCTTCTTCAGCTTTTGTTAGTTGTTATCTCAACATTCACCCCTTATTTATATATATACAAAGTACCGTGTATTTATATATAAAAAAAGTGTGTATGTGTACTTATGTACGCACGTAAGAAGTCATACTTCTTTGACGTAAAAATAGAAAAAACTAAAACGTTGACAGCTAACTTCAGGGCATTGGTTTTTCGTGACGGATGCCCGCGCATCTTAAAAACTTACTCTAATCATTTAACACGCCAAAATAAGTTCAAAAAGAATTCAAAAATAATCACGAATATCTTGTCTTTATTTATAAGCGTACTAACGGACATGCAGATATTCGAGATATACAGTATACCTAAAATACGTAAGATTCTTTGTAGTGTTCGTTACGTAGGTGCTTTTGGACGTTCCTAGGCCTTTGTGTTCGCACAGTTTGATACCTATTGTTTGCTTTGACACTCGGGGTAAAGGTAAATGGCCTTGTTTATCACATATTATATCAGTGGGTCAACTATCAAAATTTAATGTCTCATCTATACTTATAATCGAAGGTTAACGAGACGAAAGCTCTACATTGAAGATATTTAAGAAAAGATGCGAGGCTTCAGAATCTACTACGGAAAACATTTCGATAGTTTAATTTTTTTTTGTCTGTCTTTTTATTAATTTCTTCGTCAATCATGCAAAAACAACTGAACCGAATTCGATGCAAGGATGCAAATTAATTGAATGCGGCTAGTAATTAATCTTATCACTACAGAAACTCTTTTTTTCTGTTGAAGAAAAATGATCATGGATATCTGGAGAGCAGACATGTTTTGTGGTACTGTAACCTATAAAAACTCCCATTGTGCCTCCTCGTCGCCCAATGTCAAGGGTGCCACGCTTTCCCATTCGTCCGTGACTCCTGATAAACGCTGTCCTTCGAAATAGGCCTGTCTATTGTAATTATTTATGTTTTTCTTTCTCTGACTTCCACCCGTCCCGAAACGCCGCCCTGCAATTTTTTAAAGAGGTTTTCATCCTCCCAATTTTATAACGTGGGTCTATTCTTTGCTACTTCTGAAATTCTGCATCCTTCTTGCATATTTTAACAACGAATTCACATCCGTCAGAATTAAGGTAAAAGTTTATTTATTTCTACTTATAAACACTTAGTGTAAGAAGCCGGAGTTAATACCTGAGGCATTCTCTGCCAGGCAACCTGTGCAAGTGGAGCAGACATAATAGTTAATAAGTGAAGTGAAGTTATTGAAAAGTGATAATAATTTAAAGCTAAATTACACACAAATTTTTCTGACAATTCTGACAAATAAATTATGTAAATAGTTAAAAAAATGAAAACAAACTTGATCTACTGTAGTATTCGTTTACCCAATGTAGCAGCGGTGACTTGGTATCTTTGCGTATCCTCGTCGAGGGATCGGTAGAGAGCTAATTTACATACACGCCCTGTATTGTGTTAATTGAATGGGTCCCATGTATATACAGAGGGGGGGGTTTTACGTTTTCCTTCACTATACTCGTGATTTATCTAACGGTATAATGTATTCAATTGGGTCAGTTCGTGATTTCGGTTCAATTAATTATGGTTTTTTTTTATTGTTAAGTGTTTTGCTGCATATTTTACACCAGTATTTCAAAATCAAAATCAAAAAAAATCTTTATTCAATTTAGACCCTAAGTGGGCGCTTATGAACGTTTAAAACACTACCATCGGTTCGGAAACCCAGACGAGAAGAGCCGGCAAGAAACTCGATCTGGTTCTTTTTTTCTTTTAAATATTATATAAAAAATTTTTAATATAATAAACTATACAAATCATACTCGTAACCTATGTTAGCGGCTGCGAGCAGAGATGTGGTTTAATTCCAGACATCACTATTGTTCACGTAATGATCCACCCTGTAATAACCTTTTGATATTCGCCTAGCGGTCCAAATTTGAGGGATTTTTTTCTACAACTTATCAATAGATATAAAACAAAACAAAAAAAAAAAAACACGATTGAAAAAACAAAGGATAGAAAAATGTCTTATTTATATGTGTGTATGAATTTATTTTCTTAAAAATTGATTAAAATACATCCCAAGTACTTAGGTGTAACTCGAGAAATAAGACTTTGTATTTGCCATTTTACAAATTTATAAGTTGGAGATATGCATTGTTACATCATGTGTCTAATAGTCAAAATCTATTCGGGTAAACCCAAGCGACCTCACAACGACATTAAATCGAGTAGTAAAGGTAACGAACATATCATTTATTACTGAAAAGGGTCAACGCCAAAATGTTATTAAAGTTTTAAATTGAAATCAGTAATCCTCAATCACTTGCTTTAAAAAAATCTCTAAGTCTATCAGTTTTTAAGAGTGAGCTCTCTAAAAAACTTTCAATGTGTCTAACCCAAAACTGTTCATTTTCGAGAAATCCCAGTTTTGCCTTCTTCTTCTTAGTTAATAGCAGTCTGCCATGCCATGTAAATAACGATATATTTTAAATCTTGTATACACGTTTTAAATATCTAGCAAAACGGTGACCCATCTTATCGGGACATTCCGTGGAGTTTTCGTGGCACCTCGAAATAAACATTTCACGTTATTATTATTTTCAATACACTTCACTGGTATCTATATCACGGAAAACGCTACTAAATTTACATAATATAAGGTAAAATATACGACGTCATTAATTAAAGACAATTGCTGCTACATTACAGATAGAGATCCCGCCAAAAACTCCGTCAACTTTAACGTGATATTACTATCATAAAAAGATACTCTGATCGCTATCTGAGGAGGCTCTTGTAACCATTGTCAGCGTGATACAGTGACATGCACGGCATGCACCAGCATCATATGCATCATACTGCAAGTATGTACTTGCACACTGCACACAAGGTTATTGTTAGGTTAGCGTAGATTCTTTAGCTCAGGTAGCAACTTAAGCCGAGGTTCGTACCATTTTGGTGCCCTTGCGCTGGCTACCATTTTAAGGCTGAGTGAATTTTTAGAAAGAAGATTACGTGCAGCTGAGATGCGAATGTTGAGATGGATGTGTGGGGTAACAAGAATGGACAGGATTAGGAATGAATATATTAGAGGAAGTTTGAAAGTGGCGCCAATAACAGACAAGTTAACAGGCGGTCGTTTATCCTGGTATGGACATGTGATGCGCAGGGAGAAAGAGAATGTTGTAAGAAAGGTATTGGATATGAATGTGGACGGTTACATGGGAAGGGGAAGACCAAAGAAAAGATGGATGGACTGTGTGAAAGATGATATGTTTAGAAAAGGAGCGAATGCGGAGATAACAACAAATAGAGAGGAATGGAAGAGGAAGACATGTTACGCCGACCTCAAATAAAAATGGGAAAAGGGTAGGGAGATGATGATGATGATGCCTAGAACACTCAGGTCATAATCCGGTGAAGCTGTGTCAAGGTCCTTCTAGTCAAGAAACTTAGTTAAATAAAATTCTAAAATTTCAATTGCTGTTTATTCTAATCGAAATTTATACTGATATTCAATCCCTATCGTCGAATTAATATTTATATTATAAAAAAAAAACAGGAATGTATAAATAGGGGTTTATTTATGATGTGTATGTAAAACAAAAATGAATTTCGCAATTACAAACTTCATAATGTCAACTTTTGTTTCGGGCTTTTTGTCATGTTTTTATATTCACATTAAGGTCGTTTTATTTGAATCTGTTTTAAGAATATCTATCAAATTGGAACTTTAATATTATGGAATTTGTAAAATTTATTAATATTAACTTTTGGGAAACCCCTTAAAAAAAATTTGCAATTTCATTACTAATATGCGTTTAGCGTATAAACAAGTTTGTATAATGTTTTGTTGGAAAATGTGAAAATTATTATTTCGATTTCTATGATTAATTTGTAAGTCATAGTTGTATACTGTAGCCATATTTTAGTATATATTTTGTTATATTACGATAGTATATGGAACGATATACGAAAATTATAGTAAAACTAAAAAACAAAATATTAACATCATAACAACTAAACTATCTCATATTTAAAAGATCTTAATAATCGTAAGAAACAGAGAATTTAATATCCAAGAAATTTATTTCATTTGAAAAATATTAGGATTTATATTGGATCGGTTTTTAAATGTAAAAGTTTAATTAGCGGTATAAAAAAGTGGGCAGTCACGGAGATGTTAAGCATCAAAGTTGTTAGTTGAATAGTGTACGCGTACGCACACACAATGAAGTCAATAAGTCATTCGTGTCGTTTGCCGCCACGACATGCTAGCCGCTGTAGCTGCCAAAGCGCACCAATTTATGTTTAACATTAAAAAAAATGATGTATTCTTTTTTTTGATCAATCCTTAATAAAAAAGGAATATGGAATGACAGAATTCGAAATTTTTATTTACCATTTTTTTATTAATTATTTAAGGAAACTCTTTAGTTTTATTGTTACTTTCGTGTGTATTGTTAGTATTTTGAATTTAAAACTCATGAAAGTGAGTTCGAAATAGGTTACTTTACATCATTGTTTTGTTTTCATCAATCACCTTATTTAAAGGAATGGACCAGAAATAAACTTTTAGGTAATGTATTCAAAATCAAAATCAAAATTTATTTATTGAATTTAGGCCCTAAGAAGGCGCTTATGAAAGTCTAAAACACTAGCACCGGTTCGGAAAAACAACCCAGTCGAGAAGAGCCGGCAAGAAACTCGATCTGGTTCTATTTTTTTTTATAAATATAACATTTTTTTTGTCATATAAAAACTATACAATCGTTGTCTTAATAATGTTAGTGGAAGCACAGAGATGTGGGTTAATTCCAGACATCAGTATCGTTCACGTAATGATCCACCCTGTAATAACATTTTGAGATTAAGACTTGCTTGACATAATACTTGAACTTATTGTCAGGTAAATCGGTAATGTTACTTGGGATCTTATTGTAAAACCGAATACTATTACCTATAAAGCTTTTATTAGACTTACTTAACCTAAAGCGTGGTTCCGGACAACTTGTCTTTACTTCTAATATTAAAATTATGACGATCATTCACTAGATCTAGCTTGTCTAAATTTTTACGAATATGCATTAAGTTATCGAAGATGTATTGTATATAAGAAGTTTTATATGCAGTTTTTGATATATTCTTATGAAATGATAGTTTCATGCTATTGCGATTATTAAAGCGAGCTTTTTTATAATAAGAATAAAACTATTGGTGTGTATGCGATGAACGTAAAGCGTGGCACGACGTTCGACCGAAAACTGTGTCGTGCGCGTTACTGCAAAACTCGGCTCTCAGGCATAACATGAAAAATTCATACCCGATGTCATAGATTATAAAAATATTATTATTGGTTAATGAGTATTATTATTATTATTGTTATGGTACATCAAATAGACGACATTGTATTTGATGGTACTCCAATGTACTCACGAAATTAAATAGTTTTTTTTTAAATAAGAATAAAATATATATGTCGTTTAATATATACTTTTAAGAAATATATTGTTTTAAAAATAGTGCGTTTAAAAATTATAAGTATTTAATCTAGAGTAACATCAGGTTTTATTTCCCTTCCAATATCGCCGTTGGAATGCGCTTTTCGTATACGTATGACTATGTCTTACATATACGTATGACGTACGACTATTTGTATTTTAATTAAATAGGTAAAGCTATTTAATTTTGATAACAAAAAACTAGCGACTTATTGGATGAAGAATACTTCGGGGCACCTCTGGCGTTTGTCTAAGACGTGCTTCGATGCCCATTTGGCAGGCTTCTGTACCATTCGCTAGTTCGATACGGTAACATTTTCATACACGCATTACAGTGCATTACACATCCCTTTTTTTTTTTTTTTTTTTCGAGGGGAATGCATTTACGCACTAGCTGTTCAGCCAGATCTTATAGGGACCCCCCCTTCCAGATCTGGTTGAAGCGCGTCTGAAGATGTGTGACAGTCTCTCGCACGTAAGTACGAGGGGCTGTCACACAGGATTAGTGTGGGACTCGCGGCGAGAAGCGCCGTTGACCACTACCCACTAAACCCCCCGGTACCTCCCGCCACCTAGTTGGAACAAACACGGGATCGGACTAGTGCATGCACCGCGAATGCTCCAGTGGCCGCCAAAAGATACAAACCTAAACACAACCGGGAGTGGGTAGAGAGTGTGCCCTCTCACCCCTACTCCCTGAGCACCCTCAACCCCCGGCATCTGTGGCGCGGACCCCCCCCTCATTGCAACCTGTTATAGACAACAGGGTGTAGCGAGAAAGGGGACTCGAGCTACAGCTGCCTAAAACTGTGCTGGCTGTACCCCAGCCAAACTCCCCCTCCTCCCCTCCGGCCTTGAGCCAGCTAGTCCCCTCCCCGCCCAATGGGGCGACCGCGCACAAGAAGAGGGGAAGCAGTATGCTCCGCCTATCTGGGCATTACACATCCCTGCATAATACATGAAAGTACATGGGCTCTGTAAGGGATCTTGATATCTTAAGTCTTCTTTAACCACCGTAGGTATGACGCGGTCTAAATTCTGCGGAATTGATATCTCAAGTAGCAGCTCAAGCCGAGGTCACTTCACCTTTTCACACATATTACTTTGGTGTCCTTGGTCTAGTTACCACTCTTTCATTTGAGCGCCTTAAGTGCTAGCCACAAAAATCCGATGAAGCTATCAATGTGTATCCGATCAACAAAATTTAGTCAGTTAAAAAAAAAACCTCTAAAAAGCATTAAATTTAAGAGTAATCTTTTGTGATCATACACTTTGAACTCGAGTCGAATTTAATTGAAATGTCCGTTCTGTATTTTAACAAAGGATTATTTGATCTATGCCAAAAAAGCGGGTAATAATAATGTGTGTGCACCCGCATCGTATATAACCAGTGGGATCGGGTAAATGTGGATTTACAGGGAACGCCTGAACCGGAGCCGCTGTAACAGCAATTCAAATAGATGTGTCCGTAATGTCTATTTTTGAAAATCTTATTCGTTTGAAACATAAACTTCAATTTAATACACCCTTATTATTTATTTATTAAATATCTAATTAAATCATTCCTATCTGTGTTAAAGTAAAAAGGTTTTAACTTGATGTGGTTATAGATACAGTGGATATAGAGAAAACACGTTGAGATGACATATTTATCAAAGAGAGCCGCCATCACCTCTTGAAGGCTTACAAAAAAGAAAAGAACGAAACGGAAAGTACAGAATAACGTTAATAAATAGTGTTACCACAACTAATAAAACAAAACTACATGTTGTTTTTTGTTCGGACAAAAATTTAAATTCTGGGCCCCAATTTGATTCGGATCTTTTTTGTTATGTTTCTTCTAAAATTGCGAAATTCATTAGATTTTATAACATTAAACAGTTTTTAATTTATATTAGAGGGAGTTTGAAAGTTGCGTCAATGGTAGAAAAGTTGAAAGGTTCTCGTTTGTCGTGGTATGGACATGTTATGAGAAGAGAGGAAGCGCATGTGGGTAAAATAGTAATGAATATGAATGTGGAAGGATGGAAAAGTAGAGGAAGGCCAAAGAAAGTGTGGATGGAGTGTGTAAGAAATGATATGAAAGAAAAAGAAGTGAATGAAGAGATGACGGCTGATAGGGACGTATGAAAGAAGAAAACATACTGCGCCGACCCCAAGTGAGTTGGGAATGGAGCATGAGAATGATGAAACAGTTTTTAACTATGTAGATAGTAATGTAAAGATTGTTTTATAGGTGTTTAATAATAGTTCTGATAGATTCTTTTACAAGGTATAGCTTCAGTGCTTTGACCACAATCTCACCTGATGCTAAGTGATAATGTGATCCAGGATGCTAAACACTCTAAGGCTACACCTATTGTTATTTGGCGACAGGTTTTCGAACTTAAGGATGGTAGCTATCCCTGTGGGCATTGTTAGAAAATACCGTACCACCACGCAAAAATGTATCCATAAAAAACTTAATTAATATGAAAAATTGCGACACATTTACGATAATTCACTAAAATTCTGTTATCCTTAAAAAAAGGTCCGAGTAAATTTACTCGACGGTTAATATCCACCAGTGGAGAGTTAAACGTAAATCGTTAAAGTAATTTAGCTTTATAAATGAAACTTTCTCCCGACGACGTAAATTAGTCGTAAATTAAAAAAGGGAATTCATAAGTAATAAAAAAATCTGAGAGGAGTTAAAAAAAAAAAAACAGAATCTTTCGCGTTATCTTGTGAAATTACTGAGGTTCTTAAGACGAGTTACGGGATCGGTTTGTCCTGTTAGGTATTTAAATAAGAAACCTTTTAGGGTTACCGGCTCTGGTGAAGATTATTTTCAATATTCATAGTTGATATTAAGGTGTTTACGTTTACATGATTATATACGGAAGAAGTGTAACTAGTGAGAGGTGATGGATAAAGTAACAAATAGTACAATAAGGGAATGGTTTTGGTGTGGTGGAGAATGTAGCGACAAAGATAGATGGGCACGAGAAAAGGATAGATGGACTAAAAGCTAACAGCTGTAGCGAGAACACTTAAATTAAAGTCTAGACTGAGAAATAAAAACGAAATGAAAACATGATTTTTTTTATATATCCGACGACAAGAATCAGCTTCAGTTCAAAATTTGATTTTTCGTTGAACAGCCGGATACGTAACAGTCCAATTTATCTGTTATTAATACCTAAATTTAAAGTTCAAACCTAACCAAGCCGCAAGGATTTTGGACTAGTCTACGAATAAATAGCCTTGTAAAAGAACCGAGGGTGTATTTTTTTTTACCTAGCTAATGTTGTTGACCGGGAGGGCCTTAACAGCTTCACCGAACTTTGGAGGCGAGTGCTGAAGGCGCTCAACCGCAAAATGTAATTAGCACAAGGGTTACCAAAATGGTACGAATCTCTGATTGGCCGTCACCTGAGTATACAAACTCTCTCGCGAATCGTCTCCTAGCTATTCCTACATTTTTTATTCTTAAATAATAAAAAAAAAGAAAAAAAAGGTTCCTTACAGGACCTATGTACCTGCGTGTTATGTGCAGGAATGTGTATGTGGTGTTGTGCGTGTAATGCTCAATGCATGGGCAGTGTCACTGTATCGCGCTGGCGGCGATGTCAAAAGCCTCCCAAGGGGGACCTGGAGAGTGTGCGGGAGCAAAATTAGCCGCTTGTCCCCGACGTCGGGAACGGCGGTTACGCGGGTGTGGGCGCTGACATGCATTTATTCGGGGTAAATGAGGAAAGATACTATTACTGCGAGTGATGGTATCGTCGCGGCTCGATATTATTTTACGTGGACGTCGTATACGTCGCCGCGTGCGGCCGGCACGTCGGACTGGCAAGTACGAGACGGCTCGTACGTTGAGGGTGTTCGGGTGTATCTCTGCGCGTTCGAAGAAGGCGCGACACTGGGTTTTCATGACGGACCTTTTTTTTTTTTTTTTTTTTTTGACGGGGGGAAATGCATTTACGCACTACCCTTATCTATTGTATTTGGAGGATCAAGGTCCTCCAAATACACTAGATAAGGGGGCACGGAGTGACGAGCTCCGTGCCAGTGTGGGACTCACCCGGGCGAGAGTCGCCCGGAAATACCCACTAAAACCCCCCGGGGCCGTCCGCTGCATTTGGGATGGGGGCGACACGGGGTGGCTTTCGCAAGCACCGCGTCGCCCCCTGCAGCGAACCCACCCGGCCCGTCAGTGCAATGGCCCGGTGGGGATGGAGGAGAAAAGTTCCCCTCCACCTCTTAGCCCGCCTCAGGAGAGGCAAGACATAAGTCCAACATCCAGGGGGCGGGATAAGTTCCCGCCCCCCGTAAAAAGAAGAAGAGGGAAGAGTTGGACAGAGCAGTGACGGGCAAAGGGACAAATGGGGAAGAAACCCGCCACTGCTTTAAGGGAAGTAGGTCCCTCTCCTTCACTCGTCTTGTCTTAGTCGACAAGACGTAGGAAGGAGAGGGATACCTGAAGAGAGACGAAAGAAGAGAAAGAATCGAAGAAAAAGGGGACAGAAGAAGGGTACAACTACCACACTCACAAACACACAACACAAACACCTTCCCACGGCAAACGCCACCAACCCTCCACGGCACACGCCACAACGCTGCCCCCCCCCCCGGGCACGCCTACATGCGGAAGAAGAAAAACTCCGCACGTACCGTGCCCACCGCCCCCTGGGCCTCTTGCGCCTCCGAGGATCCGCCCCAGGATCCTCTTCACGGGCCCTCTCGGCCGCCTCCTTCTGCAACATCACTTCCTCGCAGAAGGAGGTAACCACCCCCCAGACCTCCTCGCTGCCGACCATGGCGCTGATAACGGTCGGCAGCGAGAGGTCCGGCCCCACCGCCGCCACCACTGCACGACGCGGCTCTTCCCACGCGGCGCACTCCGCGAGGGTGTGGTGCGCCGTGTCCTCCGCCGCGTCGCAGTGGTGGCACCTTGGCAACGGCTCCCTCCTGGCTATTTTGTGCAGGTACCATCCGAAACAGCCATGTCCGGACAGCACCTGCACAAGCCTGAAGGTGAGGGAGCCGTGCCCCCTCCTCAACCACTCCCGGAGGACCGGGCGGATGGCGTCTACGGTAGGCCGTCCGTAGCGCACATCCACCAGGTCCTCCTCCCACCTCCTCATCTGCACCTCTCTCTCCTCCAGTCTGACCCTCCGCACCTCAGCTGGGTGCAAGCGGAACCCACCACCATCCCTCCTCGCTGCCGAGTGCCGGTACACGGCAGCGAGCACCTCCGCTTCTCGCTCCCACGGCAGGGAGCCGGCGAGCACACAGGCCGCCACCACGGACACCGTGCGATAACCGCGTATCGCTCTCAACGCCACCGTGCGCTGCACTGACTGCAGCACACGGATATTACGGGCGTTGAGAGCGTCCGCCCACACAGGTGCCCCGTAGACGGCCATGCTGCGCACGACCCCTGCGTGGAGCCGGCGGCACCTCTGGCCAGGCCCCCCCACGTTCGGGAGGTGCCGCCGCGGCACCGGCGATGCGCGGTCCAAGTCCCTTGAAGTGGGACTCGAACCGCCATCTACCGTCCAGGATAAGGCCCAGGTACTTCATCTGGGCCTTAACCCGGATCCGGTGCCCCCCCACCGAGATGCTCGCCCCAGGGGGCGGCCCATGCCGAGGCCCGTGGAACAGCAGGGCCTCGGTCTTTTCGGCCGCTACCCTGAGCCCGAGCATCTCGATGCGCTTGACCACCAGGGCGACCCCCATCGTGGCCAAGCGCTCCACCTCCTCCCACCTCCCCCCCGGGCTACGACCAAGGTGTCGTCCGCGTAGCATATGAGGTTACTATAAGGGAATGGTTTTGGTGTGGTGGAGAATGTAGCGACAAAGATAGATGGGCACGAGAAAAGGATAGATGGACTAAAAGCTAACAGCTGTAGCGAGAACACTTAAATTAAAGTCTAGACTGAGAAATAAAAACGAAATGAAAACATGATTTTTTTTTTTATATATCCGACGACAAGAATCAGCTTCAGTTCAAAATTTGATTTTTCGTTGAACAGCCGGATACGTAACAGTCCAATTTATCTGTTATTAATACCTAAATTTAAAGTTCAAACCTAACCAAGCCGCAAGGATTTTGGACTAGTCTACGAATAAATAGCCTTGTAAAAGAACCGAGGGTGTATTTTTTTTTACCTAGCTAATGTTGTTGACCGGGAGGGCCTTAACAGCTTCACCGAACTTTGGAGGCGAGTGCTGAAGGCGCTCAACCGCAAAATGTAATTAGCACAAGGGTTACCAAAATGGTACGAATCTCTGATTGGCCGTCACCTGAGTATACAAACTCTCTCGCGAATCGTCTCCAGCTATTCCTACATTTTTTATTCTTAAATAATAAAAAAAAAGAAAAAAAAGGTTCCTTACAGGACCTATGTACCTGCGTGTTATGTGCAGGAATGTGTATGTGGTGTTGTGCGTGTAATGCTCAATGCATGGGCAGTGTCACTGTATCGCGCTGGCGGCGATGTCAAAAGCCTCCCAAGGGGGACCTGGAGAGTGTGCGGGAGCAAAATTAGCCGCTTGTCCCCGACGTCGGGAACGGCGGTTACGCGGGTGTGGGCGCTGACATGCATTTATTCGGGGTAAATGAGGAAAGATACTATTACTGCGAGTGATGGTATCGTCGCGGCTCGATATTATTTTACGTGGACGTCGTATACGTCGCCGCGTGCGGCCGGCACGTCGGACTGGCAAGTACGAGACGGCTCGTACGTTGAGGGTGTTCGGGTGTATCTCTGCGCGTTCGAAGAAGGCGCGACACTGGGTTTTCATGACGGACCTAACGCAGGGCCGGGTGACATCCCTGTGTAAATCCACAGTTCTCTCGAACCATTGGGCACCTACAGCCTTCCTTACAAAGCGATTCTGAATCCTTTGTAAGACGTGCATCTGAGTTCTCTTAATATGACCGAAGACAGGTGATGATGGGTCTGACTACCACTTGTACAGGGTAATCTTGTGGCGGAGAGCCATTTTGCTTTTGCTGTTTTAGAGCGGGTAAAGTCGGCTTAGAACCATGGAGGTCTGGTGCTTGACTTTCTTAAGGTGGGCTTTGAAAGTCAGTCTGTCGTCTAACTGAACACCTAGGTACCTGACTTCGGAGCTATAACGGTTGACAGTACCTGCGTACTGGATGGGTCTAGGAGGATTTTCTCTAAGTTTCCAGCTTTTACTGAATAATAACGCGGTACTAAGAAATCGGGTTTATCGCGAGACGCCACTTGAAATACCAAGAGCTGAGATCGTCGACGGCTCTTTGGACGTGTTTTGGTAAGACTGCTTTCTTACGGAAAGCATAATAAATGACTGTGTCATCCGCGTATAGACCTAACTTAACTCTTCCGAGATCAGGGAGGTCCGCTAAGTAGAGGTTGAAGAGAACAGGTACCAGAATGGAACGTCGGGGGACTCTTGGGCGTAACGGGTGGGCTGTAGAGAGAGCGTTCTCTACTCTACAGCGGAAAACTACGATCGGTGAGGTAGTCGTGAATGATTCTAACTAGAGTGTCGGGGATATCTAACCTAGTGAGTTTGTAGACGAGGCTCGTGTGCCAGCTTGTCGAATGCTTTGGCCACGTCGAAGAAGACTGCGAGCGTGTGCGAGGGTGTATCTAACACCAAGAATTATCGGGTAAAATTTGTGTATCGCTTATCGTACATACTGCACTTATCTGCAGGTCCCGTTGGACGTTATACGAGATCTTCTTGGTGGCCACCGGTTACCACAACATAAACTTAAAGTTCTCTATTTTAGTCTATTATTATTAAGTAATATGCGGTAAGACGTCTGCGCGTAAGGAACGCAGGCGCACGGTAAGCGAGTGGTTGGCGACTATCAAATCACTCGAAAATCCGGCGTCAGAAAACTACCCCGAATTCATTGCATAGGCAAACTAAAAAATGAACAAAAAAAGTGCGGATTACCCACCCTTTTTTTTTTTTTTTTTTTTGACGGGGGGAAATGCATTTACGCACTACCCTTATCTATTGTATTTGGAGGATCAAAGTCCCCCAAATATAATAGATAAGGGGGGCACGGAGTGACGAGCTCCGTGCCAGTGTGGGACTCACCCGGGCGAGAGTCGCCCGGAAATACCCACTAAAACCCCCCGGGGCCGTCCGCTGCGGATTACCCACCCTACTTGGATTGTTCAAATATAAACAAAGTTATTATATTTCTAGAATATACAGCATAATATTTCAACTAAGCATGTTTTTTTTATCTTATGGAATTGGTATATTGTACACGCGGTTCGTGATTATGAATTTTGGCTGCATCCGGTTGCTTTGTGATGGTTACTTTGAATCCGAATTGTGTGGTGCGAATTATAGCGTTTTTAAAATACAGTGGAATCTCTTTAAGTCGGCCTTCAATGGAGACAAAAAAAAATCGTTACTGAAGATTTCGAAATTATACAAATTTTTTTGATCATTTCATAGAATAAGTAATCCTAGGTCTTTTGTATACTCTTGTTGTCTAAAGAACAACTACTCGGATCGTCGACAGAGGTAGTTACAGCCATAAGTAATAATTATAAATGATATAAAGTCAAATATGTTCGAGTAACAGTGATATATTTTGTTTTCTCAAGTTATGTAGAGAATATATGTACGGAAATAACTTGTAAGAACTGAGTTGTTGTAAGCCTGAGATATCGAGTAATGGACGTTTTAAGGCCTGAAAAAATGGGAACAAAAAATTTCTTCGAGTTTGAGAGTGTTTCGACTTATCGAAATTCGACTTAACAAGGTTCTGCTGTATAGATTTTCTATTATAATTGGTTTAAAACTACTATTAGCTTCTGATGTTGTGTGAATTGTAAACACGTCCTGTAAGTTGGACATACAGAGAATAAACGTGCCAGAGAAAAAGCACTGACGATAATTGCTAGGATCGGTTTTTAACTCACTAGTTAAAACCAACATACGATCGTACGAATAAAAGATAAATTACTAACAGTTTAGATCTTCAGCATTGAAGAAAAGAAGATGGAGTACATAATCTTCTTATGATAGATTATGGAGACGCCTAGAGCTGGCGCGGTAGGCCAAAATGGCAAGGCAAGCGTGGTGGATGCGGGAACAAGGAAGTCGTGCACTAACCTGTTCCTCAGCAGCAGCAAGCGCCTTCGACTTGTAGATCCGCTCGCAGCCGCCCGAAAGCTCTCTGGAATAACACACAAGGGCTTCCGACACCTCACACACTTCAGCCAACACTCGACGTCACCACAATATGCGGTATAGTTTATATTATAAGCGGAAAAGGGAATATAATCACCACGATTTAGTGGCGGCGCGGGCGCGGTTAGGATTACAAATATGTGTAGCGGGATTGCGAAATATACATAGTATTTCTATGCGTTGTATGCGCGGGCGCGGTCGACACAGAAGTGCACGACAGGGAAAGGGGGTGGGGGTTTTAGGAAGCCACACTAGGTGGCGTTACCAGATTATAAATTATCATAATAAAAAATAATAGATACAGGTATTGTTGCAGTTAGATTTACTGTGAATCCGTGGTCAAAATTGAATTAGATATTATGACAGATAGAGTGTGGTACCGGCTAAGAATTGTCCTACTCCATATTTTCTCGTGGGTATCGTAAAAGGTGACTAAGGGCGTAAAAAATACAAACCAGGAGATAGGCAGCAGTATTTTTTGAGAACTAAAAATCTACAAAACGTGGTGATTATGGTAATCCCCCCTTTATTATGGGAGATCATTATCCAGTAGTGGACGTCTTATGGTCGAATGGTACTGATAGAGTGGTATAAAGCGTACTTCATAAGTCTCACTCAGCTGCCAGTTAAAACTAGAAGTGTTAATTTCGACAGCATTCATGCAGCGTTTTTTGTTTCTTATCAGAATTGTCGATGGAGTGTGTAAGAAATGATATGAAAGAAAAAGGAGTGAATGAAGACATGACGGCTGATAGGGACGTATGGAAGAAGAAAACATACTGCGCCGACCCCAAGTGAGTTGGGAAACGGCAGGAGAATGATGATGATGATCAAAATTGTCTATTATTAAAAATGTTTTTTCTCTTCCTAGATAGTAACTATAGACTACTACAAGCAGAGTAGTCAAGTTGTAGCGCTGAACTATACTACAGTTGTTAGTGTTGTACTGCGTCCATTGATGTTGGATATTGGAAGTTGAAATCTATTTATCCTATTTTATTATTATTATCGTGATGAAAATATATCATAGAGTATTTTTTTAAACAAAACATCTGTTATCAAGAGCTAATGGATATATTCTGGTACTATCACTTGAGATTCAGTACATCAAGTCTTACCGTATTTACTAAATTGGGTTAAATAGCCATTTAACTAATTGGATGAGGAGATAAAAAGCGAAATGTTATTTAAAATGTGATAGAATTGAATACATCTTATGAATAATTAACATGTCGTTTAATACTACGGCGAATGTTCAACATACTAACTAATGTGTAGAAATCTTATACTATCTTATTAAATTTAAGTGATCAATTATTGTGTATATGTATATGTATATGTATATGTATATGTATATGTATATGTATATGTATATGTATATGTATATGTATATGTATATGTATATGTATATGTATATGTATATGTATATGTATATGTATATGTATATGTATATGTATATGCATATTTATATGTATATGTATTGTGTGTATGTATATGTAATTAGTTTTTGTGTAATTTCTAAGTTTTTTTTAAATTGCATTCAGATTTTTGTCTATACTAATAAATAAAATTGAAGTATTTGTTTATAATCTCAATTTTTTTTCCTGAATAGGAATGAATGTGTCTACGATAACTATACAAAAAATACCATTATTAAAAATGTTTATCTGTCTGTCTGTTTGTATTGGGTAATCTCCGGAGCGGCGGGACCGATTTTTGACCGGGCTTTTTTTTTTGTAGATAGCTGAAGTTACTTAGGGTAGCGGGTAGCTTAGGGTACTTTTAATTTTAGAAAACAGAGTGCCGCGTAAATAAAAATAAACCTCAAAAAAATTTGAATGTAATTCGATTCAATGCTGAGTTTTTCGGGAAAGTGCTATAATTTTATGAGAAATATTTTTACTTTATCTTAGTACTAAAATTTTTTTTAGGAAAATAATTAGGGTTCCGTATAAAAAAACTAAAACGCAGTGAAGAATACATATATGTAACGCGGGTGCAGCCGTTGGCCCACAGTTAGTATGTAAGATTTCTTATATGATTTAATTACATGACAACATATGGCTTGTTATATTTTTAAAACTGACATTTGAAATATAAGTATTTATTATATGTTTATATTACCTAACCAACAAGCGCTAGTAAATAACTTTAGAACAATGCGTTTAAAAAACCTACTTAATCGCTCAAATACCAATAAAAATTTGACGTAAACGTCAGGTTAGTGCTTAATCGGTTAACAAGTCCTTAAGATAGCGAACTAGACTCGAACACCCGTGTACTATTATTGAATACAAGCAGTTCTGATAAATGATTTTTTTTTTGACCTAGCTAATGCTGTTGAGCGGATGGGCCTTTACAGCTTCACCGAACTTTGGGGGCGAGTGCTGAAGGCACTCAGCCGCAATAAGGTGACTAGCTCAAGGGTTACCAAAGTGGTACGAACCTCGGCTTGGCCGTCACCTGAGTACTCAAGACTCACTCGCGAGTTGTATCCTAGCTATCCCTACATTTTTTATATTAATATAAGAAAAAAAGGTTCCTTACAGGACCTATGTACCTGCATGTTATGCATGAGTGTGTATGGAGTGTCGTGCGTGTAATTGCTCAATGCGTGGGCAGTGTTACTGTATCGCGCTGGCGGCGACGTCAAGAGCCTCCCCAGTTGGGGAACGAGACACGTCTTGGGTCGCCGCCTGAGGGGGACCCAGACTGATAAATGAAAAATTATCCAGTGTTATTTATACTGAGATCTGTGTTTCATATTATTGCTGGTAGTGAGACCGTACCCAATTATTTTGCTATGGCCGCTTACACACAGACGCGTTTGAGTCTCTGATTAAATAGTTGGAATTCTCTCTCTCTCTCTCTCTCGCTCTACACTGCCACTGTGAGTGTTTGTTGTGCTTTTGTTAACACATATTTTGTTAATTTTTAATCTATCTTCTATTTGCTATATAGCTGCAAGTCAATGCGGTTTATCAATCGTTGTTATTTAATACATATAGAGGTTTGAATGGAAATTGTTTCACGGTTATATTGATTATTCCGTTAATTATTTCCTTTATATTTATTTATTTACTAAAGACCACACAATCAAATTAAATAAATATTACTATCTAACTAATGAACTCAATAAAAATGGCTATGTGGTTAATTTATACGCGGTAGAAGTAGGAGCGAGAGGTTTACCAGCAAAATCTCTCTATAACCTTTTGAAGGACCTTGGCCTGTCGAGAACTGCAGTAAGTTCTATTTTAGAACGAGTGTCAAAGGCTGCACTAACAGGTTCCTACCAAATTTGGCTAGGCAGGGCGGGAAACTCGAGCAGTGAAGGTGAGCGTTGATGCGCATCTCAAAGGGGGCCTCCTTAAACCTACACCTAGGTCGCAAGTCCTGGGAACTGCTGAGTTTCTCCCTCTGCCACACGATGGACCCGGCACCTGCACGGTGAATCCATGGAATGCTAAGAAGTTTGTCTCTCTCTTGTGAAATATAAAAGGAAGTATAAGTTTTTGATTGTAGTGATAATTGGTCCGGATACGTGTAGAAGAGTGATGAAAGAAGATAGACGAAACAGATTTGCAAGGCGAAGGTGACTGGGCAAGCCGGAAAAGTTTAACCTTATTTTACATGGGGAAATGCAATGCAAACGCAACACACGACCCTCTGGTGCAGGGGCACGGAGAGGAGTGTGGGACCCATGTGATCGCCACGAACCATCAACAATAACCATTAAAACTCCATCCTTGCCGTCGCTACCGTCATATGGAGAGGACACGGCATCTGTGGACCGCGACTCATCCGACGGATGGTCTAGCAATGGTAAGCTCTTACTCAGCGAACAGGAACAGGCCTGGCGTAAGACAGTCTTTCACAGGGACTTAGCAGAGCAAAGGCCGCGGTAAATAATACCCGTAGACGAAGAGCGTGTGTGACAGTAGAAGAAGCGAAAGAAGTGTGAGTAAGAGTTAGAAGTATGTACTCACTGCTTACCCTTATGAGAGAGAGGCGTGATTTTATGTCTAAATGCACATGATAATTAATGCCGGGAAGTTATCTTGCCTTTTTGAGAATATCTTATGATTTGGAAACATTTTCATTAGTTCAAGCCGACGCTAATAGCAGTCTTAGGTTTGAATTAAGGAAGCGTTACTAATTTGGAGACCTTTTAATCAAGAAGCCGATTTAAAGGATGAACTCTATTTATAAGATCTAACACAACATAAAAGTTATCTATGTAAATCTGTTTTCTGAGAATATTTCTGAATAACTAGTACAAAATTGCAACTTTGAAAGTCGTCGACGGACAATATTTTTTAATTAAGACAGGGACTTTAATCTTTTACGGCTCAAACTTAAAGCTCTCTGAAGACACTGAATTGGGGGTAAACTTTAAATTACATCAAAACTTTAATATTATTTATTTGCTTTGTAATAATCCAATAAAACACCATAATAAATCTATTACGGTTTAAGTGATTTTTCATTGGTTAATTTTTATATAGATATTAAAATATTTTTATGTTTAAATGTTATAAAAGTTATTCTATCTGTCTCATTGGTCGTTAGTTGGCTTATATAATCAATAAATTTAAATATGAAAAAAATAATTGAATTTAAATATGGAACGCGAAGATTAAAAAAAAATACAATTTTTTTTACTAATTTTCGCGTTCCGTATTTAAATTCAATTATTTAACAACGGGTTTTCACGCGTTACCATTTATCAGGCATCATTGATGGACATTGTTAGTGGTGTGTGTTGTGACTATAATAAATATAAAGACCAAACGGAGGTAGTTCATAAAAATACCCCTCAACGCAACAAAAATGTAAAAAAATATATGGGAAAAAGTTATAATGGGGATTAATTGCTTAAGTTAGACATTATAATTACCACCATTGCTTTCCCATGCATTGTCTCATTTAAAAGACATATAAGATAAGCTAGTAAGGAACGTTAAGTAGGTCTGAATTAACATTTGCTGAACTCGAAACTCGATGCGCCTTAGCATGGCATTATGACGGGTTTTTTTTGGTGTTGGTATATGGTGTACACGACTGATGCTGCACGGACCGAAACACGGGCAGTAGCTAGTGCGCTTGGTGTGAGAATGAAATAAACAAATACGTTGAAATTATAAATCATAGCGCGCCTAAAGCCTAAACATGTCTAGTTGACAAAACGGGTGATTCCTGGGAATTTATGGTAACCCTTATTCGGCGGTTAGGCCGTGCGTACATGCACGAAGTGTTTTATATTTTACTTTTATTTGTGTGTGTATGTAGGTTTTATAAAAATATAGGCTCTATATAGGCGCTTTGATCACATTCTCAGATGATGTTAAGCGACGGTGAGACCTAAAATGTTAACACGCTAAGCCTAGAGATACTGGCTCTCGAGTGATACTTCTGGAAAATATTGGTGATAAGTCTTTAAACTCGAGGATGGTTTTATTTATATGACTAATGGTATTGACCGGAAGCGAGTTAAAAGCTTCACCGTAACTTGGTATAGCGCATAAGGCACTCAGCTGAAGCAAGTTTTTAGCGCAAGGACACCAAAGTGGTACGAACCTTGGTAAAAAAATTCACAGTATTTGCCCTAGCTAATTTCTGTGATTTCTTAAAAAAGGTCGCTTACAACAGCCATATGCAGTTGTGTGTATGCAATGTGATGTGTCTCACAGTACCATGGTAACTACGGCTACTGGAGCTTCCCCAGTTGCGGATTAAACCAAGCCTTACGCCGCTGCCGTAGGAGGATCCATGGTGTATGCGGGAGCAAAGGTAGCCGTTCGTCTCCGGCGGCGGGAACAGTCGAAGCTACTAAGAAACAAGGCGACAATAAGAGGAAGCTTTGCTTTATGGACCACGTGATCTCATAACGATTTTATCCTTCACGTCACACGTAATTTATCAGAGAAAATAATATAAGAATAATAAAGCATTTTATCTATTCAAATAGCATTTATACAGTGAAACCAAAAGACACGGTTCAGTTAAAAATAAAATACACATTGTGAACTCTACCTTATCGCTAAATCGACTTGACGCAGGATGAATATATTACAGTGGAGATAGTGTCGCAAAATGAAAGTATTATTTTATATTTGTATATATACGTATGTTTGTCTGTACCGCGGTCATGCGTCTGGCTAATGGAGTCTTAAATATCTGATTACGTTGAGAAGAGAATATGAAACAAGGGATCACACACTCCTATGACGTGATGGTTTAGCATAAAAAGGCACTACTAACCAACCACATTGCCAGAACCAAAAAAAAAATATAGATAAAGATAGACTTCATTTAAATGATAAATAGCGATAAGTTCGAAAGAAGGAATACGTTCTTTACTATAAATATATTCAATTTAAAACTAGCGAATTAAATCTATAATTATGATATAACTGTAAAGTGAGAAAATTAATGCGTTAAAAATATTCCAGAGAATTACGAGCGGCTTTAAACTCATAGACGGAATATTTGTCTATGAAAACTACCGAATGGATTATGATCCTCGGAATAATATATTATATGCTTTGAAAGCTAAAAAAAAAGAGACACGCATTTGTATAGAAATTAAATTAGAGCCTGGAAACTTTAAAATACCTTATTGTTTCCGTTGAGAATGAAGTATAATTATAATCACTAAATACATTTCTATGATTTCTCGAAAGTGAATAAAAGAGAGGATGGGTGTTTGTATGTAAATGGATCATATTTTTATACGTTTAGATTAATATTGAAGCTGCGAATATATAGGTTCCTACAGTTTACTCAAAGCCTCCATTTCCATACATCCATACAACCATAAGACGTCCACTGTTGGACATAGTGTCTCTCCCAATGAAGGTTCATTGCCATAATCGCCACGCTTGGCAGGAGGGCTGGTGATCGCAGTAGGTGTATGTAATACTCAGAGGATGTTTGCTGCCCATTCTCTGGTTTTTATCCCTTACTCGCTTTTTACAACACCCGCGGAAAGATATGGGGTGTTACTATTCTCCTTTTATAAACAGATAATTTCACGCGGACGGAGTCTCGGGTATAACTAGAGTAGAATAAAAGCTAGTTATTCTTCGGTCTTTTTTTTAAGACCACCAGATACTTTATCGGTGCCTTTCAAAATGATGATGCCGTAGTTCAGTTCGAAATTTCTTGTCGAACTTAGTTATTAAGTTTTTCTTTGATAATCATAGCATATGGAATCCATTTTAATTTCGATGTGACGGAAAACAAATTTTCTGTATGTCTGCTTATGCGTTTGTAGCTGGAGGCGCTTTGAATACGTAGAATACGTTTGAATAGATTTAGATCATTTTTTTTTCCAACATTTTTTTTTTATTATGTGTATGTTGTAAGATTTTAAGCAATGTTGGTTCCGTTGATATGTGGTTTGATTCTGCATCCAATGAGATTGGATAAATTGGTATCCAATTTTATAATGAAACTGGAGCTTTTGGTGAAAGAAAATATCGTGAGGAAACCATAGCATGGTGGTTAGGCATTTACTAATAATCCCCGCCCAGGGTAGTTACCACCCTCAAGTCTGCAATTCTGTGACCAAGCATCAATAGCCTGACGCCAAATACCAATAGGTGCGTTCTAGCAGCATCACTTGAAAGCCAGTACCTCTAGACTTAGTGTGTTTACAATCCTGGAGCATATCGTCACTTAACATCAGCTGTAATTGAGGTCAAAACACTGAACATATAAAGTATAAAAATCTAAATTTTAGATAAATATTTGGCTAGGTGGCTAGGCATTCAACCGAAAGACGTCCACTGCTGGACATAGGTCTCCCCTAAAGATCTCCACGACGACCGGTCTTGCGCCGCCCGCATCCAGTAGATTCCCGTGACCTTCACCAGGTCGTCGGTCCACCTTATGGTGTGCCTACCCACGCTAGGTCCTCTAGTACGTGGCAGCCATTCGAGAAACCGTTGGCCTCATCGGGCATCGGTTCTACGAGCAATGTGGCCAGCCCATTACCACTTCAGTTTAGTATAAAAAAAATATAAATAATACTGTAAAGAAATAGAAGTTATTATGTGCGAGGGTAGTCGCGGGTATAACTTGTATAAAAAGAGAAATAACTTCCGATTAAATGATACATGTGTAATCTAACCTTAATTGCTTATCAGTTAGTTCATGAAGCGACCACCACTAGGGATGGCATATAGAACCAATACCGATGTCTGTCGGTATATGCTTCAGTATTAATCTAGATTTAGTGGCCCGTTGATTGAACCCTAATCTGATTGAACTGGTAGTTAGTTTCGGATTCTACTACATCTATAATGAGATATTCGATACTTAAAATGATGAAACTTGAAGCAATTATTTTTGTTTTAATGGGTTGATGAGAATTTATTGATGGTCTACACCTGTCTAGCTGGATCTGAATATACACTTGGTAATCCACATTTAGATTAAATGTTTAGTGACATATTACTGTCTCTCTCGAACGTAAATTTTCCTTTCATTGTTTTTGGTATAAACATGAGATAGTGTATTCACGCTGTAATAATATGAACAATGTCAATAAAGCAAGACCTCTGAGATCCCAATTCTTACTTATCAAATCAAAATCAAAAAATTCTTTATTCAATTCAGACACTAAGAAGGCGCTTATGAACGTCAAAACACTACCACCGATTTGGAAAATAACCCAGTCGAGAAGAGCCGGCAAGTAATTCAATCTGGTTACTTTTTTATATATATACACTAGCTAGTGCCCGCGGCTCCACCCGCGCTTCATATGTTCTGTGCATATGACGTTTCATTTATAGCTAATTAAAAAAAAAAAACAAAAATTTAAAAAAAGTTTAGAGTATTTTGTTTTTATTAGCGGAAAAAATGTATATAAGCGTAATGAAGTGGAAAATGTACAAAAGAGTAAATCGGAAAAAAAAATGAGAGAGGATCGGTGGAATCCAAAAAATACTTGTCTACGAAAAATACTGCGTTGAAAGATATTAGTTCTAACCCGATATGTTCAGTAGTTTTGAGGTGATGGTGCGTCAAAGGAACCCCATTTTCCTTTAATTCATTACAAGGATAAATGCCTGTCTTTTGTTTTATGGGAGCAAATAAATTAATAAATAAACGAATTGAGAAAACATGACAAAGGGCTCATAGAATTTGAAGAATATATAGCCTATAACCATCTACGATTAATTCCGCGTCGAATGGTTGTGGTTTCACGCTGATCGGTCCAGTAGTTTTCGAGTTTACCTAGGACAAAGAAAACAAACTTTGCTTATACATAAAATATATATATATATATATATGAATTGTTTTTATTTAATAACTATACAAATAACAATTACTACTATTGTTACCGGAAGCACAGGGAGGTACGTCAATTCCAGACATCAAATGACAACTTGACAAAGACAACTTAAAACACAACTGTTAACGCCATCTATTATCGTATATATTCTCTTCTTATTCTAAGTTATTTCTTGTCTATATTATCTATACGCCCCCGCTCTATTTAGTCTATGTATTCATTATCCCTTCCTCTTCCTATTCAAAAACGGAACGCCAACACGCAACCGCCGCCGCTGTCTCTCATATGTATAAAAGTGCACATTAGTTATTAATTAATTATATAGAACATTCATAAAGTGAAGTGAGGTGGAAAATAATATCTGAACCAGCTTAATCGAAGGCTAATAATAAAGGTAAGTTCCGTTTGCTCCTTTCAACATCATACTTTCTAGATATTTCCACACCAACAACTCTACACTTCGAAGATCTCATTTTCCCGTTCCTCTTAAACGAGATTATTCATAATGCAACATCATTTACAAACTTTTAAATAATAAAAAAAAACATACATACGTTTACATGGACTAGAAAGAATAGAAACGGATAAATTCTTATTATGTGAGAACGTTAAAAATTTTAAATTGCATTTAACACCGTATCCGAACATCTTTAACAAAGCGGTTAACTCATTTAAACCGGGCAACTTACATCCGGTTTAAGGTTTAAACTGGTAGAAAATTATTGCTTCGAGTATATCTCATTGAACATTTTATTCGGTAGATTCTCTGAAACTCCTAAATGCTAATTAGAGCCAGAGAGTTCTCATTTTCTAAAAAAAATATGATTTTAATTTATTATCATAGTATTCTAATGTTTTATCGTATTATAAACAAACATTTGCTATTAAATATAATTGATTTATATGTGTCGTTTATTTTAAAATTCCATAATTATTGGAAAATGATTAGAGTTCCATGTAAATGAGAGAGAATGAGATGAATACACTACGGAGGAAGTAGAAAAAAGAGAGAGAGAGAGAATCATCGAGATTTTTTTCATAACTTAAAGTAGTATTTTAATAAAGATAAATTTCTGTCGATTGAATATTAAAAAAAACACAAAGAGAAAATGTAGGATAGAGAA
Organism: Samia ricini; assembly: GCA_014132275.2. Classification (NCBI taxonomy): domain Eukaryota; kingdom Metazoa; phylum Arthropoda; class Insecta; order Lepidoptera; family Saturniidae; genus Samia; species Samia ricini. The sequence goes on along the minus strand of AP028170.1, from coordinate 30,920,120 downwards.
ACTATATAGAAAAGCATTCCATCTCATTTTCTCACAGCTTAAACAATATACATACATACATATGCTCACGCCTGTATCCCCGAAGGGTTAGGCAGAGGTGAAGTAGCGAACTACACCACCCACACTTCGCCGAGCTTAGTTCCGTCCCAGATGTGACAGGGGGCGAGCCTGTCGCCATATCGGGCACAAATTCCAAACTCCGGGATGATACTGAGTAGAAAAAACCCAATATCACTTGACCCGACCCGGGGATCGAACCCGAGACCTCAGAACGGCAGTCGTATGTAATACAACTGCGCTACCGAGGCAGTTCAATATAGTTATCTCTATTTCGTTACACATTTTCGTTTCATAAAATCCAATTCACACCGTCCCATAAAAAGTTTCACTTCAAAAATAAAACTCATGAAATTGTAAATAAAATACGATTCAATAGATAGCACCATTAAAACATTATTTTGTAATAATTATTTTAAAACTATGTTACGCATTAAAGTATACATGAAACGCGGGTGGAGCCGCGGCCATACAGCTAGTTTATAATAACAGTGAAGTGAGTATCGTGAGTATTCTAAAATGTAATTACAAGGAGATTGTTTACTTTTACAATGGACATAAATTTATTTTCTCTGTGTTAACCATTCAGTCAACGTAGAAAACGTTATGGATACGTTATAAAAATACAATTAAACGAAGTTTTTCTACTGACTTCCGTAGCAGAACCGATATGATCAGATAAATTCCGGAAGTTAGTAATATCCGGGTTACCTATTGACTTCCGTTACCATTGATGCCGGATGTCAATAGTACTAACTGGAAATCGGATATACTCGTATTCACATTCATACTACAGGAAGTTAAAAGAAATATTGGTAAAAGTTGAGAATACATTTAATCATAAATATTTCGTATTGAACAGCTTCTTAGTTTATGTTATTTGATTTCGATTGATTATATTATTTCCTGTGCTTTATTAAAATTGATATGTTCACTTTAAATAAATATTGTTTCAGTAGCGCTAAAACTTGTTGATTTCATTCATAATTTTTATAATAAAAATATTGAGCAATCTACCATAAAATATAAGAGATTTAAATTGATTTTTATCAAACTTTATTTTTTTGATAATATGTAAGGTTAATAGTGGCTCTGTTAGTAGGAAATTCGATTTTGATTGTCGACGGTTATATAAAATGGCGCGCGGAACGCTTAGCAGCACGTCAGTTAGAACCGAGCTAAGAAAGGAGTTTCGTAGTCTATAAAATAACATTAACAATGAAGCGTATTTGTTTGAAAAATGGTAAAAAAAGAGTTCACAATAATGAACAGTTCCAGAGTCAAAATAGTAGTTTAAAGACTAGATAGTTGTTAAAACATCCCTCGTACCATAATTCATGCGTTCGACAGACGTAAAAACAGATCTACGGTCGCTTAACATCATTCCGCACGGTTCTGTCGTAAATTTTATCACCACTTGCCAAATCGTGGCATCCATTGTGAATGTGTCGTAAAAAATTTTATGCGCATCGGGGGCTTCGCAGAGGTGTGTGCTTATTTCGTTAATTTTTAGATTGTATGTTTCTTATCGTAGCACTCTGGTCCGTGTGGTGGCGGCTAAGAATAATACCCCATATCTTCCCGTGAGTGTCCTAATAGACTACTAAGAGATAAACTAGATAAGAGATAAATAAGAGATTACGGCTGGTGCAAGACCGGTCACTGGGGAGACACATGTCCTAAGTTTCTTGGACTGGACGGACGGATGGACTTCTGGTAAGCACGGTATAGCCCAGAAGCAGCATCAAAAAGTCAACAATCCATCGTCAGTTACCGCTGTCATGCTGCTTCCAAAGCCTAGATATACAATGACTAATCTTTAAACGTGGAAAGTTGATCCGAGGCTCTATGCAAGGTGTTACGTACGGTTTTTTTTTAATATGGACTCAGTAAAATAACTGTATTTTTTTACATTGTGCAGACGCAATTTTTTGATCACAATTATACCAGATGTTGAGTGATGATGTGGTTCAGAGTGGTAAACATACTAAGCCTAAATGCACTGGTTCTCAAGTGATGCTACCGGTACACACCTATCGGTATTTGGCGACAGGTTTTCAAACTTGAGGGTGGTAGCTACCCAGGCGTCCTATTCCGGACCCGTTCCGGTTAAACTCCGGAACGGCGGGACTGATTTCGACAGGACTTTTCTGACAGATAATAGTTGAAGTTACTCCGCGTAACTTAGGCTACTTTTAGTTTTCGAAAATAGTTAGAGTTCGGTGTAAAAAAATTAAACCCATGAAATTGTAAAAACACCATTAAACCATTCAGTGGTTAGTTTTGATGGCAAGTGCATGAATTTGTATTACCCACAGCCGTAAACAGGACACTCTATCACTAATCAGCTATGAGTCATAAATGAAGATGCATGCTTTGAGTGACATCTTCACGATCTCAACCTCCGATCGTATTTCGCGTTTGGGATCGTATGCGTCTCGGTTTGTTCGCTTATAACTTGAGTTTTGCTCGACTGTATTGGACGCCATTCTCGCTATTGTATAGGATATTTATTCTTCGCTCGAATATTATTTTTACTCATACTTTACCATTTTTTCAAACGAGTCATCAGAAAGGTATGACATGGCTTTTTAAAAATTAACACCCCAGCCAGTACTATGATAAACATAAATCAAACTATAACGTTATATGAATTTCTATAGATACTCTATTTTGTTGCCCACTTGGTTCGGGTAATTCAAGCTGTGTGTAAATAGGGTTCAGCCGAATATTATTGCGATGGAGCAGAATAATGTTTTCACGTTAAGATGTTACCGTACATTGTTATATATATTTATGGAAAATTATGCAAATAAATTAAAGATACAAACAGGATAATTGTATTAAAAAATTCCAAGTATATATTTGAGTTTAAGAGTCGAGTCAGTGATATAGAAGTTAAGGAGAAACAGCAAGGTATTTTCATGTGGAGGTATGAAAGTTAAGAAATCAAGAGTCTTAAGTATGTAGGGTAAAAGAGATATGAATGAATCATGAGAAGAATGTTATAAGTAGGTACATATATAAGCTGTAAATGATTGTTTCTGCCGACGCGGCGATTACATCAGTGTTGACTTTTGAATCGAGTTCACAGAGCAATAATGTTATGCGTAGATTTCTGAAGAATCGTAATTCGACATTTGAATGTTTTTCTTAAGATTTAGCCTATATATACCATGAAACAAGGTTTTGGGGAAAACTTAGAAAATATTGATTGTTTTTACAAAATATAAATGAATTTGAAAAACACATCAAAATCCGTCGAGTGTTTTAGAAAGTGGCTGTGTGTGAGTATCTAGAAATTAGTGTAAGTGTGAATATTTTGAATTACCATAGCGTCATATAGTTTGCGTTTAAATACTTCATTAAATTAGGAAGGGAATTTCATCTATACTAATAAATAAAATTGAAGTGTCTGTTTGTAGTGTCAAAATTATTTTTTTTAGATGTGAATATATATACGATATCTATACCAAAAATACAATTTTTAAAATTTTTGTTTGTCTGTCTGCCTGTTTGTAATGGGTAATCTCCGGAACGGCTGGACCGATTTTGACGGATTTTTTTAGCACAAAGCTGAAGTTATTCCGCGTAACCTTAATTTTTCGAAAATAATTAGGGTCCCTTATAAAAAAAATTAATAACTATATTACTCAGGGAATATATATATGAAACGCGGTCGCAGCCGCGGGCTCACAGCTAGTTATGATATATAACAATAAGTGATCGCGAATATAGATATAAAACAAATTCAAGTTAGTTACAACTCGAGAACGGCTGGACCGATTTTGACGGATTTTTTTTAGTACAAAGCTGAAGTTATTCCGCGTAATTTTAATTTTTCGAAAATAATTAGGGTTTCGCGTGAATAAAATTAAAACACATGTAATTGTGAATAAAAACTGGTTCAATGCACAGTTTTACTGGCAGGTATTTGAATTTATGTAAATTGCTTAAAAAATTAATAACTATATTACTCAGGGAAAATATATGCATGAAATGCGGTCGCAGCCGCGGACTCACAGCTAGTTATGATATATAACAATAAGTGATCGCGAATATAGATATAAAACAAATTCAAGTTAGTTACAACTCGAGAACGGCTGGACCTATATTTATGATCTTGTATTTGTGCGATTTGTCTCCGTTCTGAATAGTAGACTAACTTCAAGAAAATTGAATAATCACGAAAAAAAATGTACACAGAAAATTAGTTTTTCATACAATTGTTTAGCGAAAGTATGAGGGAAGAAGTTTGAAAGTGGCGCCAGTGATAGAAAAGATGCAAGGGAATCGTTCGTCTCAGTGTGGACATTTTTGAGAAGAAACGAAACGCATGTTACAAAGAAAGTGATGGCTATGAAAGTTAAGGGACGGAGGAGAGAGGACACCCAAAGAAAAGATGGATGGAGTGTGTGAGGGCAGATATGTAGTCAAAAGGAGTGAATGAAGATATGGTGGCTGATAGAGATGCAGGGAATAAGGCATATTGCACCGACCCCAAATAATAAATTGGGAGCAGGACGACGATAATGACGATATTTATGGAACGGCTTCATCTTTGATATATCTAGAATGGATTGACCGATTTCGACGAACTATTTTGATCGCCTTGAAAAAAAAATCTACATATCCAGCTAATAACAAAATATTTATTGATTCTGAATTGGTACAGCGTTCGTCAGGATAGTTAGTTGTATATGATATAAAAGTCTGTTAATCATCATCATCATTCTCCTGCCTTTTCCCAACTCACTTGGGGTCGGCGCAGTATGTTTTCTTCTTCCATACGTCCCTATCAGCCGTCATCTCTTCATTCACTCCTTTTTCTTTCATGTCATTTCTTACACACTTCATCCACACTTTCTTTGGCCTTCCTGTACTTTTCCATCCTTCCACATACATATTCATTACTATTTTACCCACATGCGCTTCCTCTCTTCTCATAACATGTCCATACCACGACAAACGAGAACCTTTCAACTTTTCTACCATTGACGCAACTTTCAAACTCCCTCTAATATATTCATTCCTTATTTTATCAATTCTTGTAACACCACACATCCATCTCAACATTCGCGTCTCAGCTACATGCAGTCGCTTCTCATCCATCTTCTTACTAGCCCAGCATTCTGATCCATACAATATGACAGGTCTTATGATGGACTTATATATCCTCCCCTTCAATTTAAGGGGCATCCTGGAGTCGCAAATCATCACACCAGAGACCTGTCGCCATTTCATCCAACCTGAGTTGATTCTATGCCTTATAAAAGTCTGTTAATATTGTTAATACAGATTTCTATAAAATAGCTTGTTATGCGAAGTTACATAGCAACGTACGTTTACATTGGCTAAGTAGGGGGGGGTTTTTTTATACAATAGCGCAAGAAGTAGCCGGGCGTGTAGCTCTCGTGGTAATGTGCAATTAAAGGCCGCCTTGGTCGGATCTCGCGCAAATTAGATTGAATCGACTCGAATAGGCGATGCGAAGGTCAATTAACATTTAACCAAAGTATATGTATATGGGCATAACGATTGTCCTGCCATCTAATTAAATGAGGCGACATTTACCGAATGACTGCCAAATAAAGGAATAATTTTAAGACATTCCCTTAAAAAAAATAGAATAACCGTACGATAATAAATTATGTTTTTACTCGTTATAATTGATTCTAGATAGATTTATGTCATTACGTTATAATTTTTTTAATGCTGATAGGGTTACATGTTTTGAGTTTGAAAGTTGCGTCAATGGTAGAAAAGTTGAAAGGTTCTCGTTTGTCGTGGTATAGACATGTTATGAGAAGAGAGGAAGCGCATGTGGGTAAAATAGTAATGAATATGAATGTGGAAGGATGTAAAAGTAGAGAAAGGCCAAAGTAAGTTTCGATGGAGTGTGTAAGAAATGACATGAAAGAAAAAGGAGTGAATGAAGAGATGGCGGCTGATAGGGTCGTATGGAAGAAGAAAACATACTGCGCTGACCCCAAGTGAGTAGGGAAAAGACAGGAGAATGATGAGGGTTACATGTTTGCTGATATGTTTTATTATTTTGACATGTCCTGTTGATATATGCATATAAATATATTAAAATAAGTGACTAAATGACGTATCAAAGTTATATGTTATGATGAACTGATATTTCCAAGTGTAGACTATAGAAAGAAGCTAGATTTGTTAGTAAAATAACCATGGAGTTGCAATATAAATAACCTGAATTAGGAGGAGTGGGGGGGGCGGGCCATCATCGAAGTGTAAGTTGTGTTTCAAGTAATAATAGTTATAATTGAGTTCTTAGAGGTCTTCTTGTATGGTTTTTTGTAAAAAATTACGACCGTGATCTGAAATTTACGTTATGGGTGTACGTAATACATAAAATAAAAAAACCTTTTATTTCCTGCAAAGAAAAGTAACAAAGCTTTTAAAACTATTATATTAGCAACAAATTATCCTCGGGTGAAGTTATTGTCTAAAGACTCTCTATTTAGGACTACTCGTGTCCATGATATGCCAATCGTCTTAACGTCTTCCCATTTTATTAGAGGTCGTCCTCTACAGCACTTGCCTATTGGACAAGTCCATCACGTGACCTTTTTCGTCCATCTTTCACCCTTTTTGCATTTTAGATAATGATTTAGAGCGTCTGTAGCATTTATTTTGTGTCTGATTTTAGTTTGTTTGTCTTATTGTATGCCCTTTCCTTGTACTCAACATACTACGTTATATGTCTCGTTGGCAGGTTTTTGTTTAATTTCTAATTTTAATAGTATATTTATACGATGCTTTTGGGCTAGTAAGAAGATGGATGAAAAACGACTGCATGTAGCAGAGATGCGAATGGTGATATGAATGTGTAGCGTGACCAGAATGCATAGGATCAGGAATTAGTATGTTAGAGGAAGTTGGCAAGTGGCTCCAGTGATAGAAAATATATAAGGGAATCTTTTGTCTCGGTATGGACATGTTTGAGAAGAAATGACACGCATGTGACGAAGAAAGTGATGTCTATATAAGTTGAGGGATGGAGCGGGAGAGGACACCCAAAAAAAATTAGATGGAGTGTGTGAATGAAGATATATAGGCAAAAGGAGTGAATGAAGATATGGTGTCTGAACGAGATGTATGGAAGAAGATAACATATTGCGTCGACAACAAATTGAGAGCAGGACAATGATGATGATTTATACGATGCTTTATAGGTAATAGAGAGTTCTGCCTAACCCCGAGTTCATACGTAGGCGTGATAATCAAAAGTTAACAAGTTTCGAGCCACTTGATTATCTACAAGGCTCTGACTGAGGTCACGGTCTCGAATGACAATTAATTAGATGAGCTCTACTTGTTTTAAAAAATAGCATGTCAAGTGCGAGTTAATTTAGATCAGGGTTCAGTAGGTTTTAATTCCGTAGAAGAATCATATTTAAATTAACATACAAAAAAACAAGTTTTTTTTATTCATGCTTTAAAAATTTTAGTGGTTCTTTGAAGTGAAACTTGCGTTGAAAGTAACATCTTAAAGGTCAAAGCCAAGATCCGGTATTACTTTGGGCCCTTGGCGCTAGATACCACTTTCTTAGAAGTTCGGTGTGGACGCTTCTGGTCAACAGCTTGACTAAGTGCCAATTTAAAAATAAATCGTGTTAGAACATAAACATACTTAGTGTGGAAAAATAATAAAAATAAATATCCACGGTAAATAGTATAAGTACTTTGTGTCACCGCAGAATTAATATTTCATAATTGCTTTTCTCTTTTAATTTATATATTTAAAAACCGATTATCATAATGATAACGATAAAAAAATATAAATACAAACCACTTATGTTCAAAATAACAAATATGTATTTTTTTTTATTTGTTTTAATAAATATGGTCAATAATTATTGGACAAAAAAACAATTTAATGATGCAATAAGTATAACATTTAAAAAAAATCATGCAGTTTTTTTTTAATTTTGGTTGTCACATGCAAACTTAAAGAGATGAAGCCATTGAGAATAATCACACTTTGAAGCTCTGATAGCTCATTGGAATTGCGGACCGATACTGTATTAGCTATAGATTCGAATCTACCAATCCTATTCCGTTATATAAACGTTCAAATTTGAAAAAAAAAGAAAAAAAAAAAAACAAATTCACTTTTTCTAAAAAGTATATTTAAAATTATTCGTTAATAAATAAAAGTTCAAATATCTTGTGCTTCGAGTCTGTATTCAAAAATGTCCGAATAAAAAGCACCACAAGACATGGGTTACAATCATTGCCGTTCGTTGCTCCGACCGGTTATACCGCGTTTTCTGGGAAAAAAATATTTACTGAATAATTAATAAAAAAAAAGGGGTAAAGCAGAATATTTACACAATTTTCATTTTGTACATTTTTTTTACCTCGAAACGGAATACCTTATTCGTCATTATTTTAATCTGTTAATTATTATACTAATTTGCTTTGGGTTTGCTAAAAAAAAGCATGAAAGTAATTAAGATTAATACTGCAATGAGAGAAGTATAGCTGGAGTGAAGATGACGAACAAAGTAAGGAATAAGGTAAGTGACAATGTTTTTACCAAGTATGCGTTCAGTGGTTTGAACCCAATCTACCTGATGTTGACGATATAGTCCAGGATGGTAAACACACTAAGGTTAGGGGTACTTGCAGGTGCGACGCGGTGCTTGCGAACCACCCCGTGTCGCCCCATCCCAAATGCAGCGGACGGCCCCGGGGGGTTCTAGTGGGTATTTCCGGGCGCTTCACTCCCGGGTGAGTCCCACACTGGCACGGAACTCGTCACTCCGTGCCCCCTTACCTATTGTATTGGGGGACTTCGGTCTCACTAATACAATAGGTAAGGGTAGTGCGTAAATGCATTTCCCCCCGTTAAAAAAAAAAAAAAACAAAAAAAAGGGGTACTTGCAGGTTCTCAAGCGATGCTGCCGGAACATACCTATTGGTATAGGCGGCAGGTTTTCTAATTTGAAGGTGGTTTCTACTTATTTTAAAATACCCTACTACCAAGCTATGGCTACCGTACGAAGTTTTCCTTCACCGAAAGCTCAGGCTGATTTTCGAGTTGGATTTCAACCCGCGGTGAATTTTCATTGACGCGAAATCCGACCACGCTACTAACTAAGCCATAATCAATTCAATTTCGGTTTAGTTCATGATATCGTTACGCGGACCCCTAGAAACTTTATTTTCGTAACAATACAGTGTTTGTGCTCGTTAGGATGAGAAAAAAAATGCTCAAGTAAGCGAGTTCCGTCCCATTAAAAATAAAAGCTTGTCACCATTTTGGAGCGGCTAATCAGGAACATTGCTGACTAGGCAAGCAGATAGGGGAGCTTCGGCGAACTCGTCAGCCTTTGTTGTACATGATTATTTAACAATTAACTGTCTGTTTTCATCTAAATCGTTTGTTATTAATAACAATTTGTAATAGTTTTTTTTTTTTCCTTTGTCTTATTAATATTCTATATTAATATCTAGAGATGTAAATGTTTTATTTTATTGCTCAGATAATTAAATCCACTGCTGTATTTACGATTTAGATCGGATTCTCTTTATTACGTTACTTGCTATATTGCGAAGGACTTCATCTTTTCCTATTCATTTATATTAGAACTTTTATAAAATTTGATATTTCAAAATTGTCGCTAAATCCCCGAATTGTAGTAATTGTAATGTGCAGGAAGATATATATCATATAATTATGGAATGTACCCAGAATGAAACTCAAAGACGTCTAATTTTTGGAATTAATTATGATGTTGGTTTGTGCAATGTATTCGTGGCTCACCCAATATCGAAAGAAGCCAAATCGATTTATGATTTGGTGGACGTCGTCATTAGGGCGAGGAATTGATTACTTATTTTGTTTTCTTTTTCTTTCCGTTTCTATTGTAGTTGTTGTATTATAATATAGGCTTTATGTATGTATGTAATGGATGAGGGTGGCATGTTCAGTATGAACAAACTCTCTATAAAATAAAGATTAAAAAAAAAAAAAAAAAAATTGTCGCTAACCATTTGGTTCGTGTTTGGGTTGCAACCTATCTGCTTAAAGAAATTTAGTGTAATAAAATTATTATTTATTAATATATCGTACAAAATGTTATTGAAAAACATATCTAATAAAGATTGGGGACGTAGAAATTAGGAGCCTTTGAAAATAAAAAAAATTTGCTCGATTTTTATAGTCATTTTCAGACGTTCGTCAAAAAAAAATATCATAGCCAAAGTCTTTCTTATTTTATAACTGAAGGAAAATTAAAAATCGTTTCACTTTTGGAGGAGTTATGTTTTCGTCTATTTTACATACGGTAATATCAGCCCGAACTGCAGTTGGCCCATTCGTGTTTTATAACTCTTTCTTTGGGGCGCAATGCGATAGCAATTAATTTCTGAAAACCTATTTTTCAAATCTGTTATCGATCGCATGTCCTCTTAACTTTATTCACCGGTCAGAAATGTTCAGGAGACCCACGCATATAGGTACGCCAACGTTTGTTACAAAATAATTCGTATCAAAATTTCCCAGTTCGCGAGCTGGGCACACTTTCGAGTGCGTGACGATAAACCGACCCTTTTGGTAAGTCTAGGTAAATACCTAATCTATCTCGCAGGCCCGTGAGGTATCCGGCCTCATGAATATTTACGTATTACGGTATGTATACCTTTAATAATAAAGGTGGAGAGTCTCCCCGTTCGCCTCTTCTGGGACGCGATATTATGCTTAGTTTAAAACGGTTGCAAAATCATCGTTTAGTTATTTCGGTTCCCTGAGCGTTTATCCTTAAGAAATTAGTTTCTCGCTAATGCTTATTTTAAGACAATAAAAGACAATGTCTCCCAGTTTATCTGTCTGTCTGTTAGTGGAATGATAACTCACGAATCATTGAACCAATGAACAATGATTTTGGTTTTGCGATAGGATACATATTAACCTGGACGCCTGAGCGACCAAGCTTAGCTCGGGGTTTGAAGGTTGGGCATTTGTTGCGTGGCAAACTTAGTAACATAACTAAAATTATTAAAAAATAAGTGTTGAGGACAAATGAATATTTCCTTAAATCTTTAACATTAACATTCAATTACGAGAATTACATCGCGAATCACAACACACACACACACACACACTAGCTGGAAACACGAGAGAGAGAGAGAGAGAGAGAGATATATCATATGTACCTCATGTGTGTAAATGAGATAAATGATAAGTTTTTAGACTAAGAGTAACTATGTGCTAGTTGTAAGTATTAAAAATGTATTAGAATTCGCGCCGACCGCCGGCAAAGTTGTACCGGCAAGATATAGTTTGTAAATACGTGTAATACGAAAATAAATACAGTCCACATTATATAGTGAAGTTGGGGTTTCATTGGTGAAGAAAGCGCCCCCTTCAATAAGTATAGCGCCAATAATCGTCAGAAATACGCATTAATCATTTATCAAAACAACAAGCCTGATAGTTGCTCTGTGATAAAGTGAAAAACATTAAAAGCTATTTCTGAAGTGAAGTGAAGTGAAGACTTTATTTCTTTATGCTATATTTTTAAATGTCTTTTTTTTTAGGTTTTCAATGTACTGACATCTGATAAATCATTTTTTACATACTGTTTCTTAGTCAACCATCGATAAAATAGAGTTTAAAAAGAAATTACATATTCTAAATAAAAGGAGTTATAAGCGAGGAATTGTAAATGAAGGTTTAAATTACCTTCATTTACATATATATATATTAAATTAAATATGTTATATGATTTAATTTAGTTTTATTTCTGCTCATTCTTTTATAATACTAAATTAGGCAAACACATGGTTATTGGCATGTTTTATATGAATTTAGGTAAACGTTTTTAACGTATTATATAAGTGTTTATTAGTCCAGAATTAATACTATAATCATACCAAATTTCATCCAATTGGGCCTAGTAGTCTTTGCGTGATTGGCGAACAAATTAATAAACGTACAGAAAGACCGATAAAATTTTTAAAGAACTATCGAAATGTGTTCTCTTGTCGATTCTGAACCCCCTAATGGTATTTTTTCTGAAATATCTTCAATGTACAGATTTCGTCCCTATAGCCTTTTATTATTAGTATAGATTCTAAAGTTAAGTATATCACCGGAGCTGATTATAGCTTTCCTATGTAACTAATATACTTTGTAAAATGTACGTCAATGCTTAATATAATTTAAATATATTCAGTGGTTTGAGAGTTATGGGATGATGGCGCAGTTGTTAGTGGGCCAGATGCCGCGTCAATAGACGCGTGTTCGCGCACACCTGTCCAACTCTAAAATCAGCCTAAGCTTTCGATGAAGGAAAACATCATACGGAAACCATACTATGGTGGTAGAGCATTTTCTAATAATGCCGGTCTGGGTGGGTTACCACTCTCAAGTTCGAAAACCTGTCGCCAAATACCAATAGGTGTGTTCCGGTAGCTTCACTTGATAACTGCAGTATCTAGAATTAGTGTCTTTTCCATCCTGGACCACATTTTCACTTAACAGGAGGTGAGATTGTGGTAAAAGCACTGAGCCTTTTTTTACAGGGGGGGGAAATGCATTTAGTTTAGTGAGACCGAAGTCCCCCAATGCAATGGGCACGGAGGGAAGACTCCGGGCCAGTGTCGGACACGCCTGGGCGTGAAGCGCCCGGAAATACCCACTAAAACCCCCCGGGGCTGTCCGCCGCACAAAGCACTGAGCCTACCGTGTACTAAAAAAAGAATAAACAAACCAACATTCACATTCATTAATTACAGTTTTAACTATCTGTAATTTTTTAAAATTTCGCGCTCCATATTTAAATGCGATTATTAAAACGGGTTTTCACGCGTTACCTTTCTTTTTTCCTATCCCGACGTTTCGGCTGGGTTTCACCAACCGTGGTCACCGTGGTCAGTCAGCCCGTTTTAATAATTGCATTTATCTATCTGGTCCAAAAAAAACGTAAAAAAACCGTCTAGGTGATACAATAAATACGCCAAAAACAAAATCATCGAAATCAGTCAAGCCGTTACACACGATAGCTAATTTTAAAATATGATTAATTCATTTATAAATGTCACAATTGGTTTATAAATAAACAGTTGTTTTATGTAGAGTAGCGTATTTTGTAAGCTTAAAAAGGGTTTATTTTAATAACAATAATTATAATAATAAAATATATCACTATATATTTATATATATAGTCCTTTATAATTTTAGAAAAAACCACGATCTAAGTATATACATAGACCGAGTTGTTCGACCGAACAATTGCTAACGGGCGTGGGTAAATAGCACAAATTATACGTCCAACCACATTTATCTACCGTAAACACTCGAGCACGCTTTGCAATGACCGCGTAAAATGGGGACTCAGGCGATTTGTTATCTTTCGACGGTCGTCACTGGTTTCGGATTTAATTGTATTCACCAGTACAGGTCGTGTTAGTATACCGAAATATACAATTCGTAACTAAAAACTCGGTTACAATTTTGTTGTGATTTCGGGGTAATATCCACGATTGTTCCAATTTTATTCATACATGCTAACGTTTGCCGAATGGTTTGCTCAAATTAGAATCACTATTCAAAATTTAAGGAGAAAAGGTTGTTTGATAAAATTTAATCGCATCATCAATATAATACGAAGCAAAATAAAATTAAATTTTAATGAAGACAGTACAGTAAACTTTAATGTTATTATTTTACTTTGGAAGACCAAAGAAAAGATGGATGGACTGTGTGAAAGATGATATGTTTAGAAAAGGAGTGAATGTGGAGATGACAACAAATAGAGAGGAATGGAAAAGGATGAGATGTTGCGCCGACCCCAAATAAAAATGGGAAAAGGGTAGGGAGATGATGATTTTACTTAGGCGCTGATGGCTTTGTTGGTAGTGCGGTCGGATTTTGCGTCAATGGACGTGGGTCCAAACCCACATATCCAACTCTAAAATCAGCTTGAGCTTTCGGTGAAGGGAAATTTCGCGAGGAAACCATAGCACGGTGGTAGGGTTTTTTTAATAACACCCGCCTGGATAGTTACCACCACCATCAAGTTTGAAAACCTGTCGCCAAATACCAGAACCAAGAACCAGTACCTAGGCTAGTGTTTACCATCCCGGATAAATCGTCACTTATGGCGAGATTGGTCAAATTACTTAGCCTATAACGTGTAAAAAAAACCCAAAAAATACAACATTGTATTTTTAGATTCGAAGTGTTTAATTAATCCCTTGAGCATTAAATTGTCTTCCTATTGTCTCATTTTTATGGGTAATCGACATATTATTAATAAAAAAATAAATAAGGTAACGTTGGACCAGTTAAGATCAACAGGAACCGACTATAAACTAAATAAACCACAGCACTTGGTGGAGCACGTGGTGTTCCCGCCACGCTGATCCGGGAACGCCGTTGCGGATACCCAGCACAGCTTATGCAGCACAGCTTACGCAGCACTAAACACTGAGAACGCACCAGGCAGCATAATACTCGATGCTCAGCCGTGCTGGTTGTCCTTTGGTCCTTGACCCTCTGTGCTCAGCATGAGCTAGTTGAGAATCCAAACCCGCACACGAAGACAGTCGATAAGTTTAGTTTAGTGAGTTAGTCGAGGGTAGTTGCTAATAGTATAAGTTCACAGTTTAATAAGTTAGATGTCGGTGTCCTCTGTTTTTCCATTACCCGGTCAGATTCGAGGAGAATGGCTGTTTTATTTGCTGAATAGTGAATGCAGAACACTTATCCTTACCGGCTTACTTAAAGAGTTATGTGGAGAATTCGCTTCGGGATGTCACAGAGTAGATAATTAATTATTCTCTGTATATTATGCCTATTATTATCACAATTTGTTTTTGATATTAATTTTGCCTACTTAGTCTCTTTTTTTAAGCCTATTACTGATATTGCATACTGTAATCGTTTCTAGTTGAAGATCTAGACAATTTTAATTTATTCTAGGCATCTAGTTTTGATATAAATAAGTTGTACTCCATATCTTCTCTAAAATTAGCCTCAGCTTTCGGAGAAGGATAATATCGTACGAAAAGCATAGCATGGTGGTAGGACATTCTCTAATAATGCTTCATTAATTAGTTACCACTCTCAAGTTCGAAAACCTGTCACCAAATACATTAGTTATTTTTATTTTTTTTATCCCTTTACACCTCAGACATAATCCGAGTTTTGTTTACTTCGTTGTGGCTTTCCCCTATTTTTTTTGTGCCTTTATTGTTTTCATCGCATTTCTATTTTACAATCTTATTCTATTTCTTATCTGTATTCCTATTGCATTGTGGTTATCTCGAATCTTTATATTTACTTAAATTCTATTTCTAATTTACAATCCTTATTTAATTTTTTATCTCTTGTTCCATTACGTTTTGTTTTGTAGGATCTTTATTTATTTCTAATTTTACATTTTAATCTAATTTAATGTTTAATCTTTTACATTATGTTAGTTTGTTTAACGCGGAAGAATCATTTGAGAACAAGTACCTCTAGGCTAAGTGCGTTTATCATCCTGGACCATATCGTGACATTTGATATTGTGATGATATGGTAATAAAAAAATTATATGATTATGTTGATATGTTGTCAATATTATACATACTTTTTCAAAGTTTTCATTCAATTAGTAAAAGAAGAAATTTAGATGTACAATATTTACCATTCAATTATTATGGACTTGACGTTCTGTTTTTCACGTGTAGAAATTCTAATCTTTGGTACAAATTAAAATACTGCAAGGTCAACGGATTGCATTAATTAATTCAGTTAGACGGTTTTACATTTGACTGTTACGGCGGAATGCCACGTCGCGGAGTCTTAATCCCGGCCTCAGAGTGAAGCCGACTCAGCAAACACTCAGAATTATATACATCGAGTACAAGCAAACGTCATTATATTTTATAATTTCGTTATTAGAGCTAGGTGGAATGACTACGCTACATCTGATTTTAAATACAGTGCATGGGAATACATTATCTTAACTTTGCCTTCACGATACAGTACAGTACAAGTAAATTTTATGTATTTTTTTAAACTTACTACGCTGTTAGACTAGGTTGTTTACTAAGTTTTTATGTGGTTAACGTTTAGCCTAACAATCCATAACTGTTGTTCATAGCAGTTATCATATTTCTGTGTAAGCGTTTGGATGTGTGAAATGCATTGTGATGGGTGTTTATATCACGATATATGTATGTATATAATTGACTCGAAGGATCACTTTCAGAGGATCGAAACTACGCGTGGGTCAGTATGGAGGTTGGACGCTGTAATCAGTTTTAACTAAATTCGTATAATCAGTTAAATTTTCCATTTTTTTTTTTTGAACGTATACAAAAGCATCCGTATGAATGGAAAATAAGGAGTATAGTCGCGTATCATCTCTAACCAGCGGTAAGGTCCGGTTTTTAATAAACGGTAAAATAAAATGATCGGTAAAATTAAAAGTAGATAAAGCAAACGGCCGGCGTAATTTTAATACCAGAAATAATAACGAATTAGCCGTCCGATGCTTTAGGCTTAGTGAGTTTAACATAAGGTTTTTAGGTAATAGTGTCAGGTTCTAGAATATGGGTTCAAAGTACGTTTAGATTACATGATAATAAGTTTTAGTACTTTGTCAAGGATCATTGCGTGAACGATAGTGATTTCTGGAAATTACATATCTCTCTGTCCTGCCGTTAAAACCTTTTGTAACCATGAATTGTAAAATATATATGTAAATTTATACATAAAAACATTTTATTAAAAAAAAAGGACCCAGATAGAGTTTTCGTCGACTTAAGTTACTATTATTACCCTCTCTTACATTATATTAAAAAAAACTAAAATGTATACTAAGATTTAAATAAAGAATACATCTATGATAAAAATAAGTTACGTAAACTACTTTTGTGGTTTTAACGGACAGACAAAAAAGTGGGACGTTCCATCTCAGTCGACTATTACTGACCGGCTCCAATAAAATCTTTAGACTGCAATTACCGCTTAATATCAAGTGAAAAACAAGCTTGTTAACTATTTCGTATTATAAAAAGAATACTTAATAGAATAAGGTGTGTGTTGACAATTAAAATTAAAATTAAAAGTATTTTATCTTAAATGAAGTTTATAAACTAGAAAAAAAAACGATATATTATACTTTGCAAAGGAATAACATAATGTTTTGTTAAAATTGTATTTTCCGCGTAGTCTACGCTAGTCGTTAGCACTTTAGCTCTATTGACGAGTAATTTTTGCTTCTACGTCACTAGTCTCCTCAGAAACACTGTATCGGACCCTTGATTTATGTTTATTGTTGCTTAATTTCATAACATTTCTATAATTTTAAAAATTGCCTTTTGAAACTTTCGGCATAGTACAATGTAAATGCTGTACTAATAAATAAGAACAAAAACCATGTGTCAAATGAATGAACAGTCCGGATTTTCATTATTGTCGAATATTAAAATTAAAATAATTTTTGAGCTGTTTTCGTTAAACTCTTATAAATAAAAATAGTTTTTTAATATTGTATAGAGAAAAAAAAAAGCAAACTTATAATTAAAAAAAAACATATTACTCTCTATAATAGCCGAAAAATAATATTGTAGACAATTTTGGTAAAAATATTTGTATATTGTACATCGTTCCATTTTAATGGAATTAAATTAACCAATCAGTTGCAAAATATTATGTTTTTCTATAGATCAAATTGGAAATATAATTTCTTTGTTTTCAAGCAGGAAAGTATATGTTATTTTTTTAAACTTACTACGCTGTTAGACTAGGCTGTTTACTAGGTTTTTATACGGTTAACGTTTAGTTTAACAATCCATAACTATTATTCGTAGAACTTATCATATTTCTGTGTAAGCGTATGGATGTGTGAGATGCAGTGTGATAGGTATTTATACTACGATGTCGTGATATAGTTGACTCGAAGAATCATTTTCAGAGGATCTTTTTTTTTTTTTTTTGACGGGGGGAATTGCATTTACGCACTACCCCAGAGGATCGAACCTACGAGTGAGTACAGAGGTTAGACGCTGTAATCAGTTTTAACATACTTATTTACTTAAGTCATAGGTGTTATTTCTGAACTTTTAGTTAATAATAAATTCGTATAATTAGTTAAAATTTTCCATTATTTTTGAACGTTTAAAAAGTCATCCGTATGAATGTAATATATTGAGTATAGTCGCGTATCATCTCTAACAAGTGGTATGGTCCGGTTTTTACTGTAATCAATAAACGGTAAAAAAAACAAAATGGTCGGTAAAATTAAAAGTCGTCTACCGGTTCCTAATCTCCGCCAGTCATGTACATAACTCTGAACAAAGCAGTTTGTTAGCGAGTACTTTAGCTTTACGCGGCGCCGCCCCACCAAACGGAGTGCTTTTTCATTTCCCGCCGCCGGGGGGCGGCATCGCTTATATTTTTTCCCACTAGGCGCTAATGCCCACGAGCCGATGGCTTTATGAAATTAAACTGTTTTCGCGGGGGAACCATATTTATTACCAGGTGGCGCTTTTGATTAAGCACGTATTTAATTGAAAATATTTATATATTTTTTTATTTTAAATGAAATGATTTCACGATGAATTCTATTACAAACCAACACAATAAAATTTCACACTTCACTGGGCTATTAAAATTTTACTTAATGTTATCTACATACATGAATACTTGATTTATTCTTTTTTTGACTAATAATTATCATTGTGTATGATTTAGTTATTTAGTTGTTGTGTTCTTTTTATTATTTGATGTTGTGATATTAATTTTTTTTTTTAATGTAGTATCTAAAGACGGGACCGAGATATGACTGAAGCTTCATAAGAAAGGCACAAGCTTACTTAAAGGACAATGGAGATGGTTAAGCTCGGAGTTTCATTGCGCGATCGAATAAAGAATGATCCATAGAAGATCCAAAGAGTGGCACGAGTAAGATTGTGAAGTTTTTTGGGGAAGATCGATGCTTACCAGTGTACATCTTTCGGCTAAAATTATGTAATTAGGAAATAAAAAAATTACCACTAATCTATCTCTTTAAACACTTTAATCAAACAAATGGATATAAAATCATCTCGATAAAATCCGCAACGAACATGTGCGAGAATACCCGGGCATACGCGAAATCGCTGATAAAATCTAGGAGAACAGATAGCGATAGTATGGGCTGGTAAAGAAGAGGGTCTGTATAGGAAATTGGGCAATACATCTCCTCATTTCCGGTGAAAGATTCAGATGCAGACCAATAACAAACTGGAAATCCATTCAACCGAAAGATGTCTATTACTGGACATAGATCTCCCCTAAAGATCTCCACGATGACCGGTCTTGCTCCAGCCGCATCCAGCGGATTCCCGCGACCTTCACCAGGTCGTCGTCCTACTCGCGCTACGCATCCGGTACGTGGTAGCCACTGGAAAACACGTTGACCCCATCGGGGATCGGTTCTGCGAGCAACGTGCCCAGCCTACTGCCACTTAAGTTTAGCAATTCTTCGGGCAATCTCGGTTACTTTGGTTCCTCCTCTGCGGATCTTCTCATTCCTGATTCGATTACGCAATGAAACTCCAAGTATAGGACTCATTTGGGGGGTGAGTACCATAATCGCCACGCTTCGCAGGCGGGTTGGCGATCGCAGTCAGGTGTTTGTGCCACTCAGAGGATGCTGCTACCCATCCCTTGGTTTATCCCTTAGTCGCCTTTTAAGATGATGGGAAGATGTGGGGTGGTACTATTCTTGGCCGGCAACACACGGAACTGGAATTGTGTAGTGCTAAAGGATATGAAAGACGGCAAACTTTCCGAAAATGATGTTGAGGTGAGAGCAAAATGGAGAAATAAATACGGAAAGCTGACCCCACCACCATAAAGGACAACAACTAGGAAGAAATAGAGACTAGCTGTGTACCCGTGACTACACCCGGGTTCCACATGTTCTTCACTGCGGTTTTAACTATTTAACACGGAACCCATATTACTTTCGGAAGGTAAAAACACTCTAAGTTACGCGAAGTAACTTCAGGTATCTAACAAATGAGACCCGTGAAAATCGGTACAGCCTTCCAGAGTTTACTCGAAATAAACAGACAAATAGAAAACAATTATAAAAATTGTATGTTTGGTATTCATATGTATTTAGTAAAAATATATTATTTTGACATGACAAACAAACACTTTTATTTTATTTATTAGTATGGAGTGTAGATATAATGCTTACAAGACTATTTAATTCTAAATAAGGTATTGTTTTGTTTAATTTATTTCGATTCAGAAAACAAATCGATAGAGAGAGTTCATCCTCTTTTCTTGGAGATTAAATTGCCCAGGAAAGTCCGGTTCTAAAGAATTTTCCTGCCGCACACGTGAATTTAGAAGAAGCTTTTGCTGCAGGTTTCCCAGAGGAATATCATAATGATATCTTCAAAAGGGTGGTAAAAAAATCTTAAAGGTTAGGCGGCACATAATATGTACTTTGGTGCGTCTAGTTTCTAGTTTTAGATTAAATACGATAAACGCTTACCATAAAGCGGATTGTATGCATGTTTGCCACCTTCAAGGTAAACAAAAACCTTTAGCAATGGACATAATTTTATTTCACGATTCAGATTAAACAATATATTTTCTATTGCGAATAGCTGAAAAACAAATGAAAGCAGTAGATACGGTTTCGGGCGAGTTTTCAAGTCTACATTGTTTCAAAATAATTACTATTAATTGACCCCGGGACTTAACTCTGTGGATATTTCAATTAATTCTATTCTGGTCAATCCAATTTGGCTTTACAATTATTTGGTTCGTGTTCTATGTGTATTCAGGTTTCATTAAAGAGATGAATTGGCAGTTTACAAATTAACGTAGGCATTAGATACGTGGGTAAATTATTTTAAAAAAAGTTCGTTCTCAATTTTGTTCAATTCTATATGTTACTCTTAGATACAAACTACTTTTTTTTCCATAAATATGCTCTATATATAAAGTTTCATAGCCAAATTTTTCACCAGTTTTAAGGAGGGAGAAATATAAACTAAACTTTAATTCATCGCTAAATCTTTGTATATAAAACTTCATAAGTCTAATACTGACTTAATTCCCCATACAAATTTGTCTCCTTTTCTTTACCCTGTTTGGGGTGGGTTTTCAAAACTTTTATAATTCTATATGTTGCTCCGAGTTATAGAAGCCAGTCCGATTCGCCGACCAAAAGCGGCGACGTCCGCGTGATATACTAATCGACCGCGACGATAAAATCACGCGCGAGAATAGAATCTTTAAAGCCTCATGTTCCTCATACATATGCGTGTCAGCGCCCACGCCCGCGTAACCGCCATTCCCGCCGCCGGGGACGAGCGGCTAATTTTCCTCCCGCACACTCTCCGGGTCCCCCTCAGGCGGCGACCCAAGACGTGCCTCGTTCCCCAACTGGGGAGGCTCTTGACGTCGCCGCCAGCGCGATACAGTGACACTGCCCATGCATCAAGCATTACAGGCACAACACTGCATACACACTCCTGCACATAACATGCAGGTACATAGGTCCTGTAAGGAACCTTTTTTTTATATTTAAGAACTAAAAAATGTAGGGTTTAGCTAGGTTTGTATTCCTCAGGAAGTTTTTATTAGGTAGCAGCCAAGCCGAGGTTCGAACCCTTGTGCTAGTTACCTTTATGCCGCTGAGTGCCTTCAGCACTCGCCCCCAAAGTTCGGTGAAACTGTAAAGGCCACTTTGGTCAACAGCATTATATAGTTTAGAAAAAAAAAAAACAAAAACGAGTTGTAGATTATTTCCATGCATCAAACTCCACGTGGTAGTTTTTGCGTGTGCGTGCACATATATACAAAAATTATTGTTAATAATACTCGAAATAATGAACTAAAATGAAATAAAACACCAGCTTCCAGTTAAAAACAAAACACGTTATAGAAAATAAATATCAGAACACAGAAGAAGTACGTAGAATATTTACGGCAATTAGATTCCGTTGAACAATGTTTTGATTAAAATTTAATTTCGGTTCCCTCCCACGACCAACCTATATATATATACTGCCGTACGGTAGCATCGCTTGTTCCAAACGTAAATATCTTGTTTTAACTCCTGATTAGGTTTTATTAGATTCTTGTAATTACAAACGTTTGCAATCTCCTCCAACCCACAGCGTGTTTATAAAGGGTGTTAGCGTAAAATTAATTTGAGAATACGTAGTATCAAGTAGTATACATATTTAGGATGAAATTACTCGTCGAGCTATATAATCTATCAGCCTTCAGTTGATAATAAATCACCGAATTATATTTACTTAACACTTTTTGCACACACTTTATTACAACGGCGGATTTACTGCTTTAGGCACTTTAAACCACTACCTTGGTGTGTTGAAGAGATGAATTAACAAGGATATGTGCAAGAGATATATAACTAAATATTAATATATGTATCTGTAGCGTCAGTTGCGATGTGCCGCTACTTATTAGTGGACGTAAAAAATAGAAAATTATGGCGTAAAATAATTTATTGTAACTTATACAAATTTGAACAGTGCGCGTAATAACTGCCTTTTTAACGTAGTGTGAACTTCGTGCGGATCCAACTTCACTTTGGAAAACGTTTCGTTCCGAAACAGTATCATTTTAGAAATATACTGTTAGACATAGGTCTCCTTCAAAGATCTCCTCAACTACAGCTCTTGGGCTACATCTATCCAACGGGTTCTCGCGCGTCACCAGGTCGTCAATCCACCTTGTTGTACCACGCTGCCTTTATTCGATACATGATAACCATTCCAGAACCGGGCATCAGTTCCACGAGCAATATGCCCAGTCCACTGCTACTTTAGTCTGTCAATTCTACGAGGAATGTTTCGTTATTTATAAAAACAGAGACTTAATTATTTTAGGGTTTAAACATTTCTGAATGAGACAGTTAGTTTCTGTTCTTTTTTATTGAAAATTGACATTAGATCCCAAAGTCTGTGAATACTTTCGTCGACAAATTATAACGAATAAACCTAAATCAGATTAATACGATTTGGGCAATATAATTGTGTAATATGTTTCTAGATTTGATAAAATGTTTTACAGAAATATTGATCAGTTTGCTAGATATTTCTAGATAGATAGATGGATAGATCCATGAAATTTTTGTGTCTTCCCAGAAATCGTTCTAAATAATACATCGTTCATATATTGATACCAAAATAACATTGGATTAAATAATGCATTTTTTAATAAATAAAAAGTGAGACTAGTGCAAGGTACCGTCAAGAAATTAAGAAAACATGTTGGTAACGCCACCTAGTGTGGCTTCCTAAAACCCCCACCCCCTTTCCCTCTCGTGCACTACTTCTACGTTGACCGCGCCCGCGCATACAACGCATAGATACTACATTTCGCAACACCGCTATACTTACTTGTGCTCCTAACCGCGCCCGCGCCGCCTAAATCGGTGGTTATATTAGTTTTTTTCCGCAAATAAAATAAATTATACCGCATATTGTGGTGACGTCGTATGTTGGCAAGTGTGTAAGGTGTTGGAAGCCTTCGTGTGTTATTCGAGAGAGCTTTCGGGCGGCTGCGAGCGGATCTACACGTCGAAGGCGCTTGCTGCTGCTGAGGAACAGGTCAGTGCACGACTTCCTTGTTCCCGCATCCACCACGCTTCCCTTGCCATTTTGGCCTACCGCGCCAGCTCGAGGCGTCTCCACATGTTACTTCAAATGTGCTGGTAAAATAAACATGAACCTAGTCTTAAATTTTGTAAATCGGTATCGAGTACGCGACAAGAAAGATTGTCTACGATGTTATAACGCTACGTTTAAATTATTTTACATTAAAGTTGGTTTATTTTCTTATAAAATTATAGATATCTCTCGCTCATTGTTTAAAACAACATTAGTGGAAATAGCTCCGCCAATCACTAAGGTACAGACGATCGCTTTCGAGTTTAAGATAGCAGCAATTGATTGTAATAGACTCTGATTGAAAGACGATTATGTGATATCACAGGGGCATTGTAATTCTGCGTGCGGATTTGATCGCACGTCCCGGTGGACGCGTGTCTGGCTGATGGCCAATTAGTACTCGATTCCATTACACGCTCCTGTGGATAACTTTGTGCCTCATATTGGATTCTATCAAAGACATTAAACTGATATAATATATTGTTACAGACGATATATATTTTAGCTTAATTAAAATTTATTTTAAAAGAATATTGCACGATGTTTATATGTTTAATATGTCGATTTCTCATAAAAATGAGACAATAGGAAAACAATGGAAAGCTGGCGTAAACGCCTGGTTAGTGTTCAAGGGGTTAAAGAAAGTATTAGCTGCTGTAAGATCTAAATTGTTTTTTAAATAATATATTTCATTTTTTGTAATTTCTTTTATTTGTAGGAGTTCTATTTTCACTGTCAAGTGTTATAAAATTACGTTCAGAACGTTTATGACGCCAGAAGAGGGTAGCGCAGTTGTATTACATACGACTGCCGTTCTGAGGTCTCGGGTTCGATCCCCGGGTTGGGTCAAGTGATATTGGGTTTTTTCTACTCAGTATCATCCCGAAGTTTGGAATTTGTGCCCGATATGGCGACAGGCTCGCCCCCTGTCACATTTGGGACGGAACTAAGCTCGGCGAAATGTGGGTGATGTAGTTCGCTACTTCACCTCTTCCTTAACCTTTCTTTGAAAACAGGCGTGAGCATATGTATATGTATATGAAGAGGGAATGTTAATCTAAAAAAAAAATTATTTATGTCCCAAGTACCAGCACCCCCACTCTTAATGATTAAAGTAGCATTTGCGCAATCCACGAAATTATTGTTAATTTTTGTACGTGCCAGAACTCATAAACTGATAAAATTACTTTTGTTTGCTTTTTTTTTTCCAAAAATAATATTATTATATGTCGAATGATATGTGTCGATATCGTCTTGATCCGATATATCGATATATATCGAAGTCTCTTAGTCAGTCGTGGTCCGACTACGGTTTGAGTTAGTTGTCTGCAGTAAGAAGATTTAGTACATTAATTGAAATCGTTATTCGCGTCACTTTGCTAATGGCCAACTGTTTATGTGGTTTTTTGATGACATAAAAACGGATTTTTTAATTGTACAGGTTGATTAAAAAAAAAATTAAATGCCACTAAAAATAAGACAAAGTAGACACTAGTAGAGAATGGATGGAATCACCACAGCGTTGATTTTCAGTTGGGCCTAGACTTAGCCTTGGAAAAGAAGAAACGTGGTAGATCTTAAACGCTTATGGCTGCCACAAAACATAGTTAATAGTTTAATATTGGGTTCAATTGCGAAGGGTGTGTTGGTAATACGCAATAATATATTAGGCTTTGATTATAAATATTTATAAAGTTATTATAAACATTTGACTACACGAGGACTGTATATCTGTTTGCTATTTAACCCGTTGAGCACTTTTTGTTTTTTTTCTTGACGGGGGGACATGCTTTTACGCACTACCCTTACGTATTGTATTAGTGAGACTGAAGTTCCCCAATACACTAGGTAAGGGGGCGCGGAGGGACGAACTCCGTGCCAGTGTGGGTCTCGCCCGGGCGTGAAGCGCCCGGAAATACCCACTAAAACCCCCCGGGGCCGTCCGCTGCATTTGGGATGGGGGCGACTCGGGGTGGCTTTCGCAAGCTCCGCGTCGCCCCCCTTGAGCACTTACCTGGCGTTTACGCCAGCTTTCCATTGTTTTTCCTATTGTCTTATTTTTACGGGTAATCGACACATTAATTACATTTAAAAAACCCAAAAATATTATAATTTGCATCACATTGCAACTTTACCGTATGGTGCCGGCAAAGAATAGTACCGCCCCATATCTTCCCGTGGGTGTTGTAAAAGGCGACTAAAGGATAAATCAGGGGTTGGGCAGCACATACAATAGGTAAGGGTAATGCGTAAATGGATTTCCCCCCGTAAAAAAAAAAAAAAAAAAAGGGTTTGGGCAGCAGTATTCTCTGAGCACCACAAACACCTGATTGCGATCGCCAACCCAAGCGTGGCGATTATGCCAATCCCTCCCTTATTGGGGGAGACCTATTTCCAACAGAGGACGTCTATGGGTTGATTGTAATTATCTAGTTAGATTGATTTTAATAATACGTATTTATTACACCGAACAAATAATTAAATTAAAAGTAAATTAAGGCAATATATACTACAATATTTAAAAACTAAAAGAAGCGTTATGAGATTGGATAATATAGTGATGAGCAGAGCCGCGGTCACATGCCAGTTAATATTATTATATTTGAATTTATACATTCTTAAAAAATAAATATTTATTGAATGAATAATGTCATAGTAATGTAAATATAATAAGGTTTATTAAAATTATGCATTAGGATTTAATTCGTTTTTTTTTTATGCCACTCCAATGAATATAAAGCATCTTTTTATGTTACTTTGTGAGACGACTAGGATTTTTTTTTTTATTATCTATATTTAATTTAGGGACTTGGCTGCACCAAGAACATAGCAGTCCCATCGTCACCTAAACTTAAAGCTAACAATCTATTCTCTAATATTAATATCCACAAAATATAGACTTCTACACTTGCAGGCAAAGACAAAATTTCATGAAAGGTTCTAGATTTAATAAGTTAGGATAAAAAAAAAAATTTAGTAAACTGTTTATTTCAGTTTTGTTTCGGCCACATTCCATTAACAAGTACGCCTGGAGTTGTATGAAATAAAAAAATAATGGAGATAACTTTTAATTTCACATAATTTATAGGGTGAACCAAACAAGGGTTGGCAATGACTATCTATCTTACACATATCTTTCGCTATTTATACTTTTTTTTTTCATTTAACGGGGGGAAATGCATTTACGCACTACCCTTACCTATTGTATTAGTGAGACCGAAGTCCCCCAATACAATAGGTAAGGGGGCACGGAGTGACGAGCTCCGCGCCAGTGTGGGACTCACCCGGGCATGAAGCGCCCGGAAATACCCACTGAAACCCCCCGGGGCCGTCCGCTGCATTTGGGATGGGGGCGACACGGGGTGGCTTTCGCAAGCACCTCGCTATTTATACTTGCATGAGAGCTTTCATACATGTTTTTAATCTGTTCTTTTTTGTAACTACTTTTTATAATGTGTTTCCTTAATATTCTGTCATTAAGAGAATATCTCAGCGGGATATATTTCATACAAACGTAGTCCCCTGTTTCTTCCCTGGATAATATGGTAAATATTTTTATATCAAATTCCACCACTGCCATGCCCATACGTTTTTCTTTTTCCCATAAATTAGTTATTGTAGAAACTAGGAGCCTAAGAAAATGAAAAAAAATTCTCAATGTTTACCGTCATTTTCAGACGTTCGACAAACAAGTTTGATGAGTAAAATTAAAAAAACAAAACTTGCAGGCATAGCCAAGGTCTTTATTATTCTAAAACTGAAAGAAAATTAAAAACTCTGTTTTTTATTAGTACCGGAATAGTTTTGGGCCCGTACAAAAAACCGGGGTCCGTTCTTTTCCAATGATTGTTTAAAAACTATATTACACAGAATGGAAAAATGATACGCAGAATGAAACCGCTGGTACAGCTAGTGCTTAAATATAATTCGTTAAACACTTGCTTATCATTAAGTAATGAGAAATGTAAGAAATTTATTTATTTAATCGTCTTGAGAATTTCATTGACTCCTTGTTTCTTGTTAAATAAATAAAAGCTATTCAGAGATATATTTTCACGTTCTATGAGTGCCTCTAAAAAACTGTTGAGTCTTCTATTGTCTACTGTTTTTTTATTATCATTGACATCGCGGAACTTGAATGATTTGGGTAATATTGTTAGTGACTCATGTATTTTCTTTGTGTTTTCCGAATAAATAAATAAATACAACTCAATTCGACTAATGTATTTATTATAGAAATGGTAATTCTTAGCTATAGCCGCTTGGGCAACTACTATTCTCGTGTATCAAATCTTTTCCATAACATACCAGCGACATTACTTCAGAGCCAGTCCCCCTGGGTTTAACACCAGTTGAGATTGTGTTTAAAACGCTATGCCTGTTATAAAAAAAATTATGAGATAAAAATCCTACAGCACTGTATCCGATCGCTCGCCCTCAATACGATGTGATTCTATCTACAACAAATCGCAATAGACTCTTCGATCACTTTAATCCTGATAGATGCCTGTCAGCGTCGGTTAAACGATGTCCGGATTGAACCGGCCAGTGCCGGACGGGACGCGTCCGGGCTGTCACGAACCGGCGCGAACTGGATCGGAGCGGTTACCCGCATTATTTGTCCCTCCACATCTGATGACCCCGCTATGGATCTTATATAATAATCTGAGTGAGTTTTTGGCGGGATCTCAGTCTGTCATGGAGCAGTTATTCTCCTTAATGCGTATTTGACACTATACTGTATAAATTTGTTGACGTTTTCTATGATATAGTTTGGTTATACACACGTGAAGTGTATTGGAAACAATGACGTGAAGCCTTTATTCTTAGGTGCCACGAAAACTCCATGTTCTAGCAAGATTAGCCACCCGTTTTACTTTAGCTTAGCTGAAAACGTTGACACAACATTGAGCACGTAACTTATGACATGACACTGGCAGAATTGTGTATGTAAATCGCAGATTACCATCAAAACAAAAGGAGAAGATTGAGAGCATTTTTTGCCTAACAAATTCACGATACATGTTTTTTTGTTTTGTGATCGTTTGTGTCCGTTTACTATGGACCACACATATGCTTTAGCTTTAGCAGTCTCGGGACAAGCTTCTCAGGAACGTAATTAATAAAATATGTTTTTTTTCTAACGTAAGCTGTAATCCGTGTAAAAAATGTAACAAAAACGAATTAAAAAATTGGAAATGTCAATTACATAGAAACGAAGATATTCGAATTAAAACGTGTATATTTTTTTATAGAACTTCGACGACATTAACAAGTTCTATGGCGAACTGCGAAGGTTTGTTCACATTTAATTATAGCTTTTTTGTCCTGGTATTCAAAATATATATTATTATCGAATTTCGATCAATATGCGAACAATTGTGTATTATTTAAAAACTTACATAATCGTATGTTACATCTATTGTCTTTCGAGTTATAAGTGAAGTGTACGGCCATACACAAAAAGAGATTTCCTTATATAGTTTGCTTAATAACAGAAGAAATATATTTTTTTTACTCTCATATTTATTGGAAATATACATTATCCATAGAGTATTAACGCTAAGAGAGATAGTTCTATACAAAAGATCGCTTAACGTTTAAACCAAATATGTGTGCGTGTGTGTGTGTGTAAACGAAACGGAATTACGTAATCACCGGTACGAAGCGCAAGGTCAACTTAATATGGCTTTACGAGTGTGACTACTGCCGTTCTGAGTGTTTTATTTCTATGTCATTTTCATATACATTAATAAATAAAATTGAAGTGTCTGCTTGTAATATCAAAATTATTTTTTTTACTAAATAGATTACATACAATTATTATGGTAGATAGCTGAAGTTACTCCGAGTAACTTAGGGTACTTTTAATTTTCGATAATAAATAGGGTTCCGCGTAAAAAAATAAAACTCATAAAAATTTGAATAAAATCCGATTCAATGCACAGTCTTACGGGCAAGTGCTATAATTTATGAGAAATATTTTTACTTTATCTTAGTACTAAAATTTTATTAGGAAAATAATTAGGGTTCCGTATAAAAAAATTAAAACGCAGTGAAGAATATATGAGATGCGGGCGCAGTCGCGGGCAGACAGCTAGTGCCCTTATACCATTAACATTATAAATCAATTTAAAAATTTAAACACATCCAAAAATATTTAAAAAAAAAATACAGTATGGATCTGTAAGTGAAGAAGCCAATCTAATATTTTATAGATATAGAGAGAGAGAAACTAACGCGTGTCGTCTGCATTTTTAACAGATAAGGCTCCGGGCCGCGCCTACGGGGCAAATTGAAAAAGAAATGGCCGGGCATAAATTTCGAAGAGATTCCCTTCTGTTTTTTGGGATTCCTCAGACACTTTGGCTATAGGTATCGCATTTTTAATAAGCCGTAGTGAGTGACTTTTAGCCTATCTTATACTGTATGGTTGGCTTGGACATGTAGAGAAAATGGATGAAAGAAGAATGAAGAAACAAATGTACAAGGCGAGTATGAATGGGTAAGCTGGTAAGGTTTGTCCTAGGCGAACGTATCTCGACCAGGTCGAGGACGTTTTGGAGAAAAGCCAGGTCAAAAGTACACGTCACCGAAGAGAATATGTGAAGCTGCTTATGAAAGTAAAAAAAGTGAAAAACGTGTGTCAGGATTGTAGCTATTCGAAAGATGTGATCTCTGCCGACCCTTATGAGAGAGGGGCGTGACGTTATGTATGTATATATACTGTATAGGCTCGATGCTGTACCACAATCTTACCTGATGGTAAATGGCGAAGCGGTTCGGGATGGTAAGAATATCAAGCCTAGAGGTACTGGCTCTTAAGTTATGCTGCTGGAACTCATCTACTGATGCTCGGCAACAGTTTTCAAATTTGATGGTGGTAACTACTCAAGCGGACATTATTAGGAAATGCCCTATCACCTTGCTTTGGGTTCCTCACGATGTTTCCTTTCACCGAAAGCTTAGATTCATAGAATTAGATAGGTGGATTAGAACCTATGTACATCGATGCAGAATTTGAACGCACTACAAACGGAACTATCATCGCTTCAAAAGAAATGCGATCTAGTTTGTAGTGGTCTAGTGGACAGTTGAGAAAGTTAATACGTGACTATCCGCAAACGTCATTCCGTAGCGTGAAGATCAGCGTAATTCAATTCGAAAGAAAAAACTGGAGGAAACTTTATCTCTAGCCATTATACGTGCAATAACTCTATAGAAAACACACTAAAACAATAATTTATTACTAGCAAAATAAATCGGTGTGGTATTATAGCTGATTGATATCCGTTCGCTTTTTTTATACGGCATAGGTTCAGTGCTTTGATCCACAACCTCACCTGGTGTTTAGTGAGGATGTGGTCCAGGTTGGTAACGCACACTAAGCTTTTGATATTTGGCGACAGGTTTTCAAACTGCTAACCCAGGTGGGCATTATTAGAAAATGCCTGACCACTATACTATGGTTTCTTTAGGATATTATAATTCACCGAAAGTTCAGGCTGATTTTAGAGTTGGATAGGTGGGCTATATATATATATGCTCTGGTGTGGAAATATCTAGAAAGTATGATGTTAAAAGGAGCAAACGGAACTTACCTTTATTATTAGCCTTCGATTAAGCTGGTTCAGATATTATTTTCCACCTCACTTCACTTTATGAATGTTCTATATAATTTGATAATTAATGTGCACTTTTAAACATATGAGAGACGGCGGCGGCGGTTGCCTGCTGGCGTTCCGTTTTTGAATAGGAAGAGGAAGGGATAATGCATACATAGACTAAATAGAGCGGGGGCGTGTAGATAATATAGACAAGAAATAACTTAGAATAAGAAGAAAATATATATGATAATAGATGGCGTTAACATGCTCTACGAGTTTGACATGGCTAATTTGTCTTTAGTTTTTGTAGGAAAATTATGTCGTTTGTATGATCAGATGATTTTTTTTTTAAATCTAAAAATATATGGGTGAAAAAAATTAATACAATATAAAATTGAATCTGGTTAAAAATACACAGATAAATGACGAAAGACTTTCTATTGTTTTCTTTAATTAACAAAGTGTCTTTTGAAGTGTCAAACTGAATTACTTTCAATGAATCATTGTAAGCTTTTCCCATTTGAGGATGCTTTTATGTCATCAAACTTAGTTTACATTCGCTCGAAACTTGTCATTTTTGACTAATCACCAAACACGTTAATAAGACATAAACACGTTCGTAATGGCACTTTAACTGTGTTATAATAAATCAGGTCAGAATAAATAAGGTTCATTTTGTGAAACATGAAGTTAATATTAATAGAAACCCTACAGACGGCATCGTGCCTATATCATATGTGGTATGACTTTTTCTGAATTTTTAACTTTGCATAAGAATTTGCCAGTGTCACATTTTGCTATATTTTACTTTGTTGGTTGAAGTCTTTGCATTGTTTATGTTTCTCTATAGATCTATCACAAGCAAGAGGTTACACTTGCGTCCTTCTGTCGGAAAATGAAAAAAAGAAACAGAAAAAGATTTGTTTTTGTTAAGTTACTGTTTTAATAAAAACTATCTACCGTAAATATTACGCTGTCGCTGAGTGATGCTTCACACCGCTATCAATCGCTTATCGCTAATTAAGAATAAATTCTGTTCGACTTTAATTTAAAAACGGATTGAGCTATTATTATAAAACTCTGTTTGCATAAAGTAAATGGTGATAAGCGATTGATAGTCTATAGAAATTGTCAATACCATTTTTAGAAATTATAAAAAAGCTCGAAAAGTGCTTGATTTATTAGATTGAAATTTGTTGTAAGAGAAACATATGTCGTAGACAACACGTAGAGGTAGTCGCGGGACACTCGACAAATAGCTATATGTATATGATTAACTTTTAGAACTGTAACTTATATATTTTACTTAAACCATTGATATAGTGTTATAGTTTAAAAAAAACATGGAAAAAACCATATCAAGTTTCTAGCCGGTTCTTATCGATGACTAGGTTATTTTCCGAATCGATGGTAGTTGTTTGAACGTTCATAAGCGCCCTATCATGGCCTAAATTGAATAGCGTATTTTTAAATTTGAATTTTGATAATATTTACGAGAAATAATGCATGAATTATTACGGCAAAAATGCGATTACACCCGCCAGGCAATGCTAGTATAAAATTAAATATTCAAACAGTACGAAACCGTTTGTAAAAGTAAGAAAGCTAATAAAATAGTTTGTGATCAAAATAAATGTTTAATCTCTACGCGTGGTCGTTAGGGTGACGTATGCTTAATGAAATTTCCTGGAATCGTCCTGTTTTTCAGAAGTTTCGAATTTTTAATACTGTTCCTGTAATAGACATATGAGGTAATGATGGATTGATGGTCGCGTGATAGATGTTATATCAAAAAATAGTAACAAACAAAGTAATTAAATCGTAGCACAGTGGTAGCTCTATGTTAGCTACATATTTCAAGTTTGAAAATTCATTCCCAAATACTTTTAAATGTTTTTCATTTCGAATGAATTAATCACGACGCGGTGATGATACTCGTACGTCGTACTTTTAATAATTAAAACCATACACAAGCACACTTCTTTGATGTTATCATTCTAGTTTAAGTGATAAATACAATCACTATTCAATTGAGGTTAAGGAACTACGACTTTAATGATATAAATTTTAAAGAAATCTACTTAAATCACGAAAGGTTATTTGGACTAAAATACGCACATAAAAGAAGGCAGAGAATATATTCTTCCATCTGCTACGATCCTGTCACACGTTTTTTGCATCTTCTACTTTCATGAGAGCTTTCATACACGCTCTTCGATTACGGATACGTCTGGCCGCGGACTTTCTTCAGAACGTCTTCGGTTTGGTCGAGATACGTTCGGCTAGGTCGACCCTTTGTTTTTATTTGTATGACGACGTGAATTTGTTTCGACAATCTTCTTCCATACATCCTCTCCACGATATGAACCGATTAAGCATTATTTTCACTATCTTTGTCATTACATCTTGTTCGAGTTAGTCACGACTGTAATCAAACGAATCGCGCTGGGCCCTAGTCAAAACGATTCGGGGTCGTGATTAACCCTGGCCGACCTGCGATTCGCAGTAGACCAAACTAATGTCTTATATATCGCCACTTACCTCTCGAGTAACGACGGTGTCCTGCTTCACCTTCCGTAGCCCGTGTGTAGTAACCAGTGTATAGTGTGAATGTGTGAACTGAGTAATAGCTAGGAAGGAAATATAATTTGGCACTCTTAAAGTTAAGCACCAACAACTTTCACCTATAAAAACGTGTATCCTCGTGTCATGTTATTACAAAACTGAATTCTGCGACAATTCTCGCGGGTACTACGATAGAATTCAAGTGCCCCCTTTTTCAGTTATGATCAATAATTAACACATCTTCTACCATATCAAAATGTTCCTTAATCTTGCTATTTTTGACTTTGTACATAGTTTGAAAATTATTTGTCATTTTAAAAATAAAATAAAACTTTGAAAATTGTTTGCCACGCTTTTTATTGATTTGATATGATTAGATTACTTATAAGTTCTTATGGCAGGCACGTAACAACTAATAATTATCAATTTAAAACATTTCCAGAACTACTTAATTGTACATTAAGTATCTCATGTCCTATCCATAAATCCATATGTAACGATCCTCAGGTCGCTTTACTATACTGCCATTAGATGTGCTTCAGACAATATATTAATAGGCAAGTTAACGAAGAGAAGCCAAAGATTGAACTATTCATATAAACAATTGGTGTTTTAATCAAAGCGTGTATCATAGTACTTTTATGTACCTACGTGTCTCACCTGTAGTCAGTACATATACAAAATCGTATTTGATTTAGTTAAATACAAGTTTTGCACGTAATAATAATTTTAGGGCTCCCTCAGTTCCCTTTTATTGTAACGTGAATTCATCATTATTTAGGTCTACTTTATTTTTCAATTATACGAGACTATTGACTACGGCTTGCGTATAGTTATTTTCATTGGATTATATATCATTTGTTTATTCAATAGTTTAGTGTAAGTATTTTAATAGGATAATTTGTCCAACGTAATGATTATTTAATGTATGAAATATATATCTATATAAATATATATTATTTAAAATAAATGTTTGAAACGGTTCAGTGATTTTCGAGTTAGAAGAATTCGAAAGAAGAATAACAATTTATCTATGAAGAATCGTCCAAAGATAATCATTAAGCATGGTTACCTGAACCTTAGGTATACAAAACAAAAGCCGCAGGTAGAACCGAATCGAAAGTTTAATATTGAAATAATTGGAAAGCCAGATTGTTGAACGGTTTGTAAAGATACATATATACATGAATTATAGGCATATAGCTTAGCTGTCTGTAAAAACAATGTATATTCTATTAAGTAATGAACGCCTTTCTCCCGTGGGTGTAGGCAGAGATTACGTCCTTCCACTTGCTACGATCTTGACACACCTCTTTCGCTTCCTCTACTTTCATGAGCGCTTTCATACATGCTCGTCGGTTATGAGTACTTTCACCTGGCCTTTATTTAACACATGATTGATTTGGTCTAGATACGTTCGCCTAGGTCGACCCTTACCGACTTGCCCATTCAATCTCGCCTTATAAATTAATTTCGTTAATCTTCTCTCATCCATCCTCTCTACATGCCCAAACCAACTAAGCAAAGAAAATATATATATATGTGAATCCAAGCACGTGGATACACTAGTGAAGATGGCTGGATTGTCGAAATAAACTAGGTTATATGGACGTGCTGTGGGAATTAATTTTATATGTAAGGAGTAAGCAAATAAAACGCCCGTATATACAGTTAAAAACCGAGTAATTTAATTTTTAATTTAATTTAATTGAATAGTAGTAATTATATATCCATTTGGAGAGTTCAAATCAAGAAAAAAAAAAACCGTTTTTTATTATTTTTGTAGTGAAAACTTAGTACAGACGCATCGGGCGATTTTTCAGTGTGTAAAAAAGTCGAGTATTGTCGAAACTAATGTTAACATTGAAAAATTAAGTTCACTGAAATTAATGCGATTACAAATACTATGCTTGGATAATATAAATATAAAAAAGTTGATATTATTGATGTTTTTTTTTTTTACGTAAAATAATAATTAAAAAGTCGATGTCCTTCGCGATGTTGTATGAAACAGAAAAAAGAAAATCCGATCAAAATTTGTTCAGTGGATTCAAAGATTTACCTGCACAAAAACAGTTACGTTTTTATATGTAAATATGGATTTTGTTGCATAATAATTAATTGGTGATATAATTCGTGAGGTTAATTATGAACGAAGCCAACAAATTGATGACAACAAACACATATGTCTTGCATTATTTAAATTAATTTATTAAGAGATTAGCCGTGTGCCCGCGGCTTCGTCCGCGTTTCATATATATTTCACTGAGTAATATAATTTTTCATTTATATTTTATTTCATTTCTACTAACATTAAGAAAAGATATTTCTCACAAATTCAAATATTTTCCGGTAAAACTGTACATTGAATCTGATTTTATTCCAATTTTATAAGTTTAATGTTTTTGTATGCGGAACACTAATTATTTTCGGAAAAATAAAGTAGCCTATCTATCTAGTATCTAGCAAAAAAAGTGCCGTCCAAATCGGCCCTTTTTTTTTTTTTTTTTTTTTTTTTTTTAACGGGGGGAAATGCATTTACGCACTCACCCTACCCGTTGTATTGGTGGGACCGAGTGCCCCTCCAATACAACAGGCAGAGGGGCACGGAGTGACGAGCTCCGCACCAGTGTGGGACTCAAACCCGGGCGAGAAGCGCCCGGGAATACCCTCTAAAACCCCCCGGGGCCGTCCGCCGCATTTGGGGTGGGGGCGATACGGGGTTGCTAGGCATGTCGCCGCGTCGCCCCCTGCGGAAGACCCACCGGGCCCGTCAGTGCAATGATCGGCCCTGCCGTTTCGGAGATTAGCCGGAACAAACAGACAGACAGACAAACATTTTAAAAATTACATCTTTGGCTTAGGTATCGTATTCATATGTATTTAGTAAAAAAATAGACGCTTAAATTTTATACAGGTGACTTTGAAATCAATGCCAATAATTAAACGGGAGCTTATAATTATGACTTTAAATAAGTACAGATCAACAAATAATATAGATAAAAAATTTATTAAATTAAAAATGTACGACTGAAGTATCTAAACCGTGCGATGCGTATTCGGCGGATAATATCCCCAGTCGCGCTTGGTAATTTTACCTATATTGTTCGACCGCTGCAAAACGGGTACGCGATTTGATACTTTGTTTGAATTTATAATGCATGTTTTACAGTTTTATTATATCTTAATATTTTTTCCGCAAAACATTTATATATTTAAATATATTTCTTATTTAATTATTGCCCTTAATTTTGATTTTATTTTTTGTATATTAATGAGAATAAAATTGATTTTCTTTGAACGATTCTAGATCGCGCTATGGTTCTGTTGTCATTCATTATACGATATATATTTCAAAACAGTCTACGCTTCAATTTTATTTATTATTAGTATAGATGTTGATGCAGTGAATGACTAATGTGTGATTCGATAGCTCGTTAAGAGTTTGAAATTAGTTTGAAATTAATGCATTATAAAATTGACTGGCCACACAGGTACTCACCTGAACCTCCTTTAACCGTTCTTGTGTCCCGGGACGTAGCTGGCTTCAATATTGTTACACAAATCCGTATTTAATTTATATATTTTTACGCGCACGATATAGACGCTACCGGTGTAAGATGGCGACACTCGATAGATGGCGCACAAGGTGTTTTAGTGAGGCCGTGTTGCCAGTATATAAACCTAACAACTAATAAGAATAATAATAATCTTTATGTATGAAAGCGGCTGCTGGAATATTGAGTAAACACGAAATAAACTAGTTGGTAGTTATGCCCTTTAACATTTCAATATAAGATAAATTACTTTATATTTAAATCGGTGTTAACATCGAATGACAGTAGAGTATGATCCTGAAAAAACCTCTCCTATGTTGTAATTTGAAAGTGTCTGTAACAACCGGTACCTTTGTTGTAAACGCAGTCGTATTCACACGTTGCTACTAAAAAGCGATACGCGATCGGCTTACTCAAAAAAATTAAAAGAAATATCTATTTCTAAGATGAAACTTTTGTGATGAACTGTGTTTATAAAATTATTCGTATTATAAGACTTCAGAGATTCTTCCCTCCCGGGAGTGGATGCACGGCGCTTGCGTTACGGACCACCTGATGTGTATGTCACAAGCGAATAGCGAATGAAAATAATTTATGCTGTTGAATTAACATGTTCCATTAGGCCAAGTCCCTAGTTATACTCATATCAAATAAATTAATTTCATCCAGACGATAAATAAATGGCAATTTTTTTTTTTTAAATTTAAAGTGATTAAAAATTGTACATATTGTAGTAATTTAATATATGTATATGATTTGTTAAATTATAAGTTATGTAATATCGATTATATTATTTTTATTGTTATATACATGCGTAAATAATGTATAATTTTTTCATGGATTCAAGGTAAATAAGTGATATGTATTGTATGACAATGAAACGACCTGTTAGATGAGCAGCTAACATGTTACTGCGGGTGTAGCGCGCGGGCACGATGTACGCGCTCGAAAATATGTCAATAAGGCTTGTTTTTTTACATTATAATGAAGATTTTACTTAAGTATTATTTGTCATAAAATACCCGAGTTAAAAAATATGTCCATAGTTTTTTTTTTAAATATCATAATATACCATTGCACAGCGATGCGATACAAATAATAAAAATCATGCTGATTAAGTTAGATACATTGTATCAACTAACAATGGAATTATGCGTATTTATAAATTATGCTTGAAAGGAAAGGAAAGAAAATAATTTAAGTGTATAAAATTACTAATCTGAACTAACGTGAGCTCAATTAATTGGAAACTTAATTTTTAGACAATAGGTTTCTAATATATCTAATTTAGGAGAGTTATTTTAGTAAGGATGTATCTACAATATGTGAGGTAAAGATATGAATTATGTTATAATAAGTTTGATGGTATTATGAATGTGAATTTTTTTTCCTGTCAGTTACTTGTAAAAGGATAAGTAGACCATTTTTTAACGAATTGAAAAATCTGCGGTCAAGGCGTAAGTGTGTTCTCTTTAGAGACAGTTCTTCCATGCTTAGTGAGATTTCATTTAAACACCAAAACCTAATGAAGTGTAAAAAATGACTTTTGAATAATATATGGACACTGATAAACAATGCATTGTTAATCTGCGCGATCACTATTTTAAGGAAATGGTTGTTAAACATTCAGGAGACCTTTTTAGATAAAATAGACAATTATAAATTACTATAGACTGTTTAAATTAAATGACTGGGTATGAATATCTGTTTAACTGTTATTGACGTCTCATTTGATTTAAAACACTAGCTGTATGTCAACAGCTGCGCCCGTGTTTCTTGTGTTTTTCTATGCATTATTTTTTTTTTATACGGAACCCTAAAAAAATTGTATTTTTGCTATAGGTATCGTATATACATACCTATTTAGTAAAAAATAATAATTTTGACATTACAAACAGACACTCTAGTTTTATTTATTAGTATAGATTATTAGATAGGATGAAATGAAAATGATAAGATAACATTTTAGTATTTTTTTTTTTTTTTTGATTATGGACAGGCTTCGTATTAACCTTTTTGCTGATTTTCAAAATAAGTAGTACAATATGTCACACAACATTCTTTTGTAACATTCAGTATATTATCTTTTTTATTTTGAGTGTCGACAATGTATGCTTACGTGCATACGTAAAAATATTAAATTTGAAATAATCGCCTATGACTATTACTCGGACCTTACGCCAAGACCGGTTGAATCGTGAGAAGCGTGAGAGCGCCAGAGCGAGCGAGATGGCGAAACTAGCCATCGCTACTATGAAAATAGTCGCGAAACAACTTATGAAAATATACCAGTCAAACCGTTTTGTTTAGTACATGGATGGAAATAGCTTTTGTTAGATATCGTGTCGTCTCTTTCTTTTATTAGAGTGCATGACTAGCATTGACGGCCTTCGTCAAAATATTTTATTATAATATTCTTTTTTTATAATGAAAGAAAACTTTTTACCAAATTTCATACAAATCGGGAGGGGTAGGATCCAACTGTTGGTCGATTTGTCTTAGAATGACTTAAATCTATGTACATATATTTATGAATAACTGTCATGTTTTCTATCATACTAGCTGTTCCTGTGGCTCCTCTCGCGTATCATATTTTCTATTCTGCACAAACTGCAGATAGAAAGAATATAATTATTATGCAGTGAATTTTTATATTCACTGCATAATAATAATAAGTTTTTAAATAATGTTTTGAAAAGAATAGAACCTATTTTTTTACAGGCTCTAAATTATTTTTGGTACTAATAGAAAAGAAATAAATAAATTAGTGATTAATTCAAACACTTTCCAGAAAAACTGTATACTGAATAAGATTTAGTTGACAAGTTCATGAGTTTTAATTAATTTACGCGGAACACTAATTATTTTCCTAAAAATATTTATGGTACTAACAGAAAGCGAATGTATTTCTCATCAATTTAAGTACTTGCTCGTGAAACTGTGCATTAAATCGAGTTTTGTTTTGTTATTTCCTTTGAACCTTACTTAGGTTTCACATTTTTATTTGTGTATATTGTTTAGAGAAAAATTAAATGTTGAACCTAGCATTTACATTGGCATAATTACTCTGTACGATAATATTCATGTCAATATTTAGGATGTGGCCAAACGAGCGTAACTCAAAGTTGCACGTATTTTACGTCGACTAATTTACGTTTCATTAGGTTTCATATAAAAGTGCATTTTGTCTCCAGTGACGACTTCAAATGAGTTATCTGTCAACTCACACGGGTAAATGCAACTGAATTATGGTCGCCATGTGCGACGTTTGGGTACGGAAGACTGGGTTAATGAGGGAAGCGTATAGTATGATGTTGAATGCGCAAGAGTCGACATGTTTTTTCTAGGAAAGATTTTTGATTTTTGTGGTTGAAACACAACACGACACAAACACTCCGTACTAACGTGAATATGCAGTTGAATATCGGTCGAAGTTAAGCGACTTAAAAAGCGCGGTTAGCAACTTACAAAATAACCTGATTGATCTCACCTTTATTGTCACCGTATGTAATTAAATCTGTTGTTTAAAATTATAACACAAATACTTGTGACGATATGAAAATAAAAAGCCTTTACCGTGATTGAGATAAATGTTATAGAGATGAGATATAATTTATCATGGGTTCACACGAACTGAAATCGTCAAGGGGTCAATGGGGTTGATCACTAATTCCATTGACCGTAATACGATTTTAGAGCAAGCGAACTGTATAGAAGTTTCATTCCATTCTCCTTCAGCCTTTGTATTGACGCACGGATTGACTCTAGCGTATCGTTTCTCATCTTCTACTGAAGTACAGACGATTACAGAGCAATAAATTACAGTAGAATCCTTTATGCTAACTATAAATACCTACCATAATATAGATGTGAAGAAATATACTATTTCTCAAATTTCGTGTCATAAGGTTATTATTTATACCGATGTATTTTTTTTAAATTTATATAGAACAAAGAGCAATGAGTTTATCTGTAAAAAGTAAATGTTTATTTATTATATTTTACACTGAGGTGGAGATAAAACAATTATGAAAGTATTTTACTAGTCTTACCTGTAAAAAGAAACGATATTAAAGTCTATTCTGCGTTCCTTTACAATAAATTAAAACAAATATATATTCAAATACTATTATCATTCTCAAAGTAACTACTCACATTTTTATCATTTACGTACATAAACAAAAATAAACTCGCCGGACGCTCGATGTCAAACTCTTTATTTACAAATTATGAGGACTGACCTCATAAACGCGCGGCAATTTCAAATTTGAGAAGTAGATATTTCTATACATAGAATTAGACAGGGAAGTGTTTAGCATCTAATTAAGTGTATCATACTGTTAGCTTTTTTAAAATTCAAATGTTCATTTTAGATGAATAATGGCCGTTGCCTAGATATTTCCAGTACCGATTATAAATAATTTTCAACAGTATAACATAACTTGTTGATTGCATCAAATAAAATAATAAATAATTTGAACCGTGTCATAAAATATGATTAAATTTAAATTCTATTTTTATAATATGTTTGAATTTTTTAGTAATTCAATTCATTAGTTTAAATTTATAAGTAGCTTGAACTCTATTTCCGGCAATGTGAGGAAATTATGTTGCGAAACACTAGAGGCGGTCTTAATTGAACTCCAGTGGGAGTTGGTGGGGTTCTGGTAAAAAAGTGAACTAAAGTGTAGGTAGTAAAATAGTGAAGGCTTTCTGGACTTTCAATATAATAAAAAGAGTTTTCAATATATGTATTATTTAGAATACCATATATTCTAAATTATATTACGGACCAGTTGATAATATTGCATGCCAAATTGTTTACATAATAATTTAGTTTATTATACATATATATGTAGGATTTAATCAGAGCAAACAGTTAATTAAATGAAATAAGTATTTATTATTAGAAAAGATTTTTGACAACCATCCTTTACAATCGTGTCGCCATCTTATTCTATAGATTCTAGTTCATTCGGTCTCCTTCGTCATTCTTACGTTCCGTTTATCACATATATAGTGATTATTGTATCATTGTATGTAATATAATGTATATAGATCACTCACAATGAGACAGCGATATTGAAATAAAATTCAAGTAAACATAATATAGGATAGTATGTAATTATTAATTTATTTTTATTTTCACGTTAACAATAGTATGGAAATTGAATTATATTACAACGATTCCGTACAGATTAAACAATATTACATTTTAATTATCTCTACATTGAAAAACAAGCGTATAATACTTTTTAAATGTACCGTAATACGTATGTTGTGTTATCAACAACAAAAAAATATCCTCACACTTTCACAGATACAAAAAAAGACAACAAAGTGATTCTGTAAAGGTTTTATTCCAAGCTTTTGTAATTATTCTTATCTTATTTTAATCAATCTACACAAACGTTTATATGCCTATCTTTCGGTTCGTTAATTCGCTTTATAACTCGAGAACCGCTAAACTAATTTACATGATTATTTTTCAATTGTCGGTTTATAGGTTATCGGTTCAGGTTTTGGTGTATCTATAAATTTTGTTACGAGTATAAAAAAATAATTTTAAAAAATCATTCTCGTGTTTTATTGACTTTTTTTTAAAAGGAATAAAAAAAACTACTTACTATAATTTTATAATTCACGTCAGCGGATACGTGGGCACAGTTAGTTTGGTATAAAATATAGTATAGTATTAAAATACTCTCGCTGTATTTTTAAACATTCTCACTATGTATTATTTCCACTTTGTTATATCAGGAACATTCACTTTAGAAGATAGAACTCAATTGTCCCTGTGTTGGCTCTACAGAGCCTTATATAGTCACTCCATACAATGTGACATGTGACTGGTGAGAGCCGGCCCTACCGGATGTAGGCGGATAATATCTTAAGGCGCCGCCGGATGTGTGCCGAAATTATTGTTAACAATAGTCTAAGAGCAGTCAAAGATTTTTAGGTAATAGTGTCAGGTTCAACATGGTTCCAAAACACATCACCGATTTACCTGACAATAAGTTTAAGCAATACGTCAGACAGGTTTTAATCTCCACAGGTTATTATATGGTGGATTATTACGTGAACGATGGTGTTGTGTGGAAGTAACACCACACTCTGCGCACGGCCGTTTAAACTGTTTATTGTTACTATGAATCGTATAATTTATATTATAATTTAAAAAAACTTTGGAAAAAAACCAGATCGAGTTTTATGCCGGCTGTTTTCGATTCGGTTGTTTTCCGAACTGGTGGTAATTTTTTGACGTTAATAAGCGCCTTCTCAGGACCCGAATTGTTTTTTTTACACGGTATAGGTTCAGTGATCACAATCTGACCTGATGTTAAGTGAATATGTGGTCCAGGATGGTAAATACACTACACCTGGGTACTTGTTCTCAAGTGATGCAGCCGGAACACACCTATTGGTATTTGGCGGCAGGTTTTCAAACTTGAGGGTGGTAGATACCCAGGCAGGCTTCATTAGAAAATGCTTTGCCACCTTGCTATGGTTTCCTTTAGGCCGATTTTAGAGCTAGGTAGGTGGGATCGAATCCGCTTCAATTGACGCGGAATCCGGCGACACTACCCGCTGTGTCATTATCGCTTCAACATTTTTGATTTGAAAATAAAAAAAAATAATAATTTTGGTTTTTGATCTAGAACGGTGACTATCGCCGGTAGATCAGTATCTAGCGACAGTCACCATTATCAGGTCGAGCAATATCTATCACTGCTAAAGTTACATAGGCTTGGATATACACTTACTGACTTCGGAACGCGACAAGCTTTTATGAGTCACTATGACTGGTTTTTTGCCTTGTGTATGGTGATTGCCCAGTCAGGTACAAAAGCCCTGGGGCCGACGCGGTGGCATGCTGTGCAATCCCGTATCGCCCCCATCCCAAATGCAGCGGACGGCCCCGGGGGGTTTTAGTGGGTATTTCCGGGCGCTTCACGCCCGGGTGAGTCCCACACTGGCGCGGAGCTCGTCACTCCGTGCCCATTTACCTATTGTATTGGGGGACTTCGGTCTCACTAATACAATAGGTAAGGGTAGTGCGTAAATGCATTTCCCCCCGTCAAAAAAAAAAAAAAAAAGGTACAAAAGCCCT
Source organism: Samia ricini (assembly GCA_014132275.2). Classification (NCBI taxonomy): domain Eukaryota; kingdom Metazoa; phylum Arthropoda; class Insecta; order Lepidoptera; family Saturniidae; genus Samia; species Samia ricini. The sequence goes on along the minus strand of AP028170.1, from coordinate 30,875,541 downwards.
ACTACCCCCCGTAAACGCTATACAAGCATTTCATATCCAACGTCTATTTATTTAAATTACATGTTATTAATCTCTATCTCCATGTTGGCCATTACAAAAACCAATTTAGTTCGCGGTCAACAAACATTTGTTTATACTGGTGAAAAAAATGATTTTCTAATTAATTCCATTAACCGTTTTGATATCAAGTTTTTCCATATTAGTTAAAGATAAATTGTCAGCTGCAATGACCTACATTATTACGTTGACTACACAGCGGGAGGTATTGCTCCCACCCTGTTTGAAATTAAATTACATGGCAGCCTAGACATCGTTAAAGGGATCGATTAAATTTATTTCAAAGGAGAAATCTTTTTTTTTTTTTTACTAAACAGGACGGTTGATATGACTCTAAGTCGAGAGGAATTGGTTCTTAAGTGATACTACAAGAACATACTAGGTGGGAATTCATAAGTGCTCTACCATTATGCTTTTTGATTAATTTTGTTTATTTCACAAAATGGCAAACAGGCATACGGTCCGCCTGAGGGTAATCGGTCACAGTAACCTATAGGCGTAAGCTACATTAAGACTGACTCTTTAAAAACTATTTCATCCTCCCTTTGAAAATTTCTATACTAAATTCCCTGGGAAAATCCGCAGTTTATTCCACACCACACAGTTTGCGATAGGAACACCTCTGATATCTCACTGTCGTTGACAATTTAGGCTCCGAGATATTAGTATAAAGTCTCTATCAATATTGATGTTTTCTCTTCACCTAAATTTAACATTCATCTGTAGAATAAATTAAGACTCCAACTTAATCCATGCCACATCTAACCGCACTAACTTTCAGCCATTAGCGCGCAAGAAATCTTCATCAGAGATATATAGAGGCGTGTAAGTAAGAATGAATTAGCCTTAGTTTACGCCCTTATGCATCTTAATCAAATCAATAATTAACTTTTTTTTTAAATGCAGATCAAGTTACTTGTATAGGAGAATGGTATCTGATTAAATCGTAACTCCGATGTAGATTGTGGTGTTCGGTTATGTATTTATATGAAGAGGTACAAAAATATGATTACTAAAAACATTTATAGAGTTAGTTGGTATATTTTTAATACTCCAAGATTTCGTATGATTGGAATGAATGACCATGAGTCAGATAGGTGTAACTTTTTAATACAATATTCTTTTGCTGTTTTTGATCGGGTTTTTTATTAAAAATAAATTCTTTACTCTTTATAAAATCTCTAATAAATACCTATTTTAAGGTAACTTACTCATAGAAGAAAAAAAATACGTTTATATAATAGATAAAACGAGAATGAATAACACCTTGTTTTATTTTAACTTTATAATGTATAGTACCTGGGTGAATAAGGCTCGTTCATCGTTTTTCAAACTTGACGTGGGACATATATTAAAAAATATATCGTATTTGGTGTGAAAATCAATTTTTCTCTAAGATAGCGTCTATCTAGATAAATCTAGAATGTAAAATAATATCATAAGGTAAAACGAAATTTCTATTTTAATTTATGTACTTACAAAAATCTCTAGTTATAAGTATTGAACATGAAAATATGTTTAGATGAAATATTTTAATTCTAAAATGCAGTAGCTTCCCTCTTTATTTCATGGAATATGTTTATTCATGAGACACAGATAAGTAATATTAAAGCGTTTTTATTATTATTAGAATTTACTTTTTTGCAATTACATTCATTTATGAAGTCGTATAAGAAAAGTTATATTTAAACAATCTTAATAAACCTAAATCGTTTATTAATATGTAATATGGATAAATATAATTAATATTTCACAGGGTTTTTATGTAGAAGCAAGACGCGGCGGGGCGGGGTCTACGCCAGTCGTAGCGAGCGCGTAGCGCGTAGCAGACGCTACGCCGGAGTTTCCCGGTCTCTTTCCCGTATAATACAAAATTACGCTTGTAATAATAGTGTCGTCATTAGTGGAACTATTACTGTAATATCGTGATATGAAAAGTGTAAACATACATATATATGTATTTTCAGCAAATACAGAATAGTGTTGTGAGTGTGTGAACAGTGCGGTGGTGTCTTAGGACGGGATCTCTATTCCTCTCGAGGTAAATAAGGAAATGTTTTTACTTTCTATACACATACAAATAGAGGAAAATGTCGCACTATACTATGTATATATATATGTACATTATAGAGGATGTGAGGGTATTGATTTTTGTTTATGGTTTACGTGTTATAAAGTTATAATGTCCTTATATATTAATTATTAATTTTATGTAAGATTTAATACATGTATGAAATAGGATAGATTTATTGTTCTCAACAGTGCCTCAAGAACTATAGGAGTTTGTGCTAATTAGAAAGGGTTATTTTAATATCGTCGAGTAAATGATTTAATTATCAATGCGCACTGTCAATAAATAAATTCACGTACACAGATATTTTGTTTTGTCTTTGATTTTTTTTATAAAAGTGTATAACTGAAGTTTTAGTCATCTCTTGCTGTCAAAAACGTATTTACAGTATCTGTTACATAAGGATATTATTTATGATGTTATATTTACGATTAACATACATTTAATATTTATTTTGTCTTTCGAAATATCAAAACTTTATACTAAATGCTTTTAAAAGACTTTTCAGAAAAATAAATGAAAAACGTAAATAATATAAGAAGTATAAGGCTTACATTTTTATGAAAGAACATTAAATTTAAATTTTTATCCAAATTTTTAACTCTAGAAACACTAATAATTAAACCAACCATATAATATACTTTGAATAATATATGACTGTATTTAATATTCCTGTCCTATTTTTTAATGTTAGTGTACACTTGAGCACATCTTTTCAACTATCATACGTTAAATTTTTTCACTAAAAAAATAATGAAACGCTAGATTATATATGATCTCTCAGAACACACCGTTAGATATTAGGAGTGAAAGATCATGGATTAAATAAAATCGGAATTAGTTAATTCATCCGAAACTATCTTGAGTGCCTAAATTTTTAAAAGATTATTATGCGATAATTTATTAACATTGATTTTAGGTGACCCTAATGGCATTCTGAGATAATCCTAAAGTTATTAAGAATATCGTTAAGGGAAGGAAGCAAAACAAGTCTTAAAAACATTTAGAAATTAGTCCAGTTCAGTGGAATGTATACTTGAGCATTCCATTACATTTGTTTGGTTTGTTTGTTCGAGCGTTATGTTTACTTATAGTGATAAATAGTGTAAAATAAACATCGCTAAAAGCTGTGAGCGCTCAGTTATAGTATTATCGGATTTGGCGTCAATTGACGTAGGTTAGAATACGTCTATTCTATAATGAGCCTGAGCTTTTGGTAAAAGAAAACATCTTGGGGAAATCATAAGGTGGTTGTTAGGCATTATGCTATAATACCTGTCTCGGTAGCAACAGTTAAAGTTGCGTTTTTTTACACAGTACAGGCTCAGTGCTTTGATCACAATCTCACGTGATGTTAAGTGACGATGTGGTCCAAGATGGTAAACACACTAAGCTTAGAGGCACTTGTTTTCAAGTGGAGATGCCTGAACACACCTATTGATAATTGGCGACAGGTTTTCAAACTCGAGGGTAGCTGCCCAGGTGGGTATTATTAGAAAATGCCCTACTATAATGTTATAGTTTCCTCATCACGTTTCCCTTCACCGAAAGCTCGGGCCGATTTTAGAGTTAGATAGGTGTGTTTGAACCCGCGTCCATTTACTTGAAATCCGACCGCACTACCAACTAAGCTATGATAGCTTCTTCAAATATAAAAAGATATAAAAAATTTGTCTTTTAACAGCCGATAGAGGTATTTAGCTAAAATTCCAAACAATCCAGTCGACTATTCATTAACGTAAATAACTAATTATTAAAATTTAACATAAGATATATACGAAGGGAACTTTATGTCTTTCTAAAGTAACTCAAGACAGGCTTTATTAGAGTTAACGTAATGTCTTTGAACAGTTTTATTTAAGAGTTTTTTTCGTGACTATACTTTGACCATAGCTTTACTCGCATTAATGTGATTCCGTTCGATTGGGTAATAAATTTAGGGCATGTTATGATTTTTCTAGCTAACAATTTAATAATTTAAACTTGGCCCATGTAGAAAAGCGTGATACTGTGTGTGGTGAATCATTCGGTTGCTGGGGTGAGAATGTCAGGAATCACTGTCATTCTTGCCGAGTGATTTTCTCTTGCCTGGCAACCCGCGCCGCGAGTTAAGTTTGACAGTTGGTTTAAAAAGTATACGCGCAACCGCTCCGCAACGCAAACCGCATAACTTTTATAATAATCTACAATATCGCCGCATCACGTTTTTACACCGCTTCTACGCCATTACATAAGCTGCAGGATCCTCGGGATTGGATGTGCACGAGAGATTGCTCGGTAAGTGGACATATTCCTTATATTTTCGCCCTGAGCGACCCAGTGTATCACCAGACCCTCGGCAAGAAATAGGAGATTTGGAGGCCGGCCAGCCCGCAGTTGGTATTTTCTACCACCTTTTAATGGTCCTTCGTTCCTGGATTGTGCCCTAAATTCCCTATTTTTACATCCTAAGACTTTAAAACCGCATACGCAATTTCATAAATTTATTATTTACCCTCGCATTTTTGATATTTTATATTACCGTTGAGACGAATACTATTCAATTGTATTTGTTTTTAATTACATTGTTTAATATTATTAACTTTAAAAATGGAGCATAGGTCCAAAAAGGGAGAGTAGCTGAAGGTTCAGTAGGTATCGGAGAAATATCTCTACTAGAAAGTAAAAAAACAATCTTATTATTTACGCATTAAATCTATTTACGAATCTATACCTACGAGTCAGGAGGATCGCCAAACTCCTCTCTTTATCAGTCAAGCGACAAACATAGATTCGATGCGCGAAGAATTTCAAAATATAGTCGATAATATTAACCGACTTAATTTGAAATTAGATCCTAAGTACCTACCAAATTATGAGGCAATATGGGCATTCGAAGATTATTATTGTGGAGTAAAAAATGCCTTAACACGCTTCAATATATCGCAAAATGTTAATACCGCTGAACACAATGAACAATATTTAAATTTTCAATTAGAGAAATTATCAATACCGGAATTCTATGGTGACTATGAAAAATTTCCTATGTTCATTGAATGTTATAACTCAATGGTTCACAATAATCCGAATCTAAATGACTCACTACGTGTAAGGTACTTAATTAGTAAACTTAAAGGGAAGGCTGAGTCAATATGGCTAAGTTTAAGCCCGACCGCAGAAAATTATAATATAATTTATAACGCACTGGTTGATAAATACACGGACGACCGTGAGATAGCTACTACCTATATAGAAAAAATATTAAATCTAAAATCGCTTCACAATGCTACGCCGAGTCAATTAGACGCATTCATTGACGAATATTCTACGTCTGTAGCCGCTTTGAAACAATTAAAGATCGATAATTTGTTAGATTACATGTTTGTTCATTTAGGTTTACGCAAACTAGATACGGACACAGTGCAACAATTCGAAAATATTAATAGAAAACAATCATATCCCAATTACGAAGAATTTGTAATATTTCTCAGGGAACAATATAAAATATTAAAAAGAATTACGCCAGATATTAAAATCAACGCAAGCGCCGGTAGTAAGTATATAAGCACTGCGCCGCTGGAGACGCGAGGAGCGGTCGCTCGACACAGCGAGCTCCACGCGCATTAATTGCAAATGACGTCACCGCGCGTCTTAATAAACACTGTTCATTTTGTAAATCGAATGAACATGAACAAATATATAATTGCGCGAAATTTAAAACTCTTTCACCGCTAGATAGATACAAATATATAAAGAATGTGAACGGTTGTATAAATTGTTTGAGTTTGTTGCATACTAGTCGATTTTGTCAGTCTGTATCATCGTGTAAATTTTGTAAAGGAAACAAGAGGCACCATTCCTTGTTACACTTTCCTGAGAACAGTTTAGATGGCATGGTCGGGGGTAATTCAAGGTCATTGACCTCTGATAATCAACTACATAATAACGATACATCTAAAAGTACCCAAGACAAAACTGTATCTCTTTGTAGTCAGATGAATTCTGAATCCACGCGTCATAAAAATAAAATTATTTTGTTAGGTTCCGCAGTCATTTTAGTAAAAGATAAAAATTCTATATTACACCCAGTCAGAGTACTTATCGATATGGGTTCTCAGAGACATTTTATTACCAAACAATGTTGTAAGAAACTTGGATTAAATATATTTAACTCCGCCAATTCCATTCAAGTAAATGGTATTGGTGACAATCCGCAACCGATACAGGGTATAGCCAATGTAACAGTATTTTCGCGACATAATGATTTCCGCTTGAACATACAATGTTTAGTTATTAATAAGATTTCGGGTGATTTACCGCAAGTTAATGTAGATTGTACATCGCTCGATTATTTATTTAATTTACCGCTCGCAGACCAATCGTTTCATACGAAGGGTCCAATAGACATGCTAATTGGTTCAGAAGTTTTTGCCCACATATTGAAGGGAAATAAAATCATAGGTTCGAATGGGAATCCCGACGCTCTTGAATCCGAATTTGGTTATATTATTATAGGCTCCGCACGTGTTTTACAATCCGCGTCCGCTAACGCTACCGCTTGTCTCAGTGACACATACTCATATATTTGTAGTGAGGATACTTCAATGGAAGGTTTAATGAATCGTTTTTTGAACGTTGAAGATGTACCGGACAAAAAACATTTTTCACCCGCGGATAAACAATGTGAGTTTGTTATATTCAAATAATATTTCTCGCGATAAATCAGGCCGCTTCACTACTATTTTACCCTTTAACCAAGACCCGTCGCAGTTAGGGGATTCATTTAAAATCGCATCTAAGAGATATACGCATTTAGAACGCAAGTTTAAACTCAATAATAATTTAAAATTACAGTATGACGAAATTATTAGAGAGTACTTAAATAAAAATTATATTACCCGCATAGATAATTATAATTCCAGTGAGAGGCAATATATTATTCCTCACCACGCAGTTTCACGCAATGATAAAATTAGTACGAAATTACGAATAGTTCTAGATGCAAGTGCAAAAACAACTTCCGGGTTGTCGTTAAACGACTGTCTGCATACCGGGCCAAACTTACAAAATGATTTACTTGCGATCTTAATTCAATTTCGTTTATTTCCTATTGCTATAAGTGCCGATATTAAGCAGATGTATTTACAAATATTGGTACATAATAATTATCGTAAATTTTTACGAATTCTATATCGCTTTGAAGATGAGGATAGCGCTAATTTATATGAGTTCAATCGCGTTTGTTTCGGTCTGTCTTGCAGCCCATATTTAGCAATGCGGACAATCCGCGAACTAGCTGAACAAGAGAGACAGGAATATCCATACGCAGCAGATGTAGCTCAAAGTAATTTATTCATGGACGATTTGGCAATATCCGTATGTACACCGCAAGAAGGTATAAACCTATCTAACCAATTAATAAACATGTTTAAAAAAGGTGGTTTTGATCTAGTAAAATTTATAAGTAATTGCCCCGCATTATTAGAATCAATTCATGAAAATCATAACCTTTCACATGTTCATTTTGATCAAAATGACAATTTAAAATTATTAGGCTTAAAATGGATTCCTGAAAAAGATCAATTCGTAATCTCGGTAAAGGAAACTTCGCAAATAATTACTAAACGCATTATCTTAGCAACTATCGCTCGCTTGTGGGATATCAATGGGTTCTGTGCACCCGTAATATTAAAGGCTAAGTTAATTATGAAATCGCTTTGGTTGCAACATGTAGATTGGGATGAATGCCCACCGCAAGACATTTGCGACGCATGGTGCATCCTTCGAAATGAGCTACCACTTTTATCTAGTGTAAAAATTGCTCGTTTCTTAGGAGTGCCATCTTACAGTTCCGAGTTGATAGTAGTAGGTTTTTCAGACGCAAGTGAAAGTGGATACGGCGCCAACGTTTATTTGTGCATTAAGGGTTCTCCCAACACGGTCAATCTAGTATGCGCTAAAAGCAAGGTGTCACCAACTGCTAATAAAATGCAAACTCTAGCACGCCTCGAATTATGTGCATTGTTATTATTAAGTACTGAGTCATTTATCAAAGCTTTCAAGCGATTTATATCGCGTAGAGGAAATTACTTAGAGTTATTTTCGTACAATGGCACTAACTTCGTAGGTGCAAAAGCGCATTACAATGATTTACATAATTTTATTAAATCTAAAACATATTCGGAGGCATTTTTGAATGAAGCTGTAGAGCACGGTATTACCTGGAAAACGATTACTCCCAACGCTCCTTATTTTGGTGGTGCTTGGGAATCTAATATAAAAGGCATTAAGTCGCATTTAAAACGCATTATAGGCGACTCGCTACTTACCTATGAAGAGTTTACAACACTTCTCACACAAATCGAATGTATACTAAACTCACGACCACTTTCTGTTTTGAGTTCGGATCCGGCCGAACCTACAGCTCTAACTCCCGCACATTTTCTTAACTATGAACCGCTCAATTCTTTTAATTTAGTTGACACCACTTCGCAACCGCAATCTTTGTTGAAGCGCAAATACTTATTGGATAAGCTCGTGGAATCCTATTGGAAACGCTGGAGGAATGAATATTTGTCAACGCTCCAAACTAGACAAAAATGGAATGCACGTACCGCAAATCCTACTGTAGGTTCTGTTGTGTTCTACTTAAATCTGATAACGCTCCTCCATTAAGGTGGCCACTTGGTATTATTGAAACCTGCCACCCTGGTGCTGACGGAATAGTCCGTGTGGTTACTGTCCGCACTCAAAGCGGTACTTATACGCGCCCGGTTGTAAAGGTCTGTCCTTTACCTACCCAATAATCCTTCTAATAGTTCCTTTCCTTTGTATATTATTATCCTTTTTCTACTTTAATATTAGTTTATCCTTCAGTTAAATTTGTAATTCCGCTTCCGCATTTCCGCTCATCCATCTAATTTTCTTTCACCTCCTCTCCAATATTTTGAGCTTAGGAGACGCTTCTCTCCTAAGGTCGGGGGTTATGGTGAATCATTCGGTTGCTGGGGTGAGAATGTCAGGAATCACTGTCATTCTTGCCGAGTGATTTTCTCTTGCCTGGCAACCCGCGCCGCGAGTTAAGTTTGACAGTTGGTTTAAAAAGTATACGCGCAACCGCTCCGCAACGCAAACCGCATAACTTTTATAATAATCTACAATATCGCCGCATCACGTTTTTACACCGCTTCTACGCCATTACATAAGCTGCAGGATCCTCGGGATTGGATGTGCACGAGAGATTGCTCGGTAAGTGGACATATTCCTTATATTTTCGCCCTGAGCGACCCAGTGTATCACCAGACCCTCGGCAAGAAATAGGAGATTTGGAGGCCGGCCAGCCCGCAGTTGGTATTTTCTACCACTGTGTATTCTTAATTATTCTTCGAATACGTTCTGTATAATTATTAATACTATACTCAAAACGGTTCAGTAATTTTCCGGTGTCGTAACATGGAATCTTTACCATTTTATTCTCTCCGCAAGGCAGCGGATTAAAAACGATCGACTTTGTTTCGAACCTCACAAGAAATCTAAGCTTTCAATGAAACAGAACATCCTGGTGAAACACAAGTACCTTTTGGTAAACATTAGACAGCCAGTATCTCTAAGTTGAACCTATTGTTATATTTGGGCATTGATGAGCATTATAGAGTCAACCTACGCGATCACAATTTTAAGAAAACGGTAATTAAATATTTAGAACATATTTTGAAATAATTTCGAAAGATATAAGTTTAACTCATATTTTATTAACTATATTTTATAACTTATATATTATATTATATTAGACACATTTAACTGATTTTACATACATACATACATCATCACGCCTTTCTCCCGTGGGGGTAGGCAGAGATAACGTCCTTCCACTTGCTACGATCTTGGCATACCTCTACTTTCATGAGCGCTTTCATACATGCTCGTCGGTTATGGGTACTTTTTACCTGGACTTTATTTAAGACATGATTGATTTGGTCTAGATACATTCGCCTAGGTCGACCCTTACCGACTTGCCCATTCACCCTCGCCTTATAAATTAATTTCGTTAATCTTCTCTCATCCATCCTCTCTACATGCCCAAACCAACTAAGCATACCTTTCTCTATTATATATTCTATCTTTCTTTCAACTGATTTTAACACGTTATTAACACGCTTTTATAAACTTGGGTTGTATTTATCTATGTATGTATGTTTGTAACGGAATCTTTGACAATAACTTTCACCAATTTCCAGAAGTCTGATTAATTTGAAACTTTGCATACGTATCCAGGACCGATGACAATTCAATATTTTAAACAGTTAGTCCCGTTATCCTTACCAGGGTATTCGGGATTAGCGATTTTTATTGTCTAATATTAGTTTTCGGTTAAAAAACATGCTTTTATAGAGAATCCAACAGAAAAATGAAAAATAAATTATAGTAAAAAAAAGACTACAAAACACGCTTCTGTAGAAAATCCAATAAAGCAACGATCCAAGCAAAATGCGTGGGGTGCTTTAAGATATTATCAAAATATTTATAACAATTTACACCAAGCACCCTACGCATTTTTACACTAAAATCTATTTTTTAATTTATATTTATTACTTATTTTTAGTTGGATTTTCTAAAAAGCGTGTATTTTCGTTTATTTTTTGTTTTTTCGTATCATTTTATTTAAAACATTGATATATAGAATTAAATATAACATGATAGTAGGAAATGTCTTTGATTAGAAACTGGATTTTGATTTTCGGCTACACCTCTGTCTATCATGTAGTAAGCTGTTATCTATAATTCACCATAACCTGTGTTATAGGGCCGTATATCACGTGATTGTTGTGTCGTTTTACGCAGTATAGTTTTTTTTTTTGTTATTTATCACAAGTGAAGTGAATTGAATGGCACGAGAATTCATGGAACATTCTAGAGTTCTTTGAAATTCAGAATGAGCCACAACAATAACCTCTCGTAGCCTGTCCCATAAGACGAATACTTCTGCTACTAGAAACTAGATTCGTTTTTACATTTTTTAAATAGTAATGGTTTTTTTTCTTTACACACTTCAGACTCTTGACCGCGCTCTTTATTAGATACGATTTTCAACAACATATTGTTCAATAAATTCTTTTAAAATATAAAGATACAAAACAATATATATGTTAAGACTATTTTGTCAAATGTACGTGATATTTTGTGATATTTCTTGCGTTTGGCACTAAAATGAGGGTCAAGACTGCATTCCTTATCAGGGTCCATTTGTAAAACTGAAACTTAATTTGCATAACGTATAATTCTTACATTCGTTTGTAAATCGTGAGCATTGTTAATCGCATTTAAGTAATATATTGTTATGAATCGTCATAAAATATGCTCGCAAACGAGCGAAAGAAAAGTAGATATGACGACGGTGTAGAAAAATGAAAAAAAAACGCGTTCCTCTGAAAAGGCGAAGGTTATATTGAAATCGTATGGAAATTTAAGACGTACGTTATAACGCGAATGAATAACGAGGGGAGCCGATCTCTCTTAGCGCCTTTCTCACGCTCTCCTTTATGAGAGTACCGACTGCGTGCATGCATTGTTCATGAGACCTACAGGTTATTAGATAGATTTCATATTTGATTAGGTTTTCTTTATATTATTACTAACTTCTACTCGCGACTTCGTTCGCGTCGATTTTACAATTTAGTCAAGGTAAAAACATAATTAAAGAACATATAACATTATTTAAAAGTTACATACTTTTACATTAATTGTACGTTAATTTCGAAATTACATAATAGTTATGCCCGTGATTCCGTTCGTGTTTTTAAATGGACAATTTTAAAGGTTCGATATTAAATTTAACATACAAAAAATACAAATGCAAATTATTTTAAATTTATACTCGCGATTATAATTTCAATGGTATTGCCCGTGTATATAAAAATCTTTAATTGAAAATATGTGTATAGCCTATGTTACTAACTGGCAATGTAGCTTTTACCAAGTGAAAGACTTTTGAAATCGTTTAAGTGGTTTTTGATTTTATTTATAACAAACAAAACACAAACTTTGCCTATTTGTTTTATAGTTTATATAGTTTAGACTACTAGGTGCCGTACCCGGTTTTACTCAAGTTATTTTATGGTCTCGATGTTTATCTCGGACTAATAGTGGGACAGAGAATATAAATATTTTATTATTATTACATAATAGCTGTGCACGTGTCTTCACCTGCGTACAATTCACAGTTTTTAAACGTGAATTTCAATGAAATATTTTAAAGCTTTGATATTAAATTAAACATACAAATTACTAGTTTTTATATTATGCAAATCCATCCATCCATCCATCCATCCATTCAACCAAGAGACGTTCACTGGTGGACATGGCTCTCCCCCAAAGATGACCACTACGAGCGGTCTTGCGTCTCCCGCATTTAGCGAATTCTCGCGAATTTCACCAGGTTGTCGATCCCTCCTCAGGGGGCGACGCGGTGGCATGCCTTGCAATCCCGTATCGCCCCCATCCCAAATGCGGCGGACGGCCCCGGGGGGTTTTAGTGGGTATTTCCGGGCGACTCTCACCCGGGTGAGCCCCACACTGGCACGGAGTTCGTCCCTCCGTGCCCCCTTGCCTATTGCATTGGTGGACTCCGGTCTCACTAATGCAATAGGTAAGGGTAGTGCGTAAATGCATTTCCCCCGACAAAAAAAAAGAGAGAGAGAGAGAGAAAAAAAAGGTTGTCGATCCAACTTGTGGGGGCCTACACACGCTACGTCTTCAGATTCGTGGTAGCCATTCAAAAACCCGTTGGTCCCATCGGGCATCAGTTCTGCGAGCGATGTGCCCCCCCATTGCCACTAAAGTTTAGCAATTCTTTAGGCAATATCGGTTACTTTGGTTCTTCTGCGGATCTCCTTATTGCTGGTTCAATCACGCAGTGAAACTCCAAGCATAGCCCTCTCCATTGCCCTTTGAGCAACTTTGAGCTTTTTTATTAGGCCCGTTGTGAGCGACCACGTCTCAGTACCGTATGTCATCACTGGTAACACACACTGGTCGAAGGCTTTCGTCTTGAGACACTGTGGTATTTGGGACAAACGTGTTCCGTTATTTCTAGAAAGTACCCAGAGTGGTTTTACCGCAAAATATTTAATGAACAGATTTTGGTTCTTTATAGTTTTTTTTTACATAAATGTACATAACAAAGATTTAAGGTATTTTTTTACATTTATCTTTGGAGCGATAATGTCTCTCAAGTGACGCTGCTGAAATATAACTAACAATTGTTTAACGACAGGTTTTTAAATTTGAATTTTGATGCCTTTAAAAGCGAGCGTCACACGCCTTACCATCAAGTTGTTATTTTATATGGGAAATTTTTTCTTAGTTTCCCATGACACTAGCTTGAAACAAAGTGACAAATAAGATTAAAAAAAAAAACTAAACGCAATCAATGACAACCACAGATGCGAAGGCAAAGTGAATGTTAATCAAAAGGAGACAATTGAGTTCCATTCCATTGTCGATGTTCGCGGCTTACTGCTCGTGGAATTGGATATTGCACGATGAATGCTAATTCTGTACCTTGAAAGCGTAAAGGCGTAAGAATGTACTAATACGTCCTATGTCTGTCCTTATGATTCTGAGCTATTAAATTTTTTTACTACCTTAACAACCTGCTTTTCTGAACTCGCCCAATAATTATGGTATTGGACCTTATTAAGGCCTTGTTTTTTGTATCGGCCATTTGTAATTTTTCGTTCTTATTTGTCTAAAACTTTTTGTTTATTGTAAACGGTATGCAAATTCTAAGAAATTATCTGTTACGCTAACATAAGTAAAAAAAAAAACCGAAAACGATCCTTTACGGAATTAATGTCGCTTTACATGCGGTAAGCATGTTCGTTAACTTGTCATTATGTGTGGTTTTTTAAATAATTTATTACGGGCCTCAATAGATGTTCTTTAGGTCCAATTTCATATTATTTTACTAATCTGCACTGTTCAAACACAGATTTAGCACACACACAAGGAAGTTATTACGATTGTCTCATTATTTTCAATACACTTTACTCTTGCATAATAACTGGAACTATACCACGTAAAATGTCACCAAAAATCTATATATAATATTAGCTGTGCCCGCGGCTCCGAGCGCGTATAATTTTTTTCTATTTGGCACAATTGGTCACTGTGTAATATAATTTTTAAACAATCGTTGGAAAAAAATTGACCCTGTTTTTTGTATACGCCTAACATTTTTTTCATACTAACAGATAGCAAAGATAACTCTTACAAACTCAAAGACTTGTGAGTAAAACTATGCATTCAATCGGATTTCATGAGTTTTAATTTTTTTTACGCAAAACTCTGTATTTCCCGTTGAAGCTATCTATCAGAAAACGGCCCCATAAAATCTTCTGAACGATTAGCCAATAGGCACAAATTTTTACAAATTGTTTTTTTGGTATAGTTACCGCATACATGTATTTAATAAATAGTTTTTTTTTTAATATTACAAACAGATACGCCAAATTTAATAAAAAAAAAAACAAGGACTACTGCATGACTATCCAAAGTCGCGACAAGAACTACTGATGTGCCAGTGGATGAAATATCGCTATATTGCCTATGCTTCTCCAGTTGAGGATTGAAGCATGTCTTTGGCCGACGTCAGAGGCATGTGGAATGTTACGTACTTATGTACATAAGCGATCTGAGACATTTTCTCTTTAAAATCCAAACTTAGAATTTAATCTCTTATTTATATTAAGTCAGGAATAGTATGATAAGGGAACGCTGTGAGGTGGTAGAGGATGTGCTGACCAAAATAGAGAAAGTTATGCTTAGTTGATTTGGGCATGTAGAGAGGATGGATGAGAGAAGATTAACGAAATTAATTTATAAGGCGAGGGTGAATGGGCAAGTCGGTAAGGGTCGACCTAGGCGAACGTATCTAGACCAAATCAATCATGTGTTAAATAAAGGCCAGGTAAAAAGTACTCATAACCGACGAGCATGTATGAAAGCGCTCATGAAAGTAGAGGAAGCGAAAAAGGTATGCCAAGATCGTAGCAAGTGGAAGGACGTAATCTCTGCCTACCCCCACGGGAGAAAGGCGTGATGATATGTATGTATGTATGTATTTATATTATGAAGTTCCGTTATGCCGAATAAATGGTTAAGTTCATACAAAGAACGATACGGTGTCGGTAGTTTCAAGGTGAGGCCATAATAACACATGATGTTAAGTTTGGCTTTTAAGCGATGCTGCCAAATACATATACTAGTATGATTGGGGACAGGATTTCAAACTTGAGGCCTCTCTCTACCCATGCCATGCAAGCCAGTATTTATGTGTTTAAAAAAAACCGACTTGTGATGAAGGAGATGTGTTAAATGTGCAATATTTTTTGGATTTATTTCATCATCTGAAATCGTCCATATTTCTTATTGTTATGATTATTAGTAATCGTTGTGGATTAGCGAATAAACACAACAATACGTAATATCTATTCTGAATTACAAAGACGTTGATTACGAAAACAAAGTAATCCGCGAAAACGACGAATCTCTTGTCCAGGATGATTCGTAAACAAGACGCCGGTCGCGCCCGAGGGACATTCCTGAATCGGAAATCAGGGTATGAGTCATTTATAATTCAGCTTATCTAAGTGCCTCGAGTCGGTGAACTTTTTCACTCTTGTAATTTTTCTTCTAAATAAACTTGTCGGGCTTTAGAGATTTTTTTAATAAATGTAAAAAAAAAGTATTCACCTTTAATTAAAGTAATTAGTCTAAATTAATACTGTGAATACGAAAGAAATTCTATATATGTTAAAAAAAAAGTAGTTACGTTTCTATCTGTCAGTTAGTTGGCATATAACTAGAGAGTAATTGATCCGATTTAGATGATTATCATTTGCATGTATTCCTAGCGGTACGCCCGCGGTTGCGTCCGCGTAACATATAATCTTCACTGCGTTTTAATTTTTTTATACGGAGCCCTAATTACTTTCCTTAAAAAAAATTGTAATGTAAGAGATAATGTAAAAATATTTCTCATAAATTATACAACTTGGCCGTAAAACTGTGCATGGAATCGGATTTTATTAAAATGTTATTAGTTTTTTTTTACTCGGATCCCTAATTATTTTCGAAAATTTAAAGTCCCCAATTTACCTGTAGTAACTTCAGCTATCTACCAAAACAAAGTTTCGTCAAAATCGGTCCAGCCATTTCAGAGATTACCCAATACAAACAGACACACCGATAGACAGTCAGACAAAATGTAAAAATTAAAAAAAAAATGTATATTTGGTATAGGTATCATATGTATAAAGTAAAAAAATAAATATTTTGACATTACAAACAGACACTTCAATTTTATTTATTAGTATAGATTGCCTACAACATGGTTCTATTGGAGCTTTAATAGCATTTACGGATTCTGTCATTCTTGAAGCTATTCTTAATTGAATTCAGCTTACGTTTATTTCGTTTCTTACGACCTGGTTACTGGTATATTTTTATTTCAAATTGTTTGGAGCCACAGTTAATACATTAATATAAATTAATTTTTTAAAAAAAAATGAAGATATTACAGTTCAGGTAAACTAAAGTGTTGTTTGTTTGTACAGTTCTAACCAGTTTTAACAGTCGAATGGAATGCTTTGAATTCCACTCGAGCTAGGTGCCATTTAGTGCTCCGATAACACATTGAATCCGATTTGAAATCTATTTATCTGAGATCCGGCTGGACCGCGAATGGCTTTAATTTTCAACCCTATTTGTCAGTTAGAGCTTATCTCTATGATTGTAATATTCCTAAGTCGAGGCGCAGCCGTAAACGTTGGATTACAAAAGGTGCACTCAGCTGTAATAATTTATTCTTAACTAGCTTCGTGCTCGCGGCTGCGTCCGCGTTTCATATATTTTTTACGGCTTAATAGAGTTTTCAAATTTTTTTATACGGAACCCTAATTAATTCCAAAATCTGGGGGCACGGAAGTGCCCTCGTCAAGTCGAGCAAAAGCAAAAAAAGCGGCACGGCCGTTTTCTCGAAGCACTTCAAGCCATTTTCGGCCCCCTATAACTTGCGAACAAATCTAGAAACCTGAATTATTATAACTAGATTTCTTAATTTTGTCACTCACTGACTGACCCACATCTCTGTGCTTCCACTAAAAACTACGATTTGTATAGTTTTTTATATGACAAAAAAAATTATATATATTATATTTATGAAAAAAAAAAAGAACCAGATCGAGTTTCTTGCCTGCGCTCTTCTCGACTGGGTTGTTTTCCGAACCGTTGGTAGTGTTTTAGACGTTCATAAGCGCCTTCTTAGGGCCTAAATTGAATAAATCAATTTTGATTTGATTTGATTTGACCGTTCATAAAAACTCTAAGGCTTTCGCTTCACTTCTAGTATACATAGAAGCTTCATATTTAGACTGCAATTAGTGTTTACTTTATAAATCAAGGAAAAACTAAAATATTTTGTAGTTTCGGTCTGGTTTTCTAGATACACCTAACTGCATAAATAACTTTGTAATCCCATATATACGTATAGGATATTAACCATATCATTAATAAAATCGTAAATCATATCCATATTAATAAACATTTACATTTTAAATAAAATAGATTGACTTGGCAATCGCACTAAATAATCATATTTAATACTAGCTGTGTGCCTGCATCTTCGCTCGCGTTTCTTATGTATTTCACTGCGTTTTAATTTTTTTATACTTAATCCTAATTATTTTCCTACAAATTCTTTAGTATTAAGATAAAGTAAATATTATTTCTCATAAATTCAAACAGTTGCCCGTAAAACTGCGTATTGAATCGGATTTTTTTTCATTGTTTTATGAGTTTAATTTTTTTTACGCGGAACACTAATTATTTTCGAAAATTAAAAAGTACCCTAAGTTACCCGGAGTAACTTCTGCTATCTACCAAAAAAACTCCCGTCAAAATCGGTCCGGCCGTTTCGGAGATTACCTGGAACAAAGAGACAGATAGACAGACAGACAAAATTTAAAAAAATTGTACTTTTGGTATAATTATATTCATTTTGACATTACCAGACACTCCAATTTTATTTATTAGTATTGATTATTAGTTTTGTGACATGTTTTTTTTTTATAAAATAATATCGAAATTAATATTTGAATAAAAATTAGCAATGAAAAAGAAAACGTGAAATTTACTTTCTCGCGAATACAAAGGAATTGTTTGATATTTTCTGGTAAAAGTCCGGCGAGTCCATATTCCCCACTAGACCGACGTAAAAAGCGTCGCCCATTAACAAATTGCGGGCTCACCGCAAGCAATCACGGCGCCTTTCATTTCGTCCCACGACACTAGCATTTAGTCCATTTACCTTTAAAAGTGATAAACAAGATAGACTGAAAAGTAATGTCACCTTTTATTTCACTATCTACTAATATATCGTACAACAGTTACCTAATTTTCACATGTTGTAAAAGGCAAGGGGCCGTTGTATTACGTAAGAAACATCTTGGCTATTTTCGACTCCCCCCCTTGCCTTGAATAATAAGCAAAGAAAGTTCATAAGTAAATATAACTCACGTAATCACCGTTCAGACCACCCGTCTTTTTGGACATTTTTGATTCCCGCCCTTGTCTTTAATAATAAGCAAAGAAGGTCATAAGTAAATATAACTCACGTAATCACCGTTCAGACCACCCGTCTTTTTGGACATTTTTGATTCCCGCCCTTGTCTTTAATAATAAGCAAAGAAGGTCATAAGTAAATATAACTTACGTAATCACCGTTCAGACCACCCGTCTTTTTGGACATTTTTGATTCCCGCTCTTGTCTTTAATAATAAGCAAAGAAGGTTATAAGTAAATATAACTTACGCAATCACCGTTCAGACCACCCGTCTTTTTTGGATATTTTTTACATTTTTGACTCTCCCTCTTGCCATCAAAAATAAGCATTGCATAGACCATCCCAGTCCCATTGATGCTTACGCAATACTTGTATATTTAATGTTTCTAGATCGTTTAATTCACTTAAAAAAATAGAGGGATTCTATAGTAAAACAAATTACAGACGCAAGAAATAACTTTTCTAATGTATAAAATTAAAAAGACATCTCATAGGTACGCGGAAACATCGGTTTGTCGGTAACTGTCAGAAACAACTGGATAAGACAACGAGGTATTTTCTCTATAAACGTTTTTTTTTTTTAAAATGTATTTGAGTTTAATTCGAATAAACGAATCTATTTATACAAACAAAGATAACATCACGCATCTCTTTAGACAGAGATTACATTCCTCCACTTCAGAGACAACAAAAACTGTGAACTATTATTTATCAATAAATTTTGACTCCTTATTTATTAATGTGTCGAGTACCCATAAAAATGAAACAATAGAAAGACAATAGGAAAACAATGGAAGGCTGGCGTAAACGCCGAAAAGGTGCTCAAGGGGTTAAAAAAGAATTACAATATCAGATTATCATATATATCAAATAAGCGACTAAGACATATGCATATAAACTGCTGCACTACTATGGTTACATATGATTAATATCTGTTTATATTTCTTACTAGCTGTGTACCCGCGACTGCGCCCATTTTATATGTTCTCCACTGCGTTTTAATTTTTTTATATGGCACACAAAATATTTTCCTAAATTTTTATTTTACAACATAATTTATTTTAAAGTCGTAATGCGATAAAATATGATCCTAAAACCTAACCCAAAAATTTATCAAAAAATATCCAAAACATTGCCACCAACTAGATAATTGTGTCTGTTATAAATGCTTTTCTAGAGGCTTATTATTTTTTTTTAAACAGATGATTGCAACTGGTTTTACTCGTTTTGCTTATTTCCTGTTTTATCAAGATACTTTTTCTTTGTCTATGTACAGAAGAGAATTTATTTGATTAATTTGGCTTATGAATTTCATTTACAATCAAACTTTAAACTAAAATTACTATGGCAAAACAATCGATTTTACAATGGTTGAATAAGGTGTCCATATTCCTTCGCAAAATTACAATTATATTGTGTTAAAAAAGTATACATTTTCAACCAAAGTGAATTTTACCGGTTTTGATATTTACCTGCACAATTGTTACATATTGTGGAACGGCGCGCGGCCTAATGGACTGTAATCCAAGATGGCGGTGTCCCTACTTAATCGAGTTCGTTGAAGAAAAAAATATAATGCACAGTACCTGGAGTTGATGTCCTTTCTCCCAGCGTCAACGTGGCGATGAGGGCGAGGGTTCGGGCAATACCAAGACGTGGTGATGAGGGCGAGGGTCCGGGCAATACCAAGACGAGAGAGACTTCTTCTTCAGCCTGTGCTATATTTCGCGAGTGCGGTGCGCGTGCGATGCGTAAGGCGTTTTATGCTTGACCCACTTTTGCGGTTTGAAGAAAGGGGTAAGAGGTAAAGCGGGGTAGGAGGGGTAGGGTTGCAGTGTCGAGCCAGTCAAATTTCGACCAAACTCGAGGCACAGTAACATTCCATTTTCCCCAGCGAACTCGATATGAAACTACATTTTAATAAATTAAACTAGCGTAACCATATTGCTTTGGTTGAATTTATAGTACAGTTAAATTACATTTAAATTGATGTAATATATAAGTTAGTATTAACGTCAAAAAACATTCGAATGCGGGTCGAAAAACTAATAAGCCGGGGCACATTGAGTGCGGTAAGTAAAGCAAGTATGCAAATTGACGCCGAGTAAAGTTCTGTAACAACACCTCGGGGCGTTGTTACGGCCGCGCGAGTAACTTCGACCGTTCATTACGTTTCAACTATAATTCGTTTTAATTGTTGATTTATATTCAAACGGTTTGCGTTTCAAACGAAAAAAAAAAAAAAACAACTTAAGTTTAAATTAAGTCTGTGTAAATTATTGGGGTGTTTTTAGGAATTTCTTTTCATTGACTAGATAAATTTACTACTAGATAAATATCAGCTGGTGCCCGCAGCTCCGTCCGTGTTTTATATTTTCTTTATAATTAAGTGAAAAAACAAATGAATGAAGAAAAATGACAGTATATATATATATATTATATTTATGAAAAAAAAAAGAACCATATCGAGTTTCTCGCCTGCGCTCTTCTCGACTGGGTTGTTTTCCGAACCGGTGGTAGTGTTTTAGACGTTCATAAGCGCCTTCTTAGGGCCTAAATTGAACAAAATAAATTTTGATTTTGATTTTGAGTCTTTTGTTTTCATTAGCGGAAAAATGTACATAAAGGTAAATCGAAAAAAAAAATGAGAAAAGATCCGCGTCGAATGGTATTAATCCCATCCCTACATGCTCAGTAGTTTTTGAAGTGATGGTGCGACAAAGGAACCCCGTTTTCCTTTTATATGTTTAGATTTATAACGTTATTATTTTATATACACACACTTTATTGAAATTCTGTTTATATACAGATGAGTAATTGTTATTTATACGTGATAACCTAAATATACCTATATAATTATGTAAAAAAATATCCTGAATATTGCCATAAAATGCCATAAATGGTTTAGTAATTTTTACTTGATGAGTAATCTAATAAACAAACCAACTTATAGAGAGACAAGAATTCAAAAAACCATTCGAAATGTGTTTATTAAAAAAAAAATCTCAATTATCTCTTTTGTATAGATTACCTCTTTTTGCTGTTTTTTTATATTAATTATAGGGACATATATACTCGGTGGCGCTGTTGTATTACGGTACAACTGTTGTTCTGAGGTCTCGGGTTCGATCCTCGGGTCGTGTCAAGTGAATTTGTGCCCGATATGGCGACAGGCTCGCCCCCTGTCAAATCTGGGACGGAACTAAGCTCAGCGAAATGTTGGTGGTGTAGTTCGCTACTTCACCTCTGCCTAACCCTTCGGGGATAACAGGCGTGAGCTTATGTTATGTTACTTATTGAAACATGAAAAAAATGATGAATGCAGTAGAGATAAGATATATAGCTAGCATGAGAATGATAGATAAAGTAAGGAATAGTGTGATAAGGGAACATTGTGGTGTGGTAAAGGACGTGGTGATAAAGATAAATAAAGGAATATGGACATGTAGAGAGGATGGATGAAGGAAGATTGAGAAAACAAATTTACAAGGCGTGTGAGTGGGCAAGCTGATAACGATCGACCAATGCGAATGTATCTCGACCAGATCCGGGACGTTCTGGAGAAAGGCCAGGTCGAAAGTAACGATGACCGAAAAGCATGTATGAAGGTGATTATGACAGTAGAAGAAGCGAAAGAGATGTGTCAGGATCGTAGCATGTGGAAGGATGTGGTCTCTCCCTACCCTTATGAGAGTGATGTTATGTATGTATGTATTTATCGATAATTATTATTCTTATGTATCAAAATAAGTAATACTTTTAAACGTATGTTTGAATTATTAGATTTACATGTCATTTTCGCTTCCCCTAAAACCATTTATTATTATGAATTGCATAGTTTATGTTATACATTAAATAAAAACATTAAACAAAACCAGATCGAGTATCTTACCATCTTGTCTCGACAGGGTTGTTTTCCGAACTGGTGGTAGTATTTTGACGTTTATAAGGGCCTTCTCAGGGTCTAAATTGAATAAAAAACGATGGTTTTTAATTATATGAGACTATATTTTACTATTACATAAGTTTAAATCGATAAATACTTCGCAAATAGGCGAATATATTATTCCTTGCTTGGCTATAGATTTTTAAATAATTTTTGTAATTATCAGTGCTTAAATTTATACGACGAATGAATCTATAGGTGGATTACGTTTTTCATAAGTCAGTTTGTAGCAGCGACCACTAAATATAAAATTATTATTCGATCACTGCTACTGGTAATGGGAACAATGTCCCTTATGGCACAGTCGGCTAGGCAGCAAACAACCGGGTACAAACTGGGCTTACACCGCTGAATCCTCCCTCACCAATACCAGAAAACGAGGAAACTCCATTGAGCTGGTGGTGACTTTGGTCCCAGACCTGGAATCCGCGTGCCATATAGCCCGCGCAGCGCCTTCCACCGATACACATATAATTTTGACACACAAAAAAAACATTGAAAGCAACGTCCACAAACACACAGTCTATTATACGTCCGCGCGGCGGTTATCGAATCACAGTATATTTATATTGCGAATATTAAATGGACGTTATTAAACAATCAAATTTGTTCGGTACGATGCGAGTTCCAAATGCAAAACTGTCATGTGATCGTGTACCGCGCGGTAAAGTATTTTTCAAAGCGATGAGGCGATTGGTCGAGATCCTGTTGCTTTTCATTGGTCGCAGCGCATTCAAAAAGCGCGCGCGCGTTCCAATTGAGAGAATTCCCAACCCGGATATTGGTAAGAGAAAGAATTAAGCAGTGATCGGCTCAAACACAGTTTCTTTGAACTTCTCAAATGTCGTTTATTTCATGGAATATTACAAACAATGCCGGTAATGTACTGATTTTATTTTCACTAAAGCAAAGTAGCGTGTAATGTTGTTATAACTAATAATTTATTTTGAGCAGTTGAATGCAGCGACTCGTGGTCAATTATTAGGTGGCCATTACGGTCCCGTGATTGCTCTATTATTATCGTTCGGTAGCAGCTTTATTATTAAGGTTAAGTTAGACCACTGTATTATTATTATTATTATTATTACAATCGAGACACTTATGCAGATTAATCGTGTTTGAGTTCGACCTTTTTAGTTACCTACCTAATTGCAGTCTAATTTGAATATAAATGCTCAATTTTGAACGGGGTTTGATTGCATTAGCATTTTTATTCGAATTCTAAAACATGATTGCAAATAATTTATTCGGTTTTACTTCGCCACTTCTGAATGAGTCAGATTGACAGCCGTTACTACTTTAAAAAAAGTGTTTGGTAGTAAATATGCTCTGTTAGTTAGCTGTTAATATTAGCCAGGCTGAAGTTGCAAAATAATATCAAATAAATAATTTCCTGACAGTTATTATTAGCATTATATTATTATATATATTATAATTAGCATTATAGCATTACAATAACAGCATTATAATAACAGCATTATAATAGCATTATAATAATTAGCATTATAGCATTATATATATTAGCATTTTTATTATTAATTTTATTTAACGACTAGCGACCAGCCCTGGTTTCGCATGCGTACCTAAATATAGAAAGATAAAGCAATATTTTATTATCGCAGCGCATGCGTAATATTGTCTTTAATAAGTAATATCTATTACTTACAAAAAAAAAATACTCACAGATTATGTTGCTTTCTACAGGTGAAGGAATTTTCAAATAGAATATAAATCTATGTTTTAATAACAGCAGTTCGTTACTCTGTTCACGTGAAAATTCTTCTGATTTTTCAGAGAGAAAATACGTGGATTTTTCTCACTAAAACAATACTAATAGAACAGTGTACGTAACAACACATATAAACAACACGGGCCCGAGTAATCGAAAACTACTTAAAGCGTTCCAAGTGTTTGCTGGGAACAATTAGATCGTTCAACAATTTATAAGCTTATAGCGTTTTCATAAATCTATCTATTTTCTATATATATATATACATATATATATATATATATATATATATATATATATATATATATATAGAATTTCGCTCATAGAATTTCAAAAAATATATAGCCTATAACCATCTACGATTAATTCCGCGTCGAATGATTGTGGTTTCATGCGGATCGGTCCAGTAGTTTTCGAGTTTACCTCGGACAAGAAAACAAACTTTGCATATATATATATATATATATATATATATATATATATATATATATATATATATATATATATATATAAATATTTATATATAAAGAAAATAGGGTTCCTTTGACGCACCATCACTTCGTAACTACTGAACGTATCGGGATGGGACAATTACTATTCGACGTGGAATTTTTTGTAAGTGGTTAAGGCCTATTTTTATTTACATAGCCTATTTTGGATTCCATCGACCTTTTCTCATTTTTTTTTGCTATTTACTCTTATATACCTCTTTCCGTTTTGATTAACCTTTGGTTGCTTCTCGCTAGTTGAAGGATGACTGGAGGGAAAGTCGTGGTACACGTTGAAAGTTATTTATTAACTGATTCTTATATGATTAATTAATTGATTATGATCATGATTCTGATTCTGATTATTTGATGCTTATTCTGAGGACATATAGTGAAACTTAAATTCTAAAAGATCCCTCGGTAGTCGTAGGGCTTACAGTAACTACGGTGGTCAATCAGAAACATGCAGAGTGCGAGCGAGACGGGACACACGGACTTCTCTCATACGAGGTATTAAATATATGTAACCCGTGCGCCCGCGGCTCGCGCTAGTGTGCCGTTAGATGTTGATGAGGTCTCTACAAACCCTTATGTATATTTTTTCCGTTAATAAAAACAAAAGACTCTCATTTTTATTTCATTCATTTCATTTTTTGTTTAGGTTATGTATAAATTATTTAAAAACTATATTACGCAGTAAAGAATGTATGTATGAAACGCGGGCGGAGCTGCATTTACTTAAAATCATTTCTCCACATTAGTATTTTCTTATTAATTATTATTTATTAAAAGTTTTAATTTTGTAGAGGTAAGTAAGTATAATTGCATTTTTTTTTTAGAATTAAGGAGTCAGGAGTTCACGACGTTATTTAAGATAATTATACAAAAAAACGATAAAAAGATTTCCATTTGATATCGTATGATGGCTATTGTTGTTTATTGAACTAAATTTAGATACCAAACAAACTATTATCAATTCAAATTATATTAAACGAGTGTTAAAAATCCAGTAACAGAAAAAAATAACACGTACAATGTCTCTAGTACCTCTTCATGATTAAGGGTGATCAATTTCATTTGTGACGTTAGAATACAAAGGCGTTGTAATATGCGTACCGAGTGTTGCCAAGTCGGAGTCAGTTTTAAACAGTAAAAATTTAAAATAGAAGGATACAAAAATACAGTATGTTTTATATTTAAACACGTTAAATTTACAGTAAACAAAACAATTTCTATAAATTACTTGAAAATGGTATATTTTCACAAATTTGTACATTTTGAGTTATCCTTTCCTAGTGGGTAAATATATTTGACTAAAATGAGGCGACTATTAACATAGAATCCTTAATTTTTAACATTTGTTTATTCCCGTAGTTTTCGTCCATTGTATTTTAACCGACTTCAAAAAGGAGATTATCAATTCGTCTGTATGTTTTTTTTTTGTATGTTTTTCTCTCCGTCATTTGTGGACCGATTTCAAAATTAACGAACCAGATTAATAAAATTATTATTTATTAACCTTTCAATGCATTTTAATTGTTTATTATTTTGGTGTCCGTTTTGTTTTTAAATGAAAAAAGTTTTGTGTACTACAGGAAACAGTAAACGTTAAAATTTATGTAAAATTACAGTAAATCTGCTGTAATTACAGTACAGTTGGCATCACTGGGCCGTACCATTATTTGAACGTCACCATATAATAAAGTTAGTTTATTTCAGTAACAGATAGAACGTCTTCTGTTTAATACAACTCAGGATTAAGCGTTGACTAAACACATCGCATGTAATTGAGGCTCGACTGTAACTTAGGTAACAATTAAATTCCATTACAATTTATAAGCTGATAGCGGGTTTTGTAATGGAGGCAAGAGGGGCATGTGTTTCTATATACCGTTAAGGAAACAAATGAGAAAGTTATTCACTGTGGCACATATTAGAAGGTGTGATGAATTAGATGGATACAGTAGAAATGCGGTCTCTTCGTTCCATACATTTTTGAAGCGATGATTGCGCAATGGATAGTTCTGCTGGATTCTGCGTCAAAGGACACGGGTTCGAGTCCCCTTATCGAACTCTAAAATCAGCCTGAGCTTTCGGTGATGGAAAACATTTTGAGCAAACCATAGCATGTGGTAGGGAATTTCTAATAATGCCAGGCTGGGTAGCTACCACCCTGAAGTTTGAAAACCAATCGCCAAGTACCAATAGGTATGTACCGGGAGCATGACATGAGAACTAGTACTTCTAGGCTGTTTACAATCCTGGACTCACTTCGGTCGTCACTTAACGTCAGGTGAGATTGTGATCAAAGGACTGAAGTATTCAAAACCGGGTATCGCGAGGACAATTGAATTAAAATTAGACTAAGGAATAAATTTAAAACAACTAAATAAATATATGAAAATAACTTAATATATATAAAAAACCGAAGGTTCTCCCTTACATTCAATATGTCTCAAAATTACAAAATATAATTAAAAAAACTTGCTAACCCTTGCCAGCAAAGAAACCCCTTTCATATAACATACTTTTTTACCAGAATTTCTTGAACAGTACGCCTGTTACGGTCATAGTAGTTTTCCGATCGTCTATGATCTTCGCTTGTCTCATCCAAAAGTCTGCACGGTATAATGTAATAATGTTATCTTTTAATGTCCATCAGTTTACTATAATCAATAAATTGCCAGACGAATGTCGCTTGTTATTCTTCACTTCTTGACTTGACTTTGACTTCTTTGACTTGACACATCACGCTTGATTACATTACTTTATACAATCATGTAAAAATTTGTTGGAAAGATTGTTTTGCCATCCATTGTAACATTCAATGTAAATAAATTACAAATTATAAAACACTTAATAATTTCACCACTAAATAAAATAGTGACATCCCCTTTTCTTATATTACGTCCTCTCACTCTCAACCCCTTTTTCTTAATGTCATTCAAACTCTTATTCCTTCTCGACGTTCGTAATTTAAAATTTTAAAATGTTCTGTCTTAAACGGCCTCTTCAATGAATCCATTAAAAACTCATGTTCGATTCGCAGAGCGCACGCGTTAGATATAATTTAAGGAGTTTTTGGCGGGATCTCTGTCTGTCATGTAGCGGTTGTTTTCTTTAATTAATTAAATTTCACTTTATATAATGTAATTTTGGTGGCATTTTGTGTGATATAGTTTGCTTATTGAGTACAAGTCATGTTTATTATGGAAAATAACGCGTAGCATTTATTCTGAGGCGCCGCACAAACTCCATGGAAAGTTCGAGCAAGATGTGCCACCGTTTTGCTGGAGCTTGTTAACGTTGATACAAGATTCAAAATATTATCAACATGACATTGGCCCTAATTGTTTCAACTCAAATTACCATTATTAAAAAGAAGAAGATATAATTTAAAATTGACAGTTGAAATAAATAAAAACTAATAGGAAGCATTCGGGTTTTCTTAATAAATTAAATAAATAAATATAATGAGGGTATATAAATCCTATACAAGCTGTTTACTATATCAATAATGTCCCATTAGTTGAAGTCTCCAGCATTCGTGATTTAGGGGTAATTATGGACAGTCAGTTATGTTTTCGGTGTCATATTGATGAAATTATACGTAAAGCTGCCCGATTGTCAGGTTTTATCTCTAGACAGCTCAAATCGTTTGGCGACCCAAAGGTTACTATTTCAGTGTTCAATGCGATCATACGAGGTATCTTAGAATATGGAACCCAAGTGTGGAACCCATGTTACGAAGTACACTCAAATAGAATTGAGCGAGTACAAAAGCGTTTTGTATATCATCTTGCTTATTCAGATAATAAATGTGGAACTTTAAACTCATATGAAGCTAGACTGACTCGTTACAAAATGAAAGAATAATATATAAAAGACGGAAGGCTGCGGATATTAATTATCCTTTTGTATAAACTAATTCATGGGATTGTTGATTGCGAGGACTTGCTTGTGAAACTAAATTTTGATGTACCCCGGTCTGGCAGTCGCGTAATTAATAGAAAAACTTTCTTCATACCTCAATGCAAGACCAATGTTGGACAACATTCTCCATTGAACAGAATGTTTTCGATTTATAATGGCATAAGACACAATTTTGATATTTTTTCCTGTTCTTTACCATTAGCGAAGTTAAAACTAAGATCATATATATAAACATAGATTGTTATGTACGGTAATGTTATTTCATCCTATGTGCAAGCTGTGTTCACTTTTTGAAGGCAGGTGCCATACGTAATGGGGGGGCAGTTTCTGCTCCCCCGGCTGGCTGACCTGCCTAGGTCATGCCTCCTACGGGAGGCGGGCGAAGAGGTGGGGTTGAGTAGTGTGTACACTCCCCCATCCCCACTGGGCCATTGCACGACGAGGCCCGGCGGGTTCGCTGCAGGGGGCGACGCGGTGCTTGCGAAAGCCACCCCGTGTCGCCCCCATCCCAAATGCAGCGGACGGACCCGGGGGGTTTTAGTGGGTATTTCCGGGCGACTCTCGCCCGGGTGAGTCCCACACTGCACGGAGCTCGTCACTCCGTGCCCCTTATCTAGTGTACTGGGGGACTTTGATCCCCTAAGTACAATAGATAAGGGTAGTGCGTAAATGCATTTCCCCCCGTCAAAAAAAAAAAAAAAAAAAAGGTGCCATACGTAATATTTGTAAAATTACTCTATATATTGTACTTTATTCGGCATGCTGTGTGGTTTGTGAAACTAAATAAAAAAAAAAATCATATAATAAATATTACAAAAACAAATTATATTAAAACCAATCATTACACGGACTGAACGCGCATAGAGTACAATGAACGATAAGAGAGAAAAAAATATCAGTAAGGCTTTTTAACTTTCGATTAGATACAACCTTCTAGATGTGCTGTTTTATGTTATTAAAACTAGCTTTGTGCTATATCCCGCCTGTCGTATATTTTTCACTCCGTAATGTAGTTTTTAATTTTTTTACGGAACCCTAATTATTTTCAAAAATCAAAAGTCCTCTAAGTTTTTCACAGTAACTTTAGCTATTTACCAAAAAAAGTCCCGTCTAAATAGGTCCAGCCGTTCCAAAGATTACTCGGAACAAACAAGACAGACAAATATTTAAAAAATATTTTCTTGGTGTAGGTATCGTAGATTCATATGTATTTATTTATAAATTGTTATTTTATATTACAAACAGACGCTACAATTTTATTTATTAGTGTAGATAAAAAATATTTAAGTATAGAAAATAAAATACGAAATGCAAACATAACAATGAGAAACTATTAATAATAATTAATTCTTAAGTTGAATAATTTTTTGCTTCTTTTTTTTGTTATAATATGTTTAAAATCAATTAGTGTTGTCACTGTCTCGAACTACTATAGAAATAAGCCAATTCAGGTCATGTCATCTGTTTTTAATTGCCGTATAAGACAAACAATTTATAGTTCACAACAGGTTGATATGTATTAAAACTCTACTCCTGTTATCATAAAGAACGCTTCACGGTCCATTAACCAGATTTGAAAGGAAAAAGGTTATTTTGGGTTGATAGAAAAAACAATAGATTACAAAATTCAAATGAATGGAAACAGAAACATTCATATTACAACAAGAGCGCAATTCTGGTACACATCAATACAATGCTCTAAGGCAGTGATTCTCAACCACTGTGCCGCGGCACTTTTGTGTGCCGCCAAATTTCAAAAGTGCGCCGCCAAATTTTGCAAATATATAATAATGTTAATATTATTAAACTATATCATTTAAAAAGAAAAATATTTTTAACAACATAAATTCAAGTATGCAAGGACCTAATGAAAATATCTTAAACTCAACCGATAAGCTGGTGGTATTCAAAAAACAAATAACTTTACGGAAAAATAAAGCTCACGAAGGCAATTTAGAAAAGTTTGACTCAGTCCCTAAAGACAGTTATAAAACTATTAAATTAATTTTTGTTGATTATTTCACAACATTAGAGGAGAGAATTATTCTTTATTTCCCAAAATTAGATATTAAGAAATTTGATTGGGTTCGTAATAATTTCTCATAACGGATACTTCTGTATTTGACTTAACTTTGAATGAAGAGGGAGAACTCATTTTGCTTTCCAATAATCCAGATTTAATTTTAATACATTCAGAAGAATCAATTAATTCATTTTGGATTAACATGAGATGCGATTATCAAATGATAGCCAAAAAAGCTTTAAACATGTTATTACAATTTGCCACAGCTTATTTGTGTGAATTCGGATTTTCAGCATTAGCCAACAATAAAACTAAAAAAGATCAAAATTGTTAAATGTAGAAGACATGAGAGTAGCATTGTCATTTTTGCGACCTTATATAAATGAAATTATCAAAAAACATCAAGCTCATATTTCGCATTAAAAATATTTTTATTTTTAGTAAGTAAATAATTTTTATCTTTTTCTTTGTGTGCCGCCAAGTTTTGAAATCGTTAAATATGTGCCGCAACAAAAAAAAAGGTTGAGAATCACTGCTCTAAGGCAATGATTGGTTATTTTTCGAGCGCTGGAAAACTAGCTTGTCTGTATTATGCCAGTTGTTTGATATAACATTTCTGGTACGTGGAATTTTATTGAATCAACTTTTCATACAAAAATGTACATCGTACATAAACAATTCCCCGTTATAGTGTGTGGCATGTAACTAGAACTTGCGTAATGATCGAATTTTTACATGCGGTGAGTGGACTAATAAACCTTGGGTCAATTTATACGCCGGGATTGAGGGAACTCGGGGAGTAGGGGTGAGAGGGATACTCTCTACCCGCTCCCGGACGCGATTAGGATTGTGACTTCTTGGCGGCCACTGGAGCACTCGCGGTGCATGCATATCGATCCCGTGTTTGCTCCTACTAGGTGGCGGGAGGTACCGGGGGGTTTAGTGGGTAGTGGTCAACGGCGCTTCTCGCCGCGAGTCCCACACTAATCCTGTGTGACAGCCTCTCGCGCTTTCGTGCGAGAGACTGTCACACATCTTCAGACGTGTTTTAACCAGATCTGGAAGTGGGGGTCCCTATCAGATCTGGCTGGACAACTAGTGCGTAAATGCATTCCCCTCGAAAAAAAAAAAAAGAAAAAAAAAGGGTCAATTTATACGGCACGAAGTAAGTTGTTATACAAAGCACAAAGTGCCGTATATAAATGTTAACCACCAATTATCGACAATACGTCTAATCAAAAATTATTACTAATTTTGATGGATTCACGTTACAAATATCTCCAACTAGCTGTGTGCTCGTGTGCACTAACGGACAGACCGACAGATATATAATATATGTTATAATATAGCGATTTATACTAACATTTAAACGATTTGTGGTAGGTAATTGAAAAGGGTCCTTCAAAAAAGGCGTGAAGAGGTATTGAAGCAGGCCAGCATGACAGCGGTGACTGGCAGTGAATTCTGTTCGGTGTCAGTCGCCGCTGTTTTGGATTGTACTGTACTTAACATCAGGTCCACGAGATACACAGACAAAAGATGGACATTAAAGACAACTATATGGGAAGGACCAACCGGAAAAAGGAGAATAGGGCGCCCCAGAAAAAGGTGGATAGACGATATAAAAGCGTTAGCAGGAAATCAATGGATAAACAAAGCAAAAGATAGAGAGGTCTGGAATAAGCTGGAGGAGGCCTTTACCCGAGAAGGGGTACCGATCAATGGTGACTAAAATTAATATAGTTATAAGTCATAATAAACATATAAGTAACAATTAAAATATATTTATGTTTATACTTAACTTTAGATTGGAAATAAATGGGCTTTATTATTATTATTATTAACATCAGGTCCAGTACAGTCAGTGTGCTGTGCTATAAAAAAAAAGTATATATTTATTGCGTCAATCATTTTAATGTTTCCATGTCGTTTACAGTGCATTCAAATTGTATTTGTGTGAGTAATACCGGCAAAAAGGATGTGTACCGCGACCTTTTAAACATTTATTTACATTATAAGGACATTCGCTATTATGTACCTACCTTGTTTTGCGAGAAGACTTATTTTACACAGTTATAGTATTTAAAATAAAATATAGACTAGACCTGACACAATTATAAGAGACGCCTCGAATATTCGTTTAAAAAAAAAGTATAGTTATTTTTGAGTGAAATTACGTTTAAATCATAATCATTTTTACTGTAATAAATGTAAAACGTGCAACCATCCAACCGAACTACGTACTTTCTGTAAACAAATACAGAGTTGTGAAGTTTCAGTATGGAAATTAAGTATGCCGATAATTTGCACATATGTATGGTTCGGTTCATGTTTTATCGAACGTTCGGCTGAATATTCGTGTTCGGCCATTTTCGGCCCATCTCTTCCCTTTGAATGGCCTGTCCGATTGTTTTTACGTGAAAACGCGGGCGTTGGGTTAATTCGGATATTACGTAAGCATCAGTGAAGGGGGGGGGGGGGGGGGGGGGGGGGGGTTTATTGTTTGCTTATTTTTTTGACATGGGGTTCGAAGGCTCTTAAAGGTGATTACGTAAACATCTTAACTGTACTTAAAATCCTTTTTAGTCTTTTTTTTTTGAAGTTCCAAGTTATAGCATTGGTTACGTAATAAGCTTCAATTACTACGCTATTCTAAGCACAATCTTCTCGTCCGAAATATCGCAGTGCCTCAAGACGATAACCTTCGACTCGTGTGTGTTGCCAGTGATGACATTCGGCATTGAGATGTGGTCGCTCATAATGGGCCTAATAACAAAGCTCAAAGGGCAATGGAGAGGGCTGTGATTGAAGTTTCACTGCGTGATCGAAACAGGAATAAGAAGAACCAAGGTAACCGATATTGCCCGAAGAAATGCTCCACTTAAGTGGGAGTGGGATTGCTCGCAGAACCGATGTCCAATGCGGCTAACGGGTTCTAGTATAGTCACCACGCACCGTAAAGGCATAGTGTGGGTAGGCCCCCCACAACGTGGACCAGCGACCTGGTGAAGGTCGCGGCAATCATTTGGATGCGGGTGGCGGCACAAGACTGGTTGTTGTGGAGATCCTTGACGGAGACCTATGTCCAGCAGTGGACGTCTTTCGGTTGAATGGATGGATGGACTATACTATACAAAGACTTAGATGGGAAGGGATTACCAAAATATGACATTACCTCGCTAAGCGTGTTCTACCGTCTGTATCATGGCAAGTGCTCTGAAGAACTATTTAACCTGATCCCTTCCTCTCCCTTTCATATTAGAACCACTCGCGCTGGGCTTCGGAGCCACAAATTTATAGTAACTTCCATTCAGGCACGCACTAAAAATTTCGAATTATACCTTTGGCGTACTGTAACGCTGTGAAAGTCTTCCGGCCGATACATTCCCTCCTTCCTATAACATCACGTCCTTCCAGCATAGCGTGAAGAGATATCTTAGTGAGCCGGAATGACAGAGATGACTGACAATTGATAACCAGTCTATCGCCAGTTGCTACTATTTCTGTACTTACCATTAGGCACAATGCAGTCACTTTGCCGAGCTACTAATAAAAAAACTCCCTAGTATGTACCATGTTAGTGGATATCTATAAATTACTATTTATTTTTTTATTGTATTACAATATAATGGTTAAAAGCTGACGGTTTTCTGAAGGTGAAAGAAAAAAATATATAAATAATAACTGCTTACCTAACGAATATGTAGATATATAAAGGAAGTTATCAATAATTTCCGTATACCTAAGGTGCGCTATCATCGGATGCCTTGTACCATTATCTATGAACATTATACAGAGCGTTCACTCATAAAACCGTGACGTTCGCATCTTGTTTATGTCACGTACTATCGTGGCACAAATACCTCTGACGCTTTTCCTTATATCTTTAAGAAACCCGCGTCGCATCACAACACACGTAGTGTACAGTATGTAACCTACGTCTATGCCATTATTAACAATGTTGCTGAAGTAATTACACGTCTCTCTGTCAACTATTCTATGAATTTTAATAGCTCACTTCGGAACAATAGTAATTTCGCCTAAAGTTTACAACAAGTGTTATGTTCGTTTAAATAATACGTGTTTGTTTGTGATGCTTGGTGGTTATGACATTTACGAAATTAACTTTTAGTTAGTTTTGACGTTTCATGTTACCCTAATGATGTAGGTGAAATCATTTATTTATTATTTTATTATAACATAATTTAGTTAGATAGTTGCAATAAACTTGTTTAGCTAGCTAGCGATTTCAACAAAATAGAGTTATATATTTATTTATTTATGTATACGAACTTCACAGCACATTCACAATAGTTATAAAAAACATAAAATATATATGTGTGTGTAGAGGAAATGTTGAATGTGTGTGTCAATTATTAGATATTAAATCGAATTACTTCGAACTAACGAATACTGATTTCCATAGTAATATACATCATTACCGTCTCCGTCGACTTTCGAAAATCTTAACAATGTGCTTGCACTCTTATTGATTCTAAAGACCACAAAATGGTCTATCTTTTTTAATTTAAACCTAAAAAAATGTGTGTGTATTTATATAGGTACGTTAGAAGTTATACTTCTTTGACGTATTAATAATAGGAAAAACTAAAACGTTGACAGCATACTTCAGAGTGTTGGTTTTTCGTGACGGTGTGCACGAACAACGTATAAATTTACTCACACAATTTTTCCCTAACGCGCCAAAAGGTGTTATAACTTAAAAAAATAACATACGAAGTTTCGTTGTGTAATACACGATATAAACTACTTGTATAGTTTTATCAAAATTCATCCAGTAGTTTTAGGGTAATTCGTACACAGATATTCAGAAAAACA
This sequence comes from Samia ricini, assembly GCA_014132275.2. Classification (NCBI taxonomy): domain Eukaryota; kingdom Metazoa; phylum Arthropoda; class Insecta; order Lepidoptera; family Saturniidae; genus Samia; species Samia ricini. The sequence goes on along the minus strand of AP028170.1, from coordinate 30,839,855 downwards.
TAAAAATTACAAATTTTGTATGGTGATAAATTTGCATGGTCGTAAAGCATTTTCTAATGCCCGCTTGAGTAGCTTCCATCTTCAAGTTTGAAAACCTGTCGCCAAATACCAATAGATGTCTTCTGGCATCCTCACTTGAGAACCAGTATTCCTAGGCTTAGTGTGTTACCATCCTGGACCACATCGTCACTTAACATTAGGAGAAATTGTGGTCAAAGCACTGAGCCTATACCGTATAAAAAAAAAAACATAGAAATGTGTTCTATTCTTTATTTTAAATGTTCACTAATTTTTTTCATAAATTTATTTGATTTACAGTTTTTGTCACAGTACAATTTTATTATAAGCATACACCACAAATGCCAATGAGAAGTGCATTTAAAAATGTATGTGTTTAACCACTGCTTTAGATCTTTAAAATACTCAACAGAATCTACGGGCCATGTCATTTTTTTATAATTCGCTACAATCGAAATAACTTAGTTCATTTATAAGAATAGATTTAGGAATAAAAAAACACATTCACATAAATTGGCTATACGGTTCTTGAGTTGTAAACCAAATAACTGATTGTCACTCACATAGTCTAGTGGCACTATAATTGGTTTCCATATCGTTAGACGTAGGTTCAAAATGAACCTATTCCCTTGTATAATAAGCCTTAGCTTTTAGTGAAATAAAACATTATGAGAAAAGTATAGTTTACGTGGGAGTGATTTTACACCCTCAAGTTTGACAACCTATTGTCAATCACCATATAGATGTGTTCCATCAGCTCTAGGCTTAGTGTACTTATAATCTAAGGCCACATCCTCACTTAATATCCAGAAAAATATACAGTATAAAAACCGAAAAAAGTCGTAGCAATTTGTGAAACTTGAGAAATAATTATAACTAAAAAAAACCAAATGAATTTAATTTCCCTTTAACTTAAGATTAAGTGAAAGATAATATGTTAAGTAAAGTCAAAATAAGTTTGGAATCGAGCTGTGGAAATTATTTTCACATATTCAAAATATCGTTGAATAAAAAAACACTCTCTGATAGATAACTTTGAAAAGAAAATTTTCTAAGTAATATTTTACTATTAAGAATATAATCACTTAGAAAAGCTATACATTTATAAATTCAAAATAAAAATATGTTATTACTTGAATATGTTTGCCAAGTAATATTCGTTTATTTTTAAACGTAAAATACTAAAAAGTTTATTAACATAATTTAAAATTCCCTTAAAAAGTTTTATTAAAGTTTTATGAAAATTTATTTCACATAATAATATCTTTTGATGAGAAATATATTACACGTTTTTTCCAAGTGAATTTTTATACAAAAGACGTTTGAAGACGTTTAATACTGAACATTTCATATTTAATGTATTTGTTACGTGTAATTTCAGATGTCTTGCTTCTGCGATTATATAATTAAGGGGATTAAATGTATTATTCAGTTGTAAGCTGCCTATTCGCGCGATGTAATGTAGTTTTGTCGTTTAAGCGATACATATTTAAGGCATATCTAAGTTCAGGGGGGTTATTCGTCTTATACGTTTCTGGTTTGAGGTTACTTACGTAACGTATTTGTACGTCGAAATCCGTTAAGTGTTTTGACATGTTTTATCATAGTGTTTTATGGTGTATGATATGTTACACGCATATCTCAATTTTTGATATGTGATATTTTGATATCGGCCCCCACTGTTTGTTCTATTTTCTTAAATAAATTTCCACTTCATAAAATCACAAATCAAATATATTTCATTGCTTTTTTTATATAATTTAAATTGCAGTCTAAAAAACGCGTGAAATGCCTCACTTAAACTTCATTAGTGTCATTTAGGATTTGCTTGTAATTTGTTGTTGTTTTTTTTTAATGAATAACGAACTTCAAGTAACTGATAATCCTGTTAATAAAACTTTAAAGATATTATCAATTTATTTTTGAAGCTAAATCGTTTTTTACTAAACATTAAATAAATAAATGAAGGAGAAAGCGATAATGGCGCAGTTGGTAGTGCGGGCAGATTCCGCGTCGGTGGACGGGGTTTCGAGTCCAGCTATCCAACTCTAAAATCAGCCTTAGCTGATAGGAAAATATCGTGTGGAAGCCATAGCATGGTGGTAGAGCATTATCTGATAATTCCCGTCTGGGTGGGTAGCTATCACCCTCAAGTTAGAAAACCTTGCCAAATACCAATAGGTGTGTTCCGGCAGCATCATTTGAGAACCAGAATCTCTTGATTTATTGTGTTAACTTATGCTGGAGCACATCATCACTTAAGATCAGATGAGGTTGTGGTCAAAGCATTGAATCTAAATAGTGTAAAAAATGACATATTTAATTTTATGTTAAATAAAGTAACGAGTGCAAGAACTATGACGCCACTCGATAGATGTGAATATATCGGCAATCAGTATCATCACGCCCGATTATATCCGCCACGGCTAAAGGGCCTAGATCAGTGATTCTCAACCACTGTGCCGCGGCACTTTTGTGTGCCGCCAAATTTCAAAAGTGTGCCGCCAAATTTTGCAAATATGTAATAATGTTAATATTATTCAATTATATCATTTAAAAAGAAAAATATTTTTAACAACATCAATTCAAGTATGCAAGAGCCCAATGAAAATATCTTAAACTCAACCGATAAGCTGGTGGTATTCAAAAAACAAATAACTATGGAAAAATATAACTCCGGAAGGCAATTTAGAAAAGTTTGAGTCAGTCCCTAAAGACAGTTATAAAACTATTAAATTAATTTTTGTTGATCATTTGACAACATTAGAGGAGACAATTATTCATTATTTCCCAAAATTAGATATTAAGAAATTTGATTGGGTTCGTAATCCATTTCTCATAATACTTCTGTATTTTACTTAACTTTGAATGATGAGGAAAAACTCATTTGCTTTCCAATAATCCAGATTTAATTTTAAAACATTTAGAAGAATCAATTAATTCATTTTGGATTAACATCAGATGCGATTATCCAATGATAGCCAAAAAAGCTTTAAACATATTATTACAATTTTCCACAGCTTATTTGTGTGAATTCGGATTTCAGCTTTAGCCAACATTAAAACTAAAAAAAGATCAAGATTGTTAAATGTAGAAGACGATATTAGAGTAGCATTGTCATTTTCACGACCAAATATAAATGAAATTATCAAAAAAACAACAAGCTCAAATTTCACAATTTTTATTTTTAATAAGTAAATAATTTTTATCTTTTTCTTTGTGTGCCGCCAAATTTTGAAATGTGCCGCAACAAAAAAAAGGTTGAGAATCACTGGCCTAGATACACACTTACTAATCCTGAACTCGTCATAGCGTATCACTATTACGGCTTTTCCACAAGTGTGTGGTGGTCGGAATTGAGTCGAACTCATTTCTCCTACCGCTCCGCTAATTGATGGACTTAGACTGATCCCGAAACGCGAGGCGACGAAACGTGTCACCACAGAGTACAATGTAGCAATCTCAGTAACGTCTCAGTGGCGCTAACTTGTGGACGTTACAAGCAACTTTCTGTATTACACATACCTATATACAGGACAGTACATATAACATATCTCTGGCCCATATGGAAATTCCTAATTTGGAATTCATATAAAACATGATTAGAAATCAAGAGATTGTAATCTCTGAATTTCTAATTTCGTAACATTCATAAGTTTAGAAATAAATGAGATTTAAAAAAGCGAATTATGTTTGTTTAATTATTTATCATAATTAATATAGTACATGAATACTTAACTTCATTTGACATTGACAGTGTTCGTTTCGTTTAGAAATTTTATTTTTACATATTAAACAAAGATATTAATGCATTTTTTTATAGTTATAATTGAAAACATACGAATTTAATCATTTTCGACGTATTTTATTAAATAAAAAATGAAATAAATACAAAGTGATTTAAGATTACATGATTTTAAGACAGAAGTTACAAGTAATTATTTAAATGCAGCGCCATCTAACAGGTAGGTAAATCAAAAACTCTCTGATTATTGTCCAATTAAATTAAAAGTAACGATAGAAAATAGATACAACATAAATAAACCGATGTACATAAAATGGTCGTATTATAGGATAACCACTTTGTACTAAGGTATAATATCATGCGTGTACACTATAGTCGGTTTTAAGCCATATATATGGATTTATGTAATAGATTGAACAAAATTAGATTAAAATGTAAAATTAGAAATAATTATACAAAAACTATGATAAGAATAAATAAATAAAGATACTACAAAACAAAATGTAATAGAACAAGAGATAAGAATTAAACAAAGGATTGTAAATTAGAAATAGGATTTAAGTAAATGTAAAGATTCGACATAACCACAATGCAATAGGAACACATGGATAAGACATAGAATAAGATTGTAAAATAGAGATAAGATGAAAACGATAAAGGCACAAAAAAAAAAGGAGAAAGTCACAAAAAGAGTAAACAAAAGTCGGATTATGTCTGTGATGTAAGGGGACTAAATAAAAAAAAGAAAATAAATCCATGTGTATGGTTGATCGAGACTCGGGCAGACATTAAAGCTCTACCACCCAAAGTAATCTGATCCTGTTCATATGTTATAGTCTAAATATATCAGTAATGAAGACAAACAGATTGCTAAGTCTATGTATTGATAGCTCCAGTCGCATCTCTATATAGATGGTCTTAAAAATTAAAATGAGGACAGACTATAATATTACTTACTTATGCTTTTTCACACCAAAGACTAAATTCTTTGGCATTTCTTTAAATATGTAATTGTGTAAGCGGAGCACGTCTTCGTTTGTATATATGTGTATGCTACGTACATACAGATGTATTTTCTTTTATTAAATCAATGTTTTAGTACTTTGCATGGTGAATAAAATTTTCAATTTTGATGCATGCTTTTTCACTAAATTCACTAATGTAGAATTTTATTGCGTTCTTAATATACATAGTTCAAGAGATAGAGAAAATAATATTCTGTTTGTAATGTCAAAATAACAACTTTTTACTAAACACATATGAATACGACGGTACCTATACCAAAAATAAAATTACTAAAATTGTTGTCTGTCTGTCTGTTTGTTCCGGGTAATCTTCGTAACTGCTGGACCGATTCTGACGTGACTTTCCTTCGTAGATAGCTGAACTTACTCGGCGTAAATTAGGGTACTTTTTCGAAAATAATTAGGGTTCGACGTACAGCGGAGCGTACAACGATCCAGCCGTTTCGAAGATTACCCGAAATAAACAGACAGATAGACAAAAATTGTGTTTTAAGTACAGGTATCGTATATATACGACGCGGTACTAGGGGCGACGCGGTGCTTGCGAAAGCCACCCCGTGTCACCCCCATCCCAAATGCAGCGGACGGCCCCGGGGGGTTTTAGTGGGTATTTCCGGGCGCTTCACGCCCGGGCGAGTCCCACACTGGCACGGAACTCGTCACTCCGTGCCCCCTTACCTATTGTATTGGGGGACTTCGGTCTCACTAATACAATAGGTAAGGGTAGTGCGTAAATGCATTTCCCCCCGTCAAAAAAAAAAGGTATCGTATATATATCCACATCTATTTATTAAGAAAAATATATTTTGACATTACAAACAGACGCTTTTAATTTTATTAATTGGTATAGATGAGATCGATAAATTCAAGCATCACTCGACCGATTACCATGAAAGTTGGAATGTATACATATTTGCTGTAAGCTCGACAACAAATGGTTCTGCAAGATATCATATTATTCTACATCGTTCAACAGATCACTATGAAAATTGTTATAAACGTTTTCTATTCATTACCAGGACAAGGACTGCCTGGTTCCCCTAATTATTAAATTATCGAATAAATAAAATATTACCGACATACAATACAATAAACCATTTAATCTATGATCAATCAGTCATCACAATACATACCTATCATTACGTCCTTACACTTGCTAAGATCTTGACACACCTCTTTCGCTTCCTCTACTTTCATGAGCGCTTTCATACATGCTCGTCGATTATGAGTACTTTTCACCTGGCCTTTATTTAACACGTGATTGAAATGGTCTAGATACGTTCGCCTAGGTCGACCTTTACTGACTTGCCCATTCACCCTCGCCTTATAAAATTAATTTCGTTAATCTTCTGTAATCCATCCTCTCTACATGCCCAAACCAACTAAGCATACCTTTCTCTATTTTGGTCACCACATCCTCTACCACACCACAGCTTTCCCTTATCATACTGATCCAGTTCCTCAATTTCTATTCCATCACAATAGAAGAATAATAAAATATTAATAAATTTCAATGACACCTTATGACATTTTAAACGAAAACAATATCCTATCTCATTATTATTTAAATCGAGATACGATACAAGGGGTTTAAAAATTTTATGTTAACATTGAGTAGGAAGAGGAAACTTTTGCAAATACAGAACAAATGCAAGCGACAACTCGAAATTATCCAGTTTCCAGGTAGGTCTCTGGCAAGTTCGCGAGTAAATGTTCAAGAGAAGAGGTCCCTGGCCCCGTCATTCTTGTGGTTTGCCTCCGTTCGAGGCGAGCTACTATTTATTGTACGGAAACTTTCGATTTATTACGTAGAATTCGCTTGTCTTAACTTTGTGGCGTAATTCTTTTAAAATAAAACACGAACTGTTCGACATGCACTATATTAAATGAATTAAGTATTAAAACAACAAAAACAGCAATTTACACAGTTTTAACTAACTGACCGCAACGTTCTAATCATCTGCCGCTGCGCGTGTGCGAGTCCTTGGACGCGGGGTGCGCGGGGATCGCCTGCAAGATTGAGTAGAGGGGTGAGATGGTCCGCGCGCCGGTATTATAACCGTAGGACACGCTATAACTTCTTTAAGGCTGGCGTGCATCATCTTAGCTTATATGTAACAAAAGTCATATCCGTAGTTAAATCTACAGTTGGCTAAAACGTTTTGCATTTTAAGGATGATTTTACGCCGAAAGTTTCAAATTGTTTGATGAATCTTCACCGCCAATTTTTGCTTGCAGCATTGTCTATGCCATTTCAACAAAATTACCTGGAGTTTTAATTTACGCCAGTTATAGATAGATTACTACAACTGTGGAGAAAGTTAGAACTGTTCCGTATTGCCAAGAGTACTATAACAGAGTGGTAAATCATAAATTAAAGGAATTTACAATTTCTTAGTCGTAAATAGAAACTTGACATATCTCAGAATGCTAGTCATTGAATATTTACAAATGATAATTGAACTTTTTTTTTACCTAGAATAATCTTGCATAAGATACTCACCTCCACTGGCTAGCGACTGGTGGGGTATATTAGAATATAATAGTGACTGCCCTTACTTTTTTACAAATAGCTACAGACTGCAGAACATAACATGCCATCGAATTAAATTGTAAGCTCTTTCATAATTTCGTAGCATAGAAAAACTTGGAACAACTCTCATGTGAATGTAAAACAATACTTCATCGTTTACACTGAGTTATATAGCATTCAAAAAGTAACTAAACAAAACGTTTTCGTTTGTGAAAAAAAATACTTTCCCATTTACGAGCGAACGTTCGAGTTTAATCAAAAGAAAATATTGGAGGGATAAAGTTGCCATTTGCCCGGAGCGAAGTCTTTGATAGCGTCACGGTTATACTTTTGTTTTTAAGGACGCGATGCCGTTTAGAGTTTCCAAATCCTTTAACTTCAATGTATAGGGTTACGTGTACGTGGTGTAATGCGTTAGTGAAGTGCCGCTAACTTTCCAGAAGCCTCGCGGCTCGCCATTCATGCTCCTATCGCTTTGATAAAGGTTTATTTATTACTCTTTAAACCGTTTTAATACCACTTTATGTTCGTTCGATGTCTGTTTTTTAATCAGCTTTATAAGGGGTTTTCTGGTAACAGAAGCCTTTTTAAAATTTCAATCTTAAAGTATTAAATATGATCACGCTATGTGGATTGTCATAATATGCAGTACAACTTAATATATCAGCCATTAGTTTAAGGACAATATCACAATTAGTCATTGGTTATAAGTCTGATATTATTATGGTCTTTCTTAAATCTGATCAGTTCACTGTCATAACTTCTTGCAGAACCTTCAAGGTAACGATCTTTGGTTCTCTTGCAAAAAAATTTCTGCTTCGAAACTACTACTAGCTACTAGACCAAATTTGTATTTATTAAGTTTTTGAAAATGTTAGTGTTATTCCTAGTAATAATTATGTTAAAAAGATTACAATATAAAACAATAATCTGATTGGCTGATAATAATAATGTAAAAAAAATACCACACATATTTTCTACGGATAATCTTATATCAATATGAGAGTTTACCATTCGGGTAAGAATGGTATTCGTGAAGGAATTTGCTTGAGATTTCCGAAGGCTGTGCCACATCCTATAATCCGCAGCGAAACGAGACTGAGTTTTCAAATCCCTTTGGCATGGAGAGGCCACGATAGGGCGTACTCTGTTTGTAAATGAAATATCTAATACTTTTGAAAAATCATAACGTTCTGAGAGACGATATGTGCTCAGCGGCGTTGCTTATTTTAATTTGTTGTTTTGGGAGGATATAGTGAGTCCTATGTTGAAGTAATAAATATATCGTGGCTTCCTTTTTTTGGTAGCTGCCTCTCATAAATTTAAAATCTATTTCTATGTACATGTTTTTTGTATTCCAGCAATTGTATATGAGTCACAAGTCTCTTTTCTAAATTTAGAAACACTAGTAATTGTCGCTAATAAAAATTTATAACAACCCAAACTTTTATTAGTTGTACCTGGAGTTTTGAATTTATGTACTAATTGCATGAGTAATTGAGATGATACATAAAAGACATTTTTTTTATCTAATTATTCAAATACAAATGATATATTGACGTGTATAATTTTTTTGTGGAGCAACAAAGTATAAAAAAAATATTTAGTTCTCGGGGGAAATTAAGAAGTTTGCAGATAGAAATCTAAAAAGTTCTTATGTTTAAAAGAAAGATTTAAAACTGTCTTCTAGTCGTTTTTGTCATTTATTTTTAAGAAGAATTATATTGAGATGCAAAATAAACACCATGAAAGATAACCCATGGTCTAGAAAGTGTATTTTATCTCGAACTAGGTAAATAGAGCTAAAATGGCCTTGAACAAAAATGGTCTAACAAAGGATGATGATGACGACTAACAAGGAGAGACGCGAGACAGTACCGACTTACGAAAAACCAATATTTTGATAATAATTAACCCTTGAGGTTTTTTTTGTAATCACAACACACAGTGCACTCATTACGTCGATGCCAATTTAAATCACTGAGCCAGAAAATTGCGATTTTTTTATCGCATAGCAAAATCTTCTTTTTCATCACCAGCTTTATTTACCATATACATATGCGTAATTAAAGCGACGCTACACACAGTGAGAAACAAACCACAATTACTTTTAAGGCGAACGCGAAGTTTTAATGCGTTTATTCCGTTTGTCGTTCGGGGCGGGCGGGCGCGGGCTGTATACTCTGACGACGGTATTTAATATCTTAACCAAGTTTAGCTTCAATACAAATTATTTCGAGTGCGATGAAGATTTTAATTAGTTAGGAAACTTTAACTTCTCGATGAAGTCGTATTTCTAAAGAGCAATCTGAAGAAGGATATCGACTAGGGGATGAATTTAACAGAAAGAGCTCGAGTACCATTTCACTAATTTCGTGTTCCAATTTCACATGGAAAAATAATCCGAACATATCTATAAGCTATATATATAACTGCCTCGGTAGCGTAGTTGTATTACATACGACTGTCGTTCTGAGGTCTCGGGTTCGATCCCCGGGTCGGGTCAAGTGATATTGGGTTTTTTCTACTCAGTATCATCCCGGAGTTTGGAATCTGTGCCCGATATGGCGACAGGCTCGCCCCCTGTCACATCTGGGACGGAACTAAGCTCGGCGAAATGTGGGTGGTGTAGTTCGCTACTTCACCTCTGCCTAACCCTTTGGGGAAAACAGGCGTGAGCATATGTATGTATGTATATCTATAAGCTAACATAGCAAAAAAGAGATAGCGTAGATTTTGTTTAGATTCTACTAATGTTTTTTTATACTGTATAGGCCGAACGCTTTGAGCAGAATCGTACCTGAGACGATGATAGATCGGTTGGTATTGCGTTCGGGTTCCAGGTCGATAGATGTAAACCCACCTATCCTACTCTATAATGTGCCTGAGCTTTCAGTTAATGAAAACATAGTGGGAAAACCATAGCATAGTGTAGAGCATTTTCTAATTAAATCATGATATTATCTAGAACACTGTTTGGAAAAAGGTTACAAAACTTGAGGTTAGCACATGCGACATTATTAGAAAATGCCCTACTACCACGCTATGTTTTCCTTCAACGAAATCTGAAACTCATTTATAAAATAGGATAGGTAGGTTCGAACCTAAGTCCATCGACACAGCATCCCACCACAGTAGCAACTGAACCATCATCGCTTCAAAATGAATGGAAAGAGAAATTATTTTTATAACCCCGATAAAATGCTTTCATTGAGAGATTAAAAATGGGTTTAAATAAAACACACGCATGAACGAAGCAGAACGATTGTTCCAATCAAATGAAATCTATTAAATACCTCATTTAAATAATTTGTTTAATTGTAACATATTTCTTTGTTTGATGCTACCTGTTTGAAACTGTCTACAGGCGGAATTCGATACGGAATTCTGCCATTTTCACATACAGCGGTGATTATATTAAAATTTGATGCGTGCGGTTCACTGTGGCGTGATGCAATTATGCACCAATATTGCTCCGGGTTCAAATCCATTAAATGTAATTTCCGCCTGTAGCGATCGGTCGACGCTATGTACCGTCCGCAAAGTAAGTTATCCAAGCTTGGTTAATCATATTTTTTACCAAATTGTAAACCATATACCTTAGTAATTTGTAAAGATGCTTAGGACTAGTTAGATACTACGTATTTCGCGACTAGCCCCCGTCACGTTATAAGTAAATAACTTTTTTTTAAAATATATTTAACGCTGTTGATCGGATAGTTTTTGACAGTTTCTCTAAAGTTTAAGAATAAAAAATCCATAACTCATCTAAAGGCATTGGCATAGAATTTGACCTAACTACATCATAGTCATCAAGCGTGTAATGACTGGTTTAAATGTAATTTGTTTTTTGAATATTTATTATATTATTTATATATCTTCATTTCGTTTTTATTTATTTATTAGTATAAATTTTATTCAATTGTCCTCGCGACATTTTGGCGCCCAACAAGTCTTCGAATGCCTCTTAAGCTAAATGGACCGGGACGCGGATTGTGTGGAATAACTTAGGTCGTTCGTAATTTCGGGACTTGAGAATACAAACAGTACAAAAATGGAATCAGTGGAGGGGAGGAGGGGGTATTGTCTTATAATAATTGCAATGAGTATAAAAGCCTGGCATGGTTTGCGAGTTGAGTTGTTTGGTAGAATGTGAAAGCGTCTTTGGACCACGTGGAAAAACATAATATGTCTATATCGAACTGATTTTAAGTCAGTTAAAACTCATTCGTCCATTTTAAACATTGGAGAAAGTTGTGGATTGCTGAAACCTGGTGTATTGATTATAATTTGTTTAAGAATATTCTGCCCATAGTGTGGTATATTGGGCAGTAGGTTTTAGACATAGCCTATGTGAATCATTATCAGCCTACTCTAAATACCTAAAGATCTATATAATACGTATTAAAAATGATGCGCTCGTATCACATTAAGATTTTATTCATTAAAAACTTGTAACTTTAGAAAATAACATAAAATAACACCGACTGAAAGTATATAATTACTAAACTTAATAAGTTAGAACAAACACACCCCAATTAATATTTTTCTTAGATGCGAATAACAATTAGGAAAGTTTGTTACAGAGCAAACAACCGCTCAAGTTTTAGAACTTAATGAAGAGATGGTCCAATGTGTTCATAGTTTTATAATCAACCCTTACTTTTTATAGTGTATGGTCTTAGAGCTTTAACTACTGTCGTACTTGATGTTAAGTGATGATGTAGTCCAAGATGCTAAGTGATTCTGCCGCAGCACGCCTATTATTGCTTGATGACAGATTTTCAAACTTGATAGTAGCTGGCTGCTACCTGGTGGACGCATTAGAACTAGTCCTACCACCATGTTTTCCTTCAAAGAGCTCAGGTTCAATGTAGAAATGCCGCAGGGGGCGACGCGGTGCAATGCTAACGCAATCCCGTATCGCCCCCATCCCAAATGCGGCGGGCGGCCCCGGGGGGTTTTGTGGGTATATCCGGACGCTTCACGTCCGGGCGAGTCCCACACTGGCACGGTGTCGTCTCTCCGTGCCCCCTTACCTATTGCATTGCTCGTCACAAAAAAAAAAAAAATATTACTTTGCGCTCAATTACTTTGACTTTTTCTCTTTGACAATTTTTAATGGATTTTAATTTAAAGGATTAATTAAAACAAAAATAATAACCATAGAAACATTCTTTTCCGTTAAATATTAAAAATTTATATTACGCAGTGAATTATTAGCGCGGAATAGAAAATATAACACACAAGTGAAGCCGCAGGAACAGCCAGTTTAGAATAGAATGATAAATCTACCTATCCTACTAATATTACAAAGGCGAAAGTTTATGAGTTTATATGTTTGTTACTTCTTCACGCTCATACGGCTAGACCAATTATGATAAAATTTGGTATGGAGGTAGCTGACACCATGAATTAACACATAGGTATACTTTTTATCCCAAAACTCTTTAAAACGTAAAAGACTATCGATGTTGAATTGTCTGAATTCCACGCGAGCGAAGTCGCAATAATTTATATACAGATATAAAATTGATTTTCTTATTTATTAAGGATAAAATCAAAACTAATTAACCTATTTTCAAAATTCTTTCACCTGTAGAGAGCTATTTTATCAGTGAGTAACATGGGCCATATTTATTTATTTTTAATTAGATATCTATATACCAGTGCGAAGCGGTTGGTGGCTAGTACATAAAATACCGGTTTAGTTTTTCGTTATTATTTGTATTAATTCATATTCATTCATATTCTATGCAGTGTTACCTCATGAATAAAGTTAATTATGAAGCGTTTGTATTATTTACACGTACGGGAACCTCCAATTAACGACACTAGCGCATTGCACTGCACCACGTGCATTACGAATTTACATACTGAATTAGCGATGCATTAAATTACATAATAATTTGTATTTACAAATTTGCGAGATATAGCCAGAAGCGTACTTGCACCGCTAGAGCAATACGATTAAAACTATTTGCGTGTCCTTTTGTGATTAATACAGGAATTAGGCTATAAAACATAACGCTTTTTTACAAGTGCAAAAATATTATCTCACACAAGAAAATTGCACGGAAAGGAGATACAGAAAAGTATTGTTTTAGACTGGCAAAAATATTAGAAACTAAAAGAAATCGTGAGTGATATAAAAATAAAAATTTTGAGACCACTGTCTTACCACGTTTGACCTATGGCTGCCAAACATGATCGTTCATAAAAGAAGCCAAAGCAAGCGATGATATTAACTGTAAAAATATACAAAATGAATAAAAAACTAACCGATATAAAAAGGTGAAAGAGAGAAATCATGTGAAAATGGACGGGAAAGCTAGACAGATAAGAAAATACCCCTACTAGATCGAACAAAGAAGACACGGAGTTGACGCCGATAGACAAAAACAAAAGAAAGGAATATAGGAAGACTGAGTGCGGGATGTATTCTCTAAAGAATGCGGATGTCATTTGATGACGCTAACCAGTAACATGGAAGATTTTAAGGAAGGCCCATACGTCACTGAAGCGACTGTTACTTATAATATATTCGTAGAAGAAATAAAGAAATTGTATTTAAAGATATAATAATTTATAGTTAACGAAGTTGAACGTTGAAGCCATATTTATTCTCATCGGACCACTTATGTGCATGGAAACAGCTTACACACCGAAGTCTGAATTCTTACCAGTATTGACATAAACATTTCGGTTGTAGTCTAAAAATGTATCTAAGTGCATGAATATTTAAACTAAGCTGCTAGCATCTCTCGTACCATTTTTTTGAGATTTGATAGACCAATTTCCACGTACTAACAACTATTTACGGCCTGTCATCTTACCCTGCTTTATTGACGGTTGTGATGCAGTAGCAGATGCAGTGAAAAATTGCTTATTGACGGTACATACTTGGCTTTCTTACCGATACAGGCTTTACTGAATTTGGCAGGAAATTTATTGAGTTAGCCCCTTCCATTGGATGTATTTCCATTAGCCGGATGCGCATCCGTGTTATTAGCAGACAAATTATAAGGTTGAAAAGTTATAATCAAGAAATTAATAAAGAAACAGGGAAAATATTAAAAATTAGCTCAAAAAAGATACTTCATTTGATTCTAAAATCGAGAATACATTTAAAAAGAGGATCAAGTATATGTTACCGTGGATTTCAGCGAATACATTTAACGGAGTTTGCACATATTAATAGCGATCGACCACGGCGCTGGCATCGCTTTGTGATTGAACAACGGATCGTTGATATTTTTTAGCTTTTTCCAAGACCATTTTCAGTTTTACGTACGGATATAGAAATGGCAGTGTTAATACTGCATGCAGCCTTTGACCGAACCATTTAAATAATAACGTATCGCTGGTATTTGATAGAAAATCTGCTGAATTCTTCTACTGAAATATCTGAACATTTTATTTTTGTTACGTTTGAAATAGTTACGTTAAAGTTTTTTTTAGAATGTTTAAAAAAAACACACTCGAAAATTGTTTTTTGACATATTCCAATGTTCTCAATAGATGATAACGAAAAAAAAAACAGTATTAAATTAAATTTTAGTGACTTGTTTCCATGGTTCATTTTATTGTCACTATTGCTTGTCTAATGTATCATCCAGAAATAGTGAAGCAAATTTGATGAAATTTAGTACGATCGTAATTTATACTCTATAATAACTTTTAGGATGCATTTATACAGAAATAGATGTAGAATTCGAGATATTTACAGTACCTCAAATTTCTCCATATCGGAAATCACATTATATGTTCAAAGAAAGTGAAACACTGCTGGTTCGTCGATGTTGAATTTCAAACATTAGTATTATTAATATTAATAAAAAATCCATATTAATCTGGCACATCTGGACCTCCATAAGCGATACAGTCACAACATACGCGATCAACCTTTTGAGATAAGGGCGACTGAACATCTGAAACTGTTATTTGAGCAAACACATGCACATCATTAGTGTCCGGAACACAAGTGCAAGTTCTCTAAAGCTGCAGACGAAACGTCAATGCATATCTTGTGTGAATGTGATTCATTAATCCCTTGAGCACTAACCTGGCATTTACGCTAGCTTTTCGTTGTTTTCCTACTGTCCCAATGTTATGGGTAATCGTCATAAAAATACCCACATGAAACTGAACTTTAGGTAAACATGCGTTGCTCCAGGAGGAGGTACACATGCTCTCTGGAATAAAGATTCGACGGTATTTCCACGCTGTAAGCATTGAACTTTAGCAATGCGGGGCGATTATAAAAGATCTAAATAGGTCGCTATGATACAGGTCTAATTTAACCTCCTAATCTATAACTCCTTTCGGAATAAAAATAATAACTTTACTACCTATAGACTTTTAACTGGTTTCTTTTAGAACAACGATTTACGTACTAGAGTTAGAGCCCACGACAGCCAGACTTTCGTCATTTTTAAAGGCTGAAAGTATCTCTATGTACGTCTCCAAAACAGGTAAGAACGATCCCAGATTATGAAACTTGTGTAGTAGTTAGTGGCTTTGGCAGATAACAAGAACTAAAGGTGTAAAAAATTCACCTTAAATTCGTTATAATATAAAGCTTAGTTTTTTATACAATTTGTTAGGAATAATCTTAGAAATCATGTGGTTAATTGCCAGACACTTGGCATGATTCCTTCCCTCTGCCAGACACCCTTAAACTATAGTAAATTGAAGGTATACTTTAATTATAGTATTAAAGCTAATTTTTGTATATTACTTAGGGTACTATCAATAAATATTTTCTCAGTTGCCAGACAGTTTCGATGGTTCTTTCAGCTTGCCGGACACTTTAAAAAATTGCCGCAAAGTATATACATATATGCAAGTGGGCGCGATTGATATTGTACGTTCTGTGAAGTAATGATGGGGCATTTGGTAGTGCGACCGGATTCCGCGTCAACGGACGCAGGTTCGAGCTCACCTATCTAATTCTAAAATGAGCCTGAGCTTTCATTGAAGGAAAATATAATGAGAAACCCATAGAACGGTGGTAAGGCATTCACTAATAATGCTTACCACCCTCAACTTTGAAAACCTGTGGCCAAATACCAATAGGTGTGTTCCGGAATCATCACTTGAAAACGAGTATGTCTAGGCTTAGTGTGTTCCATCCTGGAGATCAGGTGAGATTGTGGTCAAAGCATTGAGCCTATACCGTGTAAAAAAAATCTTTCATTTGACACAAAAATCCGATTTTTCATTTGAGGGTTGACATGGTGTTTTACAGTGTCCATTTAAAATTACGTAACGAAAAACCTCTACAAGGGTTATGGATCAGAATCAATTACAAAAGTCCCCGAGGTCGGTATTAATCTCCGCCGACATTGACGAGACTCAAACATGTCCACCGGGGAAACCCCGCTTTATAGTGTTACCAGTAATATTATTTGAAATAGTCATATTATTCCCGAACAACATTTAATATGTTTACCCCCTATTAATCCTTTATTACAATTTTGTAATTATTTTATTCTGTTTCATATTTTAGGTGAAATATTTCGAACATAAATATTCAATTGCTTTTCTTTTTATGTCGTGACAGTTTTGGGTAAAAACCTCTAATCCACGCTGGCAAAGTAGACTATAGAAGTAGAGTAGAGGTAGAAATATACGGATATTAAAACTATATCACACAAACTAATAAATAATATTAAGTTTAACTCGCGTTAATGCGAATGCGTAAAAATAAGTTTTTATTTAAATATAGTGTAATTCTTTTTTCAAAGCAATACTTTTCTACCTCTTTGTTCGGTAATAATCTTATATCTCGAAGATATATAAAATATTGCAGTGATTATAAATTTTTACTAGAGAAACCACTGAGTAAATCCTAATCTATATCTTCTAAACGCTAAAGAGTACGTTGTGAAAGTGAAAGAGTGAAATCAATGACAGACACATTTGTATCGTTTTCGAAAGACCGAGAACCAATTCCGTATGAGCATAAATCAAATGTCTAGTTTAGCACAGAAGCTGCGAATGTTACCTATATTTTACGGCAATCGTAATTTGAAAAAGATGGAATATCACGCGGACGGATTCGCAGGCACAGCTAGAATCTATACTAATAAATATGTTTGTAATATCATAATATTTTTTTTTACTATACCAAAAACACAATATTTAAAATGTTTGCCTGTTTATTCCGCTTAATCTCCGGAACGGCTCTACCGATTTGGACGGGTCTTGTTTTAGTAGATAGTTGAAGTTACTCCGCATAACTTTGACTTTTGATATTTCGATTATTTTTTGCAAAAAAAAAACTCATACACTTTTGAATGAAATCCGATTTAATTGTCAGTTTTACGGGCATTTACTTGAATTTATGGGAAATATTTAAACTTTATCTTAATAGTTAAAAACATTAGGAAAATAATTTAAAAGGTTTTTGTAAAAAAATAATAATTAAAAAGCAGAAAAGAATATATGAAAACGCGGTCGGAGTCGCGCGCACAGCTTACATAAATATAACATAACATAAGCCTGTTATTCCTGAAGGGTTAGGCAGAGGTGAAATAGCCAACTACACCACTCACATTTCGCCGAGCTTAGTTCCCGTCCCAGATGTGACAGGGGGCGAGCCTGTCGCCATATCGGGCACAAATTTCAGACTCCGGGATGATACTGAGTAGTAAAACCCAATATCACTTGACCCGACCTAGGGATTGAACCCGAGACCTTTGAACGACAGTCGTATGCAATACAACTGCGCCACCGAGGCGCATAAATATAAAACAATAAATTTAACATATTCGATTAATGTAAAACTATATGGACAAGTGGAACGATTCCTGTAAACGTCCCCAGGGTATAATCATGGCATGGATGACCGAAAACAAATTAAATTTTCACCGGGGTCTCTCTCCCCTCGAACCCTCCAACTCGCCCCCTTTCTCCATCCTCGTCCGTCCCTCATGTCATACCGGAGGTGCGTTAACGATTTATTTACTTAAAAGCCTCTTATATTTAGACCTTTCAAAATTATGTCCAGTTTTAATACGGCTCGTCCATTCAACCGGAATGACCAATAATTTTTTATTTCATTGTCTCGTTAAAATATTTCTGCCGGTTTTGATGGTGTATTTTTAGTTTATTTAACAGAGTTTTTTTTAAACGTAGTAAAATTTAAATAAAGATTTTAAACGTTAATAAAAATATATAATTTATTTTCCATTATATAAAACTATAGGTATCGTCTTCACACATTTAAACCGAATATCTCAACGATTTTATGTTTAAAGGTAAGTTCAATTATTCATAAAAAAAACCAATGCAGCCATAGGGACTGCCGACAGAAGTGAAAACACGAAACTGGGACGATTTTCAATATATCTTAACTTTGCCCTCCCAATACATCTTCGATAACTTAATGCATATTCGTAAAAATTTAGACAAGCTAGATCTAGTGAATGATCGTCATAATTTTAATATTAGAAGTAAAGACAAGTTGGCCGTCCCACGCTTTAGGTTAAGTAAGTGTAATAAAAGCTTTATAGGTAATAGTATTCGGTTTTACAATAAGATCCCAAGTAACATTACCGATTTACCTGACAATAAGTTCAAGTATTATGTCAAGCAAGTTTTAATCTCAAAAGGTTATTACAGGGTGGATCATTACGTGAACGATAGTGATGTCTGGAATTAACCCACATCTCTGTGCTTCCACTAACATTATTAAAACTACGATTTGTATAGTTTTTTATATGACAAAAAAATGATATATATTATATTTATGAAAAAAAAAGAACCAGATCGAGTTTCTTGCCTGCGCTCTTCTCGACTGGGTTGTTTTCCGAACCGGTGGTAGTGTTTTAGACGTTCATAAGCGCCTTGTTAGGGACTAAATTGAATAAATAAATTTTGATTTTGAATGTTTTAAATTATGTAATTTGTTCATGGAAATTATTAACGTAATCTAACATTTGTCTGATTTTCACATCTATATATATCTTTCACATAGTTTACCTGGTATTTATCTTTGAGCGCCATCTTATAATTGACGATATACTGCAGCATAGTGACGTCATAACATTGGTGACGTAAACCTATAAGTTTTTTCTCTACCGAGAATTGCACAAAGCCAGTAAAGAAGTTTTCGCTTTAAAGATATTTTATAACAATCGCCGTAATTATAGAGTTGTCACGTCTACTAAATGTGTAGATTTCAAAATAACTTTCAAACGCCGTTTGGAACAGCGCCAATCAAATACGTCATAGTGGACATAAATATAACTTTTTGTTATCTTTTTGCGGATAAGTAAAGTAAATTTACATTTAAATAAAACTTCTATTTTTATTTATATTTACGTATACTAAATGTAAATAAGATAAACTTTAAGCAAATACCAAAGATAATACCATTGATATGATTATTATGTTTTACTAATAATTTACTGAACAAAAAATTCGATATTTGTACATACATTTAAACAGTCGTTTATGGTATTCAGAACCGAAATCAAGGTTACAAAAACCGCGAAGTTGTTTACTAAGGAATAT
This sequence comes from Samia ricini, assembly GCA_014132275.2. Taxonomy (NCBI): domain Eukaryota; kingdom Metazoa; phylum Arthropoda; class Insecta; order Lepidoptera; family Saturniidae; genus Samia; species Samia ricini. The sequence goes on along the minus strand of AP028170.1, from coordinate 30,820,012 downwards.
TGAAATCCTTACATTTTGTCACAATCAACTAGTAAAGCGATCGTGTGAGTTATAAACAGAGGCCGGAATTCATTCATTCGGGAATTTATTTTGTTTCAAGCATTTCGTTAAACTCAAAGACCTCTAATTTTTGGAATTAATTATGATGTTGGTTTGTGCAATGTATTCTTGGCTCAACCAATATCGAAAGAAGCCAAATCGATTTATGATTTGGTGGACGTCGTCATTAGGGCGAGGAATTGATTACTTATTTTGTTTTATTTTTCTTTCCGTTTCTATTGTAGTTGTTGTATTATAATATAGGCTATATGTATGTATGTAATGGATGAGGGTGGCATGTTCAGTATGAACAAACTCTCTATAAAATAAAGATTTAAAAAAAAAAAAAAAAAGCATTTCGTTAAACTTTATTTCTATTCATTTATTTTAAAAGTATGTGATTCATGTGGTGTCTTTCTTTTAAATATCTTATCATTTCAAGAAAGTTTTATTGTATTAAAAATATTATCCATATAACAAAAGACAAATAAACAATTCTATTAGAGCTTCGCGTCTTTAAATGCGACTAGACTATGAATGAATTATTTAAATTTATACATATTTAGATGATCTTGGACTTGGGAATCATAATATACGTAATTTCATTTGTTTTATTAATAACTCTGCTTCATTAATATTAAAGCTTATTAAAAAAAAAAAAATTGAACTGTTTTTCTTTGCCTTATGTTATATAAATTGACTTTCTTGTTAATGCAAAAATCCATTGAAATTAAAATAACTGGTCATCGTTATGATCTTTATTAAATAGAGTCGCCACAGTTTGTTTTCTTCTTCTCTTTCATCTGTCCTCTTAACATTCGCCATTTTTATAGACATATAAATCTTCAAACAATCCATCCATATACCTCCTTCGGTTTCCATCTACCTCTATATCCGTCCAATTTCACACTCAATACATTACTAGTTAAATATCTACTTACAAACTACATATAAAAAATAATTAGGCACCTACAATTTTGATCCATTGTTTAATAAGTAACCAGACAAGCAAAGCCGCATGTATTTAATAAGCTTGTAATTTAATTGATTCGGTCGGTTCACGAAACGCTGACTTGTAATTAATAATTTAATTACAGCCTACCTGTTTATACAAGTTTATAACTTAATTAACTGTTTACTTCACAGACTGTTATTGTAAAATACTGTCTAGATTAGTTGGGTCACAGAGCGTGATTGAAGTAAGGTAAAGTTTCTACACTTTCTAAAATGACTTAATTGGAATTTCTTACAATGTTCAACTGTCATAACACTAGATGGCACTCCAATGCCAATCTGCCACGAGTTCAAGTACCTCGGCTCACTCCTGCAAAGCAATGGCGAAATAGACCGGACGGTAAAGCATAGAATTAACGCAGCATGGATGAAATGGCGGCAGGTTTCGGCTACTACGTGTGATCCGCAAATCCCCTTTAAATTAAAGGGGAAGATTTACAAGAACATAATACGACCTGTCGTCTTGTATGGATCAGAATGTTACCCCATAAAGGTGACGGACGAAAGAAGATTACATGCAGCTGAGATGCGAATGTTGAGATGTATGTGTGGGGTAACAAGAATGGACAGGATTAGGAATGAGTATATTAGAGGAAGTTTGAAAGTGGCGCCAATAACAGACAAGTTAAGAGGCGGTCGTTTATCCTGGTATGGATATGTGATGCGCAGGGAGAAAAAGAATGTTGTAAGAAAGGTATTGGATATGAATGTGGACGGTTACATGGGAAGGGGAAGACCAAAGAAAAGATGGACGGACTGTGTGAAAGATGATATGTTTAGAAAAGGAGTGAATGCGGAGATGACAACAAATAGAGAGGAATGGAAGAGGAAGACATGTTGCGCCGACCTCAAATAAAAATGGGAAAAGGGTAGGGAGATGATGATGATGATGCTGTTGAAATGATTATTTTTTGCGAACTGACTAACGCTGTTCACGAAAGTTCGTGCTAGCTTCTCCCTAGTTTCTGGACGAGGCATACAGTTGGAAAATACCAAGCAACAAAAAGGCACCATAACTGTTTTTTAATATACTGTATAGGGGCAGTGTTTCAGTCTCACCTCATGTTAAGCGACGATTTGGTCCAGGATGGTAGACGTTAAGAAAGCATAAAAATCAAAATCGAAAATTCTTTATTCAATTTGGGCCCTGATAAGGCGTTTATGAACGTCAAAAAGTTATCACCGATTCAGAAAACAACCCAGTCGAGAAGAGTCAGCAAGAAATTCGATCTTATTTGTTTAGATGTCTTTTTTTAAGTTATTAAAATTATACAATTCATAATAACAATAAACGGTTTTAACGAAAGCACAGAAAAGGGTGTCACTTCCAGACATCACTATCGTTCACGTAATGATCCAACCTGTATACAAACAAACCCTTTTTTTTTTTTTTTGACGGGGGGAAATGCATTTACGCACTACCCTAATATAAACAAACCCTAACAGAATCTATACAAGTTGTTCGAGGTGAGTGTTACGTGAAAGTTAGTATTTTTAATCTATGAATCGTCACTATATCGTATTGGCATAAGAGTCCCTTTGGTTTCGCCACACAGCGGACGAGTCGGAGCACAACTTGGACTGCCACCGAAGGGAGGATTGGGGTGTGTAATGGAGATTTATATGTCTAGACACACTTTAGTGTACTAACAAGTAACATAATATCTTTTAAAACTCTAAATAATCCGAGTAAAATTAAATAAAAGCGCACAGATATCTCACTATATCAACTTCATTGTTGCCATTACTAATATTAACCATATTGACGGTTTGATGGATAGCATAGAATTTTTACAAATAAAAATATACATGTGATAATAATTTTTATATTTTGTGATATTATAACCTCCACCCGCGACTTCGTACGCGATGAAATATATTTTTAAATGTGTCGTTACTATTTAACTCCTATTAGTTAAAGCATTAATATAAATAACGAATACCGACCACAATTAATGTAGTAATACCCTAAGTTTTTTTTAAATACTAGCGGTACTATTGATCCGAATGACTAGACGCAGAGATTTTGTTCGATCGTATTATTTGTGAATGTCATATAAAACTAATATATTATTTTATGTAAAAGGTGACTAAGGGATAAATCAGAGAATGGGAAGAAGCATCCTCTGAGAACTAACAACTACTGCAATCGCCAATCCGCCTGCCAAGCCTAGCGATTATGGCAATTCCTCCCCTTTTTGGCAGAGACCTATGTTAAGCAGTGGACGTCTTTCGGTTGAATATAACTTTTTATCGTTCGTTCTTTGTACAGATTATCCATTATTTGAATAGGACTCGTGGAAAGGTTGAATGAAAGAAGAATGACGAAATACATTTACAAAGCGAGTGTAATCAGGCACATCGATAAAGGTCTGTCCTATGGGAACGTATCTTGTCTAGATTAAAGACATTCTAAAGAAAGCCCAGGTCAAAAGTACCCGTAATCCAAGAGCGCGTATGAAAGCGCCGTAGAAGAAGCGAAAGACGTGTATCAGGATCATAGTAGGTGGAATGGTGTACACTCTGCCTACCCTTATAGGAGGGAGGCGCGATGCTATGCATGTATGTATGTTTTGTATCATAATTAAAAACAGAACCCAGTGCTAATAAACGAAAATAAATTATCTAGTTTAAAGTTCTGTAATAAAATAAATCATTGAACTATTTATTTGGCCTAAAGTGTACAATGCAAAATCTCAGCCGACTTCTATACTTCTTAAAATAGAAATGGTATTTCTTTCTCTCTCTAACGTTAAAGTTTCGAAAGTTAAATATGCCCCAATTAATGCACACATCGCGTAGGTAACATTGTGGAAACTAACAACGTATACTAACATGTCTCATCTAATAGGCAAGTTTGTCGCTCTATCTCTGGGCCTAAATAACTTAAACGCTTGTTAGTACTTAACCTAACAGTACTGGGTAGGTGCGTTGGAATATCTACCTTATTTCCTTAGCAAAAATGTCTGGTTTCTGTTGCACTGATTTTGATTAAAATATTTATGAAATAATCGTTCAGAAAATTAAGTATTTAGTTTCACACACGGTCTATAAAGATCTATGTGTATATACAAATACTGATTCAGTTTTAAAATTAGATTCATGAGACTTTGTATTTAAGTTTATAGTTATGAATGACGAAAATACAGTTCAGCGTTTGTGAAAAAAAACATCGCCTAAAGGAGTGAAAATGTGAAGTTCACATTTGAAAAAACCTCTAGTACAACTTGGAATGTACACAATAGAATTATAATAAAAAAATAAAGATAGTCAAAAGAAATATTTATAATACAAAATTTATGTAAATATATTTCTTATTCTCCATCTGTCTTCTCTCTCATGCAATGAAATGCGCCTACATTTGACGGATCCTTGAAATGTCACTTCAAGAATCGTAATTTCTATGTCTGTAATTATTCAATCGTAATAGTGGGTAAATATAAAGATTTTTATCCTTAAATCGGCTGAAACAGGGCGAGGTATTTAACTAACACGTTGTAACACGTCTTCGTGATAACGGACGCCATGTTGTGTTACACGCACCTCTGTAACTCACACCCGTTTGAGCCGACGAATAATTGTTCAGACAAGTTGACATTACACATTAGTTACGTCATCATATACTTGTACTCACAGCCTCGGAAGTTTCTACGCCCAAGTCACGAAGGACAAAGGACGTATTGTTAAAGCGCTCGAGAAATTTAGTAAAATTAAAATGAAGTCACTTACAAAAGTACTTTATAAATACCTTCTTAGTAATTAATACCGCGGCGTCTCAATACAACATTTTTCGACCAGTGTGTTAAAGTTGACAGTGATGACTTACGGTACTGAGAGGTGGTCGTTTACAATGGGCCTAATTAGAAAGCTAAGTTACCCAAAGGGTAATGGATCAAGGACCCAAAATACAAAAAGGGGTTATATATGGTCATCGAATCAGATATGAAGAAAACCGCAGAAGAACCAATGTAACCGACATTGTTCGAATAATTGTCAAATTTATATGGCAATGGCCTGGGCACATTGCTCGTAGAATCGATGCCCGATGAGAAGAACGGGTCCTCGAATGACTCGGAGTGTGGGTACTGGTGAGTACTCGCAGTGTGGGTAGGTCCTCCACAAGGTAGATCGATGACCTGGTGAAGGTCGCGGGATTCCGTTGGGTGCAGGCAGTATCGGTCGTACAAATCTTTGGGGGAGACCTATATCCAGCAGTGAATGAAACCAACTGAGAAATGCTTACCTACAGTTTTAATTTTTTTCAAACGGTAGATATATGTATGCGAGCACTAAAATCGTGAATAAAAGAAAACTGGATATAAAAGCGATTTTATCACGATAGCGATAAAAAATATACAGGTACTTCATAGAACGATGAAATCTGAATGTTAAAAAGGAAGGTTAATTTTATTATGATTAAAATATAACCTTTTTCATATAAAGACTTCATAATAAACGAAATAAATTGTTTTTTGAATCTGTGTGTCATCCACAAAACGTACCGGATACGGCGCGGTTGTCGCGTAATTTTACTCGACATTGCCAGATAAAAAAATAACAAAAAAAAAAATGAAACTTATTACAAAAAAGAAGTTCGAGAAGGAGATAAAAGTAAACGAGTTTCGTTTGACAGCCCTTCAATTTATGAAAGGGATCAAAGTTATTATTTATTAGGGCATGAATCGATAAGGACTGGAGTTAATGAGATTTCCTCAGTATATCCCCTTTTAAAAAATGCTAAGTAGTAGGCAAGAAATAGTGAGATCATGCGTGTGAGAAACGTATTAAGGTTATTCTCCCGTTTTTTGATGTCTAATATTCGTATTTCTTATTAAGACTTGTATGTTTGATTCCAGTAAATTTTAGCTTTGAAGCTAAAATTTGAAGGATATAGAATAGTAAATTTTATGTTATCTTCTATAGTTTTCCTTTGGACATAATCCCTGAACTATAAACCCAAAGGTCGTTCGTGTGCGACTACCATACACATGGTGAAAAAAAACCCATCATAGTGACACGTTAAGGAGCATCGTCTATCTGGGCTCCGCAAGTGTATATGCAGACCTACCTAAAAGTTTCAGCCATGGTAAATATTAGCTAGCATGATGATGACGACAGTCCGTAGATACTTTATGGAACATTCATTAATTTGCCGCGTTTGTGTTAAAAAAAACCAGGCAGCTATGGGACTGCCTAAAAAAGTGAAAACCTCAAACGTTTGTAAAAAACTGTTTTTTTAATGTTTAATTTCATTGTTTGTTTTTTTTATCTGACTAACGCTGTTGACCGGAAGGGCCTTAGCAGCTTCACCAAAATTTTTTAATTGATATTATTAAGATAACCGTAGATGCCCTGTGGTGGCGGCTAAAAATAGTACCACCCCAAACCTTTGCGTGGGTGTCGTAAAAAGGCAACTAAGAGATAAACCAGGGGATGGGCAGCACATCCTCTGAGTACCAGAAATACTTACTGCGGGCATTAACTCGCCTCCTAAAGTGTGGCGATTATGGCAAATCCCCCCTTATTGGGAGAGACCTATGTTCAACAGTAGACGTCTATCGGTTGGCTGATATGACATTTCACATTTGCCTATTTTTTACATCTATTGCTTCTCCGAGTTTATTCATAAACAAAACATACGATATTCTGTGTAAGTATACATTTTATTATTTATCTCTGAGCGTCAACACTTCAACGATATCTAATACTTGACATACCGTAGCATGTTGACGGCTGACATCATCATAACATTGGTAACGCAAATCTATAAGTTTCGCTTCTACAGAGAATTATCGCTCAACGCCAGTAAAGAAGTTTCCATTTCAAAAATAAACAACTGTAGATTCTAAAGTTCGTCAGATACTAAATTTTTATACTCCTCGTTTTCCTTAACACAAGCTAAGAACAGTATTCGAATTGACTTCATTCGGAAAGGCTACCACTTAGTTATTTTCAGTGCGCTATAGTCAATTTTTCTATTAATAATAACTGCTATGATAATTTCTCAAGGAGGATTCTGTTATTATAGGAAATTGTGTAAAATTTTATGTAGCCACACTAAATTCTAGGTTATAACTAGAAATTTCCTATTGCTTGATTACTCTTGTTCAAGCGTAACTGGGACTATCTTAGGTGGTAAATATATAAGATAATATGTTGCTTGTTGTGTATTAAATTATTAAATACATAGGAATTAATGAATTATAATTTTATTTTGTGGAGCACAATGCTTGTATTATACAATATATATTTTGACAATTTTGACATTGACAAAAAAAAAAACATATTATTCATATACAATAAAATGTAAAGAGTTTTACTACAAAATAGTTTATGTATGTTAACAAATATTTAAAGACATCTCTAAAATAAGATTTGAATTATAATGATCGTGTCACTCAAAAATGACACTGGCAAATGTACGAAACGAGCCTTGTCAAAGAGAATAAGAAAAAAAAAAACTATAAAACACTTAACAGCAGCGGATGTTCCAAAATTCAACGTCTCTGGGCACGTGAAGCATCTATCATTCAAAAGTGGTCATCCGGGAGTATATTAATCATTTTTATTGGACACAAGGATGCCTTTATTGATTGTTGCGATGATAAAAACGCCATCAACTCCGTCCGTTGTTGTCGTAATTCTGCCAGTAACGTTACTCGTATAAAGTTTGATTGTATATTGTTCCGATTTATAAATTTGTTTTTTGTTTATTTATTTTTATATTACTTTAGCTGAAACGCATTATTTTAATGTTATTTTATACAATAGATTCAAGCTTTATAACAAGGCTTCGAATCCGATTGCCGCACAAAAGTTACGTAAGTATTAGACCATATATATACCTTTATATACTCGTATGTACATAATAACTATGGTCATTGAATTTTCATTTTTCATTTATACTAACAAATAAAATTGAAGTGTCTGTTTGTAATGTCGTATTTTTTTTTTACTAAATAGATATGGATGCATTTACGATACTTGTACCAAAAATGCAATTTGTAAATTTTAGTGTCAGTCTATCTATTTGTTCCGGGTAATCTTCGGAACGGCTGGACCGATTTTTACGAGGCTTTTTTAGGTTGATATCTGAAGTTACTCCGCGTACGGTAACTTTTTATTTTCGAAAATAATTAGAGTTCCGCATAAAATAATTAAAACTGATGAAATTGTGCATAAAATCCGGTTAGTACAGTTTTACTGGCAAGTAAATAGGGTTCCTATAAAAAAACATTAAACCTATATTATGCAGAAAAAGAATGGATAATAAAATAAAACAAAATAAAATTGCATATACATACATATATATATCGTGTCGTGTCTTTAACACAAAACAAGTTTAAAAACCTGTCATAATTTTTGAAAACCATCAAGCGCATATTGAATTGAAAACTCAAACTAATATAAACTTTAAAAATTCGTTCGTGAAATACTAACTCGGGCGGCTCGAGCGAGCGGTCGTACCTTTACCGAATAGTCTCATATTAAATTGAAATCCGTTCGACGAAATCGTTTGTAAATTCGTGAAATTTATATCGCATTTTGCGCGGAACGTTTGTTGGTAAATTTTGCCTATATTACATTCTCTAAACTATCTCTAGATAGTGTTCAAAATTAAAAAAAAAATGATATTTGTATTTTGGCCAAAATGTTTCGGATGAGATAAATTTTAAAGACTTTAGGGTTAACGTCATATAGTCACAAACTGATTTCAAGTTAAGTGAAAACTAGGACTAATGTGGTAGATGTACACGTCCTAGAGGAACTATCTTTCTAGTAATATTTGTTGAAATAAGCTTCATGATGGTCAGTATGTTTTACTTGCGAAACAGAAGGGCATTCTAAAATCACTGCCACTCAGTATTATACGAACTTACACTCTGCTATGGCTTCTTAATGTTATTGTTTTTCATACTTATTGTAATAGATTCGTCCCTACGCCGATCTGCATAGTTTTCGATCACAACACATGAAAATATCTCATGGCTTCTCTAATTTTACGTACACAATTAATAACAGATAAGAGATACCTATCTGTCAGAGAACTTGGCAGAATAAGTGTCGTCATTCAAGAAAATCCAATCTATCCGTGATTAGTAAAAAAAAGAAATTATCATTCATAGTTGCTGCTCCGGTTTTATTTTTAACTCTTTAAATGTATTGAATGCTGTGATAAACTAAGATATAATTTAATCGCTGTATCTGTGTTATATGACAAGTTTACTTATATTTAAATGTAAGTTTTACCAATTATAATCATCTAATTCTTTTAGTCTCGAGACGGCGACTATCTGAATAAAGTTACACTTGTAGGCGAGTAATCTGTTATTGAAAAAGCAAGGGCATTACAAACTAGCTTGTATTTCCGAGTTTGTTTAAGTTAAATTTATATTAACATTATTATTTTATTCATTAGTAGCTGTGCCCGCGACTTCACTCGCGTGGAATTCAGACAATTGTATTCCAATAGACATCCTATATTCTATCTCTAAATGCAATCCATCTCGTTACTAATATATTTTCTATCTATGTCCCGTCTCGCTTCGTCCACCGTACTTATTAGATTGTATGCTTCTAATTCAAGTAAGTGATAATTTAGCAAATAAGCGCTAAATTGCTGTAGCTAAATTATAACGTTCATTATACGGGCCAAAGACATCGGTTCAAAACCTAGCGATGTGTCTTTTTTTTGTTATTCGCATTTTCAAAGAACCATAGATAGATGAAATATAGCTTACATTTTTAGCTAATTTGTCTGTTACAAATGTAATTTTATTACATCAAAATCCGCAAGTATTTAATTTACTAACTTTTTTTAAACTTTTTTCCGTTATCCTGTAGAACTCCTTCCGTTTCATGGGTCAAAAAGTGCCCTATACGTTACTTTATAATATTAGTTATCACTGTGTGAAGTTTCGTTAAAATAAATGCTGTACTTTCAGAGTGATACGCGTACAGAAAAAAAACGTAAATAAAATATATTTGGCTTCTAAATCGATAACAAAGTCCAACCGACCACCAAATTCATATTTTTCTTTGTTCGTTGGTCGTAGTTAATAATCTTTAATAATATTAATAAGATCAAAACTCATATCAAATCCTAAGCCTAAATTAAATACTAAAGTAAAACATTAAAATCGATTGCAAATTAAGGCATTGTAATACTTTCATCAAAACCAACTTATAAGTGGATAATGTAGGCGAGAGTTGCACAAGCGTCAACTTTAAAGTTCAATACGGAAATCAGCTTGTCGTTCGTGCACCGAACTTATGCGAGCGTTATGTAAATAGTTGAAATCCCATAATAACTCTCACTTCGGAATCCGCTTACGAGTGACGCGGGCGGATTCGCGTTGCGGAAATAGTTATCGTCAACTTTAAATTTACCCGTCATGGCGGTGCAAGCCGACTGGAACGGGATAAAGTAAAACCGAAAGCTTTGGAAACAACGAATACGAAATCGACACGACATAATATTTTTGTTATATATATATATATATATATATATATTTATATATACATATTTCACAGCTACTGAAAGACGTGACAGCTGAAAATCATTTGAAGCGGATTCAGCGAAGTAAAATCAACCACAATATTATTTACGCTGGATTTCTCAAAAATACCGCCTTTATAAACTGAACATTTAACTAGACACCCAATTTAAGATTTCCATTCAGCTATTTATTTTCATACAGATTTAGATAATGTCTGTCATCAACAAGTACTCTCACGTAACAAAAATATTCTGCCGCGTCGATTTCGTATTCGTTGTTTCCATATCTTTCGGATTTACTTTATCCCGTTCCAGTCGGCTTGCACCAACAATATATATAAATCATATATATATGATTTTATACTCACATTTCAGCAACATTTTAATGAATTACAGTTTTTTTTTTGAGAAAAAACATTTAAATTAATATAAAACTTAATCAAAATTTCCTTAAACCTCCCGATTATCCTGTTTTTTAGTGAATAATTAATATTTAATAATTAATAAATTCTAAACGGGTAATCTAAATTGTTTTTGTAAATTCTCTAGAAACTGTGAAATGTCTTCTTTAAAGCCAATAGGAATATAAAATTATTTTTTCGACGTTTATTGCAAATTAAAAAAAAAAAGAAAAAAAAAAGTCGCACGCTTCATTTATTGTATTGGAATGAAAATTAAGTTCAAAACGTTTTTTTTTTTTCATTTGTTCATTTTTAGATGTTTTCAAAGATTATAGGTAAGTAAAAAAAAGTTTGATTACAACTGAAATTTTTCATGGTTTAGTTATTTTAAAAATCCGTGGGCCACCTCAAAATATTTAATTGAGTAATTTCTTTTTTCTTTTTTATTAGTTATAAATTTCACCCTCAGGCTAATAAAAAAGAAAAAAAAATTTTTTTCGCTCCACCCTAATATATAATAAGAATAATCAAAATACAATATATTAAATGAGAAAAAAACTTCATTATAAGTTGATAAAATATTGGAAGCTTGAGGATCTGCTTAACTACACTTTCATAGATATATTATGTCGACGGTCGTATAGGTCAAGCTCTAGATGTTTCGAAGCTAAATAATTATTTTTAAATGTATTGAGTATGAAGACTTTAGAAAGGCGAAATTTTAAATTAGTAATCAAATTGAGATAAATATAAATTGCAGCGATAACGGCTCAGTAGTTATGTGTGACCGGATACGGTCTCGATGGACGTATGTTCGTATCCACATATCTCATTCAATAATGAGTTTGATCTTTAGTTAAGAGTTACTACTTCAAAGCCACAGATGGACTGAATTGTTTGTTAAGAGTTGACCTCTTTATTGTTGTCAGACTTTAAGCTTATTACACTTGACTGGCAAGCACTTGGCAGTTATTTTTTGGGACTAACTGTTAAAGAGACTTTTTACGATTATAGATATATATTATATTATATTAAAGTGCATAAAATGCCGAAACGAAAATACAATCCATTAACAGCCACAGATAAATTAAAATTATTATTGGACTGTAATCGTAAAAAGTCTCTTTAACACTAACACATAGGAAAGATATTTGTCGCAAATTCAAATACCTGCTAGTAAAACTGTGTTTTAATTTTCTACACGGAACCCTAATTATTTAAAAAATATATATATAAGTTCAGCTAAATTACGCGGAATAACTTCAGGTATTTACCGTCAAAATTAGACGATAGTTTATAAATTAAACGCACAGTTTATTTGATTATTTATTTTTAAATTACTTTTAATAATTTACCCGCATCGCCTATCAATTGATTCTTTAAAATCACAGTTAGAGATTTTCTCATTGAAGTACAGATTCGGAGGGCAATTAAATACAATGGGTATACCATCCGAGCAGACGTAGAATCGGTCGCAAGCCTGAAAATTATGTATTATAAAATAATGATAATAATAAAGTGTTTATTCAATACCAAAACATACATTTTAAATTACAATTTATTACTTCTGGCATGGCAGTTTATTGCCAGGTGTAACCTCCGTTTTTAATTAGATTTGTCTATAGATATATATAAACACTTAATAATGGAAATGAAATTATAATATTTTAAAAAGAGCAATACACATACATGCAAGAAGAAGATAATATATATGAATATAATTAACTTAAACGTGTACACACACTAAATCAAAATCAAATCAAAAATATCTTTATTCAATTTAGGCCCTAAGAAGGCGCTTATGAACGTCTAAAAGACTACCACCGGTTCGGACAACAACCCAGCCGAGAAGATCCGGCAAGAAACTCGATCTGGTTCTTTTTTTTAAATATATATAAGACATATATTTACTTTTTCATATAAAAAAATACTATACAAATCATAGTCTTAATAATGTTAGGGGTGCGCACAGAGATGTGGGTTAATTCCAGACGTCACTATCGTTCACGTAATGATCCGCCCTGTAATAACCTTTTGAGATTAAAACTTGCTTGACATAATATTTAAACTTATTCTCAGGTAAATCGGTAATATTACTCGGGATCTTATTGTAAAACCGAATACTATTACCTATAAAGCTTTTATTAGACTTACTTAACCTAAAGCGTGGTTCCGGCCAACTTGTCTTTACTTCTAATATTAAAATTATGACGATCATTCACTAGATCGAGCTTGTCTAAATTTTTACGAATATGCATTAAGTTATCGAAGATGTATTGGGAGGGCAAAGTTAAGATATCATATTCTTGAAACTTGTTCAGATTAGATTACACTAATAACTGATTGGTTTTGTTTTTAAAATTCGTTTTGTAAGATTATTGGTTTAAGTTTCGCTTTAAACATAACTTATTGGTTTCTCACATACTTTAATTAGGAAAAAAATACGCCGCATCTTATTATACTTTATAGATTAAGCCTTCTTACCACAATCTCATCTCAGTGAAGATGTGATTCCAGGATGATAAACAAACTTAGCTTAGAGTAACTGGATTTTAAGTGATGCGGCCGGAACAAACCTATTGTTTCCTGGCCACAGATGCTATAATTAAGGGTGGTAGCTACCAATGCGAGCATTAGTAGAAAATGCGCTACCACCAATTGATAGCTTAATTATATGCAAACTATACTGTGACTATTCGAAAAACAAGTTATTTACAAAATTACCTGGGGATCTTTGAAATATCCATTCTGACGAGGGCAACCTAGCGACGGCTGGGGCTTTTCTGTAAATAACAAAGGGTTGTTTTCTTAATAAAAAATAATGCATTATTACTAGATGGCTTTATTAGTGAATTGATTTAAATAATACATATATAGGGTATTTCTCACTGGCAAAATTTTATTTAAATGTAAGTTTTTTCGTAATATGATTTCTGGCATTGTTTATAATATTGTATGTAAGAGTGATTGAAGTGGACACAATAGTGATCAAAATAAAATAGTTCTTTATTCTATTTATTTTTATTTTTTTTTAGTCCCCGCCAATTTTCCCCTGGCATATCAAGAGACCTTTTTATTACGTCTCATTTTTTTTCTATTTGGGTCCTGAAAAGGAACTTATGAACGTTAAAAAACTACCTCCGGAAAACAATCCAGTCGAGAAGAACCGGAAAAAAAAACTCGATTTGGTTATTTTACATGTTTTTTTTAAGTTATTAAAATTATACAATTTATAATAACGATAAACGGTTTTAGCGTAAGCACAAAAAGGGGTGTCACTTCCAGATATCACCATCGTTCACGTAATGATCCACCCTGTAATAACCTTTGGATATTAAAACCTGTTTGATATAGTGCTTAAACTTATCGTCAGGTAAATCGGTAATGTGCTTTGGTACCATGTTGTAGAACCTGACACTATTGTCTAAATAGCTTTTATTGGTCTTACTAAGCCTAAAGCAAGGGACGGCTAGTTTGTGATTACTTCTAGTATTAAAATTATTCCTTGCAATATTTTTTAACCCAATAATTGAATCATCATCATCGCCATCATATCAGCCGCCTACTGTTGTACGTAGATATCTCCCAAGGATCACAACAGTGACCGATATTGCGGCACCCGTATTTAGTGGATTCCCGCGACGTTTACAAGGTCGTCGTCTCAACATGTTGAAGGCCTGCCAATTTTACGTCTTCCGATACATGACCGTCAATCGAAAACCCCTTGCTCCATCGGACATCGGTTTTAAGGGAAAAGTGCCACGCCACAAGACTGCCACTTTAGCTTGACAGTTCTTCGGACAACGAAGGTTACTGTGGTTCTTCTGCAGATCCTATTTCGGATTCAATATCGCAGTAAAATTTGGAGCATTGCACTTTGAGTAACATTAAATATTGTAGATATATAATGTAAGTAAATAATCATAAAGAATAGAGAATGTTTATACGAGCGGGGCTGAAGGCTTATCAATATATTATATTGTTCGTTTAGCGCTTGGAATTGATATTATTATAGAAAATTTGATCGGAATTTAACATTTCCAAACAGTTTTATTTATAACACTAAAAGCTATTCATTAGCTACTAACAAAAAAATTAGGCAGCCATTGGAACCACTGTCAGAAGCGAAAACTCATTAGGTGTGACAATATATTTGACAAAATTCAGTAAAAACAAAAAGCAAATTCAAAACAAATTTAAAACAAGCATTTATGGGAAAATATTGGCAACACAAAATTACCAATATTTAAACGCCGTTTTATACGTAACATACTGTAGCATGTTGCCTGGTGACGTCATTGCATTGGTAATGCGAATCTATAAGTTGTTCGCCTACCGATAATCGCATAAAAGTGGGTAAAAGAAATGTTCACTTAAAAAAAAAATAGGATCACAAACAAAGAGGGAAAGAGGTACTGAACTAATTTATCGTTGCTTATATATATAAATATATATATATATATATATATTAATGTATGTTTAAACATATAGGATATATCCAGACAATAAACTCTTATATTACTATAGTATTGGCGAATTCAATTTGATGGCGATTTCGACATTACATCTTAAATATTTATTTAGGTACTTTATTTACGATCTTATAAAAATTAGTAGTCAATTTTTATTTCTGATACCAAGTGTATCAGTTAATGTAAACGCTAAACCTACAAAAAATTTAAATAATTATTAATCACATTCATAAAAATAAAATACGTACAACTTAAAGTTATAAATCTTTTGGTTACGACATAAAATTAATCATTTTGTATGTATAAATAGAATTCATTATTCGATAAATTTTGTTAATATATTAATAATTTAGTACCGGGCAATATTATTACAGGTTTTTTTTAATTGTATGTTAGTACATACGTAGTTTTGTTCTTGCACCACACTCGACACTGGAAGGTAAGTCGCAGTGGTTCATAATCGGATCCTCCTCTGAGAAAACCAGACCGTCCGGACACAGTTTAGCTTCCGGCTTGCCTGCGGGGAAAGATTTTAAATAACAAACAAACAAAAAACAATACAACAGTAGAACCTCTTTATGTCGAAAAACTCGAAAAGATGTTTTGTAGAATGAGTAAGTCCCTACAAGCCATTTCAATACATATTTTCCATTCATAGCACGAAAAAAAAAAAACGTCACCTGTGTTTCGGACTTAGCAATGTTTGATTTTACAACTGGAAAAAAAATAACCTAGCTCGAAGAAAAATCTGTAGTGAAGTCCGTTGTTAATATTATAATATAAACATTTTACTAAACATGTCCTGGTATGGACATGTGATGCGCAGGGAGAAAGAGAATGTTGTAAGAAAGGTATTGGATATGAATGTGGACGGTTACATGGGAAGGGGAAGACCAAAGAAAAGATGGATGGACTGTGTGAAAGATGATATGTTTAGAAAAGGAGTGAATGCAGAGATGACAACAAATAGAGAGGAATGGAAGAGGAAGACATGTTGCGCCGACCCCAAATAAAAATGGGAAAAGGGAAAAGGGGGATGATGAAACATTTTACTAAACATATATGAAAGTATCACTGTATCACATTGGCTTCGTCGTCACTGTACAGTAGCCTCCCCAGTTAGAGATTGGAAAGCCTAATTGTCTTCGTGCGATTCATTTGGGAGACACTGACCTTCGCTGCATTCGTAATAAAGGTCACATTGCTGCGGGTCCGGGAAGAAGCCGTTCTCTTCGGGACAATCGAAATCTTCACCTGAAACTGGAAACTGGATTGTATTAAGGTGTCCTAGTTAAATAATTACACCTATAAAGTAAAAAATGTTATTTGTATGATTTTATTTTTATAAATTCCTTATAACATTATCAGGTACTTTTTTATTTTTACTTACATTAGAAATACTCAAATTTTAATACACAGCTCCATCATAGAAAGACTGTGAGAATCGTTGACGATGCCAATCTCGTCGGTTTAGAACCTTTAAGTCTATGGAGGGAATTTGCCTCCTTATCTGTATTCTACCGGTTGTATAAGGTGTTGTGTTCTGATTAATTATTCGACATAATGCCGACGCATAATTTCAACCTTCGTACGGCTCGCTATCGGCAGGTAGTTCACCTTCACATCTTGGAGCCAAAATGGTTACGGACAGTGCGGTTTTAGAGGAGTTTCCTCCCGGGATGTGGAATGAGCTCCCAGCGGCCGTGTTTCCCAGGGAATACAGTATGGGATTGTTCAAAAGGGACGTGAGAAAGATATTTAGAGAGTTGGCAATGCGCACGTGATACCTCTGGTGTTGTACGCGTCCATGGGCAACGGTGACCAATTACCATCAGATGGATCGTATGCCTGTTTGCCACATTAGTAGTATAAAAAAATATTGTCACACCTCTGTCCCGTAGGGATAGTCAGAGACTACCTCCTTTCACTTGCTACAATCTTAACACGCCTCTTTCGCTTCTTCTCCCATTTCATTCATACTCGTCCATAATGGGTACCTAATTTTTACATTATCTTTTTTAGGACGTTTTCGGTCTTCAATCCCAGTATTAAAGTAATATATAATATTTTTCAGCACAGAACATGAAGAGTTTTTATAATATATATTATAGTAACAGTATAGTTTTCCGAAAACGTCGTTAATTTGCTCAGCTGTTTAAAGAGGCACAGAATAATATGGTGATTTTATAAGTTGGATAAAGCAAATAACATATATCTGAAGAAATTATAATTATAACAGCGCGAAATAAGAAAATTTTTGCTTCGCTCAGTATCATTATAGAATTCGATAGACGGATTCAAACCTAAGTCCTTCGACTCAGTATCCAAACAAGCTAAGGCTGATCTAACATTACTATGAAATGTTCGCCACGGATGCATTCTGGGAAAGTTATTAATATCAGCAATATAACACCTGTCGTCACTTTATTAACTTTTTAAATCAAATAATATCGGATCCAAGAATCAAGATTATTATCAAACAAAAAATATAGGGGATGATATCTTTCGGTAGGTTTTTCAAAGACTTCAAGAACGGTATCCTGGAATTGACATACAAGAAATGTGAATTCGAAATACTACAAACAGAGAAATAGGTTTAGCTAGTAGATTGCCTTCAACAAAGACGTGCTCAGAAGCAGGTTGAAAGGCAACTCAGGAAGAAAACTCATAATGAATTAGGAAGTACTTTGTATAAGAAACAAAAGGTATATGGTATAAAGACTTCACCAACAAGTAGACAGTAAAGTAAGTGGAAAATCACAGGTAGTCCATTCACTCTCACTTGTCCCTTGACTCCCTTTCCTATATGTTGGCACTACAGACCGTCATTGAAAAGTCAATCGATTCTGTCGAAATCTAAGCGCTGCGAAATCTAATCTAAGCGCATTTTAGAGTAGAAATAAGATTTTTTAGTGCTTCAATCATGCCACAGACGTTTAAAAGTAATGCAAGAGAAATTTGCTTTTTGTGAAAGGTAAAATGCAAACAAATCTTCAATTATTCCATAAAATCGAGCACGGTCTTGTGACATGAAAGGTTAGTAAAATCGAGTTGCCATACGTTTATATTTGAAACTCCTTACAATTTGACAAATGTGTTTTATTTTCTTAGTACATATTTTGTATTAGGTATACAAGTACGATATTTAATATATATCCAGAAAGTAGTAAGAAAAAAGCAGTAGGGTCGGGAGGGGAAAATAAACTATGATTGGAATACTTAGTAGCTGCGACTACCCATGACATTACGCATTTCTCATTGTAACTTGTAGCTCATTATACCGTCGAACAAACATTGCGTTTCTGTTCCGTCTTAAGTTAAATAAATCTAGTATTCAGATACTAGACCACAAAACGCGCACTACACTTTAATATGGCATTTCACCTTTTTTTTTTTTTTTTTTTGACGGGGGGAAATGCATTTACGCACTACCCTTATCTATTGTATTTGAAGGATCAAAGTCCCCCAAATACAATAGATAAGGGGGGCACGGAGTGACGAGCTCCGTGCCAGTGTGGGACTCACCCGGGCGAGAGTCGCCCGGAAATACCCACTAAAACCCCCCGGGGCCGTCCGCTGCATTTGGGGTGGGGGCGACACGGGGTGGCTATGCCATCACCTGATTGCCCGTCAATAGTATTACTATTTCGGTTTCGCTTCAATACTCGAATATCAAACTATAATTAACTTAAACTAGCAAAAAGCACAGCTTTGTGGGAGCTCGCGGTATTTTTTTTTTTTTGTAATAATTCTTAAAGGCAATTTAAAAAAAAAAAAATTCCTTTCTAATTGATATATTATTAACTTATATAAATAATTGATGTGACAAAAATTTAAACATATTTTTTTATTTTAATAAAACATCATATTCATTATACGATATAGAGAAATTTCATTCAGGTTATACGGATTAAGGATGTATTCTCCATAAAAAATCTGATAGTTAAAAATTAATAAGAACATATCATGCATTGAATTCAATCCTTTAGATTACCTCATTTTTTAGATTACAATATACTCACTTTTTTTTTAATAAAAAAAATACTATACATCTTTGGGCAAAATAGATTGTCTGTATTATAAATATTGTTGTACATAGATAAATAATAAAATTAATGTCGATTACCCATAAAAATGAGACAATAGGAAAACAATGTAAAGCTGGCGTAAACGCCAGGTTAGTGCTCAAGGGGTTAAATATGTATTTAATTGACTAATTTAAAATTATTCTCATACTGTCCTTGAATAAAGTCATTGAACCAACGAAATATCGTATTTTTTCTCTTATTCATTATTTAAATATTACCCATTTTTCATCTAAATCTGAGCAACTCCGCGATATTTTGGCACTGCTCCTTGAAATTTAACTGGTTTTATTTATAAAATATTATATAAATAATCTTCTACCCCTTAAAGGGTAATCTTATTTAAAATTCGCACACAAAAATTATTACTATTAAATCAAAGAACCCTTAAATTCTATAACTAAAAGATCTTCCAAATAAAATAGTTTAGTCATTTGAAGTATTTAATGTAAAATACACAGTACTTTAAAAATGAATTTAGATGTGAAACAAATGTAAATGCATAATTTTATTTATTCACATTACAAATGTATGTAGTATAAATATAGTAGAATAACATAATTTCTGGTTTTCATAACAAATTTAGATTATAAAAAAAACCTAACTTCAATTATCTTATCAAATACAATTTAATTAATGACTTATTTTAGTCAATCATAATTAATCTTTTATCATAATTTGTCCAACCTCCTCGGTCTACCCTAATTTTTGGGAGATTCAAAATGGGAAAACATGTACTCCGACTAATCAAAGCTACCAACTCCTGGATGATGGTACTTTTAATAGTGAACGGACTATATATATAACATTGTTTTTTTTTTTTATTATGGAATATTTTCTAAATGACAAGGGTATGATTAAAAATAATATTTTTTATTTTTACGAATACATAATGAAGGTACAAAATTAACTACCAAATTGGTAGATTTTCCACGGATGGTAACAAAATAATCGCTTCGAATATTATTTACACAGCAAACAAGTGACAAAGCAGATGTTTCTGGAATTCAGTAGCTTTAAGGTTATATATTTGCGGATCGATTACAATCAAATATTATTCACAGTTGATAATAAATAAAATAAATATATAATATGTATAAATATAACCTTAATTTTGTTACTCGGTAACTTAACTGCCTCGGTAGCGCAGTTGTATTACATACGACTACCGTTCTGAGGTCTCGGGTTCGATCCCCGGGTCGGGTCAAGTGATATTGGGTTTTTTCTACTCAGTTTCATCCAGGAGTTTGGAATTTGTGTCCGATATGGCGACAGGCTCGCCCCCTGTCACATCTGGGACGGAACTAAGCTCGGCGAAATGTGGGTGGTGTAGTTCGCTACTTCACCTCTGCCTAACCCTTCGGGGATAACAGGCGTGAGCTTATGAATGTATGTTAATTTTGTTACTTAAAACAGGATAACATCTTTCTACTGTACTTGTTAATCTGTACTAATAAATAAAATTGAAGTATCTGGTTATGATATTAACAACAATTTTTTACTAAATACATATGAATGTATATATATATATACCAAAAATACGATTTTTATCTTAGGAGTCTAAAAGAATTATGAAAATAATAAGGGTTCTGTACAAAAATGTTTTTACTGAAGAATATACAAAACGCGGGCGCAGCTGCGGGCTCACAGCTAGTTTAATGTGTCGAGTACCCATAAAATACAATAGGAAAACGATGGAAAGCTGGCGTAAACGCCAGGAAGATGCTCAAGGGGTTAATAATAATAAAGTTCAATTAATAATTAATAAAAGTTGAATTATTCAAATTAAATAGATTAATTTGTTTAAAGTAAATCTTACCTAATCCCCAAACGGCTAGAATCACAGCGGAGAGAAAAGGTTTCATGCTGATTTTCTCAGATTTACGTATGAATAAATTATAAAGAAATATATCCCAAAACACGTGTGTCTCTTTTCGAAGGCTGTTGCTTAATAATTATTGTCTTAATAATTATTGTCTTAATAATTATTGTCTTAATAATTATTGTATCTGTTCGTTGTAACAGGTGAACGAAATAACTAATCTACTGACACGCGTATCTGTGACAAATTTTTATGAGAAATTATTTAAGATTTGCGAAAAAAAATACATTGTTATGTAAACATAAATTTATAAAATATCTTTAACGCAAAAAACGGGTTGACTGATTTCATACAAATTAAAAGTAACTTTTAGATAGAATATTAAAATGCATAAAGTATATTAATTGGCAATTGATATAAATTTTAGAAATTATAGAAAATAGAAGGTGAAAAAAATATATGAAAGATGGCTTACGGCAAATATGTATCTGAAGCAAAATCAGGCCACATTTAATAAAGATAAAAACTACTACGCGCCCACTAGTTTTTAACCGACTTCAAAAAGGAGGTTATCAATTCGTTTGTTTTTTTTTTTTAATGTTTGTTACTCGATTTCTCCGTCAATTGTGGACCGATTTGCAATATTTTTTTTTCATCGAAGGAGTACTCTTCCGAGTTAGTCCCATTTCTACCAAATCAGGATTTGATCAATGGATCTCAGGGAAATCAAGAGAAACTCTTGAAATCTATATTCTTTTGCACATGTATTCTAGTGTTTACGTATTTTGTTGTACTTTATTTACATGTACTAACAGTGAATGAAACGAGGATAAGGATAAATTAATACGAAAAAAAATTTCTTTTTAGAGAAAATTCATAAAATGGCTTTAAAAGTACGTAGTTAAACTAAAAACTATTAAAAAAAACTTTTTTCATCAAAAACAAAAACCGATTTCAAAAGAATGACTTATACAAATGCACTAAAAATTAAATAAATATTTGTTTTATTATTCTGCTTCTGTTTACTTCAATATGTCTCTTGTTTTAATTTCATTAATAATTTTGGAGTCGGTGCCAGCTAGAGTTAACCAATGTACTCATTTTTGTATAAATGGAAATGATTTTAAAACAAAAGATATATTGAAGTAAACCGAAGTAGATTAATAAAGGAATTATTTATTTACATTTTAGTGCATTTTTATAATTTATTCTTTTGAAGTCGGTTTTGTTTTCAATTATAGTTAAAATAATTTTTTAATAAAATGATACGTCGGTAACCGTTATGAACAAATCAATAGAATAACTTTTGTTTGTCTGTCTGTCTATTCGTTCCGGCTAATCTCCAGAACGGCTGGACCGGTTTTGACGGAACTCTTTTAAGTAGAATTAAGGTCCGTGTGAAAGAATTAAAACCCATGAAATTTTGAATAAAATACGATTCAATGGATTGCCACCATCAAAACATTATCTACTTTGCTTATATAAAAAACTATATTACGCACCAGTGAAGAATATAAGAAACGCTGGAGGGGAGCCGCGGGCACGTAGCTAGTATATGTACACGTGTATAAACACGCGTCTTAGAAATCTGCGAGGGTCTCAAATAATATAGTCCAATTTATAAAGGATACGCGTCATCGCAACGTAGCCGTGTGTCTTTGCTTCCCGTATTGTCCGACGTTGATAATAAATTTCATTTGTTACCCTCGAAATCCGTATCTAAGAAGGCGACGCTCGACAATGAATCGTTCCGAATGAAATGAGACACGTTTGGCAGCTTTTGAAGATTTTTATTTCATATTTTTACATCGGACGTTATGGATTTCTGTTCTAATTTTATGACATTTATATAATTTTTGTCGTGTATGTTTTATGTTCTTCGGTAGAGTCAGGAATGAGGAGATCCACAGAAGATACAAGGGGACCGATATTTACCGAAGGATTTTTAAAGACAATGGTAATGAGGGTGGCTGATTGCTCGTAAAATCGATGCCCAACGAGAGCAACCGGTTCTCGAATTGAGACCACGTACCAGAAGACACAACATGAGCATTGAAAGATTATGGCCCTAAAAAGTATAAACGACAACACTTGATACTTTAAGATTACTGTGAAATGTTATAAGTATGTAGAGATCATTAGTAGTAGAATTATTCATCCAAAAGGACAAGCATAAAGACATTTGTCTATACTGCAGTTCAAACTTGTATCAACAATCCAGCAAGATGATGGCAATCCTTCTGGAATTTTCTTGAAGATTTTCGTGGCACCTCAGAATAAACGTTCCGTGCAATTATTTCCAATACACAATATAAAACTATAACAAGTAAAATGCCATCAAAATCAATACACGAACCTATATATTCTATTCTATAATAAATTTGAATAGCTGGTGATATAAAGCGTGGTAAAGTAACCGTAGGATTGTGGTAGGATGTTTTCTAATACCTGTATTAGCTATAAACCTTATCTTTAAGTACCTTATTAAAGATTTTTATTTTAAAAGTATCTTAGAAGCTATTTGTAAGTTTATTAAGTACTATAATATCGTAGATAACGTCCGCTCTCCGCCGAAATTTGAATCGTTATGTCCGTAAAATCTCTGGCAAATCGAACTTATATGTACGAAAATTAGTATCTATCTAACTAAGATGTCTTTAATTGAAATGTCAAATGGACTTTTAGTAGAATTGTTAAAAGAGGCTTAGACACTAACATTAAGTCGACTCGAACAAAAAAATCTTACAATGTTTTTAACATGGCACAACGAAGAAAACCATCTCGATCGATTCTTTTTTAGTTTTCTTAGAGATTGCTTCGCAAGTCAACTTAATTTTTTTTCTTTTTCGACTTCATTGTGTCCGATATCGAGTTACTTATCTGTGAAATATGTTTTGTATATTTATTTATATTTGCTGGATTATGAAAACTTTGTTTTAACATTATACAATACAGGTTCCGTGTAATTATTATACACAAATCTAGCTTTCTAGATTGATCGGTTTTGTCTATACCAATTAATAAAAATTAAATGTCTGTTTATTTGTTCTGGCTATTCTCTGGAACGGTTCAGGATCCGATTTTGACGGACTTTTACTACTAGATATCAGAAGTTAAAAGGTATAACTTAGGATAATTTTATTTTAGGAAAATAGAAGGAACAACTAGTCTATTTATAGGTATATATTGTAAATGCTCTTTTCCTTTCTCTCTAATTAATTATTTTTGAGGAAAGTAATTGATTAAAAAAGAGCTTTGGCTTCTTCGGGGTGTGTTATGTAAAATTCGAATCACGACCTGCTTATTAACGTGGAACAAGTTAAAAGTAAACGTGCCAGATAAAAAGCACCGGCGAGTCGGTCCGATGCAGTCAAAAATGCAGTAGATAATAACATCTAAGAAACTATCCACGCTGCAAGAGATCGTGCAAATTTGAAGCATATATAAAACAGTCGCGATCATTAGCACTAAGATAGCTGGAGAGAAGAGTTCTGATATAAAAAAAGGTTTGTAATGCTACCACTAATACGGATTGCTTATTTGATCAATATTTTATTACATCATTTTATAAAGATTGGGTATGAAAATGTTACAAGCGTCTTACATTATCTGCAAAGTCACCATAAGAAATTGAATCTAAAAGGTCGAAAATATTGTCGATTTAAAAATGTATTAAAGTTTTTTAAGGTACAACAGATGTTTGTTTCTTCTGTTTCTGTGCTGGAAATAATTACAAATATACACAGTCATATATGAACTGATTAATCAAAAGCGTAATGTGACGGAAAATATAAATAATAAAATTAATTAGACCAACACGTCAAATTAGGTTGTTGAGGCATGCGTGTCATACGGTAATCTGTAATGTCAGGGACCTTTCATAATTTGGCGTGTTTTACAGTGGAAAACAACGTATAAATTTAAGTCAACATAAAAACAAAAGATAATTAAAACATTCTGAATGTTAAACGGATACATATGTACAATGTACATGCAATATGTGTGTACAAGAAATAGACTTTATTATCTCTTTTAAAAGGTTGTTAATAGTTTAAGTAATTTTCGGCGACAATTGATTGTTTTTAAATTTGTCAATTCACATTCTGTTAAGATCTGATTTCCATCCATTCAACCATAAGACGTCCACTGTTGGACATATGTCTCCCCTAATAAGAGGGCATTTTCTACCACTGCCCGCATGGGTAGCTACCAGCCTCAAGTTCGACAATCTGTCGCCAAATACCAATAGGTTTGTTCCGGCAGCATCACTTGAGACCCAGTATCTAGGCTTAGTTTGTTTCCCATCCTGGACCACATCGTCACTTAACGTCAAGCGAGATTGTGGTTAAAGCACTGAGCCTATACCGTGTAAAAAAAAGAAAGAAAATGGAGGATTGGCATAATCGCCACGCTTGGCAGGCGGGTTGGCGATCGCAGTAGGTGTTTATGATATTCAGAGGATGCTGCTGCCCAACCCCTTTATTTATTTATCCCTTAGTCACCTTTTACGACACCCACGGGTAGATATGGAGCAGTACTATTCTTGGCCGGCACCACACGTCTAAATGATTTACAGGGGATCAAATATAAGTTAGCGTATGGTAAATTTGGATGACATGGAAGTAGTCAGAAGTAGTACACGAATAACACGTAGAAGTAAAAATTAAATAAAATTTCACCTCAAAGTGGGTGAAAAAAGGAATATATATTTTTAATTCTATTGAAGTTAATTTTAAATTTAGAGCCATGAAACTATGTAAGGTTTAGTCATAATTTTTATGGGGGCAGGAAGTATATCCTGCCCCCCAGACTTTCGACCAGTATGGTCGTGCCTCTTCTTTGCGAGGTGGGCTAAGAGGTGGGGGGGGGGAGTATTCTCCTCCATCCCTACCGGGCCATTGCACGGACGAGGCCGTTGGCCATGGGTTCGCCGCAGGGGGCGACGCGGTGCTTGCGAAAGCCACTCCGTGTCTCCCCCGTCCCAAATGCGGCAGACTGACCAGGGGGTTTTAGTGGGTATTTCCGGGTGAGTCCCACACTGGCACGGAGTTCGTCCCTCCGTGCCCCCTTACCTATTGCATTGGGGGATTCCGGTCTCACTAATGCAATAGATAAGGGTAGTGCGTAAATGCATTTCCCCCCGTCAAAAAAAAAAAAAGGTTTAGTCATAATTTAAGAAAATATTCAATGAGTTATTGTGGTGGAATTTTATAATTAATGTAGCGTACAAATAACATATATTATATATATTGTAATAATTTTATTATATTTATTATTGAATAAATTCGTATGTACGGACTTATGCAGCAGGGCGACGTTGAACCGGTTTTCTGCAATGAACACGTGAGACAGTGCGTCTCGGATAGCCGACCGGTGACACTGCGTGCATCCGTCGTACAAAAATTAAGTTGCTCTTTTATTTAAAAATATTAGTATATTACAAACCATATTACTACAAATCATTAATCTAGTATAATTAATAACGCAAAATACATTTCTATGATTTAAGAAGTGAAAAAGAGAATGCATATTTGTATAAAAATATATTTTTCACATTATACGACTATAATGGTATCTCTAAATCTTCGTTTTACAAACACAATATTTCACACTTACTGAGTCGCAGGTACAGCAAGTTGGCGCGACGCGGCGACATGCCTAGCAACCCCGTATCGCCCCCACCTCAAATGCGGCGGACGGCCCCGGGGGGTTTTAGTGGGTATTCCCGGGCGCTTCTCACACCGGGTTTGAGTCCCACACTGGTGCGGAGCTCGTCACTCCGTGCCCCTCTGCCTGTTGTATTGGAGGGGCACTCGGTCCCACTAATAATAGGCAGGGTGAGTGCGTAAATGCATTTCCCCCCGTCAAAAAAAAAAAAAAAAAAAAAAAGGTACAGCAAGTTACTTAATAAAGCAAATATGTATAATCATCACAAAAGCACATCAGAAAATAAATGTATGATTTATTTAAATCAGTTTAGTAGTTAGTAAGTACAGAAAGATAAATGAAAAGAGATTGATTGTTATAATATTTCTAAAGGAGAGCCATAATGCCACAGATAGAATAGATAAAGGTCTATTTTGAAAATTGACTATTATCAGAAACGAAGTGCATCATAACGACCATTCTCTATTATCAGACGGTTCAAATGGCACGTACGAATGACAATGTAATTGCCATTAGAGACTTAACTATCAGGGTTGCCACGTTGACAAAAGTATTATTCTTTTAGGAAAACAATTTAAAATCTATTTTAAAATGATACGTTTTTATTTCGACGATGTGACCAAAGTAATTTTAAGGGTAGATTTGAGTCTCATTTGGGTCCGATTTGATGTTAAAATTAAAAAGTTATTAATAAACATTTTTACATAAATAACGTGTCGGTGAGTCGTGATAAAAGCGTCCGTCGAAAGTTGCGTTGATGTGGATATCCCAAATTTATAATTATCACTAAGGATCATTACTTCTTGATTTATAGAGGTAGTCTTTTAGGAATTATAGTTATACTATGTAATATTCGTGACTTCGTATGCGTTGTTAAAACAGTAATAACTATATTTTGAATGAAGACATCGTGATATATTTAAAGTCTAAAGTAGACATAGATCTTTTATAATTATATAGGGCGACATTGAAATTAATGGCAATAATTAAGTGGGAGAATAATTATGATTCTGAATAAGTACAGAGCAAAAAAATACGGTAAAAAAAATTAATTAAATGTACCAAAACCGTGGACAAGTGTTCGGTGGGCGATAACCCCAGTCGCGCTTACGCACGTCAGTTACGTCAGTTAATTTTACCTACGTGGTTACCAGGCTATAGTTTATTTATACTTAGTTGAATTTAAAGTTTATTTTATACTTCTTCCACTAAACTTATCTATAAATATTTCTGAATGTAATTACAAGCTCCCATTTAATTATTGCCATTAATTAAATCCTGTATAAAATCTATAGATACGACCTTGATCATCTACGACAGCTACGGAAATACTTTTTCTGGTAGCTTACAAAGCCGATACGTGAGTGACATCGACGACCACACTGAAACACATCCTAACAGACCATCTCTAACTCTAAGATCCCCTAAGACCCTCTAAGATCTCTAAGAGAAGAAAGCCCTTATAAACAAGGGCTACGGAACAGGGGAGGGGTCGCGAGTCCTGACGATCCACGAGTCGCAGGGGTTGACATTCAAATCGGTGGTGATTCTCCAGACCAAGGGGAGAAAGCTACAGGTCCACGATAGTGTATCCCACGCTATTGTGGCCATCTCGAGGCACACGGAGACCTGTGTCTATTATACCGACGTGGCCGACGACGCAATAGGCCGCTTCATCCACCGAGCGGTGAGTGCACCGGCGAAGGACATAGCGGATTACAATTTCAAGATAGCCATAAAACATGGAGACCAAAAGGTCATACAAGCCATAATTGCCCAAACCCAAACTATGAGGTAACTATGCGGACACGGACCTAGTTCTGCTTGCCTTGTTACGACCGTCAATACAAAAAAAAAAATGTAATAATTATGTAATTAATAATAACAAAATAAGTGTTTACAAAATAATTTAATATATAGATATAAAAAATTTAATAGAAGTAGATTTAAGCTCACATATGCGAAAGAAGATTACTAACTGCATAGCTGCTTGAATTGCTATTATACGCAATTTTTTCCGACGCAAGTCGATTTAAATCTCTAATCTAAAAAAAGGTGCGGACCCAGAGTCTGCAGATAGTTTAATTTAAATAATAATTAAAAAAAAACTCTAAGATCGGCCAGAGCGTTTATGCCGTAATAGGCGCTTCACAGAGAGCCTCTTAAACCAGACGGAGTGGAATTCGCATCCCTCAGAAAGTGTTTTGTTAAACACATCACGATTTTCTGCCAGCAACGATGATCTATGGAACACTTCTCCATGTCGCGCTTGGTACTATCTTTAAACCACATATGAGGTCTGCCAACAGGTCTTTTTGTATAAGCAATTTCCTCAAAGAGAGTCTGCTTTGGTAAACGTGACGGATCCATGCAGAAGAAGTACTCTAACCACCGTAAACGCTTTAGTTTTAGCAAGGCAGTAGATGCTGGGCAACTGTGAAATTTGCAGAACCTTCTCATTCGTTAAATGATGCTGGATGATCAATGCATTGGATGATGCTCAATGCTTTTTGTGGAAACAAAAAGCCCAAAATGCCGCGTAGACAACGCATGCGGAACTTGTTCAGTTTTCTCTCTTCTCTTGCATAAGAAATCCAGGTTTTGTCACCGTACAAGAGTGTCCTTAGTATGCATATTTGTTAAACAACCTTTTTAGTTATAAAGACAATTATATTAGTATGTATGACAAGTATAAATAAAATGAGTTTACATTTTACACGCGGTAATAATTTGATTACCAATACTTTGTTATACGAGCTATACGACGTATGTAACAAAAATTTAATATTAATGTTAATTATTTATTCACTTTGTACACGGCAATACATTTCTCTTTTGGTCGGACCATTAGTGCGCTTTTAACTCGATAATAACTAAACTGATACATATAATTGTCTTTTTGGTTTATACATTTATTTCTTAAGGATAAATCTGTACATTCCTTAAAATAGATAGATTTTCAAAGATACTATTCACATTTATTTACTTATATACGTAATTTTCTTTAATAAAAACTCTTTTTATGTTTTTTGCT
This sequence comes from Samia ricini, assembly GCA_014132275.2. NCBI lineage: Eukaryota > Metazoa > Arthropoda > Insecta > Lepidoptera > Saturniidae > Samia > Samia ricini. The sequence goes on along the minus strand of AP028170.1, from coordinate 30,789,979 downwards.
TCTGCCTTTATATACTATGCCTATGTTCTGATAATTGCACTATGATATTTGTAAGAAATTGATCTTTATCACTTATACTTAGGGATTCATATCGTTAAAGTATATGATGTTATTAAGTTATTTTTTTAAAATAATTTATTTGAACAGGGCTTTTACACATTAGTGTATGCCAACCCTATCGGAGCACACCCAATATACTTTGCATAGCAATAATAATAATAAAAATTAAAAAAAAAAAAACAACTAAATTAAATTATCTCTTAACTTACTACTTGCAATACTAAAGTTCCATAGCATACTAGCAGAATCGGAGAAATAAGTTATAAGCACACGAGTGAATGGAGTCAGAAAAAAATTACGAATACTATTTTCTTTTGAAAAACTCTGATGATTTAAACCATCATAAATTTAAATTTTATAACGCAAACAGTATGATTATTTTTGTTGGCTCTGATTGTCTCGACAACCCTACGACCGCGTAACGACTAATATCCCGGCGATCGCTAAGGAATTGATTTTCAACTTAAACGTAAAGGAGATAAGAGCTAATGACCCAGTAAAAGTGAACTTTGCAGCGATAACTCGAATTCTAAACGATAGATAGTGAGCTGGTCCCTTGATAGGAAACAGTTAGTTACAGATGTTGCACGGTACCAACCCACCCTTAAAGTTTTCCCAGTGATTTGTATTACGCTCTTCGTCCGTGTCGGTTGAAACTTTAGCGGCGGTCTGTATTTTACAATTGGGCAGTGTCTTGAAGTCGTTTTAGCTCATTCGTTTCCTTAATAGAAATGGTTCGTTCTGGTCCTATACTAGTTTATATTCTGTGCTTCCGCTCAAAACTGTTTAGTTTTATTAAACTGTATAATTGATATTATTATTATTATTCGAGAGAGGGGCTATGCAGGCTAAAACAGTCCTGTGTCACTGCGACCTAGATAGATCTATTGTGATCGCCCCCATATTCCTAAAGCTCCCTGCCTAGACCTACAACCTGGATATACTGTAGGATCTTTTTGGCAGAGAGCGTCTGTACCTCCTCTGGGAACAACGAATGTTTGCCCAGAACTCGGTTGCGTATGGGTATTAGTGGGTCACAATCACACAAGATGTGCTTTGGTGTTTCATCTGCGACTTCACAGAATCTGCACTCTCTTGTGTTCTGGGCACTCATGTTGTGCATATGCTTGCGCAAACAACAGTGCCCAGTTAGCGCTCTCACTAATACTCGCAACTGATTCCTACTGAGCATCAGGGCTTCCTCAGCTTTTCGCTGAGTATATCCCCTGATGAGCTCTTTGGAATGAATTTGTCCTGGCAAATTATTCCAGAATTCTTTAGCCTTATGGGTGTATTGGTCTCTTATGGTCAGTCGAACTAGGCTTTTTGAAATACCACAAAATGGTATTTCAAATAATATAATTTCAAATAGTATAATTGATATTGTATGTACTTACAAATATATATTTAGAAGAAAAAAAAACAGATCTGCTCCAATGGGTTGTTATTTCGAACCAGTGGTAGTTTTTTTAACGTTCATAAGCGACTTTTCAACCCCGAATTGAATAACGAATTTTTTATTTTGAATTTTTGTCATATTTTTATTAATACCTTGACATTATTGGTTTAACGTAAATGGATGCAAATGATTTTTTTTAAATATAGTGTAGGCTCAGCGCTTTAATTATGTTAATTCACGATGTGGTTCAAAATTGTAAACACGCTAACGTTAACACGCTATTTAATTATTCAAAGATGGAGGTTTATAATAATTAGTAACTTCGCTACATTTTTTTTTCCTTGACGTTTGTTTTAAATTAGCCTAGAAACAAGAAAAGTAAATAAATTACTTATTTACTTTGGGTTTAGTAATGACGGTATGAACAAAATGCTAACGTGCTAAGCTTCTAGAAACTGGCTCTAAATTCGTAAATGGTTAAAACTAGGCAGCTAGTCTAAAAAATGTCATACAACTAGGCACAAACTTCGCTTCAGCCATAATTATTGCCAGGCGAAATAAATATTAATACTAATAAATAAAATTGATGTGTATACCAAAAAACAATTTTCTATTTTTATCTGTCAGTCTGTTTGTTCCCACTAATCCATGGAACAGCAGGACCGATTTTAACGAAATTTTTCTGGCAGATAACTGAAGTTACTCCGGGTAACGCAAGCTAATTTTGTTTTTCGAAAATAATTAACGAGTTCTGCGCAAAAAATATTACAAATCATGATATTGTGAACAAATATGTAATTCAATGAACGTAACCATCTAAACATTATTTTCTAATAATTAAAATTAATTAATAACCATATTACGTAGTGAATAATATACGAAACATGGGCGGAGCCGTAGGTAAACAGCTGGTAAGAATAAAATGTGTTTACTGCGCCTCGGATTGCGTTGCCTAGCAACGACTTTACCATCAAAAATAGAAAAAGAAATACATACTGTTGTCGCAGGACTTTTTCAATTTACTCCGTTTAGGCACTGTAATGATTGCTGACAACAAAGTTAGCAACGAATGAATCTCTTACGAATAATCTCTTATTGTTAATATATTATAACAAGCGTGAAGTTTAACTCAGTCTAGACTAGACTCGACTCGATCTAAAACTTTGTAAGGACGAGTAATACAGTGTGTGCTCAACGTTTTGACTGTAATAGTAGAATGTTCCTAAAAAGTTTTATTTCAATTTTCAAATAATATTGAAATGATAAATAATAAAAATGTATCTACTCATATCTACTTATAATATTAAAAAGAAATCGACATAACATAAAAAAAAAACTATGATTATTTAGAAAAATTGTCAAGACCAACTTTATTACTAGGCACTTTCGTTAGATCTTCTTACTGGTCCGTTTTTTCTGAAACGGTGGTAGATTTTTGACGCTCATAAACTCCTTATCAGGGCCTAAATTAAATAAAAAAATTGATTTAAAATTGTCTTATTGTAATATTGTTCCCAAAATTACAAAACCATGCCGTGAGAGATTAAACGGAACCCAATTGTTATATTTTCCGACCGCCTTTTAACTTATACTATGATTGATGCCAAAATACGATATATTGAAATGAATTAATATGAACGATTTTTTTTTTAAGTTATACTTCTTTTGGCGAGTTAGGGAAAAATGATGAGAGTAAATTTTTACAATGCGTGCGCAACCGTCACGAAAAAATGACCTCCTGAAGTTAACATTTCAGTTTTGGCGCGTTAGTGTTTTTCTATTATTACGTCAAAGAAGTATAACTTCTTACGTGCAGACATAAGTACATACGGTTTTTTTAAATATTATTTAGGCTTATTTCTTTGATTACAATCTCACCTGATGTTAAGTGTAAACTTACATCTGAAATGATGCTCTCAAAAGACGCTATGGATGCTTTGTGACAAACTGAGAAACTTGAGGGTGGTAGATATCCAAGCGAGTATTATAAAAAATATTATAATTTCATCACCATATTTTTGTTCACCGAATTATAGGCTAAATGGATTCAAATCAACGTCCATCAACGTGAAATCCAACTACACTTAATAAGGTAGCATTGCCTCGTATTGAATTCCACAATCCGATAACGATAACTCGATTCCGGTATTAGAGTCTGGGGCACGTGCAAACGTGTTGCGGATTTCGAATGCAGTTTTCAAAGATTCGCACGTGTCGGCATCCGAAACTAGACATACTCAATTCTTTGTATATGACTACGTTTGTTGCGTAAAAGGGACCATTCCTCATCAAACGGGGTCGGGGTTTCTATATGGTGATTATGTAAGCAATATATATTATACATTTTTTTGTTAGAATTATAATTATTATTGGTTATAATAATTAGTTAAATATTAGTAATTAAAGTAAGTAATTGTTTACTTGACCCCTTACCCCTTGACCACTAACCTGGCGTTTATGCCAGCTTTCCATTGTTTTTCTATTGTCTCATTTTTTATGGGTAATCGACATAATAATTAACATAATTATTATTAGTGTTCAGACAATCATGGGGGGATAAAAACTTTATTTACTATTACTGACAAGGGTTCTAGAGTGGGAGGGGGAGGAGAAGGAGCAGGACAAAATGTACGCCATACTTGCACGGCCATTAACTTGCTGGTAAAAAATATAACCAAGGATTATTTAATGATACGAAAAGGGAAATTTATAGTTTAACTTATGTAGTTTAAAAATATGATATTACATGGTTAAAATATAATATTATCATGAAACGCTGATGGGTCAGTTGGTAGCCATGCCATATCGCATTTCTCGTGGCTGCATGCGCGCGCGCCTGCGCTATTAGTCTATGAAAAGGTTCTGCGTCTGCGCGCGTGAAATGCAGTGTTGCCAACCCGTACGATAACATGTGCAAAACCATGGTACAAAACGCATTTTTCATAAGTAAAAATTAAATACAATAAACGTCAGTACAATAATTTCTGTCCTACTGATTTGTAACAGGCGTATGAGTTTACGAAAACGCGAATACCTTGAGTAATAAATTTAAAATTAGTACTTAAATGAACAAACACTAATAACATTTTATCAGTGGTGAAATATCTCAAACGTGTTTCGATTATGATGAATACTGTTCAATGTCGTCAAATTATGTTTCGAAAGGAATTAAGTAATCGTTTTTGTATTTTAGTAATACGAAAGCCGTACGAAAATGTTGTCCTAAAATGGAGTTTTTGATGTGAAAGATCTATAGCCGCACGTAAAACCGATTTCTGGCGTGGCGACGCATGCCGTGGCGACGCGTCGCGGCAACATCGAATATAACTATTACCGAAGTCACTGATTAAACGAATTAAGTAGTCACGATTTGAAATAAATTCGTAAATTTTTGTATTGAATGAAAATAAATGTTTATTCAATAAATAGTCATCGTTAACTGGAAAAAAAAAAAAATCGTAATATTTTATTTTATCATTATGACATATGTAGTTCCTATCACAATCTGTTCTTTTCTTCATATAACTTTTACAAAATAATGTCGATGTTTCACATCTGCCAGGCGTCCCGTGACGGCTCACATTTTTTAGATGAAGATACAATAATTTAATCTTCAGGAGTTGGCAACACTGCTGAAATGCTACACCCTCACGCCAACCTTCAGTCTGTCATATAGCAGTTGTTTTCTTTAATTCATTAAACTTGTGAATTTGACTCTATATCATGTAATATTGATGGCGTTTTGTGTACAAATTAAGTTTATTATAGAAAATAACGCGTAACATATATTCTGAGGTGCCGACAAAGCTCGACGTAAAATTCGAGCAGGATGAACCACCGTTTTGCTGGAACTTATTAACGCTGGTACATGATTGAAAATACGTCTTACTCACATGACACTGGCACAAATTGTGTGTACACAGATTGCCATTAAGTAAAAAGAAGAAAAACCTTCAGTCTGCCTAAAGAGACACACACACACGTCCGCGTCTATATACCACATTAGTATTAGTTTTTGTACATATGATAAACTGTAGCCCTGACTAATTCTTACATGAGTGACCATTCATAGCTTTAATTTTACATTTTAAAACTCTTACCTATTAAATTCCGGTTCACAATTACATCTGGTTTGAAATCTGAAAGTTCAATAGTGTTATTAACCATGGATGCACAATTTATCCAGGTTTGCCTTTTCTGTCTTGCCTATACTTCAGTTTCTCGTTTTGCAGATAGCATTTAACCTGAAGTTAACATCTGATTTCCCCAAAGTAAATTGTAATGTTAAACTTAGATTGCAGATCTGATGGAGGGACAAGTAACTTAGACTCGTTGGCAAACAGTGATAACTTAATCACAGAGTAACTTCACTTTAAGTTCAACGGAATTAACATCATTTGAAATGCAAAGCTGACCTTTGACCAATACTGAATTATTACAGGCTATGATTTCTATTGATGAACGAGTCGCGAATATCTAATGATGTGAATATATAAATATCATACATACAAATGTATTTATATAGTAGGTGGGTTAGTTATATTATTTAAAACTCAAGAACGGTTGGACCGATTTGTATATCCTAGATTTTTTTAATTTATGTCTTTTTTTGTACATTAATAATCGTAAAGAAAGTCGTAGATGCGTAATAGTTCCAGAGAGAAGTGGACCTCCATAGAGACCTACACCTTTTTTTTTTTCTTTGACGAGGGGAATGCATTTACGCACTACCCTTACCCATTCCATTAGTGAGACTGGAGTCCCCCAATGCAATGGGTAACGGGGTGCGGAGGGACGTCTCCGCACGAGTGTGGGACTCACCCGGACGTGAAGCGTCCGGAAATACCCACTAAACCCCCCGGGGCCGTCCGCCGCATTTGGGATGGGGACGACACGGGATTGGGATAGGGACGAGACGGGAATAGAGACCTACACTTAGCTTCGATTGAATCTGTTATGAAGTCCATAACCTTGTATCACCAGGGTGGAGGAAGCTTAAAACGTCACGTGATTAATCGACGACCCTTAAATTGTAATGACACTTAACGTATCACCATAATCTCACGTGATGATAAGTGATGATTAGGTTGATGGTTCTAAGCCTCTAAGTCTAGAGCAATACTGCTCGAAGCTATATATCCTTGCTTACAAATTTTGACCATGAAGATGGAAGAAAATGCCAATCATGCGCATAATAACATGTAAACTAACGAGTAATTTTTTAAAACCGTTTATTTCTTACTTCCCGAATAATATTTCACAACTTATTAAAGCTTTTTTAAAATTAATTCAGCACAGGCAACTCTGATTATAACAAAGGAAACACACAAAAAAAATATACCTTTTAAGTTAAAAAGAAAAAACATCCCTTTGTGTATATCGAGTAAGTAAACTGAAAACTTTGTGCGTAGTATAAAGTGAACTCGGTGAAGAATCTATATTTAACAAAAAAAAAAAAAAAGGTAAAAAGAGGCCTCGTAAATGAGGACCGAACCGAGGCGGGAACAATCGATTTTGTTAAATGGAGTGAGAAATACCAACTGACCACGACCGACGCAGTTGGTATAACTCTACAACACAATACGCATCGCCTTCACCTTACGAGCGTAAACTTTTAGTAGATATATTTTTACTCGATAAAATGAACTATTATTTATTCTTTAATTTTTTTGAGTATTTTACTAATTTGTTTATGTATATGGTATGTTTTGTTTTTATTTGTCATTTTTACCTACGTATAATTTAATTATTATTAATTATTAAATGCGTTGATATTACTTGATTTTATTGCAGATTTGTTGGTTTTACCCAAATGAATATTAGTATTTTATTTTACTTGCGTTCGAAGACTAATTTTATTTTTGCATATACTATATTTCGTTGGTAAATATAAGTTAATATAAGTTTATTTTTACTGTTTTCCATATATAACATTTATTATAGTTAAATGCAAGAAGTCCGATACTTTTCACAGTTTTGTCGATTTAGTTAATTATTATTCTCATTTTGTACATATGAACTAATGCATCAAAATGTAATTTAATATCTGGCAGGATAATATACCTATAATTAAAAAAAATGATTATATAAAAAGGTAATCTTCTTATTGTTTTATACAAATATAAACCAATTAGTTAATATGCTATAGTCAAAGACGACATTGCCTTTTAAAATATATGTGAAAAGCGTATCTTTAATTTTAATCTCCAATAATGCGTAATATTGTTCTCTGTGTACTAGAGATATAATAAAAAAATATCCTATTACCCATTTTATTCATATGACATTATTTTTTAAATAATGGACAATCATAAGATACGATTATAATTGTTTTTATTATTGTGTGAGGTTGGTAAAAAATTTTATGCAAATAAATGCGTGGATCGCTTAAATATTATATTACATGTACATATTTTTAGTGAATTATGAAGAAATACTATCTAGGAATGACTATCTAGCATCACAAATAGTAAGTTTGAGTTGACTTCGAGCGCTGCTACTCAAGTAGTGATGTTATAGTAAATTAATTCCTACCGCAACAGAACGGAATGAGTTCTCCCAACGACTTTGGTGAAGAAATATTATCAAATGAGCTGCGTTGAACTGCCGATAAATCTTCTAGTTTCTATGTAGGTATTCTCTAGTTGCCTGTGCTTCGGTACACGATTCTGTTTGTTTGAGTTTGCTTATGTGTGACAGCGCTACGGGTAATACGACTTATGACGTCTGTTTAAATAGCTTAATCTTAATTCCCTTATATATAAGCATGAAATCATAATATGGTGGTAGGTTATTTTCTACCGACCTCAAATATGAAAATCTACCGTCAATCACGCAATTGCAGATGTGTTTTAGCAGCGTCGCTATAGAATATATCTGTACGTCAAGATTTCTATAAACTTTCTGTTTCTTAAATAATCCAACTATAACATAGAAACTACATTCATATATATATTCTATAATAATTATCTGATCGTGAAAATCTATAATTGGAGAATGACTGTAATTTACTATATGTAGATACGTAGATTTTCCATATAAATAAATAAATACACACAAGAAAAAAAGGAAAGTAAAGAAAGGAGTGTGGTAAGAATACAGTGTGGAGGTCTTGAAGAGGGGCGTGAAATAATTTTTAAAGAGTCGTCAACGGGTGTGTTATATCTCTGGTATTGCAGGCGTCCATAGGCTACGGTGATCGCTTATCACCGTGCGGGTCGTATAAAAGTTTTCAAATTTAATATAAAAAGAAATACTGCCACTGACGAGGCATTTAACAATTCTCATTAGCGACTCCTACACACTTAACATCAGGTGGATAATACACCACGTCGCTCTTGTGTATATAATAAAAAAAGAAATAAAAAGTTTAACGAGATCAAAAACGTAAATTTAACGGCTCCATGAAGCTTTCGTACGAACGTCAAATTGACGCAGTCATACTGCGCGATAGTTTAGTCATCAAGACGGAACGTTTTATTATTCTCTCCTATTTGCGGGAAATATTCCTAGGTAAAAAAACACTCTTATATAATCTGTTAACGATATACTGATTTTTAAATAACTACTCTTTTTCTTCTTCCGGTCGGGTTTTTTATCGAATGTATTTTCTAAAAGATGGCGTGCGATTTTAATTTAAAAAGCATTGTTGTTGAAGCGATTGTTGCGCAGTGAGTTGTGCGGTTGGATTCCGCGTCAATGGACGTGGTTTCGACCGCACCTACCTTTTTTTTTTTTTTTTTTTTTGACGGGGGAAATGCATTTACGCACTACCCTTATCTATTGTATTTAGGGGATCAAAGTCCCCCAATACAATAGATAAGGGGCACGGAGTGACGAGCTCCGTGCAAGTGTGGGACTCACCTGGGCGTGAAGCGCCCGGAAATACCCACTAAAACCCCCCGGGGCCGTCCGCTGCATTTGGGATGGGGGCAACACGGGGTGGCTTTCGCAAGCACCGCATCGCCCCCTGCAGCGAACCCACCGGGCCTCGTCGTGCAATGGCCCAGCGGGGTGACCCCACCTACCTAACTCTAATGCAATCATGTGAGATTGTGTTCAAAGGACTGAGCCTGCATAGTGTGAAAAAAGTTTCAAAGAATGATACGTATTTTCAATTTTAAACAATTTAAAAATAAATTACAAAATAAAACGGTGTCTTGTTCAACTAATTTCAATCTATCATTAAATTCTGTATCTATGTAATTCAGGGGCTTTTTCTGCTTTATGGACAAACATTTTTAGGCACTTTCGTCTTCCGTTTCTATTGTTATTGTTCCATATATCTGAGAATTGGATTTGACAAATCGATTGTGAATTATATTTTCTGTTTTTTCTTTAGGCTAAATTTTAGCTTGGGTACAATTCGCGAACTTCTTCTCGCCGGCTACACCCTAAGCTATTACTATTAGGCAGTATTATTTGTCACCATTTTCTGACAATCAAGAATTTCTTCTTTACCCAGTGTTAACGCGATGGCGTTATATGTATTATATGATATATGATAATAGATGTATTATCGTATATATTCTCTTCTTATTCTAAGTTATTTCTTCTCTATATTGTCTACACACCCCCGCTCTATTTAGTCTATGTATTCATTATCCCTTCCTCTTCCTATTCAAAAACGGAACGCAAACACGCAACCGCCGCCGCCGTCTCTCATATGTTTAAAAGTGCACATTAATTATCAAATTATATAGAATATTCATACAGTGAAGTGAGGTGGAAAATAATATCTGAACCAGCTTAATCGAAGGCTAATAATAAAGGTAAGTTCCGTTTGCTCCATACAACATCATCCTTTTAGATATTTCCACACCACCCAGTATGTAGTTATTTTTCCCTAGAGAAGTTAACATGGTAGATCCTAGTAACGTATTCAAATAAAAAGAAACGTGAGATCTTTTAGACTTTCTTCTGTAACAATATAAATAGTTGCAATACCGAATTGTAAATTTGTTATTTGTAATAAATAATATGGTGCATTGTTCTTAACAAAACTAAACGCTTTAAAAAGTTTAACCACATTCATATAGACACGCCCGCATGCTCTGACACACACAGAAGCACGCACATGTAAATAAAATCTTAGGAAAAGTAGCAAATTAATTAATGGTTCCACCATAACTCCATCACTCTAATCTACATTTATTTTTAAATTAGGGCTATGAATTTTAATTATTAACTAACTGTGCTAAATACCTAGAGTTACGAAACCACGGTAAGAAGCAAGAAAAAAACCTTCGCGAGTTAATAAAAGTTTGATCACAATCGGGTATAAAGAACAAACATACATTGATATTTATATATAAGAGAAGATAAGAAATAACTTTCTTATGACTAAGGAAATTTGGAAAGAGAATTTAGACAGAATTGTTTAGAAATAATTATTTACTATTCCTTTGTAAAATACGTACAAAACACGGTGAGTATATAGTGTGAAGTCAGTAACACATGAGACTTGACACGGTACATGCAGGGACTGGCTAAATTGAAAACGTCGCAGCGACACGCAGGCACCTGCTATTCCTTACGTAGACGATGATGCAAGTTATAAACGGTGAGCGGTATAAATTAACAATTGTTTCTTTATTTACCAATATATTCATTTATCAGCTCATCTTATAACCGATCACGATTACTGCGATTTTCACATCTGACGAATGAATTAAAACAGTTCATAGAATAACACAAACCACAGTCTTCAGACTGGAATTCAGATGCGCTAGATATGAATACTGCTTTTTTGGCGCTCACTTATTTGAATCTATAGAAAAGTGACACACACCATACAAATTATGCTTTTCATTTTCACACAAAAGAAATAGAAAAAAATCACGACACTTTAAAGCTAAAAATTACATATAAGACAGCTAGCTTGTGTAGCTAACAAACCTTTATAAACAAAAGTTTATTGAGTTTTGTAGTTGTTAAATAAAAAAAAAATACTGTTTGTTTGTGTTTGTTTGTTTGTAAACCCAGGGAAAATGAAAAGTCGAGATATGTTGGAAGATTTGCCTGGGCCTGGTAGGCCATCAACGTCTTCAACTGAAGTTAACATCGCATAAGTTAAGGAAATAGTGACTGAAATTAAGTTTGCAGAGATAGCTACTGATTTTTCTGTATCTCACGAGTCTGCCTGTATTATTTTAAATAATCCCTTGGGTGCGAAACATGTTGCCGCTCGGCTAGTTCTAAAAGACTTGAATTTTCTCCATAAACTCAATGGCATAAGAGTCACCGGTAACAAACTAGAACGAGTCAATTCCGACCCAACTTTTTGCAACGCATTGTTACTGGTAACAAGACGTGGGTTTACAAGTTTGACATGCAAACTAGTCTACAAACTTCGAAGTAGCGTCTTCCAACTGAACCGAACCCGAAAACCCCACTCCTAAAGTCGATCAAAAGTCAAAGTCACGTTGACTGTTTTCTTTGACTATCGGGGTGCACTCAGAGTTCTTATCGAAATATCAAACGGTAAATAAAGTCTACTATTTGAACGTAATGCGGCGTTTAAAAGAACAAATTCGACGAAAATGGTCAGATTTGTGGAAAGAAAATTATCTGATTTTGCATCACGATAATGAGATAATCATTGTGAACGAATTTTTGACCAAAAACTCAACAAACACCATCGAGTAACCACCTTATTCATCATATATGGAGGTAGAAGAACTAAAATAACCTACGTGGAAGAAGTGTTAAACTAATTGGACTGGGGATATTACTGGTACAACCGATCTCCGGTGGGATAAACGGATTCTCGAATGGATATCACATGCTAGAAGACACAAGGACACAAAGATAGAAGGATAGATCCTTAACAAGGTGAACCGACAAACTGGTGACAGTTGCGGTAATCAGCTGGATACGGCAGGCACAAGACCGGTTCTTGTGGAGATATTCGGGGAGACATACGTCCAGCAGTTGACAGCTTGACTGAATGGATAGATGGACTTTTCTAATAACGGATCATTTAAATTTATTAGTATTAAGTAGCCGTGATCTCGTCACTTAGACAGCAGGTTTAAGGCATCGCTGTAGCTTTCAAACTAGAGACTAGGAGGAGTGAAAAATGTCCGCTGTTGTTGTTCTTTGCTGACAATAGAAACAGCGAAGTTTACGGTTCCCCGCTTAGTTAGTTTTATGTTAATTTTTTCGCTGTGTACTTTGAAAATTATTAGATTTTTTTTTAAACTTTATTACGTTTCTGTTTGTTTGTAGAAATGTTTCATAGAAAGAATATTCTCGATATTTTTTTTTTTGTTAATGTTTGAATAATGTAACCAAATCCGAAAAGTAAATTGAAAAAGTTGTAGAATAAATATAGACTAAAATATCGTGTAGTCTTTATATTATTTAGTTTAATATTTGACTTCTATCTCACATAATCTTAAGTGACGTTTTGAGTAATGTACAATGTAGAAGGTAAATTTAGTAAAGGTCATTGGCTCTCAAGTGATAGACCTTCTAATTGCGGGTGGAATCTGATTTGTTATATGGGGAAATGTTATACAAGGTTTTCTTCCTCTTCGGTCAGCGATGGTTGTGTTATGTCAGATTTCTACTGTATTAATCCCCATGACGAGAAAGTCATACCCAACTGTGACTAACAATAAAACGTATTTCGATGGAGAACGAATTATGGATTTAATACGTAAAATATAAACTAGCATAGTGATTTTCTTTTAAATAAATTCAATAAATGAAGTTATTAAAAATTCCATCCCTCCGTCCATTCAATCAAAAGACGTTCACTGCTGGACATCGGTCTTCCCCAAAGACCTCCACGACGACCGGTCTTGCGACACTCGCAACCAGCGGATTTCTGTGATTTTCACCAGGTCGTTGGCCCACCTTGTTGGGGGCCTATCCACGCTATGTCTTCCGGTGCGTGATAGCCATTCAAGAACCCGTTGGCTTCATCGGGCATCGGTTCTGCTAGCAATGTGCCCAGCCCCCTGCCACTTAAGGTTAGCAACTCTTCGGGCTTCGGTTTACTTTGGTTCTTCTACGGATCTCATCATTCCTGATTTGTTACGCAGTGTAACTACAAGCCTTCTCCATTGATCTTTGAGCAACGTTGAGCTTTTTATTAGATATGTGATTAATTATTAATTTTTGTTTTACACCATTAAAAGGGTATGTTAAGCATATATTTTCAATTATCCAATACATCTATTTTATAACCACTAGACAGAATATTTAGTGGACGTTCGCAATGCCATAAAACTCACTCGTATCTCAATAGGGATGCGCATTCAATTTAAATCCACGTCTATTGATGAGTTAACTCTATGAATTCGTGAAAAGCGAGTCGTAGTTTAAATTTTTTATATGGAAATATATTTCGTTTTTATTTCTTTCGTTTCTGATGTAAAGTTCGGTGCATATTTATGGATTTAGTTATAATGTAATCATATTATAAATGCTAAATTGTCACTCTATTCAAGCTAAACGATCCTTGTTTCAAGTATTTTTATTATAAAATCTATTTTAAATGGCCTGATCGATAATCCGAACATTTTACAGAATTCCTACAAATATATAAACGTAACTTTCGATACTAAAATGATCTTATAAATTCAAGCAAAACGCTCTCCTATTTGGCGCATGTGTACAAAATTTTATGAAATTTACTTACGATCAAAGTTTCGGCATTTTCTCTAGTTTTTTGACCTCAACCGAATCTTTTGTTTATAAATTTATCTTCAAAATTTGGTAACGGCTAGATTATTTTCCCGGACTACGTTTAGCAAAGAGGTAGCCATCTTGTAAGAATTTTCTATGGAGTTTTTGTCGCAGCTCAGAATTCATTAGTGGTTTTATTAACAAGCTTACGGCATCTATTTGACTCTATATTATGTAATTTTGGTGGCACTTAAGTGATATAGCCCGACAAGTACAAGTGTATTGTAAATACTAGCAAGAAACATCAATTCTAGCGTATCTAAAATTATATTACGACACACAGTGGGCGTGTGTATGTCTGGATTTAACTGAAAAATGGCTTGACCGACTTCTATGAAACTTTGTACACAGAAAATATATATTAAGGATCAATTAATATGTCGATTAACCATAAAAGAAGACAATTGGAAAACAATGGAAAGCTGGCGTAAACGCCAGGTTAGTGCTCGGGGGTTAATAGATAGTCTATTAAATAGATTTTTAAAACTATTTGTAGAATTTGTGAAAAACATTTTTTTTTTAACTTATAAAGTATATGTTAATATGAGATTAATAGTTTATAAAAATTATAATACCAATTTTAGAAATTATATCTCTTTGTATAAAAATTGGTAGAAAAAACAGAAGAAAATCAGAACATCTCACATTTAATCAAGATAAACCGCGTAGACGAAGCCGCGAGCGCCCGCTTGTCTATTTATATATGTAATTGACCAAGCGAAAATACATATCACACGATATTACCTACTGATAGATTGCTACAGTACAAATAAAATTAAATTGTGCCTACTCCATTTACGATTATAGTTTGAATAAAAACAAAAATGATGATAAAAATAAAACATTAATTTTTGTTATTCTGTTCGTCGATTCGGTTAGTTAGTTGTGAATTAATGCGAGTTGATCTAAAAAGTAATTTTGTTTCGAACGGTCAACAAAGAACTTTCTGGAATGTTCTCGGGGGACGGAACTTTGCAACGATTAGATTAAACATATTTTAGCAAGACGACAGTACTGGAGTTAGCTGGCTAGCTAGCTAGAGGGATACGTGAGTTACAGGAAATTAAATTTTTGTTCGTTGTACCATCCCCTTACTCGCCCCTAGGAGGATTGTTGTATCAAAAAAAGAAACTGTAAATGTAACCGAAAATAATGTCAGACAATATCTCATCAGAATCAATTCTGAAATATGTCGTACAACATTTAAGGTCATATTCGTTTTGAAAGACTTAGATATATTTCTCATTACGTGTATGACCTAGATTTTATATATACACTTGAGTGACCTCGCTATCTTGATTACCCTTATTACCCAAATTGTCCTCAAATACATGAGCTTCGAGTAATCAAGTAACACTAATTTCTAGACTAAATGTTACGTAGTCTGAAAATTGTTGTAAATCAGTACATTTAATTTTAGGGCGTTTTTTTTCCACTTTTGATATTTTTTAACAGACTTCAAAAAAAGGAGGTTATCAATTCGTCTGTTTTTTTTTCTATTGTATGTTTGTTACGTGATTTCTCCGTCATTTGCAACTGATTTGAATTTTTTTTTAATCGAAGGAGTACACTCTCGTGGTCATCTCATTTCAGGACAGTATCTGACCAGTGGAACTCAGGGAGAGCGAGAAAATCCCTCGAATATTATAGACACTTACACGTGTTTCATATATTCTTTTCCAGAGCTAGAAAGTAGGCTTCGCAACTATAACTAAAAGAACACACTTAAAGTATAAAGTAGGAAGATTTTTTTTTAAATTACAAACAAAACCGACTTCAAAAGAATAAACTATCAAAATGCACTAAAAAGTAAATAAATAATTACTTTATTAATCTGCTTCGTTAATTTTGGAGTCGGTGCCAACTAGAGTTAACCAATGTACTCATTTACAAATGGAAATAACTGCCTAAACTTTCCACACAGTTACATATAAACTAGATAAAGGATTAGGTTGATTTTAAAGAATAATTAATCAAAATCGAATATAATTAGCGTCATACATTTACAACACTTTGTTATCCATAAGCTGGCACCGATTTCAAAATTAACGAAGCATATTAACAAAGTAATTATTTATTGGATTTTTAGTGATTTTTATATATTATTCTTTTGAAGTCGGTTTCGTTTTTAATTAAACAAGTTTTTTTTTAATATGGTACGCAAAGTTGTATCCGACATTTTTTTATAGTTCTTACAGTATTTAGTATTAATACATACGTTGGCCGTTGAGTTATAGAACCACACAAATTGAGTTCTGATTTATAAAAGTATCATATAAAAATTTCAAAGCAGAAAAATAAATTGATTTCCATCTGAGTCATTATTTTACGAGATGTAAAAAATATTTCGAATTCAAAACTTGTGCGTCATCAATTTTTTTATATAAAATTACGGTTTACTCGTATACAAAGACTTCAGTAACATTATTTGTGGAATTAATCTTCGAACATATTTGAATACCGTTACGCAGAAATACAATCACATTCTATCACGCAAAAGTTCATTTTCGGGAATCGAACTGTGATAACCGTGACCCGATGCCGACCGAAGTTGAAGCGATGATAGCTTAGTTGGTAGTGCGGTCGGATTTCGCGTCCATGGCCGCGGTTTAAATCCACCTGTCTAACTCTAAAATCAGCATGAGCTTTAGGCGAAGGAAAACTCCGTGAGGAAACCGTAGCATGATGGTAGGGCATTTTAAAATATTGCCCGCCTTCATAGCTACCTCCCTTGAGTTAGAAAACCTGTCACCATTTACAAATAGGTATGTTCCGGCAGCATCACTTGAGAACAAGTATCTCTAGGTTTAGTGTCTTTATCATCTTGGACCACATCGTCACCTAACATGAGGTGAGATTGTGGTCAAAGCTCTGAGCCTATATCGTGTAAAAAAACCCCTTACAAGTTTTTAATCTTGGATTAATTTTATATCTACGTTCTCACAAGTTGTTGGAACTATGTGAAACATTTCTCCATAACTCCTGGACAATCTCACCGTTTGAGCGGTCAACCCTAAAGTGGAATTTGCATCGACCAATGATACCGGAAAATACCGGTCCGGTGTCCAGTACCGGAAATCGGGTAAACCAAACAAACCGCAGCATCGATAATATGATTGGGATGACACGCATCGTTGCTTTCATTCGGTTGTTTTTTTTCTATATATATGTGGATCGTAGATTTTTGTTAATTTGAGCTCGTCAAAAGGATATACTTTTTAAATTGGTTTTTGTAGTGCACAAGGGTGTGATCTGCAAGGAAAGATGTGTGAAATTATTGTATGCGGTGTCATTGGTAGGTACAATAGGTTCCACACTTGGGGATCGGAGGGGGCCCAAGGTGTAGCAAAATTGCATAGCTGATCCGTATAGTTCATGCTATTGTGAATAAGGACAACTCGTAAAACAAAAAAAAAAAGACCCAGTTAACGAGAAATCCTAAAACGATTCCCCGTTTCATTAACCTAAAAAATGGTTAGTAAAAAATAAATTAAAAATAAAGTATCACTCACCCCTCCGTTTGAAATAAAGGTGAAATTGGCGAGTAATGGCTGGGGCCCGAATTGTCGTCGAAGATGGTGTACGGGAGACGTTCTGAAATTGTTGGATCACGGTTCGTTACACAGGAATATTGGTTCATTGTCGGTGCCGGCTGGATTCATTACTACTCTCATTTCATAATTATACGGTATTTTATGATTGTCTTACGTTTTTTCCAAATTAATTTTTACCGCTACAAGTTACCGTTTCGTTATATTATATCGTTTGATTTATTGTCAAGCCTTTAATTCTTAGTACCTCGGTGACCGAGCTTAGCTAAGTGTTTTAAGGACGTGTACTTATATATATTTTTAGTACGCTTCAATTTATCTGTTTAATCAAATTTGAATTTAAAAAAAATATTATTTATTTTAGGTGTTTATGAACGTCACATTCGTCCGGAAAACAACCAAGCCATCGAGAAGATCTGATAAGAAATTCTATCAAATTTTCATTTCATATGTTTCTTTTTTGTGGGTGGATGTGGGTAAAATAGTAATGAATATGAATGTGGAAGTATGGAAAAGTAGAGGAAGGCCATAGAAAGTGTGGATGGAGTGTGTAAGAAATGATATGAAAGAAAAAGGAGTGAATGAAGAGATGACGGCTGATAGGGACGTATGGAAGAAGAAAACAAACTGCGCCGACACCAAGTGAGTTGGGAAAAGACAGGAGAATGATGATGGAATGGATGATGATGATGAGGAGAATGGATTTTTTTTATGGAACTATACAACTCATAGATTACAAAGTTGGTTACATGCACTAATAAGGGTGCCATTTAAAGAAATCACCATCGTTCAAAATTCTTTTACATGACGTACACATTAATAAAAAAAAGATTTTCCTAATTTTATATCAATGAAGATTTATTTCTCGGAAATTTGATGAGCAGTAACAGAGCAAACGCTTTTTAGTACAGGTGATAGTTAGTAAATCGAATTTGGACTCAGATATTTACTAAAATACTTCTGAATCAATATTTTAATGAGTTTCGGAAGAGTTACGAAATCTATTATCAGGTCAGCCCAGATCTCAATTGAATCGAAGGCTTTTCCGTAAGGTTTTTTTTTATAATACACAGCACAGTAACTGCACTGGACCTGATGGTAAGTACAGTACAATTCAAAACAGTGGCGACTGATACTGAACAGAATTCAATGCCAGTCACCGCTGTCATGCTGGCCTGCTTAAATACCTCTTCACGCCTCTTTTGAAGGACCCAATATCGTATGAAGGAGGGAACACGCTGACAGGAAGACGGTTCCATAACCTCACAGTGCGACAAAAGTAAGAGTCAGCAAACTGTTTACAAACGCTAAACAAAGGATTAGGTCCTTGGCTAGCTATTGCACACTCAAATTGTTACCAATCATTTATGAGTATATTCTTGTACACATAGTCAGATACCGCTTGGCGAGATTGTGTTTAAACGCTAAAGCTGTATACAGTAAAAATATTTTTTAAAATAAGACATAAACCAGCCGATCATTTGATGTAAAAATTAGTTTCATCAATTGCTGAGTAGCTAACACGGGTGTCCTCGTACAGCCAATTTACAAAAAAGTCTAATAAATAGGGTTTGAATTTTTTATTCGAATTCAGTCCAATAGGGCCCCAATCGTAGCGTAAAACTATAGTGTTTAAATTTTGAAACGTGTACTAATGCAACTATGTATGTTCCTAAGGAGGATTTTGAAGTTATACTTCTTTAGGCGCGTTATGAAAAAATGATGAGAGTGAAATTTTAAGATGCGCGCGCATCTGTGACACAAAATTAACAGTATGAAGCTGTCTGCTTAACCGCTCATTAAGTCTTGAAAAATAAAGCTACCAACAAAATAGAAATTGAACCTCGATATTAGTCGCGCATGTTGGTACGCTCGTCACCTCTGATCACTGTTTTCATATTTATAATATTTATCAACATGTTTCTAGTTTATACATTCACAACACGTGTTTTAGTTTCATACAAGTGCGAATTATATATGTGCTAATAAATTATATTCAGTAGTGATTTAAATTGAATATTTTGATTGATATCACTTACTATTTGTGAATATTAGTGAAAAAAATTGTGCTTATATACTTTTTCAAGTGCTCCAATATCATTGAGGTTAACTATCCGTATGTATTTATTGATATAAATTAAAATACTTTTATTTCATACAATTAACACTAAATACTATTAAATTATTAATGTTAAATACTTATTATTGGTTATTTAATAATTACAAAATAAAGAAATAAATTTAATAAAAATTTTGTGATAAAAATTAAAATTGAACATCAAATTATAATATTAAATTTTAATATTTGCTATTAAATTGAATAAATAATAAATATTTATAAAAAATAACTAAATAAATGTAATGAAAATTTTTTGATAAAAATGAAAAGTGAATATTAAATTAAGAAATCAATAAAAATATTTAAAAAATGACCAACCTTAAATTCAATTATTTTTCTATTATTACGTCAAAGAAATATAACTTCTTACGTGCGTACATAAGTACACACACACTTTTTTATTTTTTTATATATCACTGACATAAGTATATATAATATAAGACGGTTAATAACAAGCGAGTGAGAGACACCCGTTAACGCATCACAGAGCTAATAAATCAGATGTAGTAGGTCACGACCCGAAAATATATAATCTGTTTACACACCATAGACACTTGTAAGAGTTGTACGCGGGTGTCATGTTGTTGGATCACTTCACTCCTAAACTGTCATATGTTTGTTTTACTTTTTACATGCTTTATTAGCTTGACCTACGTTATCTATACCAATAAATAAAATTGAAGTGTCTGTTTGTAATGTCAAAAGATAATTATTATTTTTACTAAATAGATATGATATATACGAAGCCTATATCAAAAATACAATTTTTTTTTGTATGTCTGTATGTTTGTAACGGGTAATCTCCGGAACGGCTGGACCGATTTTGACGGGACTTTTTTGGTAGGTAGCTGAAGTTACTCCGGGTAACTTGGGGTACTTTTAATTTGCTAAAATAATTAGGGTTCCGAGTGTAATAAAAAAAAAAAACAATAAAACTCATAAAAATTTGAATAAAATGCGATTCGATGCACAGTTTTACGGGCAAGTGCTATAATTTGTGTGAAAATTTATTACTTTATCTTCGTACTAAACATTTTTTAGGAAAATAATTAGGGTTCCATATACACAAAAATTAAAACGCTGTGAAGAATATTATGGAACGCGGGCGCAGCAGCGGGCAGACAGCTAGTCTATAGTATATCTGTAGTATCGATATAATGGAGTCTTCGAACTCAAGTTTCATTGATTTTAAAACGTCGCATGAAATTGAAACTTTCCACAGATGCCAAGAAATTGTGCCAGTACGATAATTTAATAAGTTTGCCCTATTATCGTGACCAGGATCTTGTGAAAAAATACCTTTTATATTGCATAATTAAATGCATTAAGCAATATTTTAAGACACTTAAATGTTACAAAGTTACTGTTTATAGTCAGATCAGTGTCAATAGTGATCAGCCAGAAAAAAAAACAAATATAATCTTTGATTTCACCAAATCTAAAATTTAAAATTTGATATTGAAACTGGACGTAAAAGGAGACCATAAATCAAGTATTGGTTTAAAAAAATGTACTGAGTTCGGTTAGCTATGAAGTGTGTTTTTTTTAGGTTTTTTTACACTATAATTTATTATTTCTAAACCCTACGCCTTTCTACTTCGCTAATTGGATAGTTAATTAAATGCTGAGTCTCGGAACTTTTTTTTTCTAAAAGTTTGGATAGAATTCATATAAAATAATACTATAAACAATTTTATTAAAAGACTAGCTGTATGCTCGCGGCTGCGCCCGCATTTCACACGGTCTTCCAAACGTTTTTCGAAACCCTAATTATTTTCCTAAATTTTTAAAGACAAAATTAATAGTAAAAGTTTTTCACAAAAAACTTGCCCGTAAACTGCATTGAATCGGATTTCATTTAATTTTTTATGAGTTTTAATTTTTTTACGCGAAACCTATCAAGGAATAAGCTTCAAGTTGATAGTCAAGTCGCCAAGTACCGTGTACACGTGTTTCGGTAATGTCATTTTTAGGTCAGTTTCTTTAGACTTAGTGTATTACTGGTTTAGATCACAGCGTCACTTAACATTATAATGCATAAATGCAAATCATATGTATATCTACTTATTATATGAAGAGAAATTAAATAAATTTTGATTTAATTATAGAATAGCGTCCAATTATCGTATTAAATAAGAACATATTAATTTTCGTTATATATTGTTTCATCTATTTTCGTCGGTCGCTTTACACGGGTAATTGCATCAAATCCGGTTCATTTGGCACATGCACACAATGCGAAAATATTTTTCCTACATTACTATATCAATATTGAACGCGTAAATAGTTTTTAAAAGCTTGTAATGTTTATTCCGAAATATATTTACGCTAGTATTTGTGGTTTTCGACTGGTTTCGCGTTGATTTATTAATAATAAATACAAAATTCGTTTATCTAACGGTAACTATACTTATAATTCTACAAAGCCATTATCACGTGAATAAAAAAAACGTATATTGCTCGACACAGGTCTTCCCCAAGGGAGGTGGGTTATTACTATAGTCGCCACGCTTGGTAGACAGGCTAGCGATCGCAGTCAGGTGTTAATGGCATTCAGATAATCCTGCTGTCCATCCCCTGATTTATCTCTTAGTAGCTTCTACCGACACCACGAGAAGATATGGGAAGGTTAGCCGAGTTATAAGAAAAATAATTAAGTGACAAATAACGAAGTGATCGCAGTTTGTCGTTTCTCTATTAAGTCTAAAAATATGTGGCGATTGTTAACAGTTGAATGAATCTAGCAAGAGTTCTATCTAGTAAAAGTAACCGACTCAATTTGCAGGTATTTTTATTGCATATAAATGTATACTTTAAAGATGAGAACTGAATAATATCACATGTAGGATTTGTTTTCCATTGTCCCCTAACGTTATTAGAAGGATATTTACACGGGCATTTACATATTTATAGGCTTAGGGTTTTGACCATAATCTCACCTGATGTTAAGTGACGATGTGGTCCAGGATGGTAAACACACTAAGACTAGAGATAGTAGTCCTCAAGTGACGCTGCTGGAACACACCTATTGGTATTTTGGTGATAGGTTTTCTAACTTGAAGGTTGTAGATTCATCGTGGTAGATTATGAGTAGCCCAGAATTGCATTTAAAATGCCCTACCACCATGCTAAGGGTTTCTCCACGATGTTTTCCTTCACTGAAAACTCAGGCTGATTATAGAAAATCCAAAATTCCTAAAATTGTGGATGTTGACTTTTCGAAATTTTTAAAACGCTCGCATTTTTTTCGGTTTAAAGTACAAATGAAACGCAAAGCGGTACAAGCCTCACGGTGCCGTTACTAACCGAACCCCGTTGACAGAATTAAGATATCTTAATAACAGTAGAAATTAAGTGGACTTCTTATTTCAAAATCGAAAAAGGATATTAATTTTTTTTTTGGTTTAAGGTACAAACAAATATGATTTCCGCGGGTACAAACAATACTACGTCGATCCCCGTTTACAGATTTCCAAATTCCTAAAATTGTGGAAGTTAGTTATTAGAAATTTTCAAATTGTAGTATATTTTTTGGGTTTTGAAAAAAATTAAAAACGTCGAACGTTAATTCTCATAAACGTATGGTCTAAAATAAAAATAAAACAATCTTTTATAAAAATAAAATGATGTTTAAAGAATTAATCCGCGCTACTATGCCTGTTTACGGATTCACTCTTTATGAATTCACGAATTCCCCTTGGGATCGCGTACCTTCATATTGATTTTTTATCCAATCACTAGGAATCTCTGGAAACCGTTCTCCCCGTAAATCTTACACATTCATAGAGTATGCACAAAATTGCGAAATATCAATTTATGTATATACGAGGGGTGGAAAGTTCAAAAGCATTTCCTCAGTTGCGAAAATGTGAAATGTATTTTTCAATACGGAATGCATTTGTCACATGTTTTACCAGAGTTTCCTTTTCACATTGGTATCGGGATTTCGAGATATGAATTCTCTTATGTTTTTTTTTTAACTAAAGCCGATGGTGTTACCAGTTTTAAAGTTTAGTGCATGTCCATATGGAACTTTTTTTTAACATTATATAGGCTCAATGCTTTGTCCACAATCTCACCCGATGTTAAGTAACGATGTGGTTCAGGATGGTAAAACACACTAAGCCTAGAGGTACTTTAAAGATGAGAACTGAATAATATCACATGTAGGATTTGTTTTCCATTGTCCCCTAACGTTATTAGAGTGGTTTTTACACGGTATAGGCTTAGTGTTGACCATAATTTCACCTAATGTTAAGTGATGATGTGTGGTCTAGGATAGTAAACATACTAATCCTAGAGATACTGGTTCTTAAGTGATGCTGTCGAAACACATCTATTGGTATTTGGCGAAAGGTTTTCAAACTTGAGGTTGGTAGATACCCAGGCCAGTATTATTAGGAAATTAGCAAAATTAAAAGCAATTATTTGCGCCCTTAATGCGCCTTGCAATTAAAATAATAATAATGATTTATTAGACCAAAATAACACAATCGTATACATTATGATTAATTATATATTTAATTTTGTTATAAATTACCGTAATAAGTACTTTTGCATCGAAATAACTAAGTAAGTAATTCCTAACATGTAGCTTGCAGATATAAAGTCTAATTTTAGTAGAACGTTGAGGACTCTATACCATTCTATTATTATTCTAAAATCAAAATTACTATCGACAATAGACTATAATATATAATATCGAATGCTAAATAAATTAACGCCGGGCGACAGCTGAAGCGCACCCTAACTAACTACCGTTCGACGTTCAAAATTTCGAAATTGGAATTCTAACACGGACCGCATTTCATTTGATGCCGCGAACATTGCACGTGTATGTACGTGCGTCGCGTCTACCGATCGGTACCTACCTAACACTACGTGTTCGAAAATTGAAACTCGAAATTTGCGAACGACCTGACATCGACAAGTCTCATTGTGTGTTAGCTTTAGTGATGTGACATATTATATTCATTCGTATATTGAGAATCGATATAAATGATGTAGGTAATTAACATTTTTTTTTTATCAACTCTGAAATATTCAATAGTTTAGGTTGGAACTTATTAGTTTCTCACTAAAAATACTTAAGAATAAATGTAACGATTTTGAATGTTAAAAGACGTATATAGAAGTACGTAATGAGAGAGAAAGAGACATTTTTTTTTTATTGTAAATTATTATTATATTCTATTCTTCGTTGTTGTCGAGGAAGCGTGCGTACGACTGTATTCTAGAAAGTCTTTCCATTTTCCAAATCCTTTTTCGGTCTGTGGTATATCCCTTAAGTACTAATAATCTGTTTTTTTTTAAAATTAAATATTACCAAATGTATACGCATACATACTAATTCTGTATTATGCTTCTTACACTAGGTGCCGTATAAATTTTACGTAAGCATCTATGAAGGAAGGGGGTTTAGTTTTCCCTATTTTTGATGATATGGAGTCGGTGGGGGGGGGGGGGGGGGAGGGGTTACGCAAGCAATATTTTTTATTAATCTTCGTTTTTTTTGTTTAAAATTATTGCAATGCTCACGTTATCATGATCATGAGTGGTGGTCGGATCGTGTTCGTAACACCGAAGTTCTACGGCGAGCTAATGTAGAGAGAATAAAGGCATGTCTAATGAGAAAGTAGCTGCGGTGGAGTGGCCATGTCTCCGGAATGTCTAATGACAGGGGGGCGAAACGCATCATTAGGATGGCAACTGTAGGATGGCAAGCGGAAACAAGATGGCCAGCTCTTGCGATACAAGAATGTGCGTAAGCGTCACATGAAGTAATGTTCCATCGAAACCTTACGATGGAAGACTTTGATAGCTGATCGTTGACAGTGGAGCTATACTGAGAACGATAAAGTGCATAACTTTGAGAGGAGACATAGAGCAGAACTCGACACAAAACAGGATTAGCTTAAGGCTCGACCACTTGTGGCCAACAATTATTATTATGTAGGAAGGGTGCTGGCTTGCAGCGAATGTGGTCGCAAAAATCATCACAAAAATAGGTTATATCAGTCACTTCTGGGCTCACCAACGAATTCTTGATAGTCGGATCCCAATTGCTGTGACCGAAGACGGTCGGGATATTACTATTATGAATTAATATTGCTGACGAGGGAATGGGAGGCGGAGGGGGTAAAAATGACCAGTATTTTCTTAAGTAATACTTGAACTTATGTATAGTACCCAGTGTAACAATATAAACATTAAAACCTAACTCATAAAGATTAATAATAAAAATATTTTTCTATTGTTTCAGATGAATTTAACAGTGTCCCGATAAAGTTCTAAATATGATGTTTTAGTTTTGTATTTTAATTTCAATAGTTAAATGATAGTTTTACGTGGTTGAGTGATGTGATGTGATTGTTCGGGTTGTGATCATCATGGTGCCGGCGCTGTGTCGGCTGGTGGCCACGGTGGTGGTCATGGGAGCAACGCTTCTTGCTATGGCTGCTAAGAACGGTAAGAATAACCTCACGCAACTTTTTTTAGAAAATTGACTAAACATCAGAAAGCTGCCTAATATTTATTTCTTATTTCTAGTGATTTTGGCAATTTTTTGCAAGTACGAAAGCCTTGAGAATATTTTAGAGGACTTACATTTTTAAACCACTGACGTGGCAAACAGGCATACGATCCACCTGATGGTAAGCGGTTTTCTACCTGGTTTTAAATGTGTAGGAGTCGCTAATGAGGATTGTGAAATAGCTCGTGATTGCCGGTATTTATTTTTATATTTAATTGACAAACTGGCATATGATCCGCACGGTGGTAAGCGGTCACCATAGCCTACGGACGCCTGCAACACCAGAGGAATAACGTGCGCGTTGCCAACTCTTTAAAAAACTTTCTCACGTCCCTTTTGAAGACCCCATACTGTATTCCCCGAGAAACACGGCCACTGGGAGCCTATTCCATATCCGGATAGTTCACAGGAGGCAACTCCTCTGGAAGCGCATTATACGGGACCATTTCTAGTTGCTCGAAGTATTAAAGTCTCTGTCCAGGTTGCTGTCAATGGCTAGGAAACTACTGTGGCTGTCATCATAACAATATGTTAGGATACTGAAGAAAAAAAATCCATCCAATTATATTTTTTGGATAATAACGTCATGATTTGATATTTTATCAAACCATGGAACTGTTGATAATTTGAAGCTAAATGAATTACTGCACAAATTTTAGCGGAACGCTCAAGAAAGTCGTAATGGACGAGAAATAACAAAAAACAATGTTTTTAATACACGTTATTTTTAAGTATTACGTTAAAAATGAAATATAATAAAAATAAAGGGGTCAGATTATTGAATAAAAGAAATTTAATGACATTGAAATGACAGACTGAGGAGCCGTCAAAAACTCCGCTCACTTTAAGATAGTTTTGCAATACACGACATCTGCGCGAAATTGTCAATTTGATATTTACGTGACAAACGTCAGTTTACGGAAGCGCACTAGAAATATACGACGAAAATAAATCGTAAGCAGTCGCGATAGCGATAAAAGAAAAACTTTTAATAACAAATCAAAGTTAAATAGTCTACAAAAAGAAATAACAAAACGCTTTCTTCCAACGCGATGATTCGAAACACTAGTGAAAATCGATACAGAATCGTTCCGGATTTAAATCGAAAAACACAAGTTTTATTTCAGACAACTATAAAATCGCCTGAGATTTTCTCGCCGAGTGCTCTTTAATTCAAAGTCGTGGATTTGCAAACTTCCAATGATTGCATTACGGTCTGATCGCGAAATTAAAGGGAGGTTTTGCTTTATAGTTTTCCGATAACGCCAGTGTACGGGTCTGGCTTAATCATTCGTTGACGTGTAAATACATATATTATTATAGAAACAGAATTACTAGTCCCTGAATGTCACTTAAAATGACAGAAAGAGACTGCATGATATATTTAAATGATTACCTATGTGATAAAAAAAACAAAAGATATATTTTTTAATTCCTGTAATTACTGTAAGTGCTATAGTGAATTGGAATGTACGGCAAAAGCCGTACTATTAAACATTATTTTTGTCTCATGTGCGTTCATGCTATAGGTCGATCTGTATAAATATGTGGTTATAGAGTATGTACTCGATTGTCACGTGACGGCTTTTTAATCTGTGAGTAGTACAGATTTTAAACGAATAATGAATACACTATTGAATTGGTAGACGTGAATGACGGAATCGACCTATCCATCCAATGAAAAGAAAAACGTCGACGTCACCACCCGCACCCAGCGGACTCCCGCAACATTCACCGAGTCGTCGGGTCACCTCGTGGAGAGAGCCTACCCACGCTACGATTTCCGGTTCGCGGCAGCCATTCGAGAAAATGATGGCCCCATCGTGCACTGGTTCTATTAGTAATGTCACAAAATCTGCCGAATCTTCGGACAATATCGCTAGTACTTTGGTTCTTCTGCGGATCTCCTCAGTTCAATAATAGTTAATAAATATAAAAGTTATTTTTATACTCATGTATTATTTCTATAGTACAAAATAGGTACGGACACACGGATATTTCCTTAAAAACTTTGCAGTTGTTGGCAAACTTTGGTATACGATTCTATATTATGTAATTTTACGTAATATAATTTGCTTAATGTACACTAGTGAAATGTATTAAAAATAATGCCATGGAACACAATTATCCAATGTCACAACTCCCATGGAATGCTTTAACAAATAGCGGCCACTACATTTGATCATTGAGAATTACTAAAATACTACGAAGTTGGCCCTAAAGAACTTATATTCATGGCTCTAATAAGTTATTAAGACAGTGACAACTCTGACAATGACATTAAATAATTAATTCGTTTCTTGTATTAAATCATCTAAATAATATAATTCTTCTTCTTCTTAGTTAATGGCAATCTGTGCGTACACACAATTTGTGCCAATGTCATGTGGGTAAGATTTTCAATCTTGTATCAGCGTTACCAAGCTCCAACAGAACGGTGGCCTATCCTGCTCGAACTTTCCATGGAGCTTTGTCGGCACCTCAGAATGTATGCTACGCGTTGTCTTCTATAATAAACTTAACTTGAACACAATAACTAAACTATTTCACATAAAACGCCACCAAGATTACATGATATAGAGTCAAGTACACAAGTTTAATGAATTAAAGAAAACAATTGCTACATGTCAGACTGAGATCCGCCAAAAACTCTCATAATATAATTACTCGTACTTACTATCCATATTTCTCCATAGATAAAAAATACAATAATAGTTTTCGGTTCATAGATACAAAACATTCTGGTTTTTCTGTACACGTTCGTCTGTTCCATTTTTAAATTTCATTCTCGATTCAAAAGTTTTTATACCGCCCCGGTCTCTCGAGTGTCGTATAGCAGATGAATACTTCAATCGCTGCTTTACATATAACTATTACCGTTGATCCTAGCGAGCGCTTCCCATAGGGCATACTGCAGCGGGATACTGTCTTTTTAACAAGCGATGTAGCGCTGCACTAACATTTGCATATTGAGAGTGTTTATGTTATTTAAATACATTCTTAATAACCGCGAAAAATTTATAATTTAAAACATACCACAGATTATAATTGCTACTGTTTATTTCATACAAATTGAATACTTACGGTAACTTCATTTTAATTACATAGTATTGATTGTAAAAATGATTAATGTTCTACTTACTAAAAAAATGTATTTTTTTAAGTTTTCGCGTTCCATATTTAAATTCAGTTAATTTTAACGGGTTTTCACGCGTTACCTTTGCTTTTTTCTATCCCGACGTTTCGGCTGGGTTTCACCAACCGTGGTCACGGGTTAATTAATCTATACTAATAATAAAATTGAAGTGTCTGTTTGTAATGTCAATTTTTTTTTTTGTACTTAATACATATTAATGTACTGGCTGTGTGCCCGCGGCTGCACCTGCGTTTCATATACGGATAAAGATAAAGTAAACCTAAGACAAAGTAAAAATATTTTTCATAAATTCAAGCACTTGCCCGTAAAATTGTGCTTCAAATCAGATTTTTATTCCGATTTTTGTGATTTTTTTTTACTCGGAACTCTAATTATTTTCGAAGAATTAAAAGTACCCTAAGTTACGCGGAGTAACTTCAGCTATCTACCAAAAAAAAGTCCCGTTAAAATCCGACTAGCCCTTCCGAAGATTAGCCGGAACATTTAATAAATACGTTTTTTTAATGTGTAGAGAATGCATTTACGCACTCCCTCTGGTGCGAGGGCACGTAGGGGTGTGTGGGGCTCGCACAGCGGTCGAAACTGTCACGTAGACACGAAAAAAAAAGCGCAGCAGTTTCGATCGCCGCACAATGCCCTCTAAAAACTCCACGAATTACCGTCTTAAACAGGACGATTCGGCAGAGTCAAGCCCCGCTTCACCCTGGCGGGAGGTATTTAAGCCCCTGGACAATAAATAATCCATACCTACTCCTTAAAATTTATTTTGTTATACGTAAATACTTCAATGAATTTGGCTTCCTTACTGGTTACGTTTCATTTTTAAATTTCCATTATGCCCATGAGATAAATCTGTTTATTACGTAAGATATGCCCCATAAATTTTAAATCTGATAAGGAAACTTTTTCATATAAAAAGTTTATACCACGCGCGCAAAAACGCGCAAACTCATTACGTACGTGGTAACAAAATTCATTGAAATTAGTCATGAAAATATCGTTAGTGCGAACCTTTTTATGATCATTTCTATAATAAAATGTCATTTTATTTATACTAGAATATTCGATTTTAATATTTCATCGGTGAAAAATGACTAACAACTAACAAAACAAAAAAAAACTTTATTTAATTTTCATGAAGCAGCGAGCAGGCATGCAGTTTACCGGATGTTATATCATTAGATCGGAACGTGATATGAATTAAACTCATACTGTTTTTTTTTTTGGTTGAAATAGATTACAATGATGTTACCGCAGTCGAATCTTTACGAGGTCAAGCCGATTATGGCTCAGTGTGATAGTGTGGTCGGATTTCGCATTGGCGGACATAGGGTCGAAACTACCTATCCTATTTTATAATAAACCTGTGTTTTCAAAGGAAAACATATAATGCTTTGCTTGTATGTCTGTTGCGAATTATCTATAGGTATGTTCTGGCAACTAGGCTTAAGGTATACTATCTTGGATAACGTCATTACTGAATAGATAGAAAGGAAAGGAGAAGGATGAGAAGACAGAGGAAGGACCGAATTGCTTCATTTCTCAGTCAAGACTGAGATCGCCAATTTATAACACTCTGTGGACTGTCATAATCCAAGTACTTACTATTAACCCTATGAGCACTAACCTGGCGTTTACGCCAGCTTTCCATTGTTTTCCTATTGTCTCATTTTTATGGGTAATCAACTATTACAAGTAAGCTTATTAACGAAGTCCGCAGAAAAAGGAACCGTATTACTTACGGCAAAGGACCTAGTGTAAAAACAACCATCACTCTCATGAAGCTTTATTCATAACCGTGATTGTAATACTCAAAGGGTTACTTACTCAATTTTAAACATATTCTAAAAATATTGTTTAAAAATCAACATAATATGGTTTTTAATAAATCTGACATATGTACGGATAAAACATATACTGAATCAATAGTACTAAATTAGAAACAATGAGTCGTCCTATGTACATACAAACGTACAGCTTTAAATTATTAAAATATATGTGACAAAGCAGCCTTGTCGCATTGCGGCCAGTGTGGACAATTTCCCATTTTCATCCGGACGAATCACGTTTTTCATCCGAAGTCGCTCGTGTTACGATGTTAAGCCCATTTTTTAGTAACTGTATAAAGGTTTTCCGCCCACGTATTTAGTATATTTTCACGTTATTCCAATGTCTTTCTTCAAGGTTATATCTATATATAATGAAGTAACTGAGTAAAATTAACTAACTTTCCGTCTGTTTATCAGATAATTCCTCTTAAAATTACGCAGGGAATTTTGCTGTGGTTTTCACCGTTTATTCGATTTTATTTCACGAAAGGTTTACAAATAATAATATAAAATTATATATATTTCTGGACAAATGTAGCGGAAATCTTATAAGGCTATAAAAGACTAGAAAATTTAAAAAAAACAACAACAAATATGTTAAAAATTAGCTTGAAAATTGGATAAAATAATTACAGTCAAACTTTCAAAAAGATAAATGGCGAAAACGTAAACAGAACCTCCATAAAAATAATAACCCATTTTAGTGTCCCCCTAAATTTCTTCATCTGTACATATAATAAAAGTGCAGGCCAAATCTGTACGTTAAATATTTTTTGAAAATTATTTTAAAAAATATTTTATTTAGAATTTATGTTTGTTTATCTGTCTTTCCCTGTGTACACGAGTATCACTCTGAAAGTACTCAACCAATTTCGACGAAACTTGACACAGAGATGACTAATATTATAACGTAACATATAGGATATTTTTTTATCCCATAAAACGCAAGGGGTGCTCCAGGATAACGGACAAAAGTAAAAAAAAATGTAGTAAATGAAATTCTTGACTGATTCTGATGAATTATTTTTGTGCTTATAGTAGACAAGTCAGTTAAAAATGTAAGCTAGATTTCATCTCTCTATGCTACTTAAAAGAAGAGAATAACAAAAAAAAACACACCGCTAAGTTTTGACTTATAAGGTTATTATTAAGTTATGCAGGAATTATTAAATATAGTTTATAAACATATCTCGAAGCGTAGACTCAATGGAAACCATCCTATATAATCGGAGCCCGATCTGTATTCAGGCGCGTTGCAGTAACACAAATAATAATGTATAACGGGGAAAAAAACCCGCCGACGAAATTACACGAAACGGGAAATAATAATGGACGTGGAATAACTTGCTTCGATATTACCTCTAAGGTATGAATATATTCGTGTTTGTATGTGCGGCGGTATGTACACGAATTATTTGTTGTTTTTTTTTTTTTTTTTTGAGGTAATAACATATTCATCTTTTTATAGCATCAGTCGTTGTGAATATCAAAATGCAATTTTTTTGACATCTTTGTAAAGTGAAGTTATGTTTTCGTATATATATTTTATAATTTGTGTTTTTGTTTGCAGCCTTTTAATATATTCTTCTCTGCATAATAATATAGTTTTTAAATAATCATTGCAAAATAATGTTTTGATGGTGATGGTCCATTGAATCGTATTTTGTTAAAAATTACATGATTTTTAATTCTTTAAACGGAATCCAAAAATTATCCTAAAACAACAGACAGACCTACAAACCTACAAACAGAAATTAAATATATCTATACTAATAAATACAATTGAAGTGTCTGCTTGTAATTTCAAAATAACAACTTTTTTACTATATACATATGAATGTATGTATATACGATACCTAAATATATCTATGACACAAACAGACACACAGGCAGACAGACAAAACATTTAAAAATTGTCTTTTTGTTGTAGATATCGTATATACCATAGCATTCAAATGTATTTAGCTTCGATCAACAATTGATTTCGTTGATCGAAGGTATTTAGTGAAAAAATGTTATTTTGATATCACAGACACTTAAATTTTATTTATTATAATAGTATAGAGTATAGATGATACATATCTACTTACTAAATATACCTATATTTAGTACTAAAAAAATAACAATAAAATTCAATAGTGCTTTATCACTTAAAAAGTTAAAGTAAATAGTGATATTTTCTCTTAAGAAGACACTATCGGAGATAATCCAGCATAAGAAATTATATCCTAATTAAGATATAGGCAGTTTTAATCATTCAAGAAGATTTATCGAGATTAAAGAAGTAAACAAAAAATATTATTTAATTTATTTATTTTATTGTAGGTGTTTCGTTTAGATTTTACTGTTTATCTTTTTAAGTAAATTTTGAAATCGTCTTTGGCTAATCTAATATGTTAATAATTAGTTAAGTTAATATGTAATTAAGAGCTGTTGATTTCATTAATAAATAAAAAAAAAAAACAATGCGAGGATATGCTTAGATAGAAATGACTTCGGTAATTTGATATAAACTGTAAATACACACATGTTATATAGACCTTAAATCTGTTGTTAACACAAACGCACTAATAGGTGAAATAAAACAAACTAGACAGCCATTGGGACTGCTGACAGGAGTGAAAACTTGAAATATGTTTTTTTAATGTTTAAATTATTAAGCACTAAACGCCATCATATACTTGACATACTGTAGCATGTTGATGGCTAACGCCATAGCATTGTAGGTGACGCGAGTCTATAATTTTTTTCCCGTACCGAGAATCCCTCAACTCAGCTAAAGAAGTTATCACTTCAAAAATAATTTTGGAAGTTATACTTCTTGTGGCGCGTTAAAATGATGAGAGTAAAATTTTACGATGCGCACGCAGCCCTCTCGAAAAAACGACACCCTGAAGTTAGCTGTAAACGTTTTTGTTTTGGCGCGTTAGGGTGTTTCTATTATTACGTCAAAGAAGTGTAACTTCTTACGTGCGTACATAAGTACACACACTCTTTTTTTAAGTATGAATAACATTCTCCACATTATCTGGTTAGGAATATGTAATTATGTAATATTTTTAAAAGCTATTCATTTCATATATCTAAAAATTTTATTAAGCGGTGAATGAAGTTTGGTCTTAATTTAAAACTCATAAATAAGAACATATTGAAATTAAACTTTCATAATGCAACAAATATATTTTTTAAATACAGCTAATTAAAACGTTCGTAGGGACTGATGAAAATGAATTTCAATACAGGCATTGGTATTATCAGCTTAGAAATTTATCAAGAGATAATAAGTTTATTACAAAATTTGGCCTATTTTTAAAAGGGTTACACCTCTGTCTTACCGACCGACTGCTGTACTATCATTGATTAAGGTTCACCATTCCGATTTTCCTAATAAAAATTTTCATTTTCCTTTAAAACGTTTTTCCGCATTTGCTATAGTTTGTTGAGCACAACACGGGTCCCGTATTCCGCACGGATTTACATTAGACGGGTTAATTTACTACTGTGGGAAAGGTTTTGGGTAATAGTGAGCTCATGGAAACACTTTTGGATAGAATTTTGTTTCCTTTTTAGCGATTTAAATTTTTTAAAGCGTATATCTGCGTAGCAATTGCGTTGCTATCTAGTTTGTAGAACTTTTAATTCAAAGATATAGTATTACAGTTTATAATTTATTTATTGCATTTTACCGTCGCAGACAGTAATGATCATAACACTATTATTTCTACTCCTAAGCTCGATAATTTAACAAACACTTTATCTAATATTTGTAATATTGTAATAAAAGTTGATAAAGTAGCTACCCTTATTAAAAATTAGATGCTTCAAAAGAAGCAGGTCCAGACCGTATTTCATCTAAATTTCTTATACCATGTGCATCATCTATTCCCATGCCTATTTCAGTGTTATTTAATAAACCATTATCTACATGTACAGTCCCCCAGGTATGGAAATCAGCCAATATAACTTCTGTTTTTAAAACGAATTAAAAAAAAAAAAACTACAGACCGATATCTAAACTATGTATTATAGACAAAATATTTGAATAAGTTGTATATAATATACTGTCTACTGTCACGGACCTTATCTTATTTAATGACTATATCAATGAGACCGTGGATAAAGGGATGGGTGTTGATGTTGTTTATAAAGACTATAGTAAGGCTTTTGACAGAGTGGACCATGATATCCAGCTATGTAAGCTGAATAGTCTGGGTATACACGGAGCCCTGTAATGATGGTTTACTTTTTATTTGAGGAATAGGTTACAAACAATAGTTTTTAATAACTATATTTCATGTTGGTTAGTAGTACCATGCGGGGTTCCCCAGGGTTCTTTACTGGGCCCATTATTATTAACAATTTATGTCAACTGTCACTTTTTCTAAACTATTATGTTTCGCTGTTGACATGGAAATGTTTACGACTATATCAAAACTAGATGATGTCACAGCTTTACAGGCCAATAGATAATACACAGGAATAATCTTGAGCACTACTGTCACGTTAATAAACTAGAGTTAAATCCTAAAAAATGTTCGGTAATTACATACATTCGTAAACTCGCCCCTTGTTCTTACTTATCTCAAGCTAAAACATTAAAAATTCTGTACTGTACATTTGTACGAAGTCATTTTGAATACGCATATCAAATATGGAATCTATCTTATCATAAGTTTATTGAACGAATTGGGATCATACAAAAAAGATTTATCTATGTTTTCATAAAAAGTACCATACAAATCCAACAACTACCTTGAACCTTGTAAAAGATAGCATCTATTACCAATGTAAACTCGGCGTGAAATTTATGACTACGTATTGTTATTAAAAATATTGAGTAATGATAGCGCTGATCTTCGTTCCAAAACTTATTTTCGTGTTCCGTGTGAACTGACTCGACATAGTAACCTATTGCAAGTTCCATTTGCTTCATCTAATTATAGGAAAAACTCTTATTTAGTTCGGGCTAGTAAAAGTTCCAATGGTTTGTGTGAGCGGTATAACCTTGATCCTTTCCGAATAAGTGTTACTTCAACTAGACGGTGTTTAAGCCTTACCTTTTTTAATACTTAATTTGTTCTCTTTTCTTATTCTATAGTAAATTTTTAGGTTCTCATTAGTTTTCGTAGTAGTGTTAGCAACGTCACACATGTTCACGTTTCCTTTATAATTTATCTGATTTACATATATATGTGATTACTTGTTATTGGTAAATATGTCGTTGTACTGTTAACTGTTACTGTTAAATTACTTAACTGTTAGTCGTCTAAAATAATTGGTAGAAAATACCAAATGCGGGCTGGCCGGCCTCCAAATCTCCTATTTCTTGCCGAGGGTCTGGTGACACACTGGGTCGCTCAGGGCGAAAATATAAAGAATATGTCCACTTACCGAGCAATCTCTCGTGCACATCCAATCCCGAGGATCCTGCAGCTTACGTAATGGCGTGGAAGCGGGGTAAGGCGTGATGCGGCGAAATGATGAATTATTAAGAAATTTATGCGGTTTGCGTTGCGGAGCGGTTGCGCGTATACTTTTAAACCAACTGTCAAACTGTTAACTCGCGGCGCGGGTTGCCAGGCACGAGAAAATCACTCGGCAAGAATGACAGTGATTCCTGACATTCTCACCCCAGCAACCGAATGATTCACCAATAATAAATACAAATAAATAAACTGCAAAGTATAGAAAGAAGCTATATTTTTGGTTAAAGTAATCACGAGGTTGCACTATTAATATCGACGCCTAAAAGCACTAGAGATACTCTTAGTGAGATCTTCGAAGTGTAAACTTGTGTTTTAAGTAATAACAGTTATAATTCAGTTCTCAGATTTATCATTTTATGAATTTTGTGTAAAATTACGAGCATGCTCCGAAATGTACATAGTTTTTTGCATTTGTCCTAAGGTAATAAAAATACCCACAATGCATGAACAACGCTAAGTCTTCTATTCCGTGTTGATGATGACGCAGTGGTTAGTGCGGCTGGATTACGCGTCAATGGATGCGAGTACAAGCCTACTTATCTAAATCTAAAATCAGCCTGAGCTTTCGGTGAAGAAAAATATCATGAGGGAATCATGGGTGGTAGGGCATTTTCTAACAATTACCGCCTGGGTAGCTACCACCCGCAAGTTCGAAAACCTGCTGCCAAATACCAATAGATGTGTTCCGGCAGCGTCACTCGAGAACCTATATCTAGGCTTAGCGTGTTTACCATCCTGGACCACATCGTCACTTAGCATCCGGTGAGACTGGTCAAAGCACTGAGCCTATACTGTTAAAAAAAGCGAAGACAATTCCCGCTGTTATAAAATCTGTAAAATCTGAACAGGTATTACTGAATATACACTACACTGTTCGATTCTTAACTGTACAATATCAACTGAAGTTATTTTATAGACAGTTATAAAAATATCATGAATACACGATTCCGCTGAATAGCATATATCAAGCGTTTCAGTCACGAAGCCATGGCCGTTGTACAAATTTTTAATGACTGCATACAGAGGTTCGAGTCATAAAACCCGTGGTTATTTACACCCTCAGCTCAAACAACGCCTACCACCCGGCAGTAATTCTAAAGCAGTAACGCAAAGCCCACATGTGCTGGATTTTAACTGAATAGACCATAAATTTTACTATAACAAGACTTTTCACTTATTTCTGATGGTATTAAAAAAAACGTTCTTTTAAGTAAATGTATACATACATACAAAACTTCATGCCTCTCTCCCATAACCTTGGATAATGACTACATACTTCCACTTGCTACAATCTTGACACGTTTTTCGCTTCTTCTACTTTCAAAAGCGCATTTCATACGCATCTTCGGCTACGGGTGCTTTTGACCTTTTTTTTTTTTTTTTTGACGGGGGGAATGCATTTACGCACTACCCTTATCTATTGTTTTGGAGGATCAAAGTCCCCCAAATACAATAGATAAGGGGGCACGGAGTGACGAGCTCCGTGCCAGTGTGGGACTCACCCGGGCGAGAGTCGCCCGGAAATACCCACTAAAACCACCCGGGGCCGTCCGCTGCATTTGGGATGGGGGCGACACGGGGTGGCTACGGGTGCTTTTGACCTAGCCTGTCTTTAGAATATCTTCGATTTAGTCATGATACGTTCACCTAGGATAACCCTCACCGGGTATTCTCAGCGCTTCACCCCGGGCAAGGAACAAGGAGTAACATCTCCCGGATTAAAGTTAGTAGAAGGATGCGTTAATGCATTTCTCCACGTAAAAAAAAGGATAACCCTCATTGGATTGTCCAGATACCCTCACCTTGTAAATATATTTCGTCAATAATTAACATACAATACAATTTATAATCTATCATCCACCCTCACCACGTGTCCAAACCCAAATAAATTATTAATACCGTTTCTGATTTAGTTTCTAAGATTTATGATTGTAAGCGTGATGTACTCCCCTCCAAACTGAACACTAAATTTACAGTAAACACTTTGATAATATTTTCATTATTAATTTGACGTATTTTCAACTATACCTGATCAATTGACGTTATAGTCGAAGGTATTGTCTACAAAAAATCTGACAACGATATTGTTTCCTGTTAGCGCAATCGAGTGATATTTAAAAAATAATTATACTTGAATAGACCATTGTCTATTGATTATGTTAGATCATTATCTAATATCGCTATCAACATTTTTGATTACTTTAGATTGAAAATAATTCATTTAATATATATTAATGAATATATTCATATTGCGTCTAATATCCAACTCTGAAAAGAATTAACATAAAAATAGTTCATTCTATTTTATCTACATATAAGTGTATGTTATTCTTTGTTCTGTAACTTCGTGTTCATCCAC
Source organism: Samia ricini (assembly GCA_014132275.2). Classification (NCBI taxonomy): domain Eukaryota; kingdom Metazoa; phylum Arthropoda; class Insecta; order Lepidoptera; family Saturniidae; genus Samia; species Samia ricini. Next base: position 30,750,791 of record AP028170.1, on the reverse strand, counting down.
TTTTAGATCTATCTCATTTAAAGTCCTTTGAACTAAGACTCGAGCTGGTGTAGCTCTTGTCTCTTCATTTGTCTAATCAAATTTTTGCTAAACGAATTTCACTCAGTTAAAAAAATATAAAGGAGTTTAAATTTCGTCTTTGACTCTATTTAAAATGTAGTTTCTTGCGGAGGTAATTTTTAAAAAGTTGCTATTCTTTTTTAATCTTTTTACATGTGATATATATATTATTTTCATTGCCATAATTCAAGATGAGTTATTTGAACTGAGTGAAGGTTGTCTTCGGAATAGGTAGTTGTTCGCATATCAATTGTACTAAAATTACTTATATAATTTCCTATAAGAGGAAAGGAAGAGCAAAGAAAAGATGGATGGAAGGCATGAAAGATTTGTGGGATTCGTCATAATTAAATGCCACATATACTTGTATAACGCGAATATAATTATCCTTTTTTACGATACATATGGTATATACTCGTATGTTGTCGACGAGCGTGCGCGCGAGCTTCCGGTGTCGTGGGCGGTTGACGACTGGCCACGCGGCAATGGTCGTCTCGCCTGACGCCTCGGTTGAGGTGCGCGGGAGCGGACGACGATGATCGGGTTGCTACAGATTATAAAGAGATTATTAGAATGAAGATAAGATTTTAAATAGAGATGAATGGAATAGGAAAACCTTTTGCGCCAACCACATTGCGCCTACATAACTATTCAATATATTCACAATTGGACGTAGATTTCCAGGATCTTCTTAATTAACTATTACAATCGTAATATTGTATAATATGAGATAATTTCATTTTCTTAACATTGTCCAATATTTTGATATAAAAAATGTCATCAAAATGTTGGTATTATTTCAGAATACCCAAGGTGCCCGACATGCATTGTAATGCCCCGGAAATATTTTTGCATGCATGTACATTTTATCAAAAGTTTCGCCACCAATGAATAGTTTGAGAACGCATAGAAACATACAAACAATCATTTTTATTTATATAGATAATAACGAAATGATCTTAGTAGAAAGAATATATTCTCAGTTAGATTATAAGATAAATATTTCTGTGAATGTAAAAGAAATATATAATAAACTGCTCGCTATAGCAGCTCGACAACAAATATTTTTTTCATAATTGCTCTTTATGTTTGTCCAATAGAAACTTTTACTTTTTTTTTTTCTTGCTTTTTTGTCTTTATACTCTTTGCTACTATGTAAGTGTTTTTATACTGTATAGGCTCGATGCCTATAATCTAACCTGATGTTAAGTGTCCAGTTGTCCAGAATTTTAAACATACTAAACTTAAAGGTATTTGGCTTTTAAGCGATGCTGCCGGAACATATCTACTTGAGTTTGACGACAGGTTCTCAAAACTTGACGGTGGTATCTAGTCAGGCGGGCATTATTAGAAAACACTTTGCCACCATGTTATGGTTTCTTCACGATCTTTTTCTTCTCCGAAATCTCAGGCTCAACATAATTTGGTAGATGAATTCGGGACCTACGTTCATCCAAGTGGAATTCGACCACAATACCAACGTTCATCATCGCTATCATCGCTTGGCGTGTACGTAGAATCAAAGTCAAATTCGACTGTGAAAGCATCATTGCCATTTCTGGTCAGATTTAACACACAATAATGTATAAAGCAATGTTAGAAGTAAATTATTTTTGTCTGACTTCATTTAGGACTGGAGTTCCTCTTTGAAATTTATTTTGTATGGCTACGGCTATAAGATAGCCTATAGGCTGAAGTGGTTATTTAACATCTGGAGCATTTCAAACCACAAAGCATACTTTATCATTTGCATAAAACTACACTAGATTATCTAAGATGCATAGATTTTTTCGTAATTCAGTGAATGGTTTACGTATTCTGTATACAGATGGCTCGGATCCAAATCCTTACTCTTTTAAATTTGGATTGAGAATTAAGTTCTATATAACTAATATATTACATAGTGAGGATAAATTTCTAGAGAGAAAAATGTAATTAGTATACGTTGAAAAATTACATTTGTTGAGGACAAATGAATCTTTCCTTAAATCTTTAACATTAACATTCAATTACGGGAATAACATCGCAAATCACATGCCTTACAACACACACACACACACTAGCTGGAAACACGAGAGACAGAGATATCATATGTACCTCATGTGTACATGAGATAAATGATAAGTTTGTAGACTAAGAGTAATTATGTGCTAGTTGTAAGAATTAAAAATGTATTAGAATTCGCACCGACCGCCGGCAAAGTTGTACCGGCAAGATATAGTTTGTAAATACCTGTAATTCCAAGATAAATAAATACAGTCCACATTATAGAGAAGTTGGGGTTTCATTGGCGAAGAAAGCGTCCCCTTCAACATTACTACACTAAGAAATGCGTAAAATACATACAAAACGATATGAATACTTAAATGGTATATCCCTATTTATCTCAATAAATAAATAGCTTGATGATAGATTATTAAAGCAAAAAAGAAGTATGTATAAATAGTAAACAAGAAAATTTGCTTAATCCTTGAAAAATTACGAACTATAATATCCAAGACGTCGTCTGCACTAGAGAATCAAGGGGCGGAATTATTTTCTCCGAAGAGGCTCATTCTGAATTCTGTAAGTGCTTTATGTACTCGTTGACTCGTGCCACAGATGTAGCTGCCCTTATTTTTTTTTTTATATTTTCAGACCAAGATAAGTGCTCATAAATTGGACGAGAATGGACTGGACTTTGGTATCTAATTTATACAAACATGAAAGTATCTTTTGGCACATCGTCATGGTAATTTGCGTTAGATTAGGAAGGAAGACAGTTCAGAGTTAGGCTTACATAAATTCACACATTATACACAAAATATATATTATAGTCTGTGTGTTTTTCGCTTTGTAAACATTTAAAATGCTCGTGGAGAATTAGCTACAAAATTTTAGCATATATAGATAAAATCATCGTCATCATTTGCATGTCCTATTCCCAACTTCCTTGGGGTCGACGGAGTATGTTTTTTTCCTCTATCAGCCGTCATCTCTTCATTTACTGCTTCCTTTATGTCAGTTCTTACACACTCCATCCAGACTTTATTTAACCTTCCTTAACTTTTCCATTCTTCCACATTCATATTCATTACTAATTTACCCACATGCGTTCCTCTCTTCTCTTGAATGTACAAAATATACTAATTAATAACTAGTACAATGAATGAAAGAAAAAAAAAGTTTATTTATACACAATTTATATAAATTAAAATTACAAATTGGACATAAGAAATAAGTATAGATTATTGAGAGAGAAAGGAGCATGAACTGTAAGAGAGAAGCCAAGATCATGGTTACATAAAATTTATAATTAGTAAGGTGCGCGTGACGATAATTAACTTATTTTAAGTATGAAGTTCACAATAAACTGCATTTTTAATCTTGTAATAAAATCTTATTAAAGACGGATATCAGGGTTTATATAATCAAGTAAAGGACATTTTAATAGCTAATGAAAATCTATCTCTCCAAAATAGTTCTGTAAATTCTGACAATCCTTAAATACAATAAACTTAAGCAAGGTACTATTTTGCTGTTGATGATTATATCGTATACGGCATACGTTATAAATTGGTTACAAGTCTTTTAGACATAAAATTCAAATAAGATTTAAACCCGCTATCGTTGTATTCAAAACAGGAAATTCTATGTCGAATTTCTTTTCTCAAACTTTGGTTTATAGCTGTAATTAAAAAAAGTATTGAAGACAGTTTCCGCGGAGTTGCAAAGTGTTGCACGTCCCGATGAGACCGAGTTTGTGACTGTCGCAGAACCTTGGCTTTTTGTTCTTGTCCGAGAAACTTTTATTCTCTGTTCCTCACTACAGGCGCTTAGTTACCAAGTTTTGAAATTACTAGATTTTGAATTTTATGTTATTCAGAAACTATTTAAATACATTGTTGCATCTATAGTTTATGTAAACTTTTAATTCAATATTTCTATATAAATGCACATCTTTTCATAAACTATAATGATATTGTAACCTATTTTACATTTTCGATTAATGTTATTATTTTATGGCAGTTAGTATTCATGCAGCTTATTAGTAAATCTAATATTAAACTGTAAATATCCAATTATTGTTGAAGATACTTTTTGTATTGTGACCGAATGAATTGAGAATTACTTTCAAGTTTTATTTCTGAAATCCTTTTCTTTTTTTCTTTTTATATAAACTTCATTTATAACCATCAGAATATCTACATACTTTGTGTCAAATTTTAAAATTAAATTTGGTAACAAGCCAGTTGTCTATTAATAAATTATCTATCATTTACTATTGTTTGTTTTTATTTATTGTTTGTCGATTGATTTCATTATCTTACCCGTTCTAATTATAACTGCTATTTTATTTTCTTTATTGAATTCAGTTACAACATTATCTAATACCCGTGCATATTATCTCAGAAATATCTTTGCTTTTGAAAATGCACAAATGGTATAGATGTCTTATTTCGTTGCGTATTTCTGATCGAACCCTATTAAAACATTTGAAAACAGGACATTGTTTTAAACTTACACGATTACTGAAGCTTGCACGATTATTAAGGTAAACAGAAATGTTAACAAATATAGTAGACCCTTTATTGATATGATTTCTAAATATTATTTAATGTTGAAAATAACTTGATTTACCATAGTTTAATACTTGATTTTAATTAACTCACTTTGTATATTTGATACATGAATTTATTTATTGCACATTACATTAAACTCTAATATTACGTACTTTGACATATAATGTATTTTTCTTGGCTTTACTACGCATATGTTATATATACATATATAAGGGTTATGTCACCTAAATTTAGTATAATTCAATACATGTAAGATTTTTGATCATCTCGGCAGTAATTGAAAAGATGAGTAACTTTTCGAGTATTCTCCGGAGACTTCATGTTTCATTTATATTGTAACTTGTGTCTACTTGAGATCGATTTTAGGACTTCTGTATACCATATAATATATAAAATTCATTACAATAATTTTTCGTTCTCTTTTTTACGTAGCGCAGTTATTTTTAGCTTATCACCTTCTTTAAAACAGGAAGCCGTTGTGATAATTTCAAATCGTGACTACTTACTTAATTAAGCATTTTATTGTCTTTTAAGGTCAACGTTGAATTCAAGTGGTAGTAGGATTTTAAACCCACTTCATTCGTACACAATAACATATTTGCAAAATTAAAAAATACGCGACAATCAAGGCTTGAGATAACGTATGTTCCTATGAAAAATGCCATCTGTATACTTAGATCCATTTTATATCATTATATTATACCGATATACATATAGTCCACGGGTCATGTATTACTGTAGAAACGGTTATGTACAAATTTAATTTATTTACATAAGAAACTTGTTCTCTATTGCAATTTGTCTATTCACGTCATCGTCATTGATCCGCTGCTGCCCATATAATTTTAAATTCTTCTACATTCAGATAGTCTGTAACTTTTACGACGCCACTTCGACGTTCTAAAAGAGTAATGCTTGTATATGATAGAGATGGCGCATGCGAAGTCTTCTCCCTTTTATATTATGTACATACATTCACTTTATACGGCGTAGGTGTACCTTAAGAATTTATAATGTTTAGAACGTAATGTTTGAGTATTTTATATTGTGTACCTTTGAATTTTGCAAACAAATTTATATAGGGGTTTTGTTAAGTGATTTACTTTATTTGATTATAAATATGCTTATATTAAATATCCAATAAAACGAAGTGATAATGATCCAGTTCACAGTATCATCGGATTCCGTGTCGATGGAGGTAGATTTCAATTTACCTATACGATTCTATAATGAGCCTGGACTTCCAGTGACAGAAAATATCGCGAGGAAATCACGCACGGTGATAATAGCACGGTAGTAAGGCATTTACTAACAATACCCGCCTGGGTAGCAAGAAGCTACCACCCTCAAGTTTGAAAACCTGTCGCCAATTACAAATACGAGTTTTACAGTAGCATCTCTTGAGTGCTAGTAGTGCCTTTAATTTTAGTATGTCAATCGACGCGGGTTTGACCCCCTCCTATCCGATTCTAAAATCGGTCTGAGCTTTCGGTAAAGGAAAACATCGTGAGGAAATCATAGCATGGTGGTAGGGCATTTCCTAATGATGCCCGTCTGGGTAGCAGCTACCACCCTCAAGTTCGAAAAACCTGTCGCTAAATACCTATAGGTGTGTTCCGGCAGCATCACTTGAGAACCAGTGCCTAGGCTTGGTGTGTTTACCATCCTGGACCACATCGTCACTTAACATCAGGTGAGATTGTGGTCAAAGCACTGAGCCTATTCCCTGTAAAGAAAAAAATCTTGTAAAATAGTTTCTCAAATTAATCCTACTGGTTAATTATTACATATGTATCGGATAATATCATATGAAACTTGTTCACCGCAGTATTATCAAACGTACAGAACAAATGATATTAATTACTAACATTCCTCACTGTTTCTCTCATTTCTAAGGGAGCTCCGTGACAGAGTGTCTTTCGAGAACTCGGCAACGTACTTTATAAACTCAGGGACATGTTTATGAGCTAAGTTTTGAGCTTACAACGACTATCTGTTACTTGTGAGAGTTGACAATTCCGCAGAAAGCGGTCCCCAGGAGCGTAGCCCTATGCTATATTTTATGCCCGTGTAATAGATATCGTACCTGCGTTCGAGGTCTTGTTTAGGAAGTTTGTAAGTGTCGACTTTGTCCGGATCAACATAGTAATGAGTTTGTTATAACATTGTTTATTTCAGAACTATTCTGATAGTTTTGTTGCTGTTTGATTTGCCCTTGGATCTCGGTTATCATGCATTGTTTTCAAAATATATATGAAACTGTCTTGTCTGTTTGTATTCTAATTGTTTTGTTAACCATTTTTATGTTGTAATATTTGATATCAAGCGATGACTATAACGGTTAAGAAATATGCAAAGTAACTCTAAGAAACTGATTTTCCAATTTTGTTCCTGAGAAATAAGAAATGATTTTTGATCATAGAATTATTACTCCAAGATTATAACTAAAAGGCGATAAATTCTATTAAAAACAATAAGCCTAGAAGTTTTTGATGGGACCTCAGTTGGTCGTGTAACTGTTCTTGAGTTCAATTCGTTAACTTGCGTATTTGACCCCATGTTATGTAATTTTGGTAACGTTTACGCTGGAGGGGGGCTAATATAGTTTGGATATTAAGATTACCAAAGAAGTATATAACACAAAACGCTCCTGCTGCGAAAAAATTAAAAAAAAAAATTCTGGAGAATTTTAGAAAGATAATCCCTGTTTTTCTAGATTATCAAAGCATTGAATACTAATTAAAGATTCGAACATTATCGTTACCCATATGATTCTTGCAGAATTGTGTACGTAACTCACAGATTGTCTAATACAAAAAAAAATAGGCTAACAAAAACCTTACTCTATTACTCTGTTCCATTTAACCACCTATCCCATAAGAGTTATAGTGTGTCGTTGATAAAAAAGTTATAATTATCTTCGTCAAAGTTATCCTTGTCAGCTTCATTAAAGTTTTCTCCTCGAGTAACCGTATCTTGGGAAATATATTATGAATTAATTGGATGCGTCAGTGCGGAAATCGAAAACTGGACGAGCCTGTTCTGAACCGTTTCTATCTTAAGTAATGGTTCCATACGAGGAGAGTGTAATGATATCTTAACATCTAATAGAATTGTAACTAATATTTATTTTGGCCTATCTATTTTTTATACTGTACGTGAAAATGGCTGTACTTTGACCACAATCCCATTTGATGTTATGTGACGTTTGTAGTTCAGGATGGCAAACACTCTAAGCCTAGAGGTAATGCAGAAGCCTCAAGTGATGCTGCCGGAACACACCTATTGATATTGGGCATCAGGTTCTCAAACTTGAGGATGATAGCTACCCAGATTGGCATTATTAGAAAATGCCCTACCACCATACTATGGTTTTCTCACTATGTTTTCCTTCACCGAAAGCTCAGGCTGATTTTAGAATCGGATAGGTGGCCTCGAACCCGTATCTATTGATATAGAATCTGATTGCACTACGAACTGCACCATCATCGCACTATCGTTTAGAGGTAATACCTCTAAACTACTAAACATGGAGAGTTTGGCCACCCTGATGGAGGGTCAGGACACTCGAAAGTATTTGCTCAATTTCGTCCATGAGCTTGTGACGGTTGGAAAATGAAGACAGACAACAAAGTTTAGGATATGCCTGAGGTGCGTAGGGAACTAAAAAAACTAATAAACATTTTTGTAATATTAAACGAAATCAATATTTAATTATTAGTTTTAAGAAATTTCATGATTAGATGTTTAATTTTCTGGAATAAACAAATAAGTCTGACGTTGTTTCACCTTTTTCCTTTAACAAAATAACTTTCAAAGTATGATTAACTCCGTTCGATAAAAAAAAGTGTTTTAAACATAAAATAGAAGTTTCATTTCTCTTAATACCGAGTCGCATTATTTTGTCGTTACGTAGCTCTAGGGATAAAACAGTTATAAATTTGAAATAACAAGTCTTCAATCTTCAATACTAAATCTCTGATGGGAATATGGATCCTTTTACTGGAAGCTTATGCAACGTCCGTGTCATTGTCCGTAAATAGTTGCTAATTTCTTTCATTAACGTATTAAATGTTAAGACGAGTAATATTTTATCAGAGTTTGGTAAGAAATGAATTATATATAAATGCTGTTTTGGTATCATTAATTAAATCTACTTTGTGTTTTCACAGATATTTATCATAACTAGTACTAAATTTTTTTAATGAAAATGTCAGACACTTTTTTGTATTTTTTTTAGTTTTAGCATTTTAGCGTATTATCAATCTTTAGGTTTATTGAAAATGTGGATTAAAATGGTCATTGATTTAATTTAAACGGACTGTAAAAACATACTTATAGGTGATTGGTGACAGATATCTAACTAGAGAGTTAGCTAAGTTGGTACAGATAAAACGTTTTTGATGTTTTCTTTCAGCAATAACTCTGATTTATTGGAGGATAAGATTGAAACCACATATGCATACGGTATTTGACCGCGCAGTACCACTAAGCTAGTCTTATATCAAGCGCCTTATACTATTGAATGAGACCCATTATCACCTCTTCAATAGAGTTGGTTCTATTGTTTGGGAAAGGGTATTGCTACTTCAGCAAAACCCATTCAAAACCTCACTATCTACGTCCACTTCATTGCACTTAAACGTCGGTCGTCAAGGCGATACAAAACTTCACGCTCCTCGGAGCTACCCGGCTGATCCGTTCTGTTCACTTCCGAACTTTACTTGACGTGCTGTAACAAGTTGAGTCGTAAATACGGATCGTTGCTCCGAAACTGTCACATAGTTGGGATAGAATAAGTTTTTTATTCGCATCACTAGGGACTCCGGAGTCAAGAGGGGAGTGTAATGAAAAGTGACTCGGTAAGCAGCTCTAATAACGAATTGAGTTAGGTGAGAAAACAAACAGGAGGCAAACGTCACTCATATTTAGCGAAACCGCGAAACCGCTATCTCGGTGTCTTTTATATATGACACCCTATTCTTATGTCACATCTATTATACTTTTTTTATATGCTCTCACTGTTCATTGTACATATTTTGATATTGCGTAGCCACGCAATTTGAATTATTTGTTCCGTGTTTCGGTTTCTTTTTAATCGACCTATGCTATTGACATGAGGGTTTTTACAATTTTAGAGGACTTTGTAACGAGTGCTTAGAGCTCTTAGCTAGGTGGTAATAACCACAAGAACATTATAATGGCATGAGTTTTGGCTAGAGTTGTTATCGGCATGAAAACTCCCTGACTTCTATCTACTCGCTCATCAAGAAAAAAAGGTCTCTATATATCTATATCTGGCGTGAAGTGTGCAAGCGTGTGATGCGCTTCACGTTATACGCGTTTTTAGTATATGAACAGTCACTGATAACGCTGGAGACTGCTGAGACAAGAGATTTTCCAGTTAGGGATTAGATAATGTAGATAAGACTACGTAGTGTGTGTGAGTTTCCATATTCAGACCATACATTTTCTTATAGAATCTATTCATTTCTTCTTCTGGATAGTAGTAATTTCTTATTAGTACAGCCCTTTATTTATACGTAAATAATCTAGAAAGAAAGACCTGTAATGTGAGCTCTTTGGAACGATCTATGGTGCAAGGAAGAGAGCGGATCGTACTCAACGTTCTCGCGGTCGAGTGCATACAAAATGGGCAGGCTTTCTTTGATTCATCGACAAAGTATACTTTTTACTATTTTAGACGTCCCGTAAAAACCGTATCCAAATTATCAGACAATCCATCAACCATGACCATTTCGACAGAAGTGTGCGACTAAGAAAAATAAAGTAAGTGACATTATTTTATATAGACGGATAAATTAAACCCAAATAATTCTATGTCGTCTTCAAATAATTTACAATATTTTTTCGGAAAATTCTCTCGTAAAAAACGCGAAGGGCACTTTGTGAAATATTCAAATCCCTGTAAGTTATATTGTGACATCAGTCTTTTTTGTAAAATGTCTGGAATTATGTTTGTAGCTTGATTTGATGTCTGATTGCCATGTAAATGGAAGCTTTTTATTTCTACATAACATTTGTTATTTCTTGTATGTTTATAATTTTCTTTCTTTTCAATTTCTTGTTGTACGGTTCTGCTATATTGTTGCTTGTTGTATTTGCTATATCTGGATATTTGTTCTTTTATTTTGTTTATTATTATTATTATCTCTAGAAAGTATTAAAAAAATGTTTATCGCGTCTCTCCGTTTAACCGTTAATTCCTTCTAACCCACGCAATAGGTTTTGGTGCAGTTTTCAGCGTTAATTATTATTATTCATAAATAAAAATAAATATTTATGATTTAGGCTAAATCATCAAAATGATGTAGGTACTAGAGAATTATGGCCCTTAAAAAATTCTTAGGGAAAACTTCTTTGCATCTATATCTCACAGTAATCATGATTTGTTTAAAAATTATGTTCCTAATTTATTATACAATAGATGCAAATGTGCGTTGATATAATTACTTAAGTAGTTAGTTAAGTAATTACTTACACCAGTTAATTATGCCATATTTTTTCAGATGGACAAATGAGGACGTAAAGTACCTTCTTGAACTGAGGGCAAAAGATTAGTATCTAAGTCAAATAATTTGATTTTCAAATTAGATAAAGACAGACTTTTTAAAAAAGGTATTAATTCAAACTAAACTGACAACACCCCCCGATAAAGTAGTAAGTAGGAGAGAATAAGTGGTTAAGCAGGAAAACGTTGCGCATGAGAAATGAGTATGTTTTTGTATGTGCTCTGCTCCTCAGTAAAGCCATAACCGTATCTTATGTTAGGCGACACGCAGTTTGACTTACGGCGCTCTGTGAAACAATAAACCGTGCCCTTTTATAGGCTGTTTTGTTTTTCATTTCCCTTTCGCTTCTCTACATATTTTATCCTCGAGAAATAATTTGCCAATGTCAATGTTTCGTAAGCGTGTAATTTTTAAATTGTTGTCACATTCCGTTGTTTCAAATACGCAAGGCTGTTGATTTGCAAGACCTTTAAATATTCTATTCACAGTTATATTACCTTTAGCCGTTAAGTTGTCGTTCTGAATATTGTGTTACCATATGTATTATTCGCTTTGAAGTTTGAGCTATCACAGCATAAGCCTAACTCTGTAGCTACTGGCCACTTTGGTATGTTGGTGAGTCGTATGAACAAGATAATATACATCAGTTCTAAGATAGATTTTCGTAGTTAGTTTAGAATACATATTTTCTACAGAGTTCTTATTATTGAGACAGAAACTGCAACTTCTCGATCTTTGCTGAAAAAAAATTAATACTTATTGCATTGTGATAAAAACCAAGGTTTTTTTTAAATTTAGTTTATAATAAACCGAGATGACTTTTTCAAGGATTAGTTAGGATTCAATTCGCGAGAGAGTTTTACACAGTTAGGTAACGGCCATGCCGAGATTCCTACCATTTTGGTAACCCTTGTGCTAGTTACTTTTTTGCGGTTGAGTGCGTTCAGCACTCACCCCTAAAGTTATGGTGAAGCTGCAAAGGCCATTCCGATCAACAGCGTTAGCTAGGTTAGAAAAAAAGAAAAAACACTTTTTCTATAAAATTTAGAAAAATTGAATACACCGAACAACGTAAGAATCATGGTGGCAAATCGTTGACGAATGAAATTGCAGGAGATTTATTTGATATTTTTCTTAAAGAGATTACACGTATAGCTAGAAATATATTTGTAGCACTACTTTGATTTCGTTTTGGCATAGTTTACGTTTTAAATTACAATAAAAAGCAAAAATCCAAAACGATTGACGAAATGTTTTGACTACGTGACGGCTAGTAATGCCAACATACCAAAATTAGACTTCAGAGGTAAAATAACTGAGAATGGACTAGTTTCATCTGGCTTGTCTGCCTGAAGACAAGTAAACATTGGTAACCATTGTAATTAAGTGTATTATTTTATTTGTTAAACAGTGGTAACAAGCCTGGCTAAAACTGTTACCGTCATTATGGACTTGTGTTATTCTCACAGAACTCTTTCAAATATAGCGATTTAGATTTAAATAAAACTGATAGGTATCTGAGTAATTAAGTTAGTCAATTTCCATCGTTTGCCGTGTCAGTAAGTCTATGTTTCGGTAGTGTGGGAAAATTTTGTTTTTTTTTTAAATGTCCCATAGTGCATCCTTACAATGCAAACTATTGTGCGGACTAGACCTAGTTAAACCAGACATTACCGATTTACCGGACAACAAGTTCAAGCACCATGTCAAACAAGATTTAATTTGCAAAGGTTATTGGGTGAATCATTATGTGAACTATGATGATGACTGGAAGTGACAGCTTTCTCTGTGTATCTACTAATAAACTTTATACTATAAGTTGTAAAGTTCCAAAATAAACATGTTGAAAAAAAACCGGATCGAGTTACTTGCCGGTTCTTCTCGGTGACTGGATTGTTTTCTGAACCGGCGAACAGTGATCGCTTGCTATCTATACACTTTATTTATCCTTTCATTAAAGTTTTTCGGTACGTTCAATTATAATTTCAAAAATATCAAAATAAACTCAGAATTCATTAAAACAAAAACAGAGGCTATGTAAAAAAGCACTCTACGAACGAACATGCAATTATATACAGCGTGTTGTTAATTCCAAGTAACATGTTCCGTTTCGTATAAACAGGAAAATTTAATCAAGCGCGAACCCTTAGCAAACGTCGTTACTGGCGACGGTGATAGGCGAATTTAAAATTGGAACGCCGCCGCCTTACATCACTGCGCTTGTGACGTTTATTGTTTTTATTTGTCAAGAGCACACCGGATGGGACGCACGTGCGTGACAATTTCCTCGTTCACAATTATGGGTATTTTATATTGTATATTATATGTTTCGAAATTAACTTTTTATATTAAATTAACACATGCGATGTTACACGAAAAAAGTTTCCAAGTAAATCTGTCAAGTCAATAACTATTGTAACATTTTCCTTCACCACAGTCAAACCCTGTCGGGAATCTAGAGTACATAAAAATGCAACTAAGATACAAAAATCTCTGCCAATTAATGTAACAAAAACATAACTATTTTAAAACTGCATTTCCATTTGTTTGAACACAAAAGAGAACTTTGAATACTTAACAAGAAATTTTTCAGATATACAACCATTTTTAATTTGACTTCACAAGGCTCGAGTTACGTGTATTTCACAAAAGAATAGTTGTGCCCAAAGCATTCTCTTCGTCGAAGAAATCGTCAAATTTTACTTGGAAACATTCAACCCGAGCCCCTTTGGTATGATGCCAAAGAATAAATATACATATAGAAGAAGTTGACAACAAGAAAAAAGATAGTTTAAAAGTGCACTGGACATTTAATTTGAGAATAAATAATATTGAGATAGAGGTTTAACGCATATAGGGTTTTCTTATATCTCAAGTAGAAAACTTTGTATCGGTCGATATAATGCCATCTTTTTAATCATTAATATATAAAGGATTTTTTTTTGAAATTCCTCCATACCAGTTTACTATACACAATATAAATGTGCTAGACAATTAAGATTTTTAAGATTTAAGATTTTTAAGATTTTTTTTAAGATTTTTAAGAGTTATTGTCGTGACTTACAGTGTTAATTACCCAGGTATACCTAGTACTGGGTTATTCATAAGACACTTTATAGATACTAGAACAGCTATTCCGTTAGCAAGTTTTGAATGCAAATTAATCGATTTAATTTCTGATCCAATACATGTTTTACATTGCGTATTTAATGTGTCTAGTACTCATAAAAATAAGACAATAGGAAAACAATGGAAGCTGGCGTAAACGCCAGGTTAGGCTCAAGGGGTTAAACATTCTGATGGTACTGTAGATACTTCTGTAAGATCTGTTTAACTATATATCACCAAAAAGCAATTTATATTGAACGCTCCCTCCCCGAGATTCATTCTCATATCGCTAACGGCTGCTTTATAAAACGTTCCAGAAGCCTTTTCACTACAAAAATACAGACGAATTTACACGCAACCAACGCAGACACAATTTTGTTTGAACACTTTAAGGGTTGCCACTTTCACGGCTTCGGTGGTATAAATTGATAAAGTTTTAGTGAAATGGCTCCGATCGCTTTTTTATCTCCTTACTTTATGAGTGAGAGCTGAGGTTGTGTAAATTATAAAAATTTACCTCAGCCACTATTAACCGGTAGTCGGTTTTATAACTAGTTTTTTACTCTTCCATATAGTAATTTCGTAACGTAAAACACAATCCGTTTATGTAGTATTTGTGTTAACATATTAGTTCAACCCTGAAACTATACCAATCGCCATTAGACGTAAATGCTCCCTCATGCTTTGTTTCAAATTTATTATACAGGAAGGACTTATGTTGGGACACCGTTCCATTGCATTACGCAGTCGTAAACATATATTTCCTAAATTTTAGCTCGCTACAGGAAACAGCCTAATTAGATGACACGAGAGAATTCACGTTTAAAAAAAAAAAAAAAGGACTTTGTTACTCTGACATAGGCAATAGGAATAAAATTACATGGTCGTAAACGCGCCTGGTAACCCTAATGTGTCGTGTTTTTTTTTCGTCAAGTATCTCGTATACGAGATGTGGGCTATAATGTACGTACTTAATCCGAAGAGCCACGTTCACAGCCTTTGAATGTATAAGGTTGGGAGTTCTTTGAAATTATACGTAATACAAGAGCTACCAATGGAATATATAATGGATATAAAGTATTGAAACGACTATTAGTAGTCAAAATAACGATTCATTAACTAGTTTTATTATTATAAGTTTTATAAGAACTTTTTTTACACGGGAAATGCATTTAGAGATGCCAAGGGGGTATGTGGGGATCACCCTGTAAGAATCGCCAGTAATATCCACTAAAACCTACGGTACTCCGCATCGCCCCAGCGGTTGGAATGATCAAAGTACATGATAGGCAAATAGCCTGACATGCTGAATCGCCCCCTTCCTACCTTCCTTCTAGGGGGGAGCTCGGTACAAAGCAACCCTCCTTTTTCCCACCGTCAGCTAAAAGATCCCGCCCGTGAGGGGAACAAGGAAGTTCTTGTAAGAACAAAAACCAAATACCGATCGAATTTTTTATTTAGTTTTTTTATAGATTTTGATAGGTCCGTGGGATTGCTAATATTATAATTTAATATCTCTCTCCTACAAGCAATTGAAATAATAGCAAGAACAAAGCCTTCTTCTTTTACTATTAATTCTGGCATGCAACTGTCAAAAAAAAACCTGCCTCAAAAGTGGATTATCAAAATTAATTAACATCGTGACGTCTTTGTTATTTGTTAATTTCATAATTAATTAATATAGAAGGTATATAAATTTGTGAGTTCTTACCTTACCTATTCTTTAAATTGTTTATAATAATGAAAGAAGAAACACTTGGAAGTAAATACATTGTTTATTAATAGCTCCATAGTGTACTGAGATTCTCGTAAATTCACTTTTGCCATAATACAAATAAATATATATATCTACCTAAAGAATACAATTATAGAATATCATTAGAGGCAACCCTGATATATCGAGTTTTTTTTCGTCAAATATCTCACGTAAAGAGATGGATGCTATTATGTACGCACTTAATCCTAACAACTCGGTTTCACGGAGTCTCAATGTGGCGCCTTTCATGTAAAGTACGCTTAGGCGTTACACAAAGAAGAATGCGTACTCCATATGTACAAAATATGCCAAAATATATGAGTGTACCATTTTTTGGCATATTAATCATACCGCTATTGATCTAGTTAACGTTTAAAGCTTTATGAATTTAATCACTAAAGTTGCGAATGGGATTACGGTATTGGAATCCTAAATCTGTAAATGGAAGGTATAAAATTTGTTCGAAACAATGGAATACACATAGGTTTACTTTGCCTTTTCCATTACTAAAAATAATATTTTACTCGCTAGTATTTTTATAAGTGTATGTCTTGTAAATGAATTTACTGCTTGTTTGATGAACTTTTTGCTGAATTTTAAATAATTACACTAAATAGATTTCTTGGATTTGCTCTGTGAACAGGTATTGACAATTGCCTTTTGTTTCATCTACTTTAACCTCTACATAACTACATAACTTATATCCTGCAACGCCTTTTAATTATTTATACGGTACCCTAATTAATTTCCTTAATTTTTTTCGGTACTAAGTTATAAAGTTTGGGCAAGTTTGATTTGGGCATGTAGAGAGGATCGATGAAAGAAGAGTAACGAAACGAATTTATAAGTTGAGGGTGAGTGGGTAAGTCACTAAGGGTCGACCGGTTTTTTTTTTTTTTTTTTTTTGACGGGGGGAAATTCATTTACGCACTACCCTTATCTATTGTATTTAAGGGATCGAAGTCCCCCAATACAATAGATAAGGGGGCACGGAGTGACGAGCTCCGTACCAGTGTGGGACTCACCCGGGCGAGAGTCGCCCGGAAATACCCACTAAAACCCCCCGGGGCCGTCCGCTGCATTTGGGATGGGGGCGACACGGGGTGGCTTTCGCAGGCACCGCGTCGCCCCCTGCAGCGAACCCACCGGGCCTCGTCGTGCAATGGCCCAATGGGGATGGGGGAGAATATTCTCGACCCCACCTCTTCACCCGCCCCCCCGAAGGGAGGACTGACCCAACGGTCACATTCCAGGGAGGCAGTATAACCTGCCACTAAGGGTCGACCTAGGCGAACGTATCTAGTCCATATCGATCATGTGTTAAATAAAGGCCAGATACTTATAACCGATGAGCATTTATGAAAGCGCTCATGAAAGTAGAGAAAGCGATAGAGGTTTGTCAAGATCGTAGCAAGTGGAAGGACGTAGTCTCTGCCTACCTCCACGGGAGAAAGGCGTGATGATATGTATGTATGTATAAAGTAAAACTTTTTCACATAATTTCAAACATCTTGCCGATGAAATTGTGTGTTGAATCGGATTTTTTTTTAAGTGGAATCCTAATTATTTTCGAAAAACTATCTAACAAAAAAAGTCCTATCAAAATTGGTCCATCCAGACAAAAATTTAAAAATTGCATTTTTGGTATAGGTATCGTATATACCTAATATAAAAAATATTTTGTCATTACAAACAGACACTTCAATTTTATTTATTAGTATATAATTCGATTTTTAGTAAATCTTTCAAGTAAACAGTTCAAGACATTATCTACTCTGTTTATCATACAATTGTCTGTTTATTTGATCGTGTAGTATGTACTGAAGATCTTTGATGTTATCAATAAAAAGTATTGCCAACGGTTATTTGCTCGAATTTTCGATGATGATTATGTTGGAATTTCGATCGCTGTTTGAACTGTAGTTATTATTAAAATAGCTTTAAAATGTTATTGAGTTCTGTACTTTAATTTGATTGTGCTAAAAGTCAGTTAGCAATATTCAACATTACGAAGCCACGGGGGCTCAGTTCATCTACCCTGACACAAATGAGCCCGAGCTTATGGTAAAAGAAAACATCGTAATTAAGAAAGGTGGTAGTGTAATTTATAATTCCTGCCTAACTAGTTACCGTCTACGAATTTTAAAATCTGTCACCAAACACATATAAACGGGCTCCGGCATAATCATTTCGGGCTTTATCAAGTTAGGCCACATCATCACTAAACATTAGGTGAGATCGTAGTTAAAGCGGTAAGGCTGAATCATTATAAGTATATACAGGATGAAATATTATTGGTTACATCTGATATAAATCGTGAATCGCAATGAAATAAATTCAATAATCAAAGGCGTCTGTCAAATTTCGTTTCGAAGAAAATTCAATTCCTTATCCTTAAGTCCTACATCGTAATGATTACAAGTATATCGTTATACATCACCTCCATGAAGAATAACGGAGGATACTTTAAAGAAAACAGAAATATTAAAAATTCATTCATATCTGCCCCGGAGCCGGAACGTTCTTGGAATTTTCACAAACGTCTTGCGCAAAATTAAATTTACTGCCTTAAGTTCTAAGTTGAGAAAGCATTTTGATTTTCATTTGATTGTTTATGATTAAATTATATGTAAGAGTGATTAATTATTTAGTTTATTTTCTAGCATATAATACATGGTCTTTATAATCATACTTGATGGATTATTGTGGCTAAATATAAACTAATAACACCAATAATTTATAAGGATCAATTGTCAAATGGTTTGAAAACTAGCCTTGAAGTTTATTATTATGTATAGTTAATTCCACCTACATGACCTATTTTAGAAATTCATCGTAAATAAGAGAAACAAAGTTTTAAAATTTTTACGACCGACTTAAAAATTTATAACAACATAAATTTCCAATGACCCCAGCAATTCACTTAAGCCGTATCACTGAGTATGTAGTTAGGGAGCCGATATCCATGTTGACCATATAAATTGAGTTATGTGGCAATTCCGAAGATTGCATCCGTTGCTACTACGACCATGGAGCAGTTACGTTGACTTATAACTTTAATGCCGGCATTCCCTGAGTTGTGTGCTCTTTTAATAAATGTCCTAGTAATAAAAACCAGCTAGACTTTTAAATGCTAACTAATTTATGATTTTCTATATTTTCTAACCGAGTTGATATGATCACTCAAAATTGAACCATCAGTTGAGTTTTTGAAACTATGATGGCGCAGTGGATTCGCGGCCTGATTCCGCGTCAATGGACGCGAGTTCAAACTCACCTATCCAACTCTCAAATCAGCCTGATTTCGGTAAAGACAAACATCTTGAGGAAACCATAGCATGGTGGTAGAGTATTTTCTAACAATGCCCGCCTTTGTAGCTACTACCCTCAAGTACGAAAACCTGTCGCCAAATACCAATAGGTGTGCTCCGGCAGCAACACTGGAGAACCAGTACCTCAAGGCTTAATGGGTTTACCATCCTGGACCACATCGTCACTTAACATCAGTTGAGATTGTCGTCAAAGCACTGAGCCTATACCGTGTAAAAAAGTAAAAAATTGAACCATTAGTTGAGACGAATCAAGCAAAATTAGCCAAGTACTCTCATTTAAACGATACGATATAGGTAGCTGAAATAGCTGAATTAAAATTGTTAATGGGTGTTGAGTTTGTTGAGTTGAGTTAATACAAGAGTTGTAAAGTTTCCCAGTGCAAGTTTCAAGTGCAACTGTAACAGGCTACAGCTATTTCTTTATTTAAATAACATAGCAAAAATTGCTATTGTACCGCTTTAGAATTTTAGCTAGGAAATCCAAGGATTATCGACCTATTATTGATTGACCTCACCAAGTAAGAACTACTATCTTTTAACCCTTTCACGACCAAGGGAAACATTTTTCCCCAGTGGAATATTGGTGACTGTATATTTAATTATAATATTATTTGACTTTAAAATTTCCCCAAAAAATTCTAAATAAGCTATAGTTTCTAACGTTTACACCTCTTTTTAAGTGGAGGAATGTATTTACGCATTTTCATATATACTCTACGTTTAAAAAAAATAACAATTGAATAGTAATATTTACTCTCCGATATCTTATGGTCCTGAAAGGGTTAAATGAATTATAAACTACTGTAAGCTGCAGACGTCATTTGTTGCCCTTGAATGAAATCGTTTAATCCTAGAGTCAAGGTAAATAGTTTAGCAACGCAATTTTCTAGTACCCCGACTTCACATTAAAACGAACCATTATGTTGATATTTATTCATACATGTAATAATGCATTATTAACCTCTTTAATTTTATTATAATAAGGCTTTATTTAAGAATTTACAAATCTAGTAGTCACAGATAAAAAAACACACACATAAATCGTTGATAATTGAACCTAAGAGGCTATCTCCAAAAAAAAATCTGTAAATCCGTAAAAATGTGGAATAGCTCCATCTATTTGTTTTTGAGAAACTTCTGAACATCTTCATATACAGTTACTTAGCACTCAGTAATTTTACGCCGGTTTAAGAGAAAAGTTGACATCAGCCGCTAACTTTAAGCAACTTTAGGCCATTCCCAAACAATACGAAATGCGGTAGGTACTTGTATTTCAACGCCAACTTCCCTCTTACAGTTTTGTATAAAATGACACTTTATTAGTAATTTTACCTTTGAAAAGTTTTGCTTTTGATATAGACGTCAGGAATTCAAGTTCAAGCGAGGGTAGAAAAGGTAGTAGTTTTTACAACAAAGAACATAACATTATTACAGTAGTAAATTTTAATAATGACGCTGAAAGAATCATAAACACATTAGGCCACCGGCCATCGGATAGTAACACGATTATTTCACCTTACGTAGCATAGAGTCAACGAATCAAGGTAAAATCCAAATTTAGCACGGGTATGCTCCTATGAGATAGCTATGATTTTTTATAACTTCTTGGACTGACGACCTGTTGAAGGTCGCGGGAATCCGCTGAATGCGAGAGACGTAAGACTGACGTTGTGGAGATCTTTGAGGGAGATCTATCTAGTCGTCTTTCAGTTGAATAAATGTGAACAAAATTACTTAACTATTAGATCTTTTTGGCATAGTCGCGGCACAATTACATGATAATTATTTACTGTAATTTGGAATCTTATAGACCTCTTATGATGGGATGATTTCCTAGTGCCCAGGATGTACAGATACACATTTGCCTGTTATATTTTAAACTAGTATTATAATAAGATTTTTGATTTGGTATCCTTTTAAAAAGTACAGTTCGTTCGTCATGAAAGTAAATAAACTTTAAATACTGTAAAGAGAACCATGATTTAGTTTCAATGTTTAAAATACATCCTTAAAATTAATACAGCAGTAGCTGAATTTAAAAATGGAACGCGAAAACTTAAAAAATTACATAGCAGTAAATTATTAGTGATACTGAAGAAACTAAACATTTGTACAGATAAGGATTATAATATAATGGCTTCAGAGTGAAAATAATAATTTATAAATGTCTCTAAGTAAGAAAAATCCTTCACAGGCATAATCGACGACCTTATAAAGGATGTGAGCAGCGTGGAATTAGTTACTACAGCCGTTTTTGTAGAAAGCATAATAAGTCTAGCAGCGAACTTTTATGATAGAATGGATGGAGACCCTCTAACTCATAGTTTTAAATTAAACTAAAGTAAATAAACTAATATTTAAATAGTAATAATTAGTAGCAATGAAAAGAATCATTTTTATTTTACACAGTTTACTGCATGGCACCTCTTAATTAGTACTGCAATGCGCTTGTGGCTTTTTTCCTAGTTGACATCATTTATTACTATTCTTATAATTTGTTTAGGACATAAATACGTCTATTGTTATGAAAAGTACTTCTATTAATATTGTGAGTCTTAAACTAACGAAGGGATAAACAGGTAGACGTTCACCTTTAATCATATGCAAAGACTAGTGTTGAGGACAGCGAGCATTTGAGCGCCCACAGTAACGCCATCTCGTTAAAGAAAGGGACGCCAATAAACGACGTTCGTCATCTCGCTCATGTCCGTCGCTAAGCGCTCATGTCTGCAACTTAGCTGAGCCACGGAACGCGCTCTTCATTAGCAGACCGCCACAACTCGCGGTAGGAGAAAAGTGGCGGCTGATGCGCGCCTCCTCTTCAATATCGAGCTTAACAATGTGTTGTCGCTCGTCAGTAGTGAACCAGTGAAATAAATAAGAGCGAAATCTCTGAACGTTTGAACATAGTTTTAAGAAGAAATTGTAATTGCTAATATTGTTAAAAATAAACTGTGACTTGCAATCCGCTTTTTATACACAATAACTAGAAAATGTTGCGAATGTTGAGATGGATGTGTGGGGTAACAAGAATGGACAGGATTAGGAATGAATATATTAGAGGAAGTTTGAAAGTGGCGCCAATAACAGACAAGTTAAGAGGCGGTCGTTTATCTTGGTATGGGCATGTGATGCGCAGGGAGGAAGAGGATGTTGTAAGAAAGGTATTGGATATGAATGTGGACGGTTACATGGGAAGGGGAAGACCAAAGAAAAGATGGATGGACTGTGTGAAAGATGATATGTTTAGAAAAGGAGTGAATGCGGAGATGACAACAAATAGAGAGGAATGGAAGAGGAAGACTTGTTGCGCCGACCCCAAATAAAAATGGGAAAAGGGTAGGGAGATGATGATGAACTAGAAAATAAATGCCATCCCGTCACAAAATGCTCCAACAATAATAGATTCTCATACATTAAGTACACTCGAAATTTCCCCCCGTCTGGATATAACTGAATCGGCAACTTTAGGCAGTTCCGCGAATTGAATGGAATAGACAATTTGAAACGTAGAACGTGCAATTTGGCACAAGTTTACACGTTCGAACTTTATTTCGAAGTGCCGGATGATAGCCTGTTCGAGCCATAAAAGACAGTTAAACTTTCAGATCAACATTTCTTTTGATTCGATAGATTGACATAATTTGTACGGATTTTGCAAACAAAAGATTTTGACTTCGTAATTGTATCTTCTTCCAGCCTTAACTTATTATTCCAAATTAATATTTTTATTTAAATTTTTTGTTACTTTCATTTGCTTCTCCAAGCCGGTCGGTCTACGTAAAGGATTCAGACCACCAGCTCCTAAACCAATCAAAGAATAAACATATAGACAAAAGACAGAAATCACAACACATCTCTACAGCAAGTATCATTGTAAGGAATTGATACCTGTCAACATAAAATGAAAAGAAGTATTCTTGGCTTAAAACTTTCAGATAAGGATATCAACGCAAAGAAAAAATGAAAGATAATAACTGTAAGAAAAAAAATAAGACTAATGAAGTGACAATGTACATGACACATTTGTATAAGGAAGATGCAGAGATATATTTTATCAGAAGTCTATGGATGCGACAGACGAGGATAAGGGATGTATGGATGGATGTAAGGATTTAGTAGAGGCCTGCGCCAAAAGGCGACTACTAATATTGTTAATTATATAATTCATACATATATAAGCAATAAAGTGCATACATACATACATATACATATCGTCACGCCTTTCTCCCGTGGGGGTAGGCAGAGATTACGTCCTTCCACTTGCTACAATCTTGGCATACCTCTTTCGCTTCCTCTACTTTCATGAGCGCTTTCATACATGCTCGTCGGTTATGGGTACTTTTTACCTGGCCTTTATTTAACACATGATTGATTTGGTCTAGATACATTCGCCTAGGTCGACCCTTACCGACTTGCCCTTTCACCCTCGCCTTATAAATTAATTTCGTTAATATTCTCTCATCCATCCTCCCTACAGGCCCAAACCAACTAAGCATACCTTTCTCTTGCATAATACTTGTAAGATTATAACCTACAGTAATGCTGTTAAGTTTTAGTACAAATAAACACATTTTTTTTTATTGTTTATTTATTTTCCAATACCATACCATACCAATTATTATTATCTGCTTCTGTTTATTATATCTGTTTATTTACTTAAGTTACATAAAAAAAATTACAAAACGGCACTTTTGAAATTATTGCAATGCATTATATTATTTGACTGAATATTATCTGAACGATACAAAACTGTTATTTTAACTTGTTTCAGTTTATTATAATACATCACAGTTAATATCGCAAAATGAAAAAAAAAAAAAATTGCATTTTAATATTATTATAGAAAGACAGGAATACAACACATAAAAATATGGCTTGAACCATTAAACTGCCTCGGTGGCGCAGTTATGTTACGGTACGACTGTCGTTCTGAGGTCTCGGGTTCGATCCCCGGCTCGGGTCAAATGATATTGGATTTCTTCTCAGTATTAACCCGGAGTCTGGAATTTGTGCCCGATATGGCGACAGGCTCGCTTCCTGTCACATCTGGGACGGAAGTAAGCTCGTCGAAATGTGGGTGGTGTAGTTCGCTATTTCACCTCTGCCTAACCCTTCGGGGATAACAGGCGTGAGCTTATGTTATGTTATAAATACAGTTGATGAACAAACCAAAAAATTACAAACAGTCAAACAGACAAAAAGTCAAACAAAATTCGAAAATGACCAGAGAATTGATTGGACATTTTCATAATACTGAATGTTCAAAGTTCCAAACGAAACAACACCCCAGACGATTTGAATATAAAATATTAGTGTTTTACAAATCTAGACCGAATATAATATACGGTTCGTCTTAATCTTTCACGTAGAGGGAAATCTACGAGGAAAATGAGAGAAAACTTCCCGTTCATCCGTAGCAGCTACTGTGGAACTCGACTTGGAATTACTTTCAACATTGAAGTAGGTACCACGTATAATGAATCCCGGGTCCGACGTTGATATTTGTTCCAAACTCTCGAAGAGACGAAATTTCTAGTGAAAAGCAAAAGTTTGTTAAACAAAATGATTTCTTCTTGGATCGTTTGTCGGGCGACTAGTTTAAATTAGTGCTGGGACGCTATCGATGTTTTTTTCTATCGATCTTTCATATTTTTACAAGGTTTACAATATTCACGAATATTTTTCAAAATAATACAACAATTTATTTCTTAGTATTTATTGGGTTCGCCTGATCACTCCAAGGTTATTAAAATCCAAGTGACTATCATGTCTTTGATAGTTAGTCTATCTAATTACACCTAGATATAATAAAAACACAGTATCTATAAAAAATACCTAAATTTATGTATATAATGATCGTGGAAGGACAATTTCAAAAGTGGTATCTAGTCTTATACCAAATTTATTATTGTCATTTTTGAAGTGAAATATTCATTAGCGATTGAGTGTTTCTCGGCAGAGGAAAAACGTATAGATTCTCGTCATCAGTGGTATGTGACAGCAGCTCTCAACAACATACTACAGGAATGTTAAGTATGATGGCAGATTCATAAGCTTTTGTATTGTTAACATATTTTCCCATAAATCCCCAAACAAAATGGTCAAGTCGATAAGATTACTACAAAATTATTCCGTTGGTTGTCTAAATAAGTATTATATATATATATATATATATATATATATATATATATATATATATATATATATATATATATATATATTATATACATGTACTTAAGACACCAAGGTAATTTAACCAATAGAAAAACATTTTTTCTAATGTTTCAAGTTTTCAATTTTTTTTATAATGCGTAGCACAGTGACTGCACTGGACCTGATGTTAAGTACAGTACAATCCAAAACAGCGGCGACTGACACTGAACAGAGTTCACTGCCAGTCACCGCTATCATGCTGACCTGCTTAAATTCTGTCAGCAATCCCATGGCTGCCTAATTTATTTATAAATATACCTTTATCACACTAGATTTGCGAAATAAAACAGTGGTTGTAATTACACTAAAAATAAAAGAAATATCAGTAAAATCACAAGTCACGCACGACAAGTCGTTAAAATATTTTGGTAAATTTTGTCTTCGAAAATATATTCTACTGAATTTTTAACTAACTGAAAGAGAAAGTGATGAAGAAAATAAAGCTCGATAGATGAATAATAGACAGAGGAACAACTCTATGGACGTCATTTGAAGAGATGTCTACCATTTTTGTGTAGAAAACAAATTAAAATCGAAGGCTGGTCTTGCTTCAGATTTTATCTTGAATTAAATTTATTTTTAGAATCCCTAGTACGCATTTCATTTTAAAGTCCTATTATTGGCAATAATTGGTACTGATCCTTTATGGTTGAAAATAAACACTTTTATATTATGAAGGATTCAACAGAGTCTAACTACTTATCTATTATTATACTCGATTTTTAGGTGTTTTAAAAAAGAAGATTAATGTCATTGGATGATTATATATTTGGTTGAATTTCTCATTTATTGGAAAATCATTGATGTCGGTCTTTCGTGTGGATAATGTTTCGAATGTTAACAATAGGGACGCGTCGGAATATTTTAGACTTGAAACAGTTTGTGATAGTTTAGTTTCATTTCCATATAAACCAATACACTACACTACATCCAGGCTTACCTATTTCACAGCTTTGTAAATTTCATAATATGATGATGATCACACGGTGAATTATGATATCTATTTTACTATCTGGCAGTGAAATGTAGGGTGTGAAGGAAATTCGAGTTAGATAGGTAAAGTCGCGCTTATAAATAAAGTACGTAACGAATAAATAAAAAGTGGTTTTAAAGTTAACTCCATTACTGCGTAGGGTTTGAAATGAAGGCTAGGATGGTATTTATAGGTAACTTATTGTAAGCAGGTGCAATGTTTTATAATTAAGGAAAGGTTTTGTTTGTAAGTTGAGTTGTTGATTGAACCGGAAGACGTTCCCTGCTGGATATAGTCTCACCAAAAACTGAGGAATTACTATAATCGCTACGCTTGACTGGGGGTTTTGCGATCGCATTAAGAGTTTGTGGTGTTCAGAGGATGTCGCTGCCCATCCCCCGGTTTATCCCTTAGTCGCCTTTTATAACACCCACGGGAAGATTTGAGGATTGTACTATTCTTAGCCGGCACCACACGGCATATGTAAGTAGCAGTAAGTTGTAAAAATAAAAATGTGATATCCTATAGTAAGAATGTGAAAAACATGACGGTGATGAAAAAAACATCGTGAGGAAACCATATCAAGGTGTTAGGGCATTTTCTAATGATGCCCGCCTGAGTAGCTAACACCCTAAAGTTTGAAAACCTGTCGCCAAATACCAATAGGTGTGTTCCAGCAGCATCACATGAGAACCAGTACCTAGGCTTAGTGTTTTTACTATCCTGGACCACATCGTCACTTAACATCAGGTGAGATTGTGGTCAAAGCCCTAAGCCTATTCCCTGTAAAAAAAATCTTGTAAAATAGTTTCTCGAATTAAACCTACTGGTTAATTATTACATATGTATCGGATAATATCATATGAAACTTGTTCATCGCAGTATGATATTGACGTATTATCAAACGTACAGAACAAATGATATTAATTACTAACATTCCTCACTGTTTCTCTCATTTCTAAGGGAGATTGTGGTCAACGCAATGGTGTAAAAAAAATTGTACATATTATGTAACATCTTTATTTCTGCAACGATAATCTTACTATTAACGAACTTTTCCATAAATATCAAATAACTGGTGCACGTGACTTTGTTCATTTAAATATGGATTGGATGTTTCACGGAAATTACGTACATATATTATCCGGACTAAAAGCTTGCATTTTATGAATTTTGACCATAAAATATTTTATTAATTCTGCTTAACCTCTATAAATAAATAAGAGATAAATATACGTAGCGTAAATCTTGTTAAAGAGACTTCGGTATATCTTAATAGATTCATTGATAATGTAAAAAAATGTATGACAACTCTTGTTTTTAGAATACTTATAAAAACATTCAAATATAAGAATGTAATATTGTATAATAGCCAGCCGTAAATTGGAATATAAACGAAGGTTTTAACAAATCTTGACTCTGATTGTTCACTATTATTCTGAGAATTGTATTCAAATCAGTTCATTTGTTTTTAATAATAAATGTGCGTTAAAAAGAACCATTTTTAAGAAGCAACAGTAACAGGAATCATGTCTGAATGAAGCAAACTTATGCACATACAAGAGTTTATTTCAGTAATGTTGTTACAAGCGAAATTATCAACGATTCAAACAAAACACAAATCAGTGTTATTTGAGCAAAATTAACTGTATAGGTACACGGAGGAGTCGATAAAACTAATTTCGATAGTAAACAAGCAGCCAACTCTATTACCTCCGGGAATATGTAACTAATCCGGTACCTTTGTTATATGTAATGCAATGAAGAGTTGATTTGTAACCAAATTCACGATTTGAAATTTAGTAATCGAATTAAATTACGTTTATAGTTTTAGCAGATACTAGTCATGCCCCACAGCTTTACTTGAAAATAATAATAATAATCTTTATTCATGAAATGCAAATACAAATCAGAGGGTGCAATGGACCCGGGAAAAAAAATATTTTGTGCCCCGGGATCCAGTGCCTTCCTTTATAACATTACAGCTTTATAATAAAGAAAACTCGTGTTGTGTATGTATGAGGTGCGAGTCAGCGCGGGTGTAATCGGTTGTGTGATTGGATTTGTATGTGTGTGTTTAAACTATTGTAAAATAAATTAGACGACACGACTAAAAACAGCTTACTTTATTCGAATGTAAGAAAACAGAATTTCATTCCAGAATTACAAAAAACTTTACCTTGTCGTTTAAATTTAGAACCAGAAGAAATACCTATATATTATATAATAATGTGGAGTAAAGCTTCTGTATCCTCATAGTTAAGACCAGATAACCAGTTTTTAAGTTTTAATTTCAAGATATGCGTGTTGAGTGAGTATATATATATATATAATTCTTTATTTATTCTATTATATAAATGTGGTGCTAGAAAAAGAGATTGAATAATATTGAGATAGAAGAATACCTTTCCTTCATAATTAGTTTGTTATAACTGGTGCATGGTGACTGCGAAAGTTTTCGTGTTTAAAAAACTACTACACTCGAAACGTTAATGAAACTTGATACTGTTATAAGGTTTTAATTGTACTTTCACTTATAATTTACTCTCGTAATTTCTACTAAAGATAGCTCATATAAATATGGAATATTAATCAAAAACTCTTTTAAGGTCGTAATAAAAAAAAGGTAATCAATCGGCAGATTCCTAATAAATAAAATTGAAGCGTCTATTTGTAATGTCAAAATAATTTTTTAGACTAAATAGATATGAATGTATATACGATAGCTATACCAAAAATACAATTCTTAAAATGTTTTTATATGTCTGTTTTTCCGGCTAATCTCCGGAACGGCTGAACAGATTTTAACCGGATTTTTTTTGGTAGATAGCTGAAGTTACTCCGCGTGACTTGGGTACTTTTAATTTATCGAAAATAATTAGGGTTCCGAGTAAAGAAATTAAAATCAAAGCACAGTTTTACGGGCAAGTGCTTGAATTTACAAATTAAAATTTAGGAAAACAATTGGGTAACCGCATAAAAAAAACATAAAACGCAGTGAAGAATATATGACACGCGGGCCCAACCGTGGGCAAACATCTAGTATATATTAAGTTTATTACAACATAAAATGATGACATCAAATCGTTACTGATTTGAAGGAAGCCACTAAGATGATGATGAAAGAAGAAAAGATAAAATCTAGGCACTTTTGCCGCTCCAAGTACTGTAGAAGCCTAGGCGGCCGTTCATCATGAAATCCTTTGTGTAATTATTTATTTTTACACTAGGAAACCTTTTTAGCTAAATTGGATCGGGTTGGTTTAGCGAACATAATACGTTTTGTTTGAAAAGATAATACGGCTCTTAATATTATTACGATGTAGTCGAATTATTAAGTTAATTTAACGTTCTAATTGTTCCCGTATGATTGAATGTTTTTTACAAGTGTACAGTGGTTGCTATCCAGTTGGATTCAATCGTCCTATCACCCGACTAACTGCTGGATCTATACTAGCTAATTCCGGAAAACATAGTGTGGAAACATGTCTCTATGCTGATTTTTTTACCATGTGTGTGGTGTGGTTTTACCTGCCAGGTACAAAAGTACTGTGTGCCAGGTGTCATATATTCTTCACTGAGTTTTAGTTTTTTATACGAAATCCTAATTATTTTCGTTTTTTTTTGGTACTAAAATATAGTAAAAATATTTATCATAAATTCAAGCACTTGCCCGTAAAATTGTGTATTGAATCGGATTTTATTCAAATTTTTACAAGTTTTATTTTTTTTATGTGTAACCCTAATTATTTTCGAAAATTAAAAGTACTCTAAGTTACCCGGAGCAACTACAGCTATCTACCAAAAATCGTTCCGGTCCCGATACAAACAGACCGAGAGACAAAAATTAAAAAATTGAGTTTTTGGTCTATACCATAGGATACCTATGTATCCTATTTAAACTCATATCTATTTAGTAACAAAAAATAATTTTGACATTACAAACAGACACTTTAACTTTATTTATTAGTATAGATAGCATAAAATTATACAAATCGAAAACAAACTACATAGTTAGATTATAAAAACTATATATCATTTAACCCCTTGAGCACTTACCTGGCGTTTACGCCAGCTTTCCATTGTTTTCCTATTGTCTTATTTTTATGGGTACTCGGCACACTAAAGAAACGATATTAGAGTAAATTCACATAATTCTACATGAGTTTGTAGTTCACATAAAAGCTACCGGCCATTTTGTAAATTAACATTTGCAATGTGAACAAAAAAAAAATGAAAATATGAAAGAATTCTTTGATAACTAAAAGGTTACCATTGTCTGTGCAAGTAACAAGCGGCTCAACGTTAAAACAATGAAAAAACTACCAACCAGAAGCGTGCGAACGTGCTCTAAAAACGGAATACCTAGGTCTCTTTGATGTACCTACCTTATGCTTACAAATACTAAGTCAGTTTTATAATAGAATAAGTTACTTCATGTTTATTTAATCTAATAATTCACTGACAAATATTTTTGTAAATAAACAGTTCGATTTTTATGGTTCGTCTAGTTTAGTTTTATGTAAATCTTCATTACTTATTGTAAAAAACCACAAATCGTAGTTATATTATTTGATCAAGTTTTAGTGCTTTTTTTAAAGTATCTTGTTAATTCCTCCTACTTAATCCGAGAATTTGGCAGTCTTGTACATTTCCTTTCTCTATTCTATTTTGTTACCCTTTCTTATGACTTATTTTATGTCACACATAATTATATATAAATATGCATATAAAACACATTTCGCGCAAAATTTGTAAAAAAAAAAAAATCCCAACTTTATACATTATTAATATGTCAATTACACATAAAAATAAGACAATAGGAAAACAACGGAAAGCTGGCGTAAACGCCAGATTAGTGCTCAAGGGATTAATGTAAAATCAACATAATATCCTGTTTATTTATTCGTAGTAGTATTATGGTAACGTGAAAGGATTAACAGTATATTTCAATAAATTAAAAAATAATTTATCGGAATAGCAAATCATGATCAACTTACCAATACTTGCCAAGCTTAGCTTTTAATTTCGAGAAGGAAGGATATCGACATACCTCAATCTGCCTATTAAAATGTAGTAAGTACTCCAAGATTGTTTGAGAAATACGCGTAAGCCTCTACTAACTAAATGCTAAATGGCTACTATTGTCTCGTGTGGCAAGTAGCGAAAATAATGTTCGAGAGAAACAATGGAAAATACAAAAGCCTTGGAGCGTGCTGCACAAACGGAATATCTTATTTATTTTAATTCTATTTCTGCCGGATAAAGAAAAAACTAGGTTAGACAAGGAGCCGCAGAAAAATGTAAAAAAGTTTTTTTTTTGCGTTTCTCAGCTTTAAACTGTTACCAACCTCTATATCGACATATCGCTGATTGTAAGTATCCTGTCTATTAGGCTGTTGTACTTGATCACCAACCTTTTTTTTATTTTTACTGCCGATTTTGATCATCTTATGTTCGTTAATTTCTCTTTACACTCTTCTGCAACTATGAGACTAAGTCGAAGCTATAAGTGTGCTACTCGATTATTTCCAGTCATTTGAAAATGCTTTTATAGGTTAAAGCCATGAAGGTCCGCAGGGTGGTAGAGCTATCGTGCCCGGTTGGATCGCGAACTCCATTCACATGTTAAAAAAAACCAGCCATAGTGGCACGTTTCGTTTAGTGACATTCTGATTAGCAAGTATGTATATCTAATTCTTAGCCGTTATACGAGTAGATGTTGGTAGGCATAATGGTGGCGAGTATATAAACATTCTCGTCTTTTGGCGATTACCATTTGTTTCGAACTGTACTTAATTTAACATCAGACAAATTGCAGCCTTTATGCCGTAAAGAAGGTCTTTGCTGATGAATTCACCCTTATTAGCGCTCCCTATTAACTAACGCAATATATTGTTGATATGTGTTTTCATTTTTATGCACAAGTTAAATTATATAACATTTTCCTTCCTATCTTAAAAGTCATCATATTCAAACATTCTGAACAGTTGTTTCTCGCGAGTTACGTCAACTCACAAACAGATTAACGACTCGTGATTAAAGTCTCCATTTTGTACCGCAATTGTTCTCCGGGCGTAATAGATTACGCTGTTTATTTCCTCCACAAGTATTCAAGTCGGGACCGTACAGCCCTTTAGTTGGAATTCAGATTTGAAGTTAAATAGGAAAGGAGCATTTATATTTTGAACGTAATTTTCTTGAGGCCATTGTGAATACATGTTTCTAATGAGGTCCAAAAGAAGTATTCACGTCTGCGAGAAATTGAATGCAGTTATGCATTTTTACTTCAATGACAATAAGGGATTCATTTATAATATGGATTTCCAATTTCTTTTTCATTTGGATATTTGCTACTCACAGATTGGTTGATATTAGGGACTATAGATAGATATATCTTACAATAAATGACATAGCTTGTTAGATACAAAGAATCTATATCAACAAACGATATCATATAAAATATAAAAGTATGAGAAAAGATACTTCGCAAAACAGTATCAAAAACATTGTTGCGTTTCATAAAAATGTTAAAACAAATAAAATTACAAAGAAGTAGTGTTATTTAGAAATTGCAAAAGCAAGAACATAAGGCTGGCATAAAAATTTATCACCGTACACGTAGCCAATAATTCAGCCAATTGCAGTTGGCAACTGGATATATCCTTAAAGGGGCGCAATGTATTGGAAAAATCACTTACAAGCGAACTCTACAAACGTGTGTCTATTTGACGAAATAGTGTGCGAATAAAAATTCTGTTTTCTGTAAATGTATTTTAAGTACGTGAAGATTTAGATTTAAAATTATTATCCCTCAATACGGAAACTATAATATTCAAGGATACGGATGACTCTTGTGAATTTGCAATAAGTTCTATAGAATACTTTGTAAAAAAAAAAAGAAATATAAATATTTGGGATTGGAATACTTAATTTTACATTAAGCGAGATAAGAGCTAGGGCTACTTTTGCTGGCAAGAGAGATTGAGAGGGGGAGGGGGGGGGGGGGGCTGCGAGGGGTTGCAAAAAGTCTAAAAATTTGATTACGTAATATGTGCATGATCCCTTATGTTCAAAATCCGTTTAATTCGTGAAATAAAGCTTTAATTCCACGGGAACAGTCATGTTCCTGCAATCAGAGATGACACTTCTCTGTTGGTATCAATTATAATCGTAATAAATAACATTGAAGTGTCTGTTTGTATGTCAAAATAACATTTTTACTAAATAGATATGAACGTATATACGAAACCTATACCAAAAATACCATTTTTAAAATTTATGTCTGTCTGTTTGTTCCGAGTGATCTGCGGAACAACTGGACCGATTATGGATGGACTTTTTTTTAGTAGATACCTGAAGTTACTTCGAGTAACTTAGGGTACTTTATTTTTCAATAATAATTAAGATTCCACGTAAAAAAAAAACTCATGTAATTTCAATGAGAATCCCATTCAACTCAATATGTTTGAATGAGTGAGAAGTTTATTCGCTTTGTGTTACTACATAAAATTATTACAGATCCGCATAAAAAAAAAATAAAACTCATGTAATTGTGAACAGAATACGATTCAAGGGAAAGCGCCATCAGATAATTATTATCCAATGATTATTGAAAAACCATGTATAAAACGCGGGCAGAGTTACGGGCACACAGCTAGTTACAAATAAAACTGTCTATTACTATTTCGCTCAGCAATAAAGCACTCTAATACTACAGTTACAGTACTGTAATACTAAAAAATACAGTTTATATCTATATGATGGTAAAACATGCGGCAGCTACATTAGCTTCTGATACAGTGTTTTCTGATTCGTCGTAAAAAAATTTCAAACCGTGGTGGGTGATTCATTTTACGAGCACGTTCCGAGTTGCACGAACCGTCTGAATCTTTTATCGCGGGAGTCACGTGGTTTTAGTCTCATGATAATTTTATTACGGTACGTTAGGATGTTGCATTTTTACGTATTCCTAATTTATTTTGCAGCTCTGTTTTCTAACCGTGTTTTATGAAAGCAGAAGGCAGGTTAGTAATTTTCTCCGTTAATATTAAGTGGTCAAGGTAGCGTATGAATATTTATCGTTTGATTTCATAATAGAAGTTTTAATTCAAATATAACTGCTTCTTCTACTGTGTTAAAATATATCTTAAGTTGTTACTATTTTCTTTTTAGTATAAATGCTATGCTATATTTGGCTACGAGCTTTTATTTAACTTGCATGGTTAATGCTGTAACGTCAAATTTTGTAACTGAATTTGATAACGTTTATCTACGACCGATCGATCTAAAACTTTGCATACACGTGATGCAGAGTAATGTTACAAAAAATTCGATATGACACAACCTAACTAATATTTTGAAAAAAAAACAAGCTTTACAGATTTAGTAGTATTTTTTAAATATTAATAATTTTCTTTATTTAATTACACTGTTTAGCATTTACATAAAACATCAAGTCAAAATACGCAGAAATTGCAATTGAAATAGGATGGCAAAGTATGGGGGTGTCATGAGAAGAGATGAAAGTCATGTAACTAGAAGAGTGTTTAGTATGAAGGTAAATAAAGAGAAAATGAAAAGGGGAAAATTATCAACGAATGTATTATGTGAAGGATGGTATGTGTTTAAATGTTGTGAATGTTGGCACTGATGACTGATAAGATGAGAGTGGAAGAAGAAAAAGTGTTGTGCCGAACCTACTTATTTTAGAAGAAGCAAAAGTAAATGATGATATTGTTCAGCGTTACTATATTTACGTAAAGTCGATTTATCAGCTCTAATATAATAGTAACGAAGTTTCTTTGTCTGCATAAGTTTTAATGTATAAATAAAGGACAATTAAAATAAACGATGTGTTGCTTTTTAATAAAGAAACGACATTTAAATTTTATTTTTTTACAAGCCCAAACTGACAATACAATTATAAATACTATTATAATTTATACAAATAAATACTATTTGACATGTATCAAAATATCATAACGGCCAGCATGACCATTTTAACCATAGAAACTAAACTCTTTACATTATATATTATATGATGTATGGAATTAGATTAGCAACAAATTATAATCATCGCATTGGTTAAGAACTTCTTCAGAATAATAAATACCTGATCTAAAAGATATGACGTGGTGAATAATTGTGAGGAAAATAATTTATTTCAATAAAGCAAACTCACAGGTATTACTTGTAATTGATATATCACAGTACGCACTGTAAATCATTTTGCTTTATAGAAAATTTTCGACATCCAATAAATCACCTAACATTTAAGCTGATAGTGTGCGTCCAAACTTAACTTGGAATGGAACTGTCCAATAAAGTTTTAAAGCTGAATCAGCGCGAACCTCGATTCTAGATTTGAGGTTATTTTAGATAGTGGATTATTTTTTCATTTGACTGAAATTTGTTTATGGTTATTTTCATTTAAAATAGTTTCCAAATCTTTTTATTTTAATTGAATACGTTGTTCTGTGACGTCAGTGATTTATTTTTGCGTACAACCTTTATATATGTGCTCCGATTTCTGGAATTTCGTTTCATTGATTCTAAACGACGTCGATATAGACTGGGACATAAGGAATAGGATAGATGCATGTTGGAGATAAAATGGCGTCAGGTCTCGAGGGTCACATGTGACCCATAAAGTCGCTAAAGCTTTAGGGAAACATATATAAGACTTAATTTTAAGACCTGTATTGATGTATATATTTAAGTGTTGAACAAATAAAGAAACGAATGAAAGAAGAGTTTATGCAATAGGGATATGTCTGTTAAGATGGATGTATGTTATAACTAGTAAACGGGTTACAAATTAATGTATCAGAGGATGCTTGAAAGTACCGCAGATGATTTAGAAGTTAAGAGGATATCCTAGCGGCATTTATTCCTTGCAAACGTAGTCCCCTGTTTCCTCCTTGAATAATAGTAATATGGTAAATATATTCATACCAAATAATATATTATATCCACCTACGCTATGCCCGTACGTTTTGATTTTTTCCATATATTAGTTATTGTAGAAACTAGAAGCCTATGAAAATCAAAAAAATGTTCGACTTTTACCGTCACTTTCAGTCGTTAGTCAAACAAATTTGATGGGTAAAATTAAAAAACCAAAACGTCTAGACATAGCTAAAGTCTTTATTATTCTAACACTGGAATAAAATTAAAAATCGGTTCAATTTTGGAGGAGGAACCAGGGTACTACGAAGTGATGTTTTCATCTATTTTGCATAGGTAAAATCACCCCGAGCTGCAGTTGTCCTTTTCGTGTTTTATAATTCTTTCTTTGAGGCGCAACGCAATGGCAATAGATTTCTGAAACACCTACTTATCCGACCGCATGTCCTCTTAAGGAGGAATATGTTGGCGTGGTATGGGCATGTCATGAAGAATGATGAAAGTCATTTATCTAGAAGAGTGTTAAGTAAAGGGAGATCGAAGATAATATGTGTGGATTGTGTGAAAAATGATATATCCAAAGAAGTATATACGTTAATATGTCAGCTGATAGAAGAAAATGGAAAAAGAAAAAATGTTGATAAAATTTATTTATTTTTCTATGTTATCCGTTCAACATTTCAAATTTATAACGGAGTAAGTCGGAATAGAAAATTTACTTGAAAGCATTAACAAAGCTCTTGGAACGAGATTTTGTTAATTTTAATGAATAGAAAATAAGAAAATCATCGTGCGCCAGTTGATAAGGCTGGCGCTCGGCCAAGTTATGGACAGTGGTAATGCGGCGATTACGTGTCGGACATGTCCAAACGTGTTCTACGTGCAAAACGATCCTATTGAACTCACATATAAAGAGCGGAATTATGCAAAATTACTAATCTCTAAAGTGTATCGGATTAGATCGGTATAGCAGAAGTTAGAAAATTTTACTATCTCTCTGCATTTCTGAAGGATTTTTCTTGCTGACTCGGTGGCGCAGTTGTATTAAGGTACGACTGCCGTTCTGAGGTTTCGGGTTCGATCCCCGGGTCGGGTCAAGAGGTACTGGGTTTTTCTACTCAGTATCATCCCGGAGTTTGGAATTTGTGCCCGATATGGCGACAGGCTCGTCCCTGTCACATCTGGGACGGAACTAAGCTCGGGGAAATGTGAGTGATTTAGTTCGCTATTTCACCTCTGCCTAACCCTTCAGGGTTAACAGGCGTGAACTTATGTTGTGTTATGTTTTCTTGAATATTCTCACTGTAAATTGACTGCACTCCGTGCAATGTTAAATAAAGCACAGTCCAACGACGATACCTGACAGATGAGACTCTATCGACAGTTACACCATTATCATGGCGGGCTATAGCTACCACAGCCAAAAACTGTAGGTAGGTTTTTATATCCAGACACTTGGTGATACCTTACAAACGTGTCATTGCGAAGGGGTTTTCACAACTGTATAATGGTTACAATCAATTTCGCAATGATTTGCCCTTCACATATTAAATTAATGAAACAAAAAAAAAAGTAAAAAGCCATGCCTCGTAGAGTTTTTCAGAAGTGTATTATGATCTAGATAAGATAGATCTCTTTACTGAACGTGATATGTTATATGTTCCAATAAAACTGCGGATTCGTGGACGACCTACTTTTTGTTTATTAGAATACCAATCAAATATGGAAACGAGTACGTGGAGAATGAAATTATGTCAAATTATTTATCTTTGACAGGGAGTACCTATTATTTATTTTTGTAAACATAGTAACATAAGGTAAAATATGTCGAGGAAAAGTATTAACTTTAGTGTTTTAATTGTTATATTAATTATTACAAATAATACATTTACCTAATATTTAAAAAAAAATCTTGTAAATAACTTCATTGAAATCGTTCTAAAAGTTATAGAAAAATAATGTATGTTTAAAAAAAATAATTGAGATAAAAAAATTCATTTTATTAATTTTTTAAATTAAATTTAATATAATTATGATAATTATTTTTAATAGTTAATTGAATTAAATTAAAAAAATGAACTAAGTTTTCGTTAAATTATCGAGCGGTAATTTCCAGTTACAATGCGATTAATTATATTTCAGGTACATCTGGCTGAAGGGTGTGCCTTCACCCCTGCATATTGTAGCAAAAAGCCACTTTAAGATTCGCGTTCATTAGTCGGCGCTCATTTAGAGAACACCCTGTGACCTACATGCGAGGTCGTGGTGTGGCGCGGGCGTAAGCGTCTAACGAATTTACAAGCGTTAGCGGTTGTCTCTATGCATATCTAATTTCAGCATTTCACTCGCATAAACCGATGTCTGTCTACTTTTCATAAAAATTTACTTTATTCAAATAAATATGTCTTTAAAATTTCAATGGTTTTAGATGATTATAGTATTGAAAGAGAATGTTTTAGTAGTATTTTATGCTAATTGAATTCGTTATTATCGTCCTAGCTTCCTTCGTCATCATAATCTCAGATGGTAGACGTCCACTTTTTTTTTAAACAATATAGACTCAGTGCTTTGACCGCAATCTCACCTGACGATATGGTCCAAGATGATAAATAGAACTACAGGTACTGGTTCTCAAGTAATGCTGCCGGAACACTAACTACTAACACTAATTACTAACACTAATTAAGAGTGGTAACTACCCAGGCAGCCATCATTAAAACAGCTCCACCACCATGCTATGGTTTCCTCACGATGTTTTCCTTCACCGAAAGCTCAGGCAGGTTTTAGAGTCGGATAGGTGGGGATCAAACCCGCTCCGATATCGCTTATGACTCGCGCTACGGTCGGAGAGGTACGTTGTTGCGAGTTACATTTTAGTCCGACATAGCATAGTTGCAGTAGGCCCGCTACGTTGCGGATGCACTGCGGACGTGAACCGGCGTGTTAAATACATTTCCATATAATATGCATTAAAAATAAAATGTTACGTTCACTTTTTAAATCATGAATCAATTCTATAGGAGTTGAATATCTCTAATTACTAATTCATTGTATATCTTTTACGGAATACTTAAACATCTAACAGCGATTAAGTCGAATATATTTTTATTAACTTCACTTAAATATACATTTTAACATTTGAATCTCCGCTACGTACACTCTTCTTTCATCTGCCTAACTCTCAGTTCAATGACGTATGTATGACTTCCTCAGTTGAATAAATATATATATATTCTTATGGTTTACTTATTTATAGTTGTTCTGTCCCCTTCAAAACCCTCGGGAATTTATGTTGAGTGCAGTGGAAGACTTAATCATCCGAGTTTATGATGAGGGCAAATGAGAAACCCCCGCCTGCGATGCGCAGGGCTAAACAAAATATAACAATGACTAACCTTGCTGGCGTCCGGGTGTACAGGAAGACCTATATGTCACTCATCAAATGGATAGGGAGGAGAAGTCGTAGTCAAGTCAATGTCGGTCAAGTTCTACTATAGCAGAAGTAGGCTTCTCACAAGTAGGTGCCTCGCCGCATGCAGTGTCACGTAGTACACGTTAATATTATTAATACTAGATTCAAGTGATTTTACGATGGTACAAATAGCCTGAATATGGGGATCTCTCGTCCCTTGGCCCAAATATACCGTAACAATCGAACACAATTAAACTTATCAACAATTAGCCGTATGCGCAACAAAACACAACCGGTTCAAGCGAATGACAGCGCGGCAAGCCCAAATGTCAAAAACCGATTTTACAGTGTTTTGGTTCCGAACAAAAGTCTTATATATTTTTTCTCCAAGCTTCAGTGACTATGTAACTTAAAATAACAATAACAATGATACAGAAACTGTATCTAGAAAAAAATGCTACCGGAATATATCAATTGGTACTTGACGACAGATTTTTAAATTTAATGGTGTTGGACTAACAATCCAGATATTAGGAAATGCTGTAATTTTATCACAATACTTTTCTCCGTTGACAGAAAGTCCATACTCATTGTACAATAGACTTTGAACGCCTTTTTGAGTTGATTTGAAATTTGAATACTTTCTTTGATAGACTCATAATAAATTTTCTATAATTTTCTTCGTAATGTTATGTTATATTTTTACCATATAAGTTATTTTATTTCATATAATCAGTGCATCTGTTTCTTTTTTACTTATTAACCGACTTTAAAAAGGAGACGGTTCTCAATTCGGCTGTATTTTTTTTTGTATGTTTGTTAGGCGATTTCTCTGTCGACTGTGAACCAACTTGATCTACCTGATTCATCAACGCAGAGCCTAAACAGATGAGCCTATAAACTTAGAACCTCTTATGGTATCTCTTAATATTGAAATATTTTTTAGCGAAAAAATCAAAACCTGTCTTGAAAACAAAAGATCTAAAAGTACATACTTAAACTAAAAAGAAGTAAAAAACCTTTTTAAATAAAAACAAAACCGATTTCAAAATAAATAATTACTTTAATCTATAATCTATTTCTGCTTACTTCGATATATCCTTTGTTTTAATAGCATCAATCATTTTGTTTTCGGTACCAGCTAGAGTTAACCAATGTAATCGTTTATAAATAACTGCCTATACCTCATGACATACAAGCTTAAATAAGCTTATCCTGATACTGGTGACATACATTTACACGACTTTGTTATTCGTAAGGTGGCACCGATTTCAAAATTATTGATGGCATTAAAACAAAGAAAATATCGAAGTAAGCAGAAGTAGATTAATAAAGTAATAATGTATTTCCTTATTAGTGCATTTTGAAGTCGGTTTTGTTTTATTTTAAAAAGTTTTTTTTAAAATTCTATTTACCTTTCAACAGCAAAGCGCTACGAATGAGTATTAGCGACCGCAGTTTCTCACCAAAAATAATGTTTTGTTTCCGCACTCAGTCCATATACATAAGTTTAAAACGACAAAGTTGTAACGCGCCCGTTCTGTATTTTGAAACTTTTCACTTATGTTATATTCTATGTGTGTTTTCCTTTCACTTCATGCAGTTTTAAGTTTTTATTACAGTTAATGGTTATACTTAGTGTTTACATTTACTTTCTTTTTGTTTCTTATGTCGACTGGAGCTAAGCCAACTCAAACGTACGTTTTAAAATTTGTAGAATTATTATCACGTCGCCTTTGAATTAATACGATAATGCATAGGACAAAAAATGTATAAAGTACGTCGATGGACGTAGCTAAGAATCCATTCATATTATCCTATAAAATGCCTGAGCTTTCGGTAAAGAGTAACCATAGCATGGTGATAGAACTTATATAATACCCGCTTTAGTCAGACTACCAGTCTCAAGTCTCCCGCCAAGCCTCTCTATAAGTGTATACACAATAACAGGATTTGAGAGCCAGTTCCTCTAGATTTAGCGTGTTTATCATCTTGAATTATATCAATTAATATCAAATGAAATTACTGTCAAACCGTCGAAATTATAAAAAGTGTTTTAGATCTACATTACTTTAATGTATTATGTGTTTAATCTTCATTCTCTCATTATTATTTCATTTTAAACTTGTCAGGATCTTCATTGTCATTCTCCTGGCCTATTTCCAACTCACTTGGGGTCTGCGCAGTATGTTTTTTTCTTCCATACGTTCCTATCAGCCGTCAGCTTCTTTCATGTTCTTTTTACACACTTCTTCTCTGGTCTTCCTCTACTTTTCCATCCTTCCATTTTCATATTAATGATTATTTTATCCACACGCGCTTCATATCTTCTCGTAACATATCAATACGATGGACAAACGAATCCCTTTCAGCTTTTCTATCACTCGTGCAACTTTCAAGTCTTGAAGACAAGATTTACAACATCGTCAATTTATTTGGCAATTGCTCTTTCAAAAATCTCTTACTACTTTTTTAATACTGTATGGATTGATGCTTGGACTACAATGGTACCTGATATTCAGTTGTGGACCAGAATTGAAAACACACTAAGCCTAGAAGTACTAGCTCTCTAGTTATATTGCCAAAACGCAAACATGGGTGCTAGGCGCAAGGTTTTCAAACTTGAGAGTGGTATCAATGTAGGGGGGGGGGGGATTATTTGAAAATACTGTATCAGCATGTTATGGTTACCACATACTTCATTCGAACATACTTTCATTGACAGAAAATCGAGCCACACTATCAACTGAGCCATCATCGCTTATGCCGCCGTCAATAAGCGTCCGAACTTGAATGAGAACTAACCTAAAAATTAACTACTGCCTATAATTAGGCGAAATTAGTAAAACGTAAACAAAATAGGAATGCGTCAAAGGGAAGCGGCTGTTACCGCAGGTGGGAAGAGTGGAGGGCAGGAGGGGGGTATTCACGGAGGGCTCACAGCAATGGCTGAAAGCCCACGCTAATTGGAAAGCCCGACTGATAAAATGACGGTGTGTGATAGGTTTTAATGGTCCCCGGCGTTTATTTTAATGATGGCGTGTACTCACTGTGTTTAAATATAGCTCGAAATCAGAGACCAGTTATGTGTAGACGTGAATTTTCATGTGACACCAAGTCGGTTGACATTTTTATTACGATTTTAATACTTTTGAAGTGAAACCGCTTTACGCGCGATTTGATTTAATTTAAAGTCGTGTTATGCGTTCAGTATCAGATATTTTGAAGTTACGCTTCATGATTTTGAATATTAAACAACGGTTAGAAGTACGTAGTGAGAGAGAAAAGACAAAAATATTAAGCACGCTACCATACATTATGACTCCAGAATTATTTATTTAGAAACATACAGCCATTACATAAATGTGTCCCATAAGAAGATAAACTAAAAGGCCTACAGTACCATAACTTAAATCTAATAACAGTTTTTTACGAAGGAATCGAAACGTACGTTCAATAAAAATAAAATAGGTTAAAATATTTCTTTTGTTTTTTCCAAATGCTGTTGTTTCTTTTGTTTGGTTTTCGTAATTTGGTTGGATTATCCGTTTGCCGGTTGCTAATTGCTATTGGTTTTTATCTGTGGGTATCAGTGAGAGAGTTTGATCGGATTCTCATCAAATCGAAGGCGTTCGTTCTGTTAGTTTTAATAGAACTTATCGTTTGTTGCTTTTTAGGTTTTGTGGTTGACGTCGACTGTGGTGAAGTAGATAATTCTCTTTTCCTTTTGTCAGAGATGGGTCCTTTAACTCATTACTCGTTTAAATCGTATTTCAGAAAAGCAATATTTCCATTTTCTTCTCCTCTAGTAGCAGTTGTAGCTAAGCTTTTTTTTATCTCAGAGATCAGAATGAAGTAGGTTGGAAGAGGCCTTAGCCTTGGTAAACGGACTTACAGAAAGAAAACAATCACGAAATACACGAATAATTTTAATTGAGTATAGTAAAGTAACGTGCAGTATAGGAAATCTGTTGTCCGAATAAAAGGCTTTATTATTATTAATGATAATAAATGCTGTTGACCCGCGCACGTGATACTTTTGGTGTTGTAGGAGTCCATAGGCTACAGTGATCACTCACCATCAGGTGGATCGTGTGCCTGTTTGCCACTTGTATAAAAAACGAAGGGCTTTAAGAGTTTCACCGAACTTTTTGTGCAAGCACTTATGGAATTCAGCCTAAAAATACAACTAGTGCAAGGACATCCAAGTTGCACGTATCTAGGCTTGGACTGCGGAAAATAAATCAGTCAAATTTTTCTTAGGGAGCCGTATGAATATCATCTCAAGTATTACAAGTTGCCGTTGACAGATTTAACTTCATAATTTTGGATTCATAATTTGTTATTGTGCATATGTTTTGTGTCTAGTTGGCTCGTGTCTAGTCATTAATGGTCTATGTGTGGTTGTAATATCACACGGTATATTTTTAATTACGTGTAATTAATTAATATGAAAAATAACCTTCCTCAATTGGGTCATCGCGGAAAACGTGTATTACGTTATTCTTGAACAAGATTGTAATTAACATTTTTTTTATTATTTTTAAATATTCATCAACAGGGTGAAGCTCAGAGCATATTGGAAAAAAGAAAGAAAAACTTAGTGTTGGATTAAACATTAGCCAGAATAAACACTGAGAATTTTTTAAAACTTTGAGCGGCACTTATGTCCAGCGGTAGATGTCTT
Source organism: Samia ricini (assembly GCA_014132275.2). Classification (NCBI taxonomy): domain Eukaryota; kingdom Metazoa; phylum Arthropoda; class Insecta; order Lepidoptera; family Saturniidae; genus Samia; species Samia ricini. Next base: position 30,706,243 of record AP028170.1, on the reverse strand, counting down.
TCGGTTCTTATGTTATCTCCAAGTGATAGACGATAGATTTTTATTCTGCGGGTAGATATTATTAAATGTCCTAACAACATGCTATGATCTCATTTATTATGTTTTTGAAAGAACGATTGCTTTTTAGAAGGGTATTTATTGTAAAATTAAACCCCCTTACACATATTACTTTATTTATTAACCTTTACATGTTATTTTATTTGGAACAGCATTACACAAAAATATTCAAAAATAAAAGAATGGTTTTATGGACTTCGTTCTCGTTTCACATATAAACAAATTAAATTGGACCAAATTGTGAATCTAAACCGTTCTCGAATCCTCAGGAATAGACACAAAAAGAAATCATTAAAATCGCTTCAGCCTTTTACGAGGAGTTTAGTCGCATACACACGCACAGAAGATTTATATATATAAAGGATATGTCCTAGATGTGAATACCACTTATAGAATTGTACAATTTTTCTAAGTTTCTAAGCATATTGAAAATAACGGTACGGTATGTTTATTATGAAGTGCCTCGAGCATTCATTGGAATGTTCTAGAAGGATTGCCAGCGTCTTGCTAGAGTGTTGATACAGTTAAGTGTTGATTTATTGTATATAGTGGCTACAATGGCTTATGAATACTTATGGATCGACCTATATATTAAAAAATTCAAAATCAAAATTTATTTATTCAATATAGGCCCTAAGAAGGCGCTTATGAACGTCTAAAACACTACCACCGGTTCGGAAAACAACCCAGTCGAGAAGAGCGCAGGCAAGAAACTCGATCTGGTTCTTTTTTTTTCCATAAATATAATATATATCATTTTTTTTGTCATATAAAAAACTAGACAAATCGTAGTTTTTAGTGGAAGCACAGAGATGTGGGTTATTTCCAGACATCACTATCGTTCACGTAACGATCCACCCTGTAATAACCTTTTGAGATTAAAACTTGCTTGACATAATACTTGAACTTATTGTCAGGTAAATCGGTAATGTTACTTGGGATCTTATTGTAAAACCGAATACTATTACCTATAAAGCTTTTATTACACTTACTTAACCTAAAGCGTGGTTCCGGCCAACTTGTCTTTACTTCTAATATTAAAATTATGACGATCATTCACTAGATCTAGCTTGTCTAAATTTTTACGAATATGCATTAAGTTATCGAAGATGTATTGGGAGGGCAAAGTTAAGATATCATATTCTTGAAACTTGTTCTTTAGAGATTAGAATTAAAGTTAGCAGAATAGTCTAACATGTCTCTAAAATCCCTTCGATATGACGGATCTATTAAAATGTTCATCATTCCAGAAATGAAGTTATTCAAAGAGCAATTACTTAGTAACAGACGATAAAACCCTGGGTTCGCGATGATAGTTTGTGACATTTAATTTATAACTGTCGTAAAATCTTTTGTCGCCCTATAGCCTGCGATCGTAAAACCCTAATGTTCTTTCTCGCCTTAAATATCTTTATTATTTCACCCTATATATCCGGTATTTCTTGTATTACCCAACATAAGTCTTATGATCGCCTGTATTATGTGAAAACATCAATAATGTATTAAGTATTTGAAATGAATTTACTCTTTACACAAATATATTCAGGAGTGAATAAAATGATTGATTTTACTATGGCTGAATTACATTACAAAATAAAATCTATTATCGTCATCGTCTTCACCTTTTCTTATATTAAGTAGAGTCAACACAAAATGTTTTCTTCATCCATTCGCACCTTTTATATGGGTATTATTCTTCCCACAATCCATCCATACCTTATTATATCTCCCTCTACCTCTAAATTCATCCACTTTTACTTAAGAGGATACCTTAGTGGCCTTTATTCCATACAAACGTAGTCCCCTGTTTCCTCCCTGGATAACAGCGTTATGGTAAATATTTTTATACCAAATAATACATATCGACCACCGTCATGGTCCGTACCTTTTGATTTAGCCATTAACTAGTTATTACAGAAACTAGAAGCCTTTGAAAATGAAAAAAAAAAAGTGCTCGATTTTTACCGTCATTTTCAGACGTTCAAATTTGATAGATAAAATTTAAAAAAAAAAAGCAAAACGTACAAGCATAGCCAAAGTATTTATTTATTAAAAATGTGTATTCGCTTCTGCAGTTGCCTGAAGACTAACTTATTCTATCCTTACTTATATCACTTAGAGAGCAACAGGCCACTTGTGGGCGGGTGTTCTTATCGGTGGCAACTTAGCGCCTGGTTTCTCTAAAGATGGTATACTGACTATCCGTTCTGGTAATAAAGAAACATATCACAGATCAAGCTAATAATATAAAGCGAATAAAAAGGTACATTGCATATACCCGTATAGATTTATTTATCCAATAAATAAAGTGAAATAAAGGCATCGCGGATCACATAACCAATCAATCGCCCGAGGACTTTTGTGATAACGAAGACATTGGAAACCCCAAAATCGCGGTCGGTGATGAATGACGCAATCGATTCAAGCCAACTTTACTGTCCGCATTAAAATCAGACGATGTTTCTCAAAACTCTTTCTGTATAAAACACGTGACTGATGAGAAAAAGTTGCCCGGTATAATAAATAAATACTTCGTACGAAAATCGATCAATTTTTTTTCGATGTTTTGGCGTGTCTGTTTATTATCTTTTCGTTTTTTTTTTTTTTAATAATAATTATTTATTTACATAGGTAATGAAGTTGAAAATATTTTATTCAACAATCGATTTTCTTTATATGTTTATTTTATTGATGACTTATAAAAGACTATTTAGCTATAAAATTTAATGCTGTAAAAGAATTAACAAATTTTCGAAAATTTAATCAATTAATTAAATAAAAAAGTTATATTCAAATTTAGATTACCGGTCGAATAATAATAGTTAAACGATACATACATTATATTTATTATTTTTGAACAGAAATAACAAATACTTATTGCATACAAATAAAGGAAATGTTTTTATATTGAATTAATTACCCCGTTGAGCACTTACCTGGCGTTTACGCCAGCTTTTTATTGCTTTCCTATTGTCTTATTTTTACGGGTACATTAATAAATATGTATTATGTGTCTCAATAGAAATACCCGCGGCTTTGTGTAAACAAGATTATTTGTCTAATTTTATTGAAAATGCTGGGTTAATTTTTAAATACTTTTTACCTCTTTGACGGCCGGCGCAGCAGCTACATCAGCGGAGGATTTCAAGGGGAGTAAATATGCTACCCTTGGTGTGGGAGACATATTTGTCTCGTTTGTGATCGAGATTATGGGGTCGTGAGGTTCGAGTGCTTACAGCCTTTTCAAAGAGCTCACAAGTCGCCTAGTCAGTATTTGGCACAGCGTATAATCATTGCCATCCAACGTCGCAATCTGGCCAGTCTAGGAACCTTCCCATCTAGCGGCGAGCTGGATCCTAGACGGTATTCGTTATTTATAGTTTTATATATACTAGTAATAATTAGGTACTTTGAATTATTTTTGTATAATTAAATTATTTCCTTTTCAACTCATAAAATATTAGACCAAACTGGATACCATAAAAGACTAATTCACTTCATTATTATTACAAAATTATCTGTTTTTGTTAAGATTAATGTTTTAACTATTTTTAATTTGGCAACTGCCCTAAATTAGTATTTTTCTTACTCTAGTAATACTGGTTTCCTTTTCCTTTTTTTTATCTCTTGTTTTAAATACGACACAATATGTCTTCTGTTACAATTCTGTATTTAAAATAGAAATAAAGTTTATTTCTATATAAAGCTGTGTATTACTATATAATATACAGTCATTTTTAACAATTTTGATTCGTTTTGTTGTTTATTAAAAAGTAATCGCCTTGTATAAAAATCTTAATATTATAGACGAGCATGATGTGACTGCCCTTTTTGTTTAATATTGTTTTAAATTAATAAACTTTTTTAAACATTTTGACAGTTTAGGCAAAATATTGCTAATAGCTTATTGGTGGTGATTTTTTTTGTTGATATAATTCATTATAGTTCTTATAACTTCTTCTGATTACAGGATACACGTATGATTTAAAAACTGTATATCGATTCAGTGGTTCTCGAGTTATAAGGCAACAAACAGAGAAACAGGCTGAGGGAAGTTCCTTTTAAAATATGTAAACAAGAGGTGAACAAATAATAGTTTCCTACTTTATTACACTTAATATTACTTACTTCCTGGTTAATTTTACGGAAAAGTAAACATAAATTTACGGAATAGTAAACCTCGAACCAACTAACTACTCTAAGTCTCAATCTCAGTAATCGAATCTAGAAAAAAAAACTACTTACCAATGATACTTACGTAACTGAGTTTCAAAGATTTTTATTTTTGTTCGCGACTTAATATAATTATTATTCCATGCTGTAGAGAAAAAAATACATCAAAAATATATTTGTCTTTCTATCTGTCTGTTCTATTTGTACCGACTAATTTCTGGAACGGCTAGACCGATTTTTACAAGACTTCTTTTATTATATAGCTGAAGTACGTAACTTAGGGTACTTTTGTTTTTCGACAAAAGTTTGGGTTCCCTGTAAAAAAATTAAAGCTTATTACATTTTGAATAAAATCCAATTATGCACAGTTTTACTGGCGGGTAGTTTGAGTTTGTGAGAAATACCTTTGCTTAATGTTAGCAGCAAAAAAGAAATAGATAATAATTAGGGTTCCGTAAAAAAAGTTAAAAATTATATTATGCAGTGAAAATACATATGAAACGCGAGCGCAGACGCGGGCATACAGCTAGTTATAAATAAAATTATTAACGGTGAAAACAGGTCATTAAATTTATCTTCACATTACCTCATACGCCTAAGCTAGCGAATAAGTTAATTTTAATGTCCTAATACTTCATAGCACGGTACCGGCTATTTAGCTTTAACGGGCGGCAAGAGGGTACTCTCTACGTAGCGTTTTAGATTTTAAATCGGTTTATTTATTCGTTGTAGTAAGTTATAGATCAGTATCTTAATGAGGCTAAATAATTAATACAAAAATAATTATAGGATATCTTTTTTAACTGCTTTTTATAACATCACAACGAAGAAGGTTAAGAATCCTGACAATAAGTTCAAGTATTATGTCAAGCAAGTTTTAATCTCAAAAGGTTATTGCAGGGTGGAGCATTACGTGAACGATAGTGATGTCTGGAATTAACCCACATCTCTGTGCGCACCCGCTAACATTATTAAGACTGATTTGGATAGTTTTTATATGAAAAAAATAAATGTATTATATTTATTAAAAAAAAAAAAGAACCAGATCGAGTCTCTTGTCGGCTCTTCTCGGCTGGGTTGTTTTCCGAACCGGTGGTAGTGTTTTAGACGTTCATAAGCGCCTTCTTAGGGCCTAAATTGAATAAAGATATTTTTGATTGGATTTTGAATAGAACTGATTATTCAGTAATGAGTATTCTGGTATTATTTCTAGACGTAACTCGTCGCGTCGCTCGCACATTGTAATTCCCCTAACAATTATCTTGAATCTTCAATTTACATAGTTAAACTATTCTAAAGAACTCGCCTAATGTCATTTTAAACTGTTTTTTTTTTTGACAAAACTGATTACAATTTTAAATATTAACCCGCAATTGCGTCCATTATTAAAAGTGTTATTGAAGATTGTGTTTGTCTTAATTTGAATCAAAAATGCACTTTATATGAAAGTAATTTTGGCTTTACATAGTTTAGAATTAATAGGTAAAAATTAATATGTTAGCAGTATTTATCAATTGTAATTTTATTTAGGGCACAGAACGATGAAGAATTGATCCGATTCAGATTGGATATTATTTTATTTATAGGACATTCGGTATATGGAAGAGTAGATGGTCAGACGGACATTAGGTAACTAGCGTTTTTTTGATTAATGCATTTGCTATTATGGAAGCAACTAGCATTACAATGACCTTTTTTTTTTTTTTTGACGGGGGGAAATGCATTTACGCACTACCCTTATCTATTGTATTTAGGGGATAAAAATCCCCCAATACAATAGATAAGGGGGCACGGAGTGACGAGCTCTGTGCCAGTGTGGGACTCACCCGGGCGAGAGTCGCCCGGAAATACCCACTAAAACCCCCCGGGGCCGTCCGCCGCATTTGGGATGGGAGCGACACGGGGTGGCTTTCGCAAGCACCGCGTCGCAGCATTACAATGACCTGACATAGTTACATATATATGTTTGTGCCACGGTTTAACGTTGTGGCGTAGTTTCAGTATGCGGTCTCAATATGTTCTTTAAAATTTTCATTTTTTTTTCTCTAAATAGCCAAATTTCAATAATCAGTCAGAAAAACTGATGTATTTTTTATTTTAGCTTAATTTTTAAAATTGAATATTGAAAGCCGACGAAAGACATTTATCTCTTCTATTGGATTTTTTTTATTTATATAGTTTTAGATTTATCAATAAGGAATTATTGGAAAAGTTATAATTAGCAATTTTTATTATGGTTTATTCTTAAGGTTAGGCGATCTCGGGCGAGTATTTAGTAAATATAAAATATAACATTATCTAACTACTAGAAAAACAGAAGTTTATAGTTTTATTAAAAATAGTTAACCTTATTTCGTAAAATGTCGAAAATGTAAACTCAAATCTAACTCGCATCCCTAACCAATCAATATTTTTATAAGACGTTTTTTGAGTACACCGGGCGTGGGCGCGGAGGCTTTCAAAACTTCGCTCCCAACGGCTTTGTATTACTGGTTTCTTTATCAAAGTAAATCTCTGTTATTATGGTGCGCCTTTCTCATTCTACTGTATTAATTTTTTACATTTTGCTTTGTTTATTACACGGAAAGCCGGTCGGTTAAAAGTTGCTTACCGATCGAGAAAAAATTAATAACAACATATCTCTACTTATAATATAAAATTCTGCCAGCGTGGTATGTTATGTATTCAGTCTTGTCTTCTAAGTCTCAGCGAAATAGGTGGCTCATCTTGCTAGAACTTTCCTTGAGGTTTTTGTGACACCTCAGAGTAAAGGTTATCTCGTTCTTCTCCTCTTCTTATGGTGATATAGGGGTGGCAAAAAGCACCTCCCTTATCGTGCCAGTCCTCCTTCCCCTTTTTCGCATACCGTTTGCATCTCGACTTTTTTCTACCGAATATGTCCATGCTAATCTCTATGATTTATAACAACAGAGAAAAAAAGCTTCCTTACAGAGACTTTGCGCCTGCTTGTGATATGTAGTGTCACCGTATCGCGCTAGTGGCGGCTATAAGAGACTCACCAGTTGAGGGACGAAGTGAGATCGAGGTCACATAAAGTTACACTATCACCAAGTTACATAGGTGAATTTTAAAATTAGGGAACCGTTCAAAAATGATTACCATTATAAATCTGGGTGTTTATGGGTTTAAGTGCATGTCATTATGTGATACGACGCGGGAGAACCAAACTCGGAAAGAGAACAGGTGGATGCGGCTATCATTACGACCTGCCTCCGCGCTGACCGCTCCTTACCGCATTGGAAGCACACAGTTTTTTCCGCGACTTCTGCCACTACTTAAATCGTTTTTCTCGAGTTTTCTTCACCCACTCGTCTCTATCTGATCTGATATCAATACTCACACGTTTACACACATTATTCAGACATTCCTGCATATTTTGAATTGAGATTTGGTTTAGAATTTACGACCGGCCGGCTGCCAGACATCAAGACTCTTTGGGATTTCTTAACTTGTCCTAGCTAGCTAAATGAGTCTTATCATCGGCTTCAAGGCTTTCCTTTCCACTATTGCATTAAAAGAATGACAAATATAACATCTTAAATTACCTAAAATAGTAAAATCTGACCCAAATGGTCTTGGTTCGCTACTAAAGATTTTTGCGGCGATATTTATTATTCCTTCAAAGTTTTCCTTACGGGTTTACTAAGTGAATATAAGATTTTAAAAAAAGAACACAAAATTCAAAAGTATATTTCAGTTAACATTAAAATCTCTGCTACATAATGCACAACGGCTAATTAGGTAAGTGGAGAGCCTTTCGTGTTTAGTTTTTCGTTGGCTTTCATTTATTTTAGTCCGGCAGTGCTAATGCCCAGAGCGAAAATGCAATTACATTGCATGTACCAGAAAGCATTGTTATTGGATTTGGCTCTAAGAGCTAATTCAATGGATGGTTTTATTTTCTTTCAGAACAACGTTAAGATTGTCCATTAATTTACTTTGTTCTTACGAAGATTCTTTTAGCCGAGAACCGTTATTTACTTATAAAATTTACTGTAGATTTTATTTTGCTACTTTTTTTTTTTAAAGAATATAGATGTATGAATTGTCCAGTAAGAAAAATTGCGAACTCTCTATTTGCATTTAGACATTAATCAATAAATATAAAATAAATAGAAGTTATAAATATTGTCATTAATATTAATGCTTAATGCTAAAAACAACCTTCCTTTAACAAATCAAAATAAGCAAGAGTTGTTGAATGTTAAATCAGCGTTTACTTTTCCCTGTTCTGTCGGTCAAACGGTTGTAACTTTTGGATCCTTCCCGAGATTTAATTAAATGGAATTTATATAATTTCAAAATCTAAATTTAAATACAATCCATTTGTAAAATTGGTCTTCTTTCAGTATTTCATTGAAGATAACAGCTGTAAATTCTAAAGCCGTATGCGAAACTTGCAGCTCGGATCTATCCCGGTGCGGTGGATAGTATACCCGTATATCTTATTCATTCTATCCATTGACAGAGTGATCTATTGAGCCTTGAGGGAAACTAGCCGCAGTTCACTTCTACAGGGGTCGGTAGTTCATGAAATGTTTGTACGTCCGGTCACGTTATAAAGTTTATTCTATTGATGCATCACTACGCACAGAGTTACAGACAACTGTTTGTTGGAAATCGTTTTTGAAGTTATACTTCTTTAGGCGCGTTATGAAAAAATGATGAGAGTGAAATTTTAAGATGCGCGCGCACCTGTGACACGAAATTAACAGTATGAAGTTGTCTGCTTAACCGCTCATTAAGTCTCGTTAGTCGCGCATGTTGGTACGCTCGTCACCTCTGATCACTGTTTTCATATTTATAATATTTATCAACATGTTTCTAGTTTATACATTCACAACACGTGTTTTAGTTTCATACAAGTGCGAATTATATATGTATGTGCTAATAAATTATATACAGTAGTGATTTAAATTGAATATTTTGATTGATATCACTTACTATTTGTGAATATTAGTGAAAAAAATTGTGCTTATATACTTTTTCAAGTGCTCCAATATAATTGAGGTTAACTATCCGTATGTATTATTTATTGATATAAATTAAAATACTTTTATTTAATATAATTAACACTAAATATTATTAAATTATTTTATGTTAAATACTTATTATTATTTGCATGCAATTAAAAACTATTTTTTAATGATGCCAAAGAAGTATAACTTCTCACGCGCGTACATAAGTACACGCACCCATTTTTTTTATTCATACATTTCATTAAATTCAAGGATTTTTTTTATAAATGATAAGGATTTGAATATTTGTTTGATGAAGACATTGGTTTTACAGCAATCGATCTGTTATACCAGTGAACTTTATTCACATTTGAAATACGCACCTTTAATTATAGACCAAATGTATGTAGGCTTTTTAAGCTAAGTTCGGATCGAACTGCGAATCAGAGAACACTTGCTAAATTTCTTATTTTTAACATTTATAATCTGTATTGTGTTCCAATACTTATTATAAATCTTTTTTCTAATGATATGAGTTCTTTCTCGTGGTATTAATGAGTTTATGTGATATTTGATGTTTTATTTCTTTAATTTTAATTATATTACTTATGGTAAAATCACAAAAATTGTGTCTTTATATCGGACCGCTTGTCCTTTAGTGCATGTATACTTCCAGAACAATAAAAGTGACTTTTATTTTAGAGACAGTATGTGACAAGTTCTGTAGATAATTTATAAATCGCATTATGTCGTTAGAAAATTTATTTCTAGCAATTTTTTTTTGTAAAACTTATTTATTCTATTCAAGCGATGATGGCTCAGTTGCTAGTGTGGTCGTATTCCGCGTCGATGAACGTAGGTTCAAACAAATTCTATAAATGAGCAGCGAAGGAAAATATCGTCAGGAAACCATATAATTTTCTAATAATGCCCGCTGGGTTAGCCTTACTGACAAGTTTGTCGCGAAGACAATCGAATTAAAATTTAGACTGACGAATGATAACCAATTGAAAACATGATAATAGTAAAAAATATATAAAAAAAAACCGAAGGTTCTCTTTTACATAAAATATGTAGAAAGAAACAGGAATAAAAACCGGGCCAGGAAAAAACTCATCCTTGCACTGCTATACTTTGTACCAGAATTTGTTGAACAATACGCCTGTATCGGTCATAGTAATTTTCCGATCGTCTATGATCTTCGCTTATCTCATCCAAAAGTCTGACCGGTATAATGTGATAGTGTTACCGGATCTTTTATTGTCCATCAATTTACTGTTTTCAATAAATTGCCCATAAGTGTCGCTTGTTATTAATCACCCATAGTGTGTCTGATTACATTACTTTCTATAATATTGCAAACATTGGTCTAAAGATCGCTCCGTTATCCATTATCTCACGTCCTCTTCCACTGCATCGTGTTATATCTACATTAATTATATTTTATAATATTTTCACTTGAAATTTTGGTGATTACATTATCCTTTTCTTTTTCTTATTACTATGAAAATTCTATTGTTATCGACGTTCCAAATTTTCAAATTTTAAATGTTCTTTCTTAGAATGAATCCATTAAAACTCATGATACATTAGCAGTTGACATGAATAAACCTTCTGGTTTTCTTACTGAATTAAATAAATAAATAAAACGAAGATATATAAATAACAATAATAATATAATAAATAGTACAAGTTTAAAATCCTGTAGCCAAATACCAATAGGTGTGTTCATGCAGCTTCACTTGGTGAGATTGTTATTAAAGCCCAGAGCTTAGACGGTATATAAAATGAATATTTTGATGACATTAACGAGTGATTATAGGGAAAAGGAATTGTTATTGAGTATCTACCATAGCTATTAACCAAATAAAGCGAAGTCCTTTTTGTAATGACGAACGTTGACAAAAAGCTGTAATTAATTAATGAGGTATCCGTTAGGAGACATATGTAGGTACATACGGCAAGCCCGCTTCTGTAGAAGAAGACCGATATCACCGATTCATCCAACCTGTTGACGGACATTTGTCTCGGATCTGCTATTCATCAAGCGGACAGGTTTATTTAGGTCAGGGCACCGATCATTTTTGTTAAAGTTCATTCTTTTTTTTTCAAACTTGGAGCTTAATTGATACCAGAAAATGTATGTCGTTATTTACTAAAATAATACTTAGAAAATTTACAAAGTATGTACTTCTTTTTGGTCTAGACACAGTCTCTCGTTTCTTTCACATTTATTGATTTTAAGCGCTCCATGCTCTTCAAGCTGTTAATTAGTCTTTTTCTCTGTCCTTTTTTCATTTCGAGTTCCTTTTTTAACCGGTTTTCAATGTTCGTTGGTAAAGTCAGATATCGCATCGATCTACATAAGTCGACGAATTTATCTATTTATTCTATAATGAAAGATTTCTGCAATGAAAACATAGCCTAGTGGTAGGGCATTTTCTAATGACTCCTTCAAGTGTGAAAATTTATCATCAATTTTCTGTATACATTCCGGGAGCATCACTTGAAAGTCAATATCTCTAGATTTAGCGAGCTTACCGAGTTCAGCGTCATCACTTAACAGTAAGTGACATTATAGTCAAAGCACAGAGCCTATATGGTATATTAAACCTATATCTTATTATTTAAATATTCGTCCCATTTTTGTTCGCGAAGTTGACTTTTACATGTTAGTGAAATGGTCTTTCAGATCACGTAATTAGGTTCCATTGATAATTACCATCCCTATAAATTATTTGCCCGTAATATGTTCAAATAGGCATAAAAGTTACATGCATCATTAATAGTTCAAAAATAATTTGATAGCAAAACCTCTACATAAGAAAAGATAAAGGGTTTAGGTAATGTGGATATAAAAAATTAACCAATAAAATAATTGACCAATAAATAATATTCTCATGTCTCCACTTTATAGGTCAATAGTATTAAGATAAAAACCTATACGTGGATATAAAAAATACGCACGCGAGGTGTCTTCGGCCTTATATCACATATCGTAAAAGATCGGAAAGTTTTTTGATGCTCACTAAAGGTTTTATTGGGTCGTGTTTATTGCATATTTTTATGTTCCCCGGGGACGAATTACTTTATGTTTACACTTGTGTTTTACTAAATGTACCATCAAGATACGGTTTAATGAGGGACTCGTGGTTACTTCGTCCCTATTTTTACCGTCGGGACTAGAGGAATCTGCTATTGGGATCTAGTGTAGTGAAAGTTTTATAAAAAAAAAAATGTATAATTTATTTTGCTCTTGTCGAAACTTTTGTAGTATAATTTTTTTTTTTTTTTTTTTTTTTTTTTTTTTTTTTTTTTTTTTTTTTTTTTTTTTTTTTTTTTTATTGTTGCCCCCCTGACGTGATCAGGGACCTTGTTATTACTTATAGCTAAAATAAATTTTTCAATCCCCCGGTCTCTCTTTATTATATTTATTTTTAACTGGCGTGTTCTTTTGCCAGTTATGTTAATATTTAAAATGTGCTCTTTTATCATTTTCCTTGACTGGGCGTGTTCTTTTGCCAGTGCATTGAATTTTGTTGTGCTCTTTTGTTTTGTCTTTCTTTTTTCTTTATTTCATTTGTTTGTTATATCTTACGTCTATTACATATTGTCGCTTAACATAGCAATTATCTTAAAACTTAAACATAAAAACATAAAACAGGAATTTAAATCTCTTTGTATAGGATTTGATAATGTTGTGAGCAAACCTCAGTCATTATACGACCTGTGTCAAACAATTTGTACAGTACCCGAGTCCACCTACCCCCGGGGCCACCAGCTTTAGACCACCTTTACTTGTTGCGTATCCCAGTATAATTGGTTTATATATACTAATAATAAAATTGTAAAATTCACTTGTCTGTACATTTCCGATTTTTGTGAAAAGAAGTATTGCAAGGGACTAAATATAGGTAATTTATAGAAATGAAATTTTTAGAAATGTCTATCTGTCTGTTTGTCTGTGCAGTGTCAATAAAAAAGTACCACGTATATTTAAAAAATTATAAACTTTATTCCATTAAAACCGGTCCACTCTATCAAAAGTTATAGTAATTTGAATGACACGCGGCGACCAAAGACTATATAATATAATACTACGGCGACTTTAGTATGAAAGAAGAGTTTGTAAGGAAATGCGTTTTAGTCTTATGCGAGAACAAATAATTTATGGATTTGCTGAAATTAAACAAAATAACACAATATCAAATTTATGTATAGTATATAAATATTAATAATTGACATAGTATATGAAACATAAGAAGCGAAACATTATATTATCTAATTCTAACTATATTGAACGGTTAACGTTTTGTTTGTTTTTGGCGTCATGGGGGGCGAAGTGTTATGAAAGGTGATTACGTAAGAAAATTACAAATGTATTTCTGAAGATTATTCATAGATGGCGCTATTCTTATTTTTTCATAATTTGGACTGTTCTGAAACATTGCAAGGGGTCGGGATGGGACGGAACGGAACGGGAGAAGAACGCATTTTAAGCATTCTTAAGCATTTGTAAAGGAAAAATATCGTAATTTAACAAAGATAATTTACGGCTGTCTTTCAATCCATACCCATCCATACACCCTCAAATTGAGAAAAAAGGAATGCCAATGAAATATTTCTTTGAGACTCTATAGCTATTATTATTTTACTCAAGATGAAATCTCATTATAGAGTGTATAACTAAAGTTGAAATGACTAAAGAAAGAATAATACAAACATTCACAATTGCAGTAATAAGCTGTTTCGCGAACTAACTTAGAGGATAGCGAAGTAACGTTTTATTAACTCCTTCCATTACTTTTACAGCTCTAGCTCCAGTATCGAAACTTCGCTTCGTCTCATTTGAACTGACGTTTTTGATTCGTTGTTTTTATAGGAGCATTGTCGAGTGTCCATTATTGGGACTTTTTTCTCTATATTATTATCTTATAAATTAAAATATTTATTTATTATAACACCAACAAATGCTACCTTCATTACAGGTGAGCACGACATTCATGTTTCTGAGCAAAATTAATTGTTTGAGCATAATAAACCGATTTACATGCTAAGTATTAGACGTTGAATCTTTTACAGAATTAAAGAAATCAAACAAAGCAGAAAATAAACAACTCCAGGGGATTAAAATAGATGCAAATTATATTTAAACGTCAAAAGTAACAGTAGCAAAGCAAGAGGCAGAGTCAAAAAGAAATACATTAAATTTTATTATTTATTTTTGTTTATATATTTTAATGTATGTGTTACACTGGATAAAGAGTTTCAAATGATATTTATAGAACCACATCTAGGCGATAGATAAAAGGTAGGTGCAATATCTGTTATGAGCCGACTGATAGTGTGAAATAACTTTTCTTAACGGTGTTCATTCGGCAGTGGCTCGAGATATGCAACGACTCCTAACTGGGGAAGCTCTTGTAACCACCGTTAGCGCGATGTAATGACATTTCATACACTATTCATTCAACATATCTCTGTCATACAACACGCAAGGTAAACAAGTTCTGTAAGGCGCTTCTTGTGGAAACCTCTTTAGCCGCGTTGAGCGATTTTTGGTAGAGCCATTCGCGCCTACGACATACCAATGTAACATTTTACGTTCAACTGGTTATGTGGAAAAATGAGTAACAAAAATATTGTTTTTTCATTTACTATTTCTGACATATTTATTATTTATGTATAGTTTATATTATGTTATTTTTGTTCAATTTCAAACAATCCATTAATTATCTGTTCTCTAATAAGACTAAAACGCATTTACTTACAAACACTTCCTTAATACTAAAGTCGCCGCGTACCATTTAAATTACTATAACTTTTGTTAGAGTGAACCAATTTTAATGAAGTAAAGTATTGATGTTACTCCGGAATATGCTTTATAATTATCTTTTTGAATGTTTAAAACATTCTTAGTACTTTTTAATTGATGCCTGTACAGGCAAACAGACAGACAGATAGACAGACAGACAGACATTTCTAAAAAAATGATAGAAATGTGTTTAATTACCTATTTTTTATTTCCTTGCAATAATTCTTTTCACAAAAATCGGTAATGTACAGACACCTTAAGTTTAAATTTTTTTATTATTAGTATAAATTATTTATAAAGGTATGTCATTAGAATGTATATGTAGGAATGAAAGGAATGTAAGACTGAGTGAAAGAATGCAATGTGAGCGAATGGATGATGGAAATAAAAAAAAGAAAAAAGAAGATCGTAAATGGCGAACCGGGAAATGTGTCGGGAAAATTTGTAAAGAAAATAATAAAAGATTTAATTAGGAAGTATTGTGTTGAATCACTACCGATATCCTACACATATAATTATACCACATAGCCCCAATATGTTAAAACCAGACATAGCGTTAATAATTGAACTTACATATGAAATTATAAATGTTCCTACCATAAATAATATCAAGTTTCGGATTTTCACGTCTGTTGGTAGCTTCCATAACTGGCTATTTATTTTTTATTTTTAAATTATGATTTCTTAAAAGCTAGGTTTAGGTAGAACTAATTATACGCGTTATTTACACGAATCTAAATTTAAATACGAGTAAATACATCAACAGTACTGGAAACTCAAAAATCATAGCAAAGTTTAAATAAAATTATTTCATCTTCTTTCTTAAACTACAAAAGAGGTTTTACGTCGAGAAGCTTAGAATGTAAAGTAAGGAATAGCCTTGAAAAAAGAACACTTGAACGATATACTCCTACTATATACATTTCGAAAACGGAACCCACAGTTCCTTCCAAATCAGCTGTTACCGGGAACTGGCGTAGCGCGTCCGCTCGGTCGTTTCCGGGTGACGTCACGTACCGACGACGTCCGGTCGTGAGGCGGAGCGGGGCGGCGGGCCGTTTGAAATTCGAAATCCGTTGGGGGCGATCAAAAGCTCTCAAGAGAGCAGCTTTGGCAATCGTTTCTGCTGATACGTGTTGTATTTCGCGTTGTAAATGTTTTAAATTTTTCTTCTTTATTTTACTACCTTGTTATACGTGTAGGTAACATTTTTCTCAGCATAAAGGTTCTTGTTTTTAAGGAAGTTCTGATTTTAGCGTGCTTTATTCTCCGCACTGTCTACCTACGCTTTTAATAGTTTTAAGTAAGTGTTGCATGCTCCTTGCTCCAATCTCAATCCATTGCGGTTAAGTATTATTTTGAACCGTTGTATTATCTATTACAATTCAAGAATTAAACAAATACAATTAACAACTTTTTAATAAATCCGCAAACGTAGAGTGGTCTACCACTGTTTGCCATTATTTTTTTACTAACTGCGAGTATGCAGCGATGATGGCGCAGTGGGTAGTGGGGACGAATTCCGTATCAATCGACGAGGGTTCGATCCCACCAATCCGATTCTAAAATTAGCCTGAGCTTTCGGTGAAGGAAAACATCGCGAGGAAACCATAGCATGGTGTAGGGCATTTTCTAACGATGCCCTCCTGGGTAGCTACCACCCTCAAGTTTGAAAAACCAGGTGTGTTCCGGCAGCATAACTTTATAATTGCAGTACCTAGAATTAGTGTGCTTACCATCCTGAACTACATCTTCACTTAACACCAGGTGAGATTGTGGTCACAGCACTGAGCCTATACCGTGTAAAGACAAAAAATGTAATCTGAATTTAGTTGATTCCGGTGACATTTCACTTCTGAACTATCATAACTACTTAAAAGCAGTTACCGACTCAAAAAAAAAAATATACTAAAAGCTCAATAAAATAATACATCTGATAGTTTTAAAATATATATATATTTACACAAAACTTTTCGTTGGTTCTCGAGTTATAAGCTTACAAACAGACAGAGAAACTGAAAGTCGATGGCTCAGTTCTTATGGACTTCTGAAGGTTACTTTTAGATACGTGACTAAGAATGTAAACATTATTAAATGGTTTGTAACTCCTGATTGCTAAGTTTGTCTGTTTCACGTACAGTCTCCTTCTTTGGCCTATATATTTTCCTAATCTTACAAATCACTTCCGTGATCGTCTATATCTCGTAAAATCGATACAACAGATAATATTATGTACATATAAATAGACCTAAATAACCATCGAGACGAATACGATGTCGGTGCGAAGACATTTATTAATGAAAAACCAACGATATACGACGGAGTTCGTGTCCTTTAATATGGCCTAATGGAAGAGGAAAATATAGGGTGATGGGAAACAAATGCGTTCGGCCGACTGCCGACAGGTGTGCCCACAGAAACTGCTATTTACTCACAAAATTATATTTATTTATATTTAAGTATTTATTTATTTAATATGTATAACGGTTCAATAACTTTTCCCCGTTTATTTGTAAAACAATTTCTTATTTTATTAAGAACCATTTATTTATTATGTTGTTACAAGTTTCGAAAGAATTTTTCATTAAATTTTACAAGTTTACCTAAATAAATTAAGTATTCAATATGATTATCAATATGATGAAATATGATTACATATATTCATTAGATACAAGATAGTATTTTTCTTTAGATTTAAATTTGATCTATCTCCTATAAGGTATTTCATAGTGGTCTCTAGCAACTGTATGTTCTAGTATTCGTCTAGCTAGCTCCCATTCTAAACTGTGAATACATTTTGGCAACATCATTTGAGAGTCCATTTTGCTTATTGTGAGAGCTTATTCTAAACTATTTTTGACTATATAATTAATTAAGATCAAAAGAATCTATAGTTACATTTTAACAATTATATATATATTTTTTAATCGATGTATAAATAAACAAAATTTAAAAGATTTTCTCCTTTGTTTATCAAACGACTTTGTTTTTTTTATTTTTATTTTTAGTGAAATAAAAAGAAGCAATTGTAAACAGTTGTTTTCTGTCTTCAAATTTTTAATAATGTCTATTCACGGGATTCGGCCAATAAATGAGAACAAGTTTTCTTTAGTTATATATAAATATTAAATAAAATACTTAAAGGCTGGTTTTATGGCCCGAACACCGCTACAATATACATAATACTCTTGACGCTTCTTGTAACGATCTGCGCTGGAGATATTTCTTTGTAGTGAAAAGCCGCCAGGTTTGCTTTTAGCATTGTCTTTGTCATTACAATAATGTCAGACAGAGAGGGACCGATGTCATTTAACTGATGTTTAAGCTATTCATATTTTATCTTTGACTTTGTACGGCGTTTGAGATGATTTATAAATTAAAGTTGTAATTATTATATTAAGTTAAATTATATTAATTTAAGTGATTAATACAATAGAAAACTCTGTGAATAATTTGGTTTATTGTATTGTAAAGAGCAACTCTATCTTTTGTCGGCTAAAGCGCTTATAACTTGAAAATCGCTAAGCCGATTTACGTTACTCTTTTGTTTATACATATACTATATGTTCTCTAGGAAGGTCTTAGGACATACTTTGTGTATTTAGCATATTACATTATTAATATAAACAAATTATAAATTTAAACAGTGGAGCGGTTTAACTTCTCACTATTTCTCATCTCTCTGTTTCTTTTTATAACAAAAGTTTCAGTCAGACATTTTTCTCGTGAAGCTCCTATCCTGTAGACGCACGATAAGTACTAGTCATCTCTAATGAAAACTTTCAAATATTCTTCTTAAAATGAAAGTAGTATTAGGTATACACTGGCAAAATAGTATTTAACCTCAATTTCTGTCAATTAAAAAGATTCCTTTATTATCTCCATACATTTTATACGGAACGAATTAGGGTAAGTTTAACAAAGGCTTTTTCTTTCCAACGATTCTATTTGTACTGAAGACTTAAGTGAGTAATCATTGTGTATAGTTTTCCATTAGTCGTTATACATATGGCATTCATCTTTTCCTATTTATTTATACTGGAAAACGAACTTAAGAAATTAATCGCACATAAGTTATTTAGTACAATAAGCACGGTCTATAAAAAGTCTAATAAATTGTCAAAAGAATTTTGAGTCAAGAAATAATACCACTTTTATGTCGAAATAAAAAAATATTGATAACAATTGTCCCGATAATGAATGTCACATATTTTTATCTCTTATCACACTTACTTTATTTTATTTCTGCACCACCCCAAGGTTGACTGGTAGAGAATGCCTCAGGCAATAAGTTCACCTTTTTACACAAAATGTAAATAAATAAATATTTGAATAACAATAGAGAATAAAGTATTATGTCAAGCAAGTTTTAATCTCAAAAGGTTATTACAGGGTGGATCATTACGTGAACGATAGTGATGTCTGGAATTAACCCACATCTCAGCGCTTCCACTAACATTATTAAAAACTACGGTTTGTATAGTTTTTTTTATATGACAAAAAAATGATATATATTATATTTATAAAAAAAAAGAACCAGATCGAGTTTCTTGCCTGCGCTCTTCTCGACTGGATTGTTTTACGAACCGGTGGTAGTGTTTTAGACGTTCATAAGCGCCTTGTTAGGGCCTAAATTGAATAAATAAATTTTGATTTTGAAACAAAAAAACAAATCCGCCACACATCTCCTAACTACACGCATGTACACATGAGTTTTGTAAGGGACACCTTGAGATCCGTATTCCCCTTCAACAGGATTTAATTAGTTCGAAAAATAGCTAAATCAAAGCTTATGGTTCAAGAAAATAAGGCTGATATGATAATATGGATTTTTTTACACGGTATAGGCTCAGTACTTTGACCACAATTTCACTTTTTTTTTTTTTTTTTTTTTTTTTTTTTTTTTTTTTTTTTTTTTTTTTTTTTTTTTTTTTTTTTTTTTTTTTTTTTTTTTTTTTTTTTTTTTTTTTTTTGACGGGGGAAATGCATTTACGCACTACCCTTATCTATTGTACTTAGGGGATCAAAGTCCCCCAGTACACTAGATAAGGGGCACGGAGTGACGAGCTCCGTGCAGTGTGGGACTCACCCGGGCGAGAGTCGCCCGGAAATACCCACTAAAACCCCCCGGGGCCGTCCGCTGCATTTGGGATGGGGGCGACACGGGGTGGCTTTCGCAAGCACCGCGTCGCGACCACAATTTCACCTGATGTTAAATGACGACGTTGTCCAGGATGGTAAACACACTAAGCCTAGATGTGCTGCCGAAACTCACCTTTTGGTATTTGATTACAGGGTTTTCTTACTTGAGGGTGGTAGCTACACAGCTGGACATTATTCCAAAATGGCGTACCACCAAGCTTTGGTTTCTTCACAATTTTTTCCTTTACTGAAAGTTCAGGCTGTTTTAGGGTTGGATAAGTGAGTGCCGAATCCGCGTCCATTAATGTGAAAGCCGAACGTTCTACCAACTAAGTCATCATCACTTTTTGTAAGCAATGTAAAATAATACACAGAGGGAAAGTATTTACGTCGTAAATGCCAACTAAGCTCTTTACGGTCGAGCAAGCCCAATAAATCGGATTTATCGTGTGACGTTAGTTTATCATGACCGCTAGCGTGTGCTGAACGAGATTATATCGACGGACGCATGCTAACTCTGTCGCATGGTATAAAGCACATAAATACTTATTTATGAAGTATTATAATAGTAATTTTTGAAATATTTTCATTACTAGATAAAACCCTGCTTCGCTCGGGTGAAATGAGACTCAGAATAAAAAATCTTTAACAAAATGTAGACAGATAGGAACTGTAACTTCACTGATTCGTGTGAATCGGCATTGATGCGTGTGAATCGGCCTTAATGAACTCAAGATGGCATCCGAGTGACCAGTACGGCGACTGCTATTTGCACCATTAGAATTTAACAAAATAATCGACAATCCGAATTTTACGAATAAATGATTTTGTCTCGAAATAATTATTTTATTATATTTTATTATTCAGGTAAGGTTTTAATCGAGGCTACCGTACCCCTTGACCGAATTATTAATATACATTATTAAACATTTGTATTTTCGTTATCGCAAAAGTCCCCGGGTGATTGATTGGTTATGTGATCCGCGACGGCTTTATTTCAGTTGGATATTTATTGGATAAAAAAATCTATACGGTTATATGAAATCTACCTTTTCATAAGCTTTATATTTAGCTTGATCTGTACTTATCTCTGTAACAGAATCTTCAAACTCAATTTTTTCGTTGACTTCAAAACGTCGGAAGTATATTAAAACTTTTACACTTATGAAGGACAATACAATTTAACAAGTTTGACCTGGAGATCTTGAGATGTATTTCCATCATAAATGAAATGAAATGAAATGGTACGAATTATATATAACCATCTAGTGAAAATAAGGGAAATTATATGTAGTTTTATGCTGGCATAATCTATACTAATAAATAAAATTGATGTTTGTAAAGTAAAAATAATTTTTTTACTGCATACCTATACAAAAAATACAATTTTTAAAATTTTGGTCTGTCTGTTTATTCCGGGGAATCTCTAGGACTGCTAAATCGATTATGACAGAACTTTTTTTTGTTAGATAGCTGAAGTTATTCCCCGTAACTTAGGCTAATTACATTTTTCGATAATAATTAAAATGTTCGCGTAAAAAAATTAAAACTCATGACTTTTGAATAAAATCTGAATCAGTGTACGGTTCTAACAGGTGTTTGAAATTGAAAGAAATATTTTTACTTAATACAAGTAGAAAAAAAATTGGAAAATAATTAGGGTTCCGTATAAAAAAAGTATAACGCAGTATATGAAACGTAAACGCAGTCGCGGGCATACATCTAGTTAATCAATATTTGGACACACGTAAAAATTCCGTACTGCATACACAACATTTTTGAAGAGGTTAACGTTAAAAGGACGCAATAAATCAAATATTGATAATAGAAATAACGTAGGTACTGTACTGAGTTCGGATAGCTATTAAAGCGTGTTTCTTTTATTTTTTATTTCATCACGACACTCGGCAAATTTACTGTATCCAACTCTCTCTTGTCTCAGTTATATATAATATTGTGTTTCCTTTTAAATCACCTAATCCCTTTCAAGTTGTTGCAGTAAAGGAGAAGAATATTCTGCATCATGTTCAAGCTTTAGACTCGAGTAAAACAGAAAAAATGATACGGCTCATTCACTCGACACGAAGTTTAGATAGATAATAAAATAATGTTTGGTATGTTTCTATACAGTATAGAGATACATTGGTGTTTGGCGATAGATTTTTAAAGTTGCGAATAGTTAATTGAAGCGATAATGTCTTAGTTAGTAGTACGGTCTGATTTCAATCCCACCTATCCAACTGTAAAATCAGCCTGAGATTTCACTGAAGGAAAACATCTTGAGGAAACCATTGCATGGGGTTAGGGCATTTTAAAATAATGCCCATCTGGGTAGCTACCACCCTCAATTTAGAAAACCTGTCGTTAATTACCAATCGGTGTGTTCCGGCAGCATTACTTGAGAACCAATTCCGTAAGGTTTAGTGTGTTTACCACCCTGGACCACATCGTCACTTAATATCACGTGAGATTGTGGTCATAGCACTAAGCCTATACCGTGTAAAAAATTGTATAGCTAATCAGGCGACCATTAGAAAACCCCCTACCACCGTGCAAAATATTCATATCAAGCAATGATTTCGACCCATTTTTCATCTGACCAGCTGAATTATATTGACTGACAGCAGGTGAGTATTAATTGAAGGCGGATTATCGTGCCCATCCGATGGAGGTGGACGGCTCGTAGAAGCTTAACTGATCGGACACGCAGTATTATCCTAGTGTGACCTAGATACAGGCTAGTCTTATCAACTATAGTACCGAGACATTTAAACGTTCACTTAAATTCAATAAGATAATTTTTAACTGCCTTGAAAAGTTATTAGCGGGATCTCAGTGTGTCGTATAGCAGTTATTCTCTTTAATTCATTAACTTGCGTGCTTGACCCTTCTTTATATAATATTGGTGGAGTTTTGCATGTGAAGTGTATTGGAAATACGGACACGAAATGTTTATTCTGAGGTGCCATGAAGATTCCATGGAAAGTTCAAAATGGACCGTTGCTTTACTGGAGTTTAGATATGTTCACACAATATTGATAATATTCACCACTCGTATGATACTGGATGAATTGTGTCAGTAAATCACTTATTGCCCTTAACTAAAAAGAAGATCTGTCTCAAAGCATAGATATACCATAAGTTTATTTACAATTCGATTTAAAATCGACAGTAGATTACGGTTCCAAGGTCTGATAGTGGCTGGAACATTCTAGAACCTCCTGGTAGAATGGCACACTATCGGACCAAAGAAATATTCGCTATCTACGTCACTTTTAGAGAATGAGAGAAGGTCGTAGCTTTAAAAAGAACTCACCTTAGATATTCAGCTGGTTTAATCCCTTATTAAAAAACCAGTGTTTTGATAAACGGGGAACTATTTAATGACATGTAGATTTACAGAGAGAATCAAAGTACATAGATACATGTTTTATATTGAGATGCTTTTGAAATATAAAACAAACAAAAAAATTATATATACCATAGTTCCATTACTTGTGAAATATCGTCAGCAGTTTCAAACTTCAGTCGCGTTTGGTAGAATTTAATCAGTCCCGTCCATTATTTCTAAGGTTTTTATTTGTGTAGTAAGTACTCTCCACGACGCAATTACTTTTGATATGAAATACGGCTTGGGATATTACACAAAAAATAAATATGATTTAAAAAATCAACTATATATATATTTTTTTATATCTATTAATTTTTGTTACAGGTAAATGCGAAAATCAATATTTTGGTAAAACAATCAATCGCAAAGAACATTTCAAATTGTATGTACAATTACTATTTCTAATTGAAGATACCTACGTAAGTATACACATAATATATCTAAAATAATTTTGATTACATTTTATTACTACGGAGTGATTTATTATCGAGTTAATAGAAAAAAAACGTGCAATATTTTTGTTCATATAAACGAGTGATTGTCAAACTTACGCTCTCATTTTGGCTTGCTTTAATAATAATAAAATAAAACTACACATATTAGAATACTTACAAATAACATGTATAAAGATTGTTTGGGCCGATCACTGCTTAATTCCTTTTCTTACCGATATCGGGGATGGGAATTCTCTCATTTGGAACGCGCGCGCTTTTTGAATGCGCTGCGACCAATGAAAAGCTATAGGATTTCGACCAATCGCCTCATCGCAGTGAAAAATACATTTGAACTCGCATCGTACTGAATAAATTTGATTTGAATAACGTCCATTTAATATTCGCAATATAAATATACTGTGATTCGATAACCGCCGCGCGGACGCATGAACAGACCGTGTGCTTGTGGACGTTACTTTAGTTACGTATCAGTGGACGGCGCTGCGCTGGATATATGGCACGCGGTTTCCAGATCTGGGGCCAAAGTCACCACCAGGTCAGTGGAGTTTTCTCGTTTTCTGGTATTGGTATTCAGCGGTGTAAGCCCCGTTTGTCCCCGGTCGTTTGCTACCTAGCCCACTGTACCATAAGGGACATCGTTCC
Source organism: Samia ricini (assembly GCA_014132275.2). NCBI lineage: Eukaryota > Metazoa > Arthropoda > Insecta > Lepidoptera > Saturniidae > Samia > Samia ricini. The sequence goes on along the minus strand of AP028170.1, from coordinate 30,681,589 downwards.
AATTCCCAGTAGCAGTGATTGAATAATTTTACATTTAGTGGTCACTGCTACAAATATATTATCTATATTTATTTTTAACATGCTTTATTAGTTTCACTAGTATCTATGGCAGACGATATTCAAAATTCATACTTTCATAAAGCATACTTATCAAGACCGATGGCAATACAATATTTATAATATCGTCCCATTATCCTGATCAAGAATTTCAAGATTAGCAATGTTCTAAAGATTAACAAAATTACACTAAACATTTTAAAGTGCAACGTTTTTTCCATCGCCTCAAATTTTTGCGTCCATCTATCGCATGTCGCATTACAGCCGGCCGCGGAGTAGCGGTAAAGTGAAAGGCGCTCGGCAGAGCAGTCAAAGCCAATATGGCGGCTTCCATAGCTCGCATCAGTTAACCGTGTAGCATTTACATTCTCACTCATTCGTGCAAGTTTTCTGCGATATCTGTGTGTTTTGTAATACTTTATAGTAACTAAAATAAGCAAACAATGACTTATTTACCTGAAAAGCTTTACTTGGGTTGTGATTTCATAAAACCACATTATGTTTGTTATTCATATCCAGTCTCTAAATCGATTAATATCCTATGATTAATATGACGGTGTTTCTAGACCAAATATGAAGAAAATAAATTATAGTCTAGATTAAGAAAAGAGAAACACGCTTTCGGCTATCTATCAAAGTTTTCTGTTATTTGAATTATAATTTATTTTAATACGAATAGACGTATTTCTTTTTTGTTCGAGCAAGTAATTTAATTCACTGGGCCGATTCTAATTGGGGTTATTTTTTTTATGTTTACTATAATATCGGAAAGGTCATTTTTTTTTTTTTTTTTTTTCACCAAAAAACGTTGTGCATATGCATTATTTCGCCACACTTCAAAGTAATAATTGTATAGCGTGGTGAATAGTGTTCACACAGATTGTTCATTTTAGATTTTATCAGTTACCAGATCAGATGCCACAGTTTTCTTTTGTTCAAAATTATGCCAACACTTAAGTGTTAATCATGGTAGGGGTTAAAAGGGATTTAAAATGGCGTCACGTTTACCTCCGGACCTTTCAGTTCAAGTCGGCCAACGACGCACACTCGCACGCACACACACACTTCTTTACAAAAACGCGCGCGAACCAGCGAACCGCGTATTATATGTAATACGCCTGTCGATAACACTCGTATTACCATAATCAAATTGGAAAAAAAAGAAGTGTATGAGACAAAATGAAATTCTCCCGGGGGGCACTTAATTTCGGTCGGGTTACACGGGCCCGAACGGTATATTATAACAATAAAATATAAGTTCCACCTACCTATCTCATTACATGAGGGTAGATATTGTATTTCGAGTGCCGTACTTGGGTTACGATATCGGATATTTATAATATTTACAAGTGTAACTAATAGATTACCTTCGATATTGATTTTGCTTCTTTTTTTTTAAATTATTTTGTACAATTGTAGTTAGCCATCATAATTATCATCGTTCTGCTCCCAAATTGTTATTTGTGGTCGGCGCAATATGTCTCTATCTTCCATACATCTCTATCAGCCACCATATCATCATTTTGCCTTCGTATCTTCCCTAACATACTCCATTCATCTTTTCTTTGGACGTCCTCTCCCCCTCCATCCCTTAACTTTCATAGTCATCACTTTCTTTTAATCCTGTACAATTGTATTTAGTTTAATTTTAGAGTGTGAAGTGAAAACTTTTTTAACGGCGTTAAAAAGGATTTGAGTTCGATTTTGAGAAAATATTGTGTGCGTAAAGTATATGTTATTTAGCGATTTACAGGTTATAAAAACCATAAATATCGTCTGTAGACATTATAAATAACGCGCATGAGCTAAAAGTGGTATATATAAATAGTCCTAAAGCTGACCTTTTTGTCTGTCAGTCCATCTGTGTGTTTGTGTGACTGGATAAATCTAAAGATACTCAAAAAGGATTTCATCCGTTTGAATATAATTGCGCTATGAAAAACAAAAGAATATCAAGACATTTCGCATTTAATTAGGATAAAAGATGTAGACGCGGCTGCCCGCTATTTATATAATATTTTCATTTATCTATTTTAAACTTGAGTCAAGTTTGAATTACATGTGTACTCCACACTAGCATCATATGAAAAAGATATTTCATCAATAAACGATGGTCATGTTTCTAGAACATGCTAGAAGTTTTGTGGAATTTTATTAACCCCGTTTCTAATGGCATCTGTACCACGTAAAATGATACTAGATTACTCAAGGGGGTATGCAGTCGGGGTTTATTCCACTAAATTCCTGTTTCTCCTCTGGATAATGGCATTATGTCATATAACTCTAAAAGCTGAGGAAATGTACAGATTTCAAATAATTTAATAGTTAACAAATAGCATACAAGTATTTTGTTTTTAAGTTAAAGTTTATAACGTATTTATTGATGGTTATTCGAACAAGGCCATTATGGCCTAGATGCTTCACAAACTGTTACTATGAGCCATGTTATAACAGTATAAACCAACAGTATTGGAAAGCGTTCGCTTCTGCGCCAAATCTCATCCACTCCACATCACATTATCATATTAAAACAAGCACGTAACTTTATATGTGAAATATATTTAGTACATATATATTTTTCCTTACACTAAATAAGATTGTTAAAGTTCGTATGCAAAGTAAACGTTAATACGTTAACACATTTCTTTGTCGCAACTATAAGGTGTTTTCAAAGGAAAAATATTTAATCGTTCTTATCTTCGTCAATCAATTATTATAATCGATTAGGCTTCGATTATCAAAACTATATTTTTATTTTACTAGTACCTACAACTGGTATGGTTTGATTAAATTCCTATCTAGTTTGCGTGTGTGTGTGTGTGTGTGTTGTACGAATCAGTTATAGCTATAACATTCTTGTTGTTTTTTTCTAGACCTCGTTAAAGTTTTTCCACAGTATTCGGACCCCACCTACTAGCCGACCATTCATTATAGTCAGTTATGATCTGTTTATAAATTTCACTACTTTAGAAGAACAAAAAAAATTCAAAATACAATAAATAAAAACCGTGTCTTGTATATGTAGCGTGCCTCGGCAACTAACTGCTCGGAAACGTTCGTTTGTCGAGAACGCGCTTCGTGTTTAATCGCCTCTCCGGGCGACAAGAAGTTGCGCGCTTGCGCTTTATTTGCAAAGAGCTGCCATTATTATAATTATTATTTATCACTGTCATTTATTTTAAACCTACTGAAATATATGTGTACTGAAAAAATATGTAAAAAAAAATCACATCTATTAATATTTACATCCAAAACGTTATCCGCATATACAAAATGCACACATTTTTTCAACAGATTTCGTCGTTTTTCGTATTGTATATAAACGAATTATTCTCGAATTTTCTAATCATCATTTCAAATAGATTTTTATTTCGTTTAAAAAAGAATTTGAAAGTCTGTCTTCAACTAATATTTTTATTATATTGTAATACATTAAAGCAGTGTAATGGTGTATCCTTTTAAGATATATTATTGAACGATGTAACGTTTATCGATGTACTATAGAAAATATATATTCTAAAATCACATTAAGTTATGATAAGTTAGTACACAGACCATCCTCACCTGAGTATCTTCGATACTGCGCCAAAAGCGATCCCGACCGACGCATTATTAACATATGAATACGTCGTCTCGAGAAATATACACTTACACGTCACGGCTATCTATATTTGAACACTGTATATTAAAGCATTTATCAAAATAATGTTTTCCCTCCTTGCGTTATTATAAAAGGTGTCACATATAGCTACCTGTTTTGTTTCTTCAGTACACTTATAACTAAAAAAAAACGATTTAATAGTATACACTTTTACACGGTATAGGCTATATACTTCAGTGATCTCAACTGATGTTAAGTGACGATGTGGTCCCTGATAGTAACGCTGTAAGCCTATAGGTACTAGTTCTTAAGTGACTGGTATTTGGTGGCTGGTTCTCAAACTCGAGGGTGGCATAATTAAATAATGCCCTACCACCATGCTTTAATTTCTTCAGGTTGATTTCCTTTACGATAGGTCAGGCTGGTTTTAGAGATGGATATCTATCCATCTGGGTTCGAACCCACGTCCATTGACACGGATTTTCTGATTAGGTTTTCGCACAAATTTTATTACGTTTAGAAGTATTAGTAAGATAATAAGTAATTTCTCCAGAAGCAGCTTTGACGTGTTCTGATCCTCAACTGGGGAAGCTCTTACAGCAGTTGTCAGTGCGATATAGTGGTACTTAGTTCACGAAACTCTTCGACAAGTGTGTGTTGCCAGTGTTGACTTACAAAGCCGCTTACAAAGCGCCTAATAAGAAAGTTCAATGAAAATAATCGAATTAGGAGTGAGGAGATTCACAGTTCAGAAGAGAACCAAACCGCTATTGCCTGAAAAATTGGCAAACTAAAGCGGCAGCAGTGTGCGGGGCACATTGTTCGGAGAACCGATGCCCGATGGGCCCAATAGGATACGGTATGATTATGATTTTCGAGTGAGTAGGCTCTACAAGTTGTACTAACGATCTGGTGAAGGTCGCGGAGATCCACAGAATTCAGATGCCACAAGACCGGTACCGTTTTAGAAATTTTCGGTGATAGCCTATACCCAGCAGTGGACGTCTTTTAGATGACAAACACACTAAAAATATACGCAACGTACAAAACGTCTGTAGGGGACATTTTTCTTTATTATTTTGAAAATCGTTAGATTTATCTAAAGCTGAGCTTTGGACCACTATGGTGTGGTAATGGCAACTTAAAGACCTTAACTAACTTACGGAAAATAATTATCACATTCCCTAAGTCACGATTAAATGTTCCGACAGCGTTATTCATATCGAAAATAAATAAAGAAGATGTAAACGTATTCTCTATTTATTTAAAAATATTGTGAGAATTATAATAAGTTTTCCCTTGTCTATACTAGAAAATAAAATTTAAGTGTATGTTTGTAATGTCAATTTTTTTTTTTACTAAATGGAATATACCACAAATACAATTTTGAAATTTTTTATCTGTCTATCTGCTTGTAATGTGTAATCTCTAGAACGACTGGACCGATTTGGACGGGACTTTTTTTTGATACCTGAAGTATCTCCGGGTAACTTAAGGTTCTTTTATTTTCGAAAATAATTAGGGTTCCATATAAAAAAATCAAAACGTAGTGAAGAATATATTAAACACGGGCGCAGCCGCGGCTACACAGCTATTATAACATAATATTATTAATAAACCGTCACCGAAATAATAAGTGAGTGGCGAAACGCGAAAAAACAAACTTTTTTTTTGTTACTTGAAGCGAGCCACATCACCGCGTCGGAGCGGTAGAGTAACGTTCCATAACCGAACGTATTTTTATAACGGTCCAAGTAATTAAGTCGAGGTTTAATGAGCCGTCGAGTGAAATTATCCGAAAACAATATACTTAGTTACGTCAAATGAACGTTTTATGAGATCTGGTCAATTTCGTCGACCGATTTTTGGCAGATTTTTTTTTCTCTTGTGTCATAAATAATTAATTTGTCACGTTCATTGATCTACGTTTGAAGGTACAGTAAAACATTATATATTGCGATACTTAAAGAACTGCTCGTTTGATCGCGCTAATGAGATTTGTCGTTAAATGGAGAGAAAATATATCAATATAATTTAAAGGTCCTATCAAAGTTAAGTGATTTCGAAGTTTTATGGACTTTGTTGCTAAACCGATTTACGATTTACCAAGTTGTAATAATTTCAGCCGTCTAGTCATTGTTAATGTCAGTCGAAAGACATCCAAGACATCCAACGACCAATCTTGCATTACCCGAATCTAGTGAATTATAGCGAACTTCACCAGGTTCTTCATGTTGGGGCCCTATGCACGCTGCGTTTTCCGGTACGTGGTAATCTGGAGAACCCGTGGACGCCATCGAGCAACGATCCTATGGGTAACGTGGCTCCCCCACTGCTAAGTAGCCAAGTTTGGCCATTTTTCAGGTAATTTCAGTTTAGACTAGCGGATCTCCTTATATACAGAATGGTGCGTAAAATATTTTATTAAGATTTTATGAGGAATGTGAAATTACCATCAAACCTATGTACAAACGATCAAAAGAAATATTTGAAATATTCACAATAGTGATGCCCTGCGGCTGCTATCGTATATAACAATATCTACTCCTTATTCAGTGCTTTACATTTTCAATAGCTTATTAATCTTAGTAGACAATGTTAATACAAAAAAAGTTATAATTGAAAAGAAAACTTTTACCGTAAATACTCATTTAATGTGATTGTAAAAAAAACTTTTAAAACTTACGTTAAATTATTGTTAACTTTATGGAAATTTGATAGGTCATTTTATGTGTTATCGTGACTCCGGCCGCATGAAATTCTGTGCTTACGATTTCAATGAAACGTATGTAATATTCACAGCTTCGACATTAACTTATGTAAATTAAACTAAATATTAAATTATACACATGATTTATTTTCATGATAATATGCACCCCCCTTTGCGCCTACTTTCGAAAATTATTGAAATGTCATTAATTCTAAAATTCTGCCGAGTGCTTTTTCTCAAATATATTTTGTGATAATGTACTGAGTTTGCTTCTTTATATGTTGTACATACATTCATAGCATAATAGCACTAAAACAGTTGTATGTACCATCAATCATGTTAGTTGGAACTCGACAGTCATCTTGTAAATACAATTAAACTGTCATTTTACTATAATATGTGGAGGTATTGACGCGATGCGGCGGCGCTACGGTCTCTCAACCGCCTTGAGATGGTACGGTAATCACATAATCTGTGAACTTAGGTACATTTTTGAAGTGAAAACTTCTTTAGCCGCTTAGAGTTATTTTCGGTAGAGGAAACGCTTATAGATTCGCTTTACCGACATGCTGTTCATCCGTCAGCGACATAACTATAGTGTCTCAAGTTTAAGATGGCGTTTAAGTGGTGGCGCTTCATACGCTTTTGTGTTGCCACATCTAAAATATTTTCCCATAAATTATCCAATAAAATGTTCTATTCGAAACTATTGCTACTAAATTACTCCGTTTGATGTCTAAATTTGTTGCTTATGAGTACTGTATAATTTTACCATGAGCCATTCCCGGTGAGGTCACTAATATACACTTTCACACTGCTTCAGTTAAAACTCCATAGTACTTTTTGTAGTATTTATTTTCCATATATTAGAACAATATACAAATTGATGTCATATTTTTGGCATACATCTTGACACCGCGTGATAAAAAATTCATTTTTATTACTACGCGCCATCTATCTTTAAGAATCTTAAACAAGTACTATTACTGAAAATTAGAACTGTACTGCGTGTATTATAAAATTCACTTCTTAAAACGTGTTCTACACACATAAAAAAAGTTTTAGACTAATTTATAATTAACAATTACAACCAATTATTACTCAAAGGCACATAAAAAGTAAAGTGTGTAATCAATCCGTAAACCAGTTACTGAAAACCATTTAGATATAAACAAAAATTGTACTGTGTAAGCTGCCACCAATAAAAATATTGTTTTTTTTTTCAAAGTTTTATGTTCTCCTAAACAGTCCCTAAGGCTGCCTAGTTTTTTTTTCGCTAAATTAAACATAAGTATATACATTATCTTAAAAGCTAAGTACAGTGCTTCTATCCATTTATCCAACTGAAAGACGTCCACTGCTGGACACAGGGTTTCCCCCAAAGATGTCCACAACGACCGGTCTTGCGCCAACCGGATCCGGTGGATTCCTACAACCTTCAACAGGTTGTCGGTCCACCTTGTGAGAAGCCTACCCATACTGTGTCTTCTGGCACACAGTAGCCATTCGAGAACTCGTTGGTCCCATCGGCATTGGTTTTACAAGCAGTGTTCCCAGCCCATTGCTACTTTAGTTAAGCAATTCTTCGGACATTTCTTTTATTATTTTGGCTTTTTGTAATAAATTTTGTTCAAACATGTAAAATGTATTTTCATAATGTTGATGTTTGGGTCAAGTTCAAACAGTTATTAGTCGACCGCCGAACGGTACCCGAAGCAAGTTTAATAGGGTCTGACAGATTTCGAACGCACTTTACCCGCTTTGGGGAGGCCAAGATTAATGGTCGTGTATGGCACTGTATCCATTACTTATGGAGCCGTACATCGTATGAGTGCGTATGTTTTAATTTTCATTATATTTATGAGTTTACACTTATTGTGTCCTGATATACGAGGACCGTGTGGTGCCGGCTAAGAATAGTACTAGTCCATTTCTTCCCATAGTTGTCGTAAAAGGGATAAACCAGCGAATGGGTAGCAGCATCCTCTGAGAACCACAAACACCTACTGCGATCGCTAACCCGACTGTTAAGCGTGCCGATTATGGCGATTCCTCCCTTTTTAGTGAAGACTTATGTCCAGCAATGGGCATCTGTAGCATACGCACCGCCGAAATAGCAATGGTGGCTTTCTGCTAAGACCTTGAACGGGCCTCACGAGACTGATCAGTTTAGATTCAGCTAATCGCAGCAAAAAATAATGCACGTACCTTGATCAGACTGATGCGATGAACGAGCGAATACATCCACGATGATGATGATGATGAATGCACACCAAATACACACACAAGATAATGACAATTAATTGGTTGTGAATATGTTTGGTGGACGTGTGTCGCAAATGATAGTTCAAACGGTTGTGTTTAGAATCGAGAGTGACGTGCATGACAATCAAAAAGTTGGCATCTCGATACTGCTAATTAGCCGGGATCTAAACGTCAAAGTCTTGATGCTTTATAAGTTATAATACCGATACAGCATCTTTCGGATGAATCAATCAATACGAGGTAATTTAATGTTTAGAAAACTGGATGATCTCCAAAGCATGGTCTCAGAATTAAACTTAACTAATCAAAACGGGACTGAAGAACGTTGATCAATAAATGTGTACAATATTTGGTTTGGCTTACATACAAAAAACTATGTTCGTTAAGTAATGATTCAGGATTATATATTTTTTACATATTAAATGTATTAAGTAGACTATTTCAGGAGTAACCAACTTTGACGGCCATTTTCTAATAGTTTCATTCGCTATTATTATCCTTGTAACTTATTAATTATTCTAAATAATATAATGTTACATATGTCAAAACATATAAACGTAGATTTCATTATCTATAATAGAATGTTTAGAAAATAAATAATACATTTCCATACATATGTTGTTTGAAAAAAGGAAAGTTTGAAGAAAAAAGACATATTATTTGCCTAAAAAATATTACGGGTATAGTGAAAAAAATAGGTCTCTTCAAAGCAAGATAAGTTCCGAATTAACGCTGTTACGTAAGCTTCATAATCAAATCTTGAATTTAATATATCTATATAAGAATATAATGCTTCTGTCAAGATTTTCTTCGGATTAACTTTCAAATCGAGCGTGAGACGTTCGAGCATAAGGTTTTTGTTTATTCAATTTTCGTTGAAAAGACTTTCGCCAGTGTCAATGTCCAATTCGATATACAGTCTTATCGGCTTCGACATGAAAACGAATTGTCCAACATGTAAGATTGAATATACAAAGTAATCAAGTCGATAAGGCGATGATGGATCAGTGGTAATGTGGTCGGATACCACGTTAATCGACTTAGGTTCGAATCTTACCCTACAATGGCTTTGAACTTATAGTTAAGGAAAAAGTATAATGGACTTACAGCGATGATCAATCACCGTGACTGTTGGTTCCATTTTATCATCATCGTCATGTCAGCCAAAAGATGTCCCATGCTGGATATAGATCTTCCCCAAGGTAATCTACAACGACCCGTCTTCTGATACCCTTATCCAAGTGATTCGCGCGAATTTCACGAGGTCAGCGGTTCACATTGTTGAGGAGCGTACCTACACTACGTCTTCTTATATGTGGTTGACATTCAAGAACCCATCGGCCACATCGGGCAACGGTAGCAAATCTTTGGGTAATGTAGGTTACTTCTGTTTTTTCTGCGGGTTTCACTATCCCCAATTCAATCACTCAACTACTTGTTCTTGTCGTAGTATGTTTTTTTTTATTGCCGATTTCGTTCATTATTTTCTTCATAACTTTCTCTACATATATAAATACACATTGAAATGTACACTTAAACACGAGGAAATAATTTATAGATGATTGAAAAAAGTCACGTTTTCTATCCGAGCGTGGCAAGATGATTCATTTAGTGTTAAATAAAGTACAGTCCAAATACGATGACGTCACCTGATAAAGCCTCTAGGTAGGCCCTGGATACACGTCTGCTATTTTCGGACACGCAACAAACCTTAGCGTGATGGAATTTTCCCGAACTCAATGGCTGACAGTCAAGAAAGAAAGACAATATTTCTTAATATTACGCTATAGACAGCATTTGACGATGATCGTAAGTGGCTCTTTAAGAAAGAGAGACCCAAACATCATACATCTACATATGTATAGTTCACTTTAGATTTTATGATTGTTAACTATGATTATCCTCTAGGTCATCAAAGAGGTATGGGGGGCAGGAAGTACGTCCTGTCCCCCCGGTTTGATGACTTGACCAGCAGGTCATGCCTCCCCTCGGGGGGGTGGGCAAGGAGGGGTGGGGTAGAGAAGTTCTCCCCCCACCCCCACTGGGCCATTGCACAGACGAGGCCTGGTGGGTTCGCCGCAGGGGGCGACGCGGCGGCATGCCTTGCAATCCCGTATCGCCCCCATTCCAAATGCGGCGGACGGCCCCGGGGGGTTTTATTGGGTATTCCCGGGCGCTTCTCGCCCGGGTTTGAGTCCCACACTGGCACGGAACTCGTCACTCCGTGCCCCGTTACTGATTGTATTGGGGGACTTCGGTCTCACTAATACAATAGGTAAGGTGAGTGCGTAAATGCATTTCCCTCCGTCAAAAAAAAAAAACAAAAAAGGTCCTCAAAGAAGGCCATAACGACCCCTTGTGGAAGTATGAGACTCACACAAAATTAGGGGGCATTGAGATTGCAGAGAGGAAGCGTAAAACATAGTCTAAAAAAGGCAAAAAATATTATGAAGGAGAAGACTCTAGATACAAAAAACATATACTCAAGACGAGCAAAATAAATTTGAGAAACGGTGTTCCTACGCGAATACCAAAAAATAATACCAACACTATTCACGAAAAAAGACAGTAAACCAAAATAAAACCACAAGTGTCTCCGTGCGCGTCTGTAGTATAAATTATTCAACGAATCTCATCCTCAGACGTCCTAGGCTAATTCTAGCAGAAATATTTCTTTACAAAAAAAATAAAATTATAATAAAGGACACGGTTTGTTGTTTAAAAAAAAAAAAAACAATGTTTCTTGTTAAAATTGCTACGACATTTTCGGATGTAAGATAAAGTAGAAAGATAATGTAAAAGCTTTTTTTTATATTTTTTTTGCACTAGTAATTTGAATTAACACTAAATGGTTTTCAACAAAAAAGTTTTTTTTTCATATTAAAGAAACATGAGACAGTAATGATCCTCTTTTGTTTTTTTATTTTTTTATTTTACATAATATTTACAGTTACGCTAAATTACAAATATTGTGTTAGTTTTTAGTGCTGTATAAACTCAGCAATTTAATTACAATCTCATCTGATGTTAAGTGTGTAATGATTGGTTTTAATTCAATTGATATTTATGATATGTATTACATTATTATTATTGATATATCTTCATTATATCTATTTATTAAATTCATTATGAAAACCCGAATTTATTCATATCAACTGCCAGTATATCTTACCCGTATGTACAGTTTAAAGGCTGCCCCGTTAGATGGCGTTAATTTCATTGTGAGAATTTTTGTATCGCGGGGTCAAGATTCTCGCTCAATGAGTTAGGGTCTAAATTGTTTATTTATGTAATAGCACGACTCAGGCGGCGACCCAAGACGTGCTTCGTTCCCCAACTGGGGAGGCTCTTGACGTCGCCGCCAGCGCGATACAGTGACACTGCCCATGTATTGAGCATTACACGCACAACACTGCAAACACACTCTTGCACATAGCATACAGGTACATAGGTCCTGTAAGGAACCTTTTTTATTATATTAATAAAAAATGTAGGGAATAGCTAGGTTCAAACTCGCGAGAGAGTTTTACACTCAGGTGACGGCCAAGCCGAGGTTCGTACCATTTTGGTAGCCCTTGTGCTAGTCACCTTTTGCGGTTGAGTGCCTTCAGCACTCGCCCCCAAAGTCACGGTGAAGCTGTAAAGGCCCTTCCGGTCAACAGCGTTAGCTAAATAGCACGAAATAAAATCACAGTACTGTCTCAGTGTGGTATTATTACTTATCCCGGTAAATAGAAAATGTACACCGTGCATTATGCTAATGTAACATGAGTGTTTATTGGATTCATTGAGGAGGCCGTTTAAGAAAGAACAAATTTCAATATTTGGAACATCATGAGAAACAATAGAATTTTGATTCATTAAGACAACGGGATCGAGAGTGAGAGGACGTAAAGGAAGATAAAATCGGTCTCTGTACCAATTTTTGAGAAGACACACTGTGCGTGATAAAGATTAAGCGGCACTCGACGTGCAATTTATTGAATACAGTGAATGGATGGACAATAAAAGATTCGGCAACTCTATACATTATACCGTTCAGACTTTTGGATGAGGCAAGGAAGGTCATACTCGATCGGAAAACTTCTATTAGCGATACTGGCATAATGTTAAACAAATTCTGGTAAACGTACTGCAGTGCCATATTAAATGGATTTATTTCCTGGCCAGGTTTTTATTAATTGTTTTTTTTTATATACTTAATTTAAAGAAAATCTTCGGTGGTATTTATATTATACTATTTTTCATGTTTTCATTTTGTTTATTAATCTTATTTAATTTAATTGTACTCGTGACTAGTGATTATGGGAACCAAAATGGTAAACAAACTAAGCTTAAAGATACTGGCTCTCTGGCTGCCGGAACACAGATACAAATACATCACATACAAATCAGATATATATATATATATATATATATAACACAAATAAAAGCCACCACGTAATCCTACCAAAAACTCCCAAAATCTCATTTAATATGAGGTGAAATTCTACAATAGGTTTGGGCATGTAGAGAGGATGGATGAGAGAAGATTAACGAAATTAATTTATAAGGCGAGGGTGAATGGGCAAGTTGGTAAGGGTCGACCTAGGCGAACGGATCTAGACCAAATCAATCATGTCTTAAATAAAGGCCAGGAAAAAAGTACCCATAACCGACGAGCATGTATGAAAGCGCTCATGAAAGTAGAGGAAGCGAAAGAGGTATGCCAAGATCGTAGCAAGTGGAAGGACGTAATCTCTGCCTACCCCCACGGGAGAAAAGCGTGATGTTATGTATGTAATTATGTATGTGTAACGTTGTACCTTCGCGCGCATAACGGGTTGGTTCAGCTCCTCGCGGCAGACGCGTCGGAACGCTATATCGAGACGGTCGCGTTATTAGTATATAATTAAATTTATCTACTACCTCCTATTTTAATTGTATTGTCTAAATATAAAATTAAATATCTACATCCTGCTAGGGTGAGTAACCTTTATCTTTTTACTGTGTTCTTTCCTATGTAAATGCTGAGTTGCTTTGCGTAGGAAGTATTACAGTGTGGTTAGGGATGCACTGAGCTAGTTGAGGGTTGTCTAGCCAGTTATAATGCTTGCCTACGTCTTGGGCTTCCAGGATCACCTACCTGCTACAAACAACTGAACACTGAGGGCGGAAGGAGGACTCTGGTTGCCACCTTAAGACCCCTAGAGGAACACCGAGGGCGGAAGGAAATCTTTTGCAGGCCAGTGTTCTTCCATGAGGAAGAATATAGTATGAACTACACCGATAGAACTGTAGTGGGCGGAAGAAGACTTACTACCAGAACCCAGCTAGCCGGGATTCAAGCCGTTACATATGAAATTCTACAGAGCAAGATAAATGTAGTAGAGATAAGAAGTCTTAAGAAGTATAGCTGGCACGAGAACGATATATAAAGTAAGGGATAATGTAATAAGGGAACGTTGTGGTGTGCTAAAGGATGTAGTGACAAAGACAGACAAAGGGATACTTGATTGGTTTGGGCATATAGTGATGATGGATGAAAGAAGATTCACGAAATAAATTCACAAGGCGCGGGATTGGGCAAGCTGGTAAGGGTCGTCCTAGGCGAACGTATCTCGACCAGATCGAGGACGTTCTGGGGAAAGGCCAGGTCAAAATTAACGATAACCGACAAGCATGTATGAAGGTGCTTATGATAATAGAAGAAGCGAAAGACGTGTGTCAGGATCTCGTAGCAAGTGGAAGGATGTGGTCTCTGCTTATACTTATTGGGAAAAAGGCGAGACGTTATGTATGTATTAAATGGTACAGAAACGCCAATCTAAGTATCAATAAGTGGTGGCGGCAGCATTACTTGAAAACTTAGTGTGATTACTTACTTGGACCACATCGTCACTTAACATCAAGTGAGATTGTGGCTAAAGCACGGAGAGAGAGACAAACTTCTTAGCATTCCATGGATTCACCGTGCGGGTGCCGGGTCCATCGTGTAGCAGAGGGAGAAACTCAGAGCAGTTCCCAGGACTTGCGACCTAGGTGTAGGTTTAAGGAGGCCCCCTTTGAGATGCGCATCAACGCTCACCTTCACTGCTCGAGTTTCCCGCCCTGGCTAGCCAAATTTGGTAGGAACCTGTTAATAAATAATAATAATAAAAAAAAATGTGTGTTTATAATTCAATAAATTTTTATACAAAAATTGCTACGTATTATTAGTTATGTATTCATTAAATGTATACTTTGATTTAAAAGGGTTGACGTTTTGAGAGAACTTTATAGGAAATATTTAAGGTTACTATCCTAAATTAAACGAATTATACAATCCTAATTAGACTAGAAAAAACAGTGGAACTATCCAAATAACAAGATTCCTAAAGCCATATATAAATATAATATAGTAGGGTGATAAATATATAGATAAATTACATCACAACGAACAGGAAAACATACACTACGTCAAACCGAACTATAATTTCTGTAGCAACACGCGTCTATATAATACGTCGCTATAGCGAACCCCGCATCTATGCTACCCGCTTCATTTTGGTACAAGTTATAAAAGAAAGTATTGATAAGTAATTTAATTATTACAACGAATTTTACTAACGATATAATTAAATACCATATGCTAATCATTTATTTGTTTGGAACACAAACAGAGTACATACAAAGATTAACATGATAATAAAATTCTAGTAAAATCTGAGATAATGTTGTACTCGAATTGTAGATGAGTACAAATCCCAAGTTGCTTATCAATATAGATTTACAAAAACAAAGTATAAATAAAAAGCAAAATATAAATATAGGAGTGTATCAAATTATGTAAATTTTATAAATAGAAGATTTCAAAAGAGATCAAAGAACAACAAAATAAATCAGGACTTTGATTGTGAGTTTTGTTAAAAATATTACAATTGCGCCAATTTAGAGCTCGATTCTCATTCCATTTAGTAACTTTTATAAAACAATATCTCGAAGAATAAACGTCTAGCTAGAAGAGAATGGTAATTTATCGATTTTAATCTTTCCACATAGCAACACGTGAGACTAGATTATGTTTAGTACATATTTGTTTCATGAATCATAATAAGATAGTAAGCAGTTTCATTTGTGAAAAATAGATAAACTTTATAAGTTTGACTTTGGCTTAAGCTACATAATCCATATTCAGGAAGATAATGCTATGATATGTCATAAAAAGTTATGATACGTTTTGTTAAAACTTTAAATTGAATATATGCTTTCAAAAGCAAATGCTAATACAAGTCGGTAGGTTTGATTAAAGTTACAATAGTTAATTAAATTTTAACATTACAAATAAAGACAAGATGGCCGTCCCACGCTTTAGTTTAAGTAAGTCTAATAAAAGCTTTATAGGTACATATTATTCGGTTTTACAATAAGATCCCAAGTAACATTACCGATTTATCTGACAATAAGTTCAAGTATTATGTTAAGCAAGTTTTAATCTCAAAAGGTTATACAGGGTGGATCATTACGCGAACGATACTGCTGTCTGGAATTAACCCACATCTCTGTACGAACCCGCTAGCATAGGTTAAGACTATTTGTATAGTTTTTTTTTTTTACATTAAAAAAATAAATTATATTTATAAAAAAAGAACCAGATCGAGTTTATTCCCGGCTCTTCTCGATTGGGTTGTTTTCCGAACCGGTGATAGTGGTTTAGACGTTCATAAGCGCCTTCTTAGGGCCTAAATTGAATAAAGATTTTTTTGATTTTGATTTTGAAAGAAATGCATAAAAAATGAGTCCATATGACCGAGACGTAAATATTATGATAGATTTGTGGAACAGCTAGAATAAATTAGATTGAGAATTTGTATATTAATAAAAGTTTGATATTAGAACTTATCATAAAAGCGTTACGAAGTGTAAATATTAGCGTATCATATATTACGAGGAATATTAATGGTATAGCTAGCAGAGGGTTAAGATGAATGTAGATGTGAACCGAAATAAACAAAAATCAAATAACTTTTAGACAGAGGAGTTATTCAGTTAGCTAAATAGCTAGACAGCTTATAGAGAAGATTGGAAGTAAAACGCGACTTTACTTAGTACATAGTAAGACACCATGTCAATGATAAACGCATTTTTTTACACTGTTTAGGTTTAATGTTTGACTACAACCTCATCTGATGTTAAGTGACGATGTGTTCCAGGGTGGCAAACATACGAAGTTTAGAGGTCCTGGTTCTCATGTGATGCTAACGTAACCCACTTATTGGTATTTGGTGACAGGTTTTCAAACTTGACGGTGGTAGGTTATTAGAAAATGCCTAAATATAATAAACTCTAACGACTTTCTAGTAAAATAAAAGTATTTTCGAGCCTTTTGATTTAATTTTTGTTAATATAAGTTTGTCTAATTTTTTATTGGGAGGGGGAAATACATAAGTATCTTCCGCAGTTCACGTTCCGCTTATGATTTTGCACCACACGAGGGTATACTTTACTATCAGTACGTCGCAGGCTCCTCGGTCAATTTGCTGTATCGCACCGCACAATACACCTACATGTACACGTATCGCTCGAATTCACATGAAATAGAAACGTTTGATTTAGTTTAGAGACAACGTTCGGAACAATATATATTTCGCTTCATTGTTTCCTGTATATATATGCACATAGATATATTGCACCATAGAATCCCTGTTATTACAATAATCTTCTCCCGGTACATACATTTTGTGATATCCCTATTCTAAAGTTTAAGATGAAGAGCATAAATAGCTAAAATATCGTAATATGTAAAGAAAATATTACTAATACTGAAAAGGGTGTCGTCAAGAACAAGTGCTAGTATTATAAAGCTATGGAAAGTTCGCATTTTAATTAAATTATTACTTAAAACTTAACTGCCAGGTATAAATATAAAAGTGTATTCAAAACCAAATAAACAGAAAATTATGCTGATGAGGTCTTTCAAAACAAAACTTTTTAATGAAAAACAAAACCGAATACAAGTAAAACATACTAGAAAAATCCACTAAGAAGAAAAAGTAAAATTACTTTATTAATTTATTGTAATTTTCTGTTTATTTCAATATATCCTTTGTTTTGATACCATTAAAAATTTTGATATCAATGGCAGCGTTCCTTAAAATCATCTTAGTCCTTAGAACATGTTTATTTGAGCTTATATGTAATTATAATGAAGTTTAGGCAGACATTTTCATTTATAAATGAATTTATTAGTTAACTCTAACTGGCATCGACTCAACCATCATAAATGTTAATTAACTTTACATATAGATAAAAATAAATAAAATGTCATTATTTATTGTTAATATTGTAGGGGCAAAAGTTTATAAAAACATGCTCATTTCGATTTTGAAGAGAGAAAATAAATAAAATACTTAAAAAATAATTAACTGGCTTCAATTAATCTGAGAAGACAAACATCAAAAGATCAGCGAGAAAACAATTTCTCACTCCCGGAGTAATTTCAAAACGTAATCGCAAATCTACTTTTAGGATTGCGTCGTATTGAAAGCTAACAGCTAAACGCAATGTAAGCGATACACTATTTCGATTACCAATACTGGCAGTTATAAGCTGAGAGATAATTTACTGAAAACCAAAACTTTTGACACGATACGTTTTGTGTAGTGGTAATTATTTCGAATCGCACGTTTCTTTTTCCTTGCTACAACTTTTAGTGTCTTGTAGTTCTACTAGGAGCGCTGCTAGTAGATTGTTGTATAAAAAATTGTTGAATAATTCGTACCCTAGTTTTTGCATTTATTTGCGTTATTAAAGTTGGTAACTTTTTTAATCCTGAAATTTTAGCGTTCAGTCATTTTGATTTTATTCTCTAAGCGATGATGGTGCTGTGGATAGTGAGGCAGGATTCCGCGTCAATGGATGTGAGTTCGAGGATAGCTATTCAACTCTAAAATCAGCCTGAGCTTTCGTAAAGGAAATCAACGCGAGGAAACCATAACACGGTGGTAGGGCATTCTCTGAAAACGACCGTCTGGGTAGCTCCCACACAAAGATTGAAAACTCGCCGCCAAATACCAATAAGTGTGTTCCAGCAGTTTCACTTGAGAATCAGTACATCTAGGTTTAGTGTGTTTACCATCCTGGACCACATCGTCACTTAAAATCAAGTACGATTGTGGTCAAGGCATTAAGCCTATAAACACACCACAGCCACTCAGTAATCTTAGAGCTACTGGCTCTCAAGTAATGGTGGCGGAACATACTTAGTGGTATTTGGCGACAGGTTTTTGAAACTTGAGGGTGATTGTTATCCAGGTGGGCATTATTAGAAAATGCCCTATCGCCATCCAAAAAACTTTTTGGGCTCAACTTTATTGAACATCAGATGAAGTGTAGTGTCATTTTACTAAGCTCGATATAACATATATTGCCGACGAAAAGTTAGCAAGTGTCTTTCACTGTGCAAGTTACCTCGAAACTCCGGAAAAGAAATTCGACACTCGTAACATAAATAAATTCTAAGGTCCCCTTTCAACCCTTCAGAAGTACTTCGGACAATAAATTCGGAATTAATTAAAATCGTTCGGGAACGGATTCCAACGGATGACGAATCGAATAGTCACGTCCCGGACAATCGGTTTGTTTTATAAACACGTAATTTGTCAACGTCGCGCGTTCGCGTCAGTGTTAGTTCGCGTGATTCCGAAACGAGTTGGAACGAACGTGATTTAATTTGAAATGACCATCAATAATTATTTTGATTTCAAAAGAATCGTTATGTATAACACTTCACATCTGTACCGAGTATATTATGGTATCTGTATGTGTTTTTTTTTTTTGTGTCCCTGGCATCCTCTAGCATGACTAGCGATATTTTTACTACTTGTTAATTTAATTAAATTTTTCTTTATTCATTTGTTTTTGATTTTTTCTGGTGTGTTCTTTTTTGTGCAATTTGTTTATTAGTTCTTTAGTTTGTTTGTTTGGTTTGTTCTTAGGCTTGTTCTTTTGCTCCTTTACTTAGTCATCTTCTTATTCTAATACATTTATTAGTCGAAAGACACGTCTTATTACAATTAGTGGTTGAATTTTTAAAATTAATAATTACAAAAATATGAATAAATTAAGAGAAGACTGAGAAGGTTTCTGTGTGTTTAATAATAATGTCTATTAATCATCATATTAATATCTCTTTAATGGTTTAGATAAATAATATTACGCAATTGGTTATTTTTTTGGCAGTCTAATTTACAAATGAGAAGCAATACGGTATGAACCACTTATCTACCATTTTGTGACAACATTTAGAACATCTTAAAATAATGTAGAAAAATTACTACTAGTTTTAAATTTTTACAACGTGATTTATTTCATGATCGACGTGTTACATTATTTAAAATATTAATCGATAGAATATAATAAAAGTGCTAAGGTGTATAACATGCTAGTACGAAATATCTTTCATGGGAAAACTGGTTTAAATTTAACTTCTTTTGAATACAGATTATTTTGTCAAATGTACGTTATTATGCGATTTGGCTTATGATACCGAAACTTCTTTAGCGGTGTTGAGCGATTTTCGGTAGATTCACGTCACCAACGCTATGACGTCAGCCGTCAACATGCTTCAGTATGTCAAGTACAAGATGGCGTTTAAATGCTGGCGCTAAGATAAATATTAAAAAACACTTACGCAGCCCATCGTTTGTTTCGATAATGCTCGGAGCGTTAATAGTTGTAAAAACAATAAAAATGTTATGTTAAAAATTTCCATTCACAAATTATGAAAATTAAACATTAAAAAAACAGTTCTTCGAAAGTTTTTCAGTTTTCACTTCGTCGGTAGTCCTCATGACTGTCTAGTTTTTTTTTTAGGGTTAACACCGTACTACTTATCGACGTCTATTTATCCTCATCACTTGTTATATATACAACTTAATATACTAAAATGTTATATCAATACTTGATAAGAAAGTATTAAAAATACCTGATAGCTTTCAACAGGTTTATTTATTTATTTATACTTTAATTACAATTTGTGTAGAAAGGCGGACTTAATGCCTAAGACATTCTCTAACAAGCAACCTTCTTTAAGGTTTTATATCATAGACAATTAATTTTATAATATTACAATACCAAACTATATGATGTTGTTTTCAAAATATTTTGTTTTGAATAGAAAATACGACTTGTACGTAAATCGGTTCAATGATTCTCAATTTATAACCTCAGTAAATAATTACCAGACAGACACAGAGACGCTGTCTTTTATGGTCTTTAAGGATATTTGCTTGCCATTTTACAAATGAGAGATTTTTTAGAAGTATATATTAATTATATAATATGTAAATTCGATACTCATTAAAGAATCTCATCAATACTCATCAAGAAACAATGGTATGTTTTCTAGATTTATTAACATCACAATCGCATATGAACTTTATTCGTCTCGGTTAATAGGGATCTACGATTTACATACACAATTCTGCCAGAGCCGTGTGATAAGCTATGTTTTCAATTTTGTGTCAAAGTGTCTAAGCTCCAGTCGAATGAAATCAAAATCAAAAACATCTTTACTCAATTTAGGCCCTAAGAAGGCGCTTATGAACGTCTAAAACACTACCACCGGTTCGGAAAAGAACCCAGTCGAGAAGAGCGCAGGCAAGAAACCCGATCTGGTTCTTTTTTTAAAATAAATAAAATACATATAATTATTTTTTTTCATATAAAAAACTATACAAATCGTAGTCTTAATAATGTTAGCGGGTGCGCACAGAGATATGGGTTAATTCCTGACATCACTATCGTTCACGCAATGATCCACCCTTTGAGATTTTGATTTTGACACCCTTTGATAACCTTTTGAGATTAAAACTTGCTTGACGTAATACTTGAACTTATTGTTAGGTAAATCGGAAATGTTACTTGGGATCTTATTGTAAAACCGAATACTATTACCTGTAAAGCTGTTATTAGACTTACTTAACCTAAAGCGTGGGACGGCCAACTTGTCTTTACTTCTAATATTAAAATGGGTGGCCTCATCTTCGTCATAATTTCTATTACACTTGACATTAAGAATGGCGATCTGAGATCGATTAATCGAAGAATCGGTCTTTAAATTAGGCCAAAAAATTGATTTTTATAATCGATTTTTAGCACTGAGTCGATACAGTGAATCGATCTTAGAATCTAGGAAATCAGGGCTCGATTTTTTCTGGTTCGAAAGAACCAACACATTATTTATAATTAAAAGTGTACCCAGACATAAGTAAATGTATAATTTGTTTTTACTTAATTAATTAAAAACTCTAGAGGTGGCTTTGTGATCAGTTTCTTACGCTTATTTGTCAGTTTAAAAATGTCTTTTCGTATACTAATAAGATGGTAGGTAAATATCTTGCTTGAAGGAAAGTACACAAACAATGTTAGTTGGACAATGAACGAATCTATTCACTTTACACCTTTAACTTTGATATGCTTGTAAAAACAACGTTAATTATTTGAAAACGATAAAAGATTGATTATTATAGGGCCCTATTTGTTTTCCATGATATCTATTTACATATAAATACACAAAGATATAAGGATTCAGTATATTTTTCTCCTTAGTCTGTTATTTTTTTCTTTTGTTATTTTATTGCTATTGACGAGCTTTAGTGATATCAATAAAATTACATCGGAAACAGTTTTTTCCTCAAATTTTCAATAAATGATTATGGTCTTATGTCGACCAAAGGAAGATACTAGATACGAATGAAAAAAGTACGAAAAAAGATCGTTATTATTACGTAACTATACTATCCAAACTGTCTTAGTAACTACAAAATAATTTTAAAAAGTATGAATAGAACAAAAGAAATTCTGAAATCAGTTCCACAATAAAAGATTATCATAATTTCAGTTGACGTAGCAAACTTTAGGGTTGTCACAGTTTAAACAGATTATCTAGAACTTTATTCGTAAGAAAATTAGAGTATTTATTACGAGTTATTTTTCTACGTATTAAATGAATTTTCTAAGCCATGATGGGCGCAGTGGATAGTGCTGCCGGATTCCGTGTCCAAACCCACCTATCGAACTCTAAAAAATCAGCCAGAGCTTTCGGTGAAAGAAAAACATCGTGAGGAAACCATAGCATGGTTTTAGGGCATTTTCTGATAATGCCTGCCTGGGTAGTACCATCTTGGACCACATCGTTACTTTATATCAGGTGAGATTGTGGTCAAAGCACTGAGCCAATATCGTGTAAAAAAATTAATGTTGTGCATGTGTGTTACATGTGGTAGAAAAAAAACCTTAAATAATAAATTAAAAAAAAATGTGTTACCCACCCTGGTTCGAACCTCCTACCTTTCACTCATACAGTATATGAGACACTCGGATTAGTCCACCAGGCTAACCACGATCTCAAAAATTTTGATTAAGAAATCCGACTTCCATAAGAAACGTACTGTCGCTTTTTCGTTCCATCTACTTTCAAATCACAATGAACTAAAGAAGTTTTTGAAGTTATACTTCTTTAGACGCGTTATGAGAAAATGATGAGAGTGAAATTTTAAGATGCGCGCGCATCTGTGACACAAAATTAACAGTATGAAGTTGTCTGCTTAACCGCTCATTAAGTCTCGAAAAAAAAAAGCTACCAACAAAATAGAAATTGAACCTCGATATTAGTCGCGCATGTTGGTACGCTCGTCACCTCTGATCACTGTTTTCATATTTATAATATTTATCAACATGTTTCTAGTTTATACATTCACAACACGTGTTTTAGTTTCATACAAGTGCGAATTATATCTGTGCTAATAAATTATATTCAGTAGTGATTTAAATTGATTATTTTGATTGATATCACTTACTATTTGTGAATATTAGTGAAAAAAATTGTGCTTATATACTTTTTCAAGTGCTCCAATATAATTGAGGTTAACTATCCGTATGTATTATTTATTGATATAAATTAAAATACTTTTATTTAATATAATTAACACTAAATATTATTAAATTATTAATGTTAAATACTTATTATTGGTTATTTACTTAAAATAAACATACATATGACTTACTTTCATACAAATATGCATCCCTTTTTCAACAAATATTTGTTAATTATTTATCCCTGAACTATATTTTTGGACGGTTGATATCCCTGTACGGGAATGATATATGCCCAAGTCAATTAACAGCAGACATTGAGTAATGTTTGTAAGGGCGATACTACGCCAGGAAAAGAAATATACATCTCCCGGGTCCGCATTCAAGTTTGTGACGTCAACTTCGCTTGTAAGTTGTATGAATTCAGGTTAATTTTTAAGATTCAGTACGTTACTTGCGTGACGTTTAGATTTATTTAAATATATTCCGCCCCGGCATATAAAACAGTTATTTTCTTCTCGAAGCGAAAATTCAATTCGATAATTGGATACATATTTTAAGGTCCGTTATTTTTAGACTTGATTTGTTGCAGAGGGAGGAAGAAGATGCAATGTAGATCCTAGGTTATGACGCCTTCTTATAAAACTAAAAGACTCAGAGAAAGTTAGAGAGCGTTGAGATAGCGTAGAGGGGGGGTCGATAGAATAAAGATAAAGTTCAAAAAAAGCAAAAATAAGATGGGGATTCTAGGAAAAACCCAAGCTGATATCTAATACATAGTTTAGATTCTCTGCATCGTTGTAATTGCTTTAGATATAACAACATACAAAACTGTGATTGAGCAAATTAGAAATATGGTCTCCTTGCAACAATGGTCCAAGATGTGCTTTGATTTCCAACTTGAGAGGCTTTTACTGCCGCTGCCAACGCGATATACTGACACTGTATGCACCCAAACATCAAACGCATCACACTGCACCCCCACTCCTGTAAAGAACCCTTTTTCGTAAACCGTATGAATTGGCCAAGACGGCTTCAGCAAAATTACACTCTGGTCATGGCAAAATACGTGTGATTTTGGCGCCATTGTGCTCAGTGTCATAAACGAAAACTAACTTGTAAATCACCGTGATAAACCTGAAAGAATCGCTACTTCATAAATCGCTACGCTTTGCTTAGTCGTTAGGGGTAGCTAATAAACAAACTGTATCAGGGTCACAGTGTATATTCGGAGCTGTACACGTCCTATGGACGGACCGGCAATAACAACTAGCTAATGAATATGCGACGACAGCGTTCCCGTCCGCCTTCGCTTGAACGTGGGATTTCCGACGTCACGTACTGTGAGCGAGAAAACGCAGCGCTTCGTCGACCGACCTACTTTCCAAAAACCTCGAAAATTATTTTCAATACAGTAAATTACGTCTCGGTAAATTTATGTAAAATTTATTTATCACAGAGATTAGCTTTATTAATAATGTTTTTTTTTTTTGTTCCTCAACAGTCATCTTGACATTTTGGGTTGTGTTTAGAATTTCAAATTTATGTAGAACTAACCGTTTGCCCGCAGCTTCGACCGCGTTTCACAGATTCTTCACTGAGTGATGTACTTTTTAAGTAATCATTGGAAAATAATGTTTTGATGGTGGCCATTTTATCGCACATTTGTTCACAATTTTAGGAGTTTTTTTTTAGATGGAACTCTAATAACTTTTTAAGCGCATTTGGATGAAATAATAATGTATATGAATGTGGAAAAATGTAAAAGTAGGAGAAGAGTAATGAAAGTATGGGGGATAATATAAAAGAAAAAAGAGATACCGTCTGATAGAGGCAAACGGAAGAAGAAAATGTACGGCGCTGGCCCCAAGTCAGGGTAGTAACAGGACATGAGAATTATTATATTTCCTTATATAATTATTATTCTTTTCAGAATAAAACGCAGCTTTTAAACGTAGCGTTTCTAAAACCCAGTCAGTATATCGTATTCAACGAAGGATTTACTCATTTTACTTTCATAAGACATAAAATGTGGCACGCTTTGAGAACTTTTAACGCCGGCACATAAATCGCTTTGGCCCTGTGACGTCATAATAATTAAATACAAAAACCGTTAATTTACATTTCATTGTTATTTTGCTAATATAATTACAAAGTTTTGTTTCGAATACACGGATTAATGTGAGCTAAAATATTTTGTCACAACTCGTAAAATTTGCGTTGTTTCACAATTATAATTGTCAAAAAGCTTTTTAGACGCAGTGTGTTCAGATTGAATCCTCCCGTTACGTTTGTAATTTAATATGGATAATAAATAAAATTGATGTGTCTGTTTGTAATGTTAAAATATTTTTTTAAAACTAAATATATATGAAGTATATACGATACCTTTACCAAAATTTCATTTTTTGTCTGTCTGTCAGATTGTTCCGGATAATCTCCGGAACGGCTTTACGAATTTTGACGGGGCTTTTTTGGTAGATAGCTGAAACTACTCCGCGTAACTTTCAATATTTAAAAATAATAAGGTTCCGTGTAAAAAATTTAAAATTTGATTCAATGCACAGTTTTAGGGGCAAGTGTTTGAATTTAGGAGAAATATCTTTACTTTATCTTATTACAAAAAAAAATTAAGGTTCAGTATAAAAAATTAAAACGCAGTAAAGAACATATGAAACGCGGGCTCAGCCGCGGGCACATAGCTAGTTTTATATAAATCTAACTTATAATTTAAAATCTAAGAAATAAAAACATGCTTAAACATCTACTTTTTAGTTTGGCTATTAATTATAGCATGGTTTTTAAGTTTTATTAAGCCATAATTTATTTCTTTTTTTTTAGTCTCGACTTAGCATTAGAAGATAAATCCAGTTGGAGACTTGATGTGGTTTAAATTTCACTTGATAAAAATCACTAAATCTGTAGATCCCGATCAGTATAATGGGACAAAGTTTTTAATTTTTGTATCGTCGTCTCTCTTTCATCTATATAAAATCATAGGACGATTTTAAACGTCGCGTCAGTGACAAAATCTCCAAATATATATTTTTCCAGTTAACCAGAGTCAGTCTAAAATAAACAGATTAATACTGGACTGGAAATTATTACCTCGTCTTCTTCATTCAAATTTTAAGTTAGTGAATTAAAGATTGGTGCTTTATATATCATCAATTACAAATATCTCTGATCGCATTCGGCCGAAACATAACTGGGGTTAAGGCAAAAAATACGATTCCCATAAGAAAACAGTGCTACGTACATTCAATGCCTTTGTATAAGAGTGACCATAATGACCGCACTTCGCTCCGTCATTATCCGGGAGTAAATGATGCTTAATGTCTATCATTTTGAAAATGTTAGGTTATAACGCAAATAGGAATGTTACAGGAACATTAGGAACAAATTTTGATTTATATGTATTTTGTATTAAAAACTTTAGTAACTGTAAATATTTTACGTGAGACACGCACGCACTGAAATTAATTAACGTAGCTTTAAAAACAAAGAAAAACTTTGTTACCGCATAAACACTGCAAAAAATACAAACTTATAATTCACATTAGACTTAGTCGTCATCCGCCGCTGTTACAGGAACAGAAATAATAAAAGTTTGAAAGAGGAGACTTGTTTTATAAATTTTAAAAATTACTACACTTCATCGGATATCAAATAAAGTACAATTCAAGAAATCAAAATCAAAATCAAAATTTATTTATTCAATTTAGGCCCTAAGAAGGCGCTTATGAACGTCTAAAAACACTACCACCGGTTCGGAAAACAACCCAGCCGAGAAGAGCGCAGGCGAGAAACTCGATCTGGTTCTTTTTTTTTTCATAAATATAATATATATCATTTTTTTGTCATATAAAAAACTATACAAATCGTAGTTTTAATAATGTTAGTGGAAGCACAGAGATGTGGGTTAATTCCAGACATCACTATCGTTCACGTAATGATCCACCCTGTAATAACCTTTTGAGATTAAAACTTGCTTGATATAATACAAGAAAGACACTAGTCTCTAGTTTGGTTCGAACATGCACTTGCTGAAGCCGGAATTCGAAGTACCTTAACATAATCTCTATAAAGGATTTTTAACAAGCGTATGTCGGTCGCAATCCAGGTACACTCAATTGCCCTGCCACTTCGCTAACTGTTGGATTTAAAATATCTACGCACGTCGATACATGTCGTCGGCTATGCTGGGTTTTTAAGCATTTGCATAGTAGCGACGACTTCTAGCTAACCGAATTTATGCAACGGAAATATCTTATTTTTATTCATTATCAATTATATAAAAAAAATACGTCTACTGGCTTTTCTTTTAGGAATGCAACAATGCTTATGGAAGTGAAGTTAACGTTGAAATCTATCAAGTTATACTTTGTTAAGTGGACTACCGTTTGCTTTATAGATTGTTGTACGTAATCAGGTGCGCATAGTACTCAATAGTTCAAAGGGTGTGGATCATAGAGAGTAACTCTGAAATAACTCCCTATCCACCGTTCCATTACCCGGGTACCGAGAACGGTATTGTGCCGGTCTTTGTTCACGCCAGCTTTGTTCCTTATCAACACAGGCCTAGCACAATAGACGGAAAAATTGGCTCTCAACGGACCGGCTTATTAATTTATTTCATAATAGATTACAGACGTTCAAGTTTTCATATATACGTATTGTTGCAAACACTATACGATACTTCTTGTTGTGAGTTTGCGAATTTTATTTTTCACTCGAAATAGCAAGAAGTCTCTTTTGATTTAGATAAAAAAGTGTCCAAAAAGGCACGCTTGGCTGTGCCTCGGAGTGTGCTAATGCGGCTATGTGTAGGGTACTTATGTTTGGTAATGAATGAAGAACCAAGAAAGTAAAATTAATAGCTGCAGAATCCTTACTAATATTATAAATGCGAAAGTAACTCTCTGTAACTGTCTGTCGCGCTTTTACGCCGAAATTACTGAACCGATTTGAATGAAACTTGGTACACGGATAGTCTAGAGCCTGAGAAAGGACATAAACTTTTTAACCCCTTGAGCACTTACCTGGCGTTTACGCCAGCTTTCCATTGTTTTTTTTTATTTTTACGGGTATTCGACACATTAATGCGAAGAAGGGTTGTAAGGGATTGAATGGGGGGATGAAAAGTTGTATGGAAGTATAGTCCTTTTTAAAGCTAAAAATGGACTTAAATAAACTAATATTAATTCTTTATACCTTATGTACTTATATATCTAAATAATAAAGTATTTATACGTATGTATCTTATTTGTAAAATAATTAGTCTAAATAATTTAAAATGCTATCCAAAGATACTGTTTCGGAACGAAACGTTTTTCAGAGTGAAGTTTGATCCGCACGAAGTTCACACACACTATTAAGAGAGCAGTTATTACGCGCAAGCTGTTCAAATTTGTACAAGTCACAATAGATTATTTTATGCCATAGTTTTTCTATTTTTTTACGTCCACTAATAAGTAGCGACACACCGCAACCGCCGCTACTGATTCTATTCCAAGCAGACGAAGTCGCGGGTACAGCTAGTAATTATATATAACTGTGTTTTTGTTGCATAATATCATTAAGTTTTAATGTTTAAAGTTAGGTAGATAACAAATAAATAAAATTATCGTAAATAATACATTTACGATAATTTTATTCGTTTCATTATTTTATTTATTTATCGTTCAAATAAAAATAAAAATATATTTTATTTAAAAATAGTAATTTAAATATAGTTTAAATACTTTGTTTTCTTTTATTTGACTACATATTATATTGTTGGATGATTTAATGCGTTAGTTACCACTTACTTCTCTCAACGCATTTTTTTATGTATACTAATAATGTATGTGTAAAAATAGTGTATGTTTGAAATGGGTAATCTCCGGATGGGCTGGACCGATTTTGGCAGGACTTTTTTTGTTAGATAGCTGAAGTTACTCCGGGTAACATAGGTTACTTTTAATTTTCTAATATAATTAGGGTTTTGCGTAAAAAATAATTAAAATATTTATTATTTTTTAAGCAATTTTTTGTATGAAACTATCACTCTTAGCGTTATTACTCTATGTATGCGTATTGATTTATAACGTAATTTTTATTCAATTCCATAATCAGATCAACCTAATGTAACCCTCGTTGTAGAACAAGGGTTGTCACGCAAGTACAGGTCGTGTTGAGCTTAATTTCTCCGTTGGCCCCATTGCCGAAAACAGGGAAAGGGCGTGACAGTTCACACTGAATTTCTGTGACGTGTGTTACCGAAGTGAGTAATATTATTAAACCATACGTAAGGATGATGACGTAAATATATATTTCAAGGTATGAAAAACACATTTTTAAATTTATCTTTATCTATACTAATATTGTAAAGAGGAAAGATTTGTAGATTCACATGTAACGAATAAACCTAAAAACTACTGGACCGATTTGGTATGGAGATAGTTTGAACAGTTTTTATTCCGAAAATCTCACTGGAACGGTAACTACGTGGATAAAACCGCGGAGAATAGCTAGTTTATTATAAAACATAGTCGGTTGCCTCGTCTGTCTATTTATACCATAATTTCGTCTAAGCTATGGAATCGTCTGGCAGGAAGTTTTTCAATAAAGGTTTATAAATATAACACCTATATTTTAATGTTTTTTTTTTTTTACTTTTTATGTTAGTATAAATAGAAACAATAGTTTGTTTGTTAGTCCCCATAAAATTAATCAGTTGCTTACGTAGGCTATGTCGATAAATGCAAATAACTTACTAGATAATTATAGTCCTTTAAAGGTCCTAGTGATATCTTTATCTCTTATGGTTGCTTCAAGTTTATATTATAAATGTCAGTGCGAGTTTGTTTGTTTAGCTGCTTATTACTGATCATCATAAAATCTTGTATACACGTTGCCAGAAATACTCAGGGTATATTCTTGACATGATACACGAAATCAACACTAACGGAAGCTAAGCTACGGGCAAAATGTATTATAGAATTAGGAGACAAGTACCCTCCTAACAAAACAGAAACACGCACTAATGCAGTCCCTATAAAAGTAGACTGTGAAAGTTCGGTGAAGCTGTAAAGGCGCTTCCGGTTAGTAAAAAAAAAAGCATCGAGAACCAGTAGCTAGGTTCAAAATTCTGTGGGAATTTTCCTACACAGGTAACGGCCAAGCCGAGGTTCGTATCAATTTGGTGCCCTTGCGCTAGTTACCTTTCGCGGCGATTACGCAATCGCACCCAAAGTTACGGTGAAACTGTAAAGGCCCTTCCGGTTAAATTATTAGCAAGGTTAAAAAAAATAATTTCGGGAATCAGTGTTGTACCGACCGTCTTCGTGTGCGGACCTGGGTCTTCAAGTCTCTCATGCCCTACCATCCAGCCTGACCGTCCAACCAGGGAGTTGCGGCTGTGCATCATCGTGTACGAGTGTAAAATACTCCGTACGGTTTTGTATGGTTTTTGTATTCTTCAATTTGTGTGGATCTCCAGTGATAAACATGTATTAATTTTATTTTTTGATGTGAAACATCTATAGCCGCACGTAAAAAACCGTTTTCTGGCGTGGCGACGCATGTCGTGGCGACGCGTCGCGGCAACATCGAATATAACTATTACCGAAGTCGCTGATTAAACGAATTAAGTAGTCACGATTTGAAATAAATTCGTAAATTTTTGTATTGAATGAAAATAAATGTTTATTCAATAAATAGTCATCGTTATATGGAAAAAAAAATCGTAATATTTTATTTTATCATTATAACATATTTAGATCCTATCACAATTTGTTCTTTTCTGCATATTACTTTTACAAAACAATGTCGACGTTTCACATCTGCCAGGCGTCCCGTGACGGCTCACATTTTTTTTTATATTTGAATTTCACTTCGTATCTAACAATAGTTTATATACAATATCGTATATTATATATTGACAGATATTTAATAAATATCCAAAGATATACTTCGGTTATTTTCTAATTTAATATTTTAGCCTAATGACTGTGTTATTACTGCTACTACAAATTAATTTAAAAGATTTAAAAGTAATCAGTGTCCAATTCGATTAAGAAAGTTGAGTTGAACCCGATTGTTTTCTACGGAATTCACTAAATCTAAACGATTTTGTTCAGCGTTCCAATTTTTACATAAACGACAATTTCTCTGTTTGCCTGTCGAGAATGGCTGAAAGTATTTTGCAGAATTTAAAAAAAAACATAGTTGATCAAGCGTTATGTGTTCACTGATAATATTGATAATATATTCCATATATTGGCTAATATATATTTTTATTCTACTTTCATCTTTATTGTCTTGTATTCTTGTTAATCAGGATAATTCTTAGTAATTTCTAGTATTTCCTAGTATAGTAACATAATGCTCATTCTTTTATTCATATATTATTAAGATTATTTAGTCATTTTGTATTCTAAATTTAGCGTATTCAGGCATTTATTCCATGGTTCTCGAGTTATAAGGCAAATAATAGAAAGACACACAAATACAGGTCGCCTTTTATATAGTATAATATAAAGATTAACATTCAGATATTTAGTTAAAATGATTTTCATTAGAACACATTATTAGAAATTAATATTTTTACAAACGAAATATGATACGCTCTCTATTTCTAAATCATCTACTATCGTAATATCGCATCTATCATGTCGTAGTAGCGTGAGAAACGGATCTATAAAAGCTTGTAATCGCGTAAATTGTGATTGTTTAAAATTACATTTAAGTGAACCAATCTATGTTATTATAATTTAAACTTTAAATTCTGTAAATTATTATAATAACGGTCTAATCAGTTATAATAAATCTTATCGGATTACTTTACATGTTCGCGCAATATACTTATTTCGTGAAATAAATTTGGGGTACCACAAGGCACCGTTTTGGGGCCACTTTCGTTTTAAATTTATACATTAAATTGAGGAAATACCGTGTTCACACGGAACCTTAAACTCGCTCATGAATTATGAATGTGTGCGCTTAATTTGTGTTAAATTATACTTT
Organism: Samia ricini; assembly: GCA_014132275.2. NCBI lineage: Eukaryota > Metazoa > Arthropoda > Insecta > Lepidoptera > Saturniidae > Samia > Samia ricini. The sequence goes on along the minus strand of AP028170.1, from coordinate 30,649,112 downwards.
AAAAGAGATCTTTTTGTGCGGGGTCAAAAGAACGGTACAGGGCTTGTAATGTTTGAATTTGCATGAAATTGAATAGAAAAATATAATCACGAATTTGCATGCCGTTTATTAAAAGGAATGGCGTTCTGTATACACTTAATTAAAGACGTCGGGTGTCTTATTTTTATAGTGCCTTCTCGTAGTTGAAGCTCGAAAGCCGTTAGGGATATCTCGCCTTTTGTTATTTCTATTTTGTCGGCAAATGTTGTATTAAGATTTTTTTTATATATATATAGAAAATTGTTTATAGAAGTATCATGTAACTTTTACAACAATCTTACAATTACAATCTAAATGAATCTATTAGATAAAGTATGTGTACAGCATTTTGTGAATGGTCCTATTTATTTTTTTATAAATAAATTATCGTGAATCTTAGCGATTATTAATATTATCATATACACATAATAAATCTTTCCTCCAAGAGATATTATTTATCTTGATTTATATTAAAGATTTGAACTTCGAATTATCCTTATACTACATATATAAACCAAAATTAATTTGAAAAACTACGTTATACTAAATATTAACTAATTAATTACTAATTCTGACCATCATTATTAAAAGCGATATAATTCCGACCTAATTCCAGCCACTTAACGCGTACCCACTCGTAATAACGTGGGGTTGCGTGCATACAATCTGACCGATCAAGCATGCGTTGACCTCTGGCAGTAAGTGATTCATAACAATCATTTAAAACCCTACTAAATTAAATAGAGCCTACTGACAATAATTTTCGATCGTACAAGCAAATGAATAGATGTTCATCGTCATTATATTTTTTTTTTTTTGTTTCAATTCTTTAGAATCAACGTAAATAAATCAACTAGTTTAATAAATTCATTGTATCTGTAACTAATCCAATGTTAACTAGTCAAGTAAAGACAAATATTCAGCAGAAATATTTGAAAATTAAAAAGGAATTAGAAATATTGTATTAATTTTTCTATTTGCTTATATGATTATCTTTAGATGAAGTAAATCGAGATATAAAGGAATAATAGAATATTTAAAAAAAACAATACACATAGTAACGGAAATTGATGCAAAATTTGTTGATTTCACATTTCAAATATCGAATACAAACCACACTACTGTTCGCACTGGAACTGGAATTTCGATAAATTATTTATCATTACAGAGTTTTATTTTTCTACGTTAACTAACTATGATTTAAAACAAAAGAGTTCAATATGCAAAAAAGGTAGATAGCAGTTAAACGAAATAACGAAAATGTTTTGCAATGATGAAATAGATACAACAAATGTCTGGAAGTAGAATGAGCGAATAGAACTTACAGTTATAAGATAAGTATTGACTGTAAAGAAATTAAGAAACACCCACAACCGGAGTGGATCCTTGAAGGGCTTAAACCAGTCTTAAAAAACTGAACGATGTTTGAAAGTATTGGAAAAAATTGTAAATATCTCTTTGTTTACTCCAGTGCTAATATGATTGAGGGTAAAATAAATAGTTTCTAATGGAGATCTCAACCAAATAACAGAGTATTTTGATTTGATTAAATCACCGTAACATTTAGGGCATTAATTCATATGACCAGTTTTTTTTATCATCTTCTGAAACAATTGCCAATATACAGATTAAGTTAGTTAAACAGATTTCTTATTAACCACATAACAAATAAATTACATTATACGTATTTCATTCATATTGCGTGCAAACTATCTATCCGATCGACCGTAACCAAACCTTGTAATAATTGTTATTAAATATCCCTCAGCTACAGCTCCGATGAAACTTTTGATATTGACCTGCTACTAAATACCGATCCTTTAACAAACACGAAAGGAATTAGTGATGATCGCTTCTGAGATAGGTTTGATCATACTGACCGACAATGATTTATTAGAATCATATTCTCTAAAACTAGTACTAAAAGAATAAAAATTGCTTTTATATTTAGTAATAATACTTTGGAATTACTTCTGTGGATTGAAATGAAAATGAATAGAAACTTAACTAAAGATTTGCAAGCACTAGATAGAGTTTTACGAAGTAATAAAGCTTTACTAGTCTAACTAAAAGCATCTGTTTTTTGTTTAATATGAAAATTGCTACCGAGAATTTGATGAGGATATGAAAATGCGTAAGTTTTGATGAATTATTATGAAAAATTCAGATAACCATAAAAACTATTAGAATCGCGTGCCAAGAACGGACGACTTCACCTAGTAACAATTAATTTTAAAACATCCCCTAGTCCCAGATTACTTAAAGTGCCGAATGCTCATAAAAATTATTCGCTCCAGTACAGTTAACATTTTTTTTCCTAATTGATTGCATATTACGTTACTAACTAGGTCAAACGTTTAATTACTTACACCAGGTATGTAGTTAAGTTGGTTTTTTTTTTTTCAGTAATATCCATTATATAGGAAATATAAACTGCTATTCTCAGAAACTCGAAGAAAAGCTAAATTGATAGGACAACGCAAAAGCCATTGAATTGTTTTCAAATTTTTAATAAATTACTCACGTACCAAGATCTTTTTTTATTACAAGAATTTAATTATTAATTTTAATTCTTTTATTAGGATACTGATCGGCATCAAAAAAGAGCTAATCTAACCTAAATGTCAGTAGATAGAGGTGTTTTGAAAAAGACTCCTCCCACGAACGATCCTAATTTGCAATAACTCTATGCAGAGATTCTTACAAAGGAAGACATCTAAAACGACGCACTCCGAAAAGAGTTTATAATTTACATATAAACCATGTGGTACCAGCTGACTTATGGTACCGACTAAGAATAGTACCACCACATATCTTCCCGTCTTTGTCGTAAAAGGCGACTAAGGGGTATAAATCAGGGGATGGGCAGCAGCATTATCTGTGTACCACAAACATCTGACTGCGATCGCTTATCCACCTGCCAAGCGTGGCGATTGGGGTAGACCTGAGTCCCGCAGTGGACATCTTAAAAAATCAAATGAAACCATACGTTTATTTACCACCATTATGATAATATGAAATTAAAATATATACAAAAAAGCAAACATATATAAATATATGAATAAATAAAAAAAATCTTGGAATAGTGATCAAATTTACATATAAGATAGAGTATACCTTTTATAAAACACATAAGATATACCCCAAAGCTAACAAAAAAATAACAGAACACGTATCCCTCAAGATGATATCAAAGACTTTTAAATATAAATCATGTTTGAATCCTTTTGATCTCGAACTCAAAGTGCTTTAGTTCGCCTTATGCATTACTAAAAGAAAGTTAAAGTTCTGCGTATAAGATGTAGCAAGTATTCTATGCTATAGTGACTGCAATTTCGGAGTTAAGATTGCAAATAAATCTTGCATGAGTCGGAGAAAGTTTTGTAATAGTTGCCCGTACATGAAAGTGGATTGACTGACTAACTTTTTTATCGATGTTTTCTCTCTATGTGACTCGTAGCAGCATTTATCTGTCAAATTTTGACTTATCGGGTCTATATCGTGAATCTCTAAAGAACAAGTTTCAAGAATATGATATCTTAACTCTGCCCTCCCAATACATCTTCGATAACTTAATGCATATTCGTAAAAATTTACACAAGCTAGATCTAGTGAATGATCGTCATAATTTTAATACTAGAAGTAAAGACAAGTTGGCCGTCCCACGCTTTAGGTTTAGTAAGTGTAATAAAAGCTTTATAGGTAATAAGTATTCGGTTTTACAATAAGATCCCAAGTAACATTACCGATTTACCTGACAATAAGTTCAAGTATTATGTCGAGCAAGTTTTAATCTCAAAAGGTTATTACAGGGTGGATCATTACGTGAACGATAGTGATGTCTGGAATTAACCCACATCTCTGTGCTTCCACTAAAAACTACGATTTGTATAGTTTTTTATATGACAAAAAAAATTATATATATTATATTTATGAAAAAAAAAGAATCAGATCGAGTCTCTCGCCTGCGCTCTTCTCGGCTGGGTTGTTTCCGAACCGGTGGTAGTGTTTTAGACGTTCATAAGCGCCTTCTTAGGGCCTAAATTGAATAAATAAATTTTGATTTGATTTGGTTTTGATATCGACTACTATGTATTCCGCTTGGGTATTTGTATTAAATTTGATTTGTAGTACATACTGAGGTATAGATCGATTTTTGCTCAACTATATAGTATTCTTTAGAATATGGACAGTTGATAAATGGGATTGTGATTCTATTAAAAATAGATCAATTAAATGTACACGTAAGTTACAACTATAGAATGAACTTCATCAAATATATTTAATACTAATTTTGTTTTGTATTTCATAGTCTTTTAGTTACCAAACGACACGTTTTTTTTTTAATAGTAGCTGGACAAAGTGACGACATTGTGCCTGATGGTAAGCATAATACAATCCAAAAAAAGTGGCAACTGACGAAAGACCGGTTATCCATCGTCAGTCGTCACTGCCATGCCGGAATACTTCCCAAACATCAAATTTCATTCATTTCAATCAAGTATTTTAAGTAAAATTCACACATACCCATGGATACATAGACAAAAATGTCAATTTTAAGTATACTTATATATTGCACGATAAACTTTATGAGACCAAATTTATATTAAAATCAGTCAACCGGTTTATTCTTGAGTTGATTATTTCTTAACTTTTTACGAATTCTAAAAGTACTTTTGAAAATTATTATAGTCTATCAATTGTTCCTTGATATATACTTTCCATGTACAAAATTTCACCAGAATCGTTCCAACTGTTTTGAATTAAATCCGGACACATACGCAGACAGACAGACAAAAAAATTTTTATGCCAGATTCAAAATTACTAACGGCTAAAATAACATCCGTTAAAACATTTCTAATGAAATAACTGTACAGATAAACCTTCAGTTGTATTATTAGTTACATAAAAATAATGGCCGAAGGAACCTTAGAGCTATCATGATTAAATTTTAAACTATATTTGTAAATATTATTAAAACATATATTACTTTTAGTATACATATTAATATGTCACTTTTATACTCATATTTCTGCAAACAAAACCACAAGCAAATCTCGTATCTTTTATAACCTAATTCCAATTTATTGGTATTCAACCAATGCTATTAATCAAATAAATTTAATACCTGTAATTTATACACCAAGCTTTGACTAAGCATTTCCAATAGCTTTCATTATAAACTATCAATGTATGTATATAATCACGAAACTAAATTTGTTTCAAATTACATGCCTATGCTTTTAGAAAGAAAAAAATACGCCCCGGTTTCATTACTGTAAGGTTATCACTAACTCGAAATTCAGCGGGAGTCTTAATAGTAGTAATTTACGTGAAACTCCAAAATAGACCCTTAATTGCTCGCATACGAGAAGGTGAATTTAGGGTACCGTGACTAAAACTGAATTCATTCAAAGGTTTGTGTTTATCGTTAAATATAGCAGTGCGTCGAATAGGATTATTAATTTTTTTGGAAAACGTTATTGGTATTTTCCCGACATTATCTTTAAACAAAACTAACCTTGCTTGTATTTATGTAATTTCTTTCCTTACAATAACCATTGTTTTCTTTTATTTGATTAAATAACGACTACCCTCTCTACCAAAATCTCTATAAGAGAGCACTGCAACGGGATCTTGATTCATCTTAATTAGGGTAAAAATTCCAAGGAATTTCGGTTGGTCAAGTCGGCTCAGTCAAATTTGGTAACATTTTGATCCCCTTGTGTACGTTACCTTTTGCGGCTGAGTGCCTTGAGCACTCCCCCTCCCCCTGCCCTCCAAAGTTCTGTGAAGTTGTAAAGGCCCTTTAAGTCAACAGCATTAGCTAGTTAGAAAAAAGGACCTTGGTTCATTCTACATTGGCCCTCAACGCGCGAGGACTTGTATACAGAAGTCACTCTGTTGCTGTTTGTAAACGTGTATGGACGTAAGGTATTTGGTACGCTCTGGTATTACATATTTTTTGTATGTTTATATTTGTATCTTTTAATATAATGAATACTTTTCGAACCCGAATAGAAATCGTTTCAGTTTTCGCTTCAAATTTTACATTAAGTGCTATAAATAACATGCGTATTCTATGTTAGTCGTTACTAAATTCTACTCATCAGCCTTAAAGGCTAGAACGTAAATCAACTTGTAGTTTTGAAGCGATTGTAATTTTATAACTAATATTGCTACCGCTAATATAATTGAAATTTCTACTAAATATACATAACTTATTTATTTTTGTTGGATGTTTATTAAAGCAATGTACAGGACCCAAAGCAAATTATTTATAAGCCAGACCAACCCACTTGCTTAGTTAGCTTTCAAAGGCCTCTCTCTCTAATGGAAACTATTATTTTTAACTTAGCAGAGGTCGTTAGTCGGTGAACCTTTGTGTTCTGTAGGGATAATACACCTTTTATGTTATATAATTATGCATACTCGTTATTTTTAACGTTCATTATTATATTAAAATTTAATAATAAATAAACCTGTGTCAGGAAATTGCATTTTCCATTATCGTTAAATGTGAAATTTTCTCAAGTGTTTTTTTATTTTTCAACGAAACTGATTATTTTATGACTACCAGGTTCCTTTTGTGGTTCCTTGTGGTGGTTCCTTTGACTCACCATCATCTCAAAACTACTGAACATATAGGGACGGGACTACTACCATTCGACGTAGAATTTTTAACGATGGTTATATTTATTTTCCCATCGACCCTTTCTCATTTTGTTTACACTTACTCTTATGCACATTTTCCGCGAATAAGAACAAAAGACACTAATTTTTCTTAGGTTAGGTTATTTTTTTTAGGTTAGGTACGTTCCTTTTGTGTTATACAGTTCGCTACATTTAGAATGAAAAGAACATATGAAATGTGGGCGGAGCCGCAGGCATCAGCTAGTGAATGTATATTTAAATTCTTATTTTTGATTATTTGTACATGACAATCGATTCACATCAATATATCGTTCCTCGCATTGTCATTTCGCAAAAAATCGTTTTTCTAGAGAAGCAGTTGGTTGGTGGATTTGGTTTCATATAAAATTATGATGCGAAGTTTTGCGACTTTTTGCGAAAATTATTAGGACGGTATCAACGACATACTACCAATAGTACATATTTACAAAATATTGCAAAAGTGTCAGTGTTGCACCGGGCGGGTTGTCTACTTTTTTTTATTAGACTGCACTTAACATCTGGAACATCTCACATGTCACTTTTCAAAGAAGTAAATAAATTTTACCACTCCGTTAGCTACCAACTCCCATTCCCATTTTTGTAATAATAATCTGACAGTGGATTTTGTATCTAAGCTTTTCTCGCTAGTTTCATTGAAGTTGACAATTTTTCTAATGCTTATAGATACTCTGAAAGAAGCTTCCAGAAGCATTGGAAATTCGACTTAATACAATACTGGACTATAATTTTCTATTTTAGCATTATTTGTAATTATTTTCAAACGTGAATTACGTGAACGTAAATTTTCCAAAACAAATTTATTTTGAGTAAAACAAATATTTTGTGCAATTTCAGAAGTTTACATAAGGCAGGTTAAATAATCGATCTTAATCTGTTTTACCCACTAAAATCCGAATTACAATTTTTTAAGTGGCAAGCCACTGTCAGTGATCACTCAGAAAAATCGATTTATATTTGGTTTGATCTTAACCTTCAAGACTTGATGATGAAACATCCCAATAAGGAGAATAGTTCTTTAGATAAAGTTTTGGGCATTAGAAATAACTATTGCTTGTGCCATCTTCTACGTTATTATCCCACGCATTTGCGAGCTTCCTACAACCATTTTGATATATTTAATCGATTTGGTTATGATGAGCAACTGTGATATTACTTGGCAATTGTTTCTTCCCAACAGAACTTGCGAGCTTAACTATTAAACCAGCAGACAACTTATTTAAGATATCAAAAAATGAGAGATATTAATATATAAACATTAGTGCATATCTCTTTAAGATATTGTCATTCACCAACCAAAAGAATTGATTTTTTTTCTCATAGCCTAAACTAGCAAACGTGTATGTAATCTATCTATTGTTAAATACTAGCAACCTTAACTGAGAGGTCTGTCAATAATAGCTTAAGACTACTGAGAATTAGGATGGTACCTTTGCATCAAAATACAACAGCTTTAACATAAAATAATAGTTCAACTTCTTGAAACAAACTTTATACAGGTTATACCGTGCATGAATTAGCAATGATCTTTCTTTGTTACACAGTATAGGCCTGATGTGAAGTAACGATGTGGTCCAGGATGGTAAGCCTGGATATAATAGTTATCAAGTGATGCTGCCAGAACACACCTATTTATATTTGGAGACAGCTTTTCTAGCTGGAGGATGGTAGCTACCCAGGCGTGCATTATTAGAAAATACCCTTTTTTTTTTTTTTTGACGGGGGGAAATGCATTTACGCACTCACCTTACCTATTGTATTAGTGGGACCTGAGTCCCTCCAATACAATAGGTAAGGGGGCACGGAGTGACGAGTTCCGTGCCAGTGTGGGACTCAAACCCGGGCGAGAAGCGCCCGGGAATACCCACTAAAACCCCCCGGGGCCGTCCGCCGCATTTGAGATAGGGGGCGATACGGGGTTGCAAGGCATGTCGCCGCGTCGCCCCCCTGCGGCAAACCCACCAGGCCCGTCTGTGCAATGGCCCAGCGTGGAGAACTTCTCTACCCCACCCCTCTTCGCCCGCCTCTGAAAGAGGTATTATCTTCCGGAGGGAAGAGGAGTGATCACTGCGACCGCAGTAATCACCTCTCTCCCCCCCCCCCCCCGCCCCCAAGTTGGCTTTCGCCCAGCCGCCCGGTCAGAAGGACTGCCGTTGCCCAGGGTGCACCACGAGGAGGTTGTCTGACACCGCACCCCATTAGAAAATACCCTACCACCATGCTATGGTTTTCTTAAGATGTTTTTCTTCACCGAAAGCTCCGGTTGATTTTAGAGTTAGGTGGGCTCGAAACCCGTCCGTTGACGTGAATCCGGTACCACTACCAACTGCGCAATCATCGCTTCAAAATCGTTGTAATTACAATGAAATTTTAAATCACCTAAGAATAACGTTAAATTTTAAATATTTTTATTATTACCTATATTATCGAGCATATATACGTCTTTTAATTTTAGCCCCCTTTTGTTAATCTGACCCGTAAATACGTTATACTCTTATGTAGCTGTAGCGCGATACTTCAGAGCGCTTAATTTCCGGCTTGCCAGCGGGAAACGTCGGTTTGCTTTAATCTCCACTCTTGTACACCGTCTTGGGAATTTTCGTTTCTTTATATGGTGGTATTATAGCGTGTAGAATCTGTAAGATATGAAAATATTAATTGAAAGATTGTATTTCGTTAATGCAGCTTAGAAATTCTATTAATTTAAATACGGAACCGTTATGTCTTGATGAATATAAATTGAAAAGGATAACATTTCTCCATAACATCTATTTTCCTTCGTCTAAATAATCCGATCAACAAGTTCACGCAATGTTATTCTTTATTATTGGTTTGGTTAAAACTACACGTTAATTATTCACTTAAAATAAAAATATGTTCTGCAATCTGGAATCTCCATTGGAATTTTTTTGTTGTTGTTAGTCTGAAGCAAAACGTATTCAAACAGTCTTATATAAAGCAGTAAAATTAAAATTAAAATCTAACGTGTTTGTAACTAAGTATGAAAGCTAAAAAGCTGTACAGTAAAATATAAATAGTATTACACAAATCAGGGATGACCCCTCAGTATCAATCTCAGCAACAAAGTGGCTTCAAACTCTGAGCTGAAAAAACCCTGAGCTATTATTAATGGAGATAAAATTTTTAATAAAATTACGCAGCTGAGATCAATTTTTATATATATTCGCGTATGTAATTATTTAGATACTTGAAGTGGAAAAAATTAGTTTATTCGTGCTCTGCAAAACGATTGCTTACTGCTCGCAGTAGCGATCACTGTGAGTTCATAATTCATATTTACCTACCTACCTACATCACACCCGCTTCAAAGTCAAAATAAAGGTCAGACTATTTAGTTAAATAATTATGAAATGACCCTTATGGTTGCACCCCAACAAGTAACTGCAACGGTATTTACACCATACTCATTAGGAATTCCGAACTCCGCAACTGGTATTTGGTTACATTAATAGACTTCCATGCTTTAAAATATACATTACATCATGTAAAATAGAAGACTAGAATAAATCTAGTTCTGATTGATGCATCAACGCACAGACAAAACCACCGGGACTACACTTTTAAAATTTTCGCAACACATGCTATAAAAGCATCCACCAAAAAAGGATTTCTAGAAATTTCAGCCCAAAGGAAGATAAAAATGAAATGAACCTTTATGTAACAAGTCCCTTATTATCAAATTAAGAAGCATTTAATTTAGTATTCATACTTATGGTTACAAAGAAATCTGCATGTATATCGGCGCTTTTCAAAAAATTGGTTATGAGATATATTGCATTCAGAGGTAGAATATAGACAAATTGTCTGAATTCCACGCGAGCGAATCCCCGGGCAAAGCTAGTCTATAAATAAAGAAGCTAAGATAACAAAAAGAAATGTGCCTATTGGTTAGTGCTGTCAAGAAAAAGCTTATTAAATTTTGCAGTAAAAATGATAGTTAAATTTCAACCACTAGTAATCGCAATTAGACAAAGCTAATAAATTTACTTTCTTGTATTATGGAAGTAAATTACACTTTTAAAGGAATCGTTCATCACGTACTTAGTTTACAGGCGGCACTATAAAAAGAGTCAGGGCGACTGTGAGAACAGAGGGAGTTGGAAGTAGTACCCCGCGAGCGGTTTTCATTTGCTCCAACTGTTTGTTGTACTGTTCATTAACAGACGTCGAGTGTTGTTAGCCGTTGAAACTGGAATAGCTTCAATAGTATTTGTAAAACTTCACTTTGAGATACTTCGTCACGGGCCTTTGATTGTGCTGTTTCGCTGTTAATTTTTATTTGTTTGGAGTTGCGTCTCTGTACTCTCGGGCCCTCTTTTTGAATATCTATACCGAATACATAATGTAAATAGTTTTAAAAACTGTGCCAAAAGGGTAATTGGAGATCGATTACTCGATTCGAACCTAAAATATGCTGACGACATTGCTAGTACTTCTTATCACGCCGCAATCAGACATAGAACAGCTTCTTTCCTTCTAAAAAAACAGCTAGTATTGATTTTGACCTGAAGACAAACAGCGATAAGTTCAAAATTATAGAGGATCGTAAGACTAACAACCGACTTGCCTTACATGACATAGCTAATTGCAAAGTTATCAACATTTATTGGGAATCACATACACGTACACATACATCAAAAATATGATTATTCTTTACTCTTGAGAGCTACTGCGACACCTTTCAAATATATTGATTTATTCCAAATTTTGGTTACTTATTTGCACTTACATTTACTGCACAGTCGCTTTGATCGGCTTACATACGCGTCGTGCATAAAAAATCTCTACAACGAAATAAATTTGAAATCATATAAATCAAAAATAATTTTAGAATAAATCAATGATCATAAATTGGATTCTAGATTCAGTACTTTGACCTCAGTATTAATTGAGGCATAGTTAGACATTCTCATGACTAATGATAGACATACCGTCATGAAAAAACATTTCCTTGTGGTTCACGTCCTAATTTTCTAATTAATTAGACAATTCCCTAGATTAATAGAGCATCAATTGTAGTGTTATATTTTATTGAATGAATATATGATATATCTTAATATAAAGAGGTAATTAGGTTTCCACCTCCGGCATTACATTCCTGAATTACTCCCGGCACTTCACATCGCGCCTTTAATTAACCCAGCGGAACGGCCCATTATTTTTTAATTAAATGAAACCCCCACGCATACTCTAACGGCTCGTCGGTCGCCGAGTGAGGATCTCTTGAACACTGCGTAGTACCTGTTTCTAACACATCCAGAGGCTATTGTCTAGCGTTCGTTATAAAAATACCTTTATTTGCATCACGGGCTGTTTTAAATTTAATAAATGGCTGTTAGTCTTTATTACTTGGTAATATTGTGATGTCATATTATTATGAAATGTTTTTACATTTCATACATTCATTTTCAGAACATAATACGAGCTGTCGTCTTGTATGGATCAGAATGTTACCCCATAAAGGTGACGGACGAAAGAAAGATTACATGCAGCTGAGATGCGAATGTTGAGATGGATGTGTGCCGTGTGGGGGAACAAGAATGGACAGGATTAGGAATGAATATATTAGAGGAAGTTTGAAAATGGCGCCAATAACAGACAAGTTAAGAGGCGGTCGTTTATCCTGGTATGGACATGTGATGCGCAGCGAGAAAGAGAATGTTGTAAGAAAGGTATTGGATATGAATGTGGACGGTTACATGGGAAGGGGAAGACCAAAGAAAAGATGGATGGACTGTGTGAAAGATGATATGTTTAGAAAAGGAGTGAATGCGGAGATGACAACAAATAGAGAGGAATGGAAGAGGAAGACATGTTGCGCCGACCCCAAATAAAAATGGGAAAAGGGTAGGGAGATGATGATGTTTTTTACATTTAAAATGTAATAAGTTTAAATATGTAATGATAGATCCTTATCATTTAATAACACTATTAAATCTTAGCGTACTTACTAACTTACAAGTACCATCCTAAAATCTTAATGATATTGCTAATAAAATTACTGTGAAAGTTAAATTGTTGCTTTTTTTAAATAGTAAAAATAGAAATGAATTAAAAAGTCTGCGTGTTCTAAGTGTGATACAACCTCAATAAGGAGATCAGTCAATATAATTTTATAGACGCAGAATTAAAATAACTTTATTGCACCTATTATAAGCGTATCATTGATCTTATTAAGGAACTCAGTACAATCAAAATACAAGGCCAACTATTAAGAGATCACAAATAATATTTGCATAAATGTCCTTTTACTGATTTTATAGGAAGATGGGTGTCTGTTGACTAGGAGATAGTTCTACAGTTTTACGCGCTACAGCTAAGGGAACGAACCCTTACGACGTGACCTATCTATCAAGATTTTTTGGACCACTCCCTCCTCTCGGTGGCCACTCGGCATATGCCATAAAATAGACCTTTACAATGATTATCCATTTATAATTTCACCTAGCATGTTGATAAATAGTAAATAAAATTAAAATATAACAGAGTTGTTGTAAACATTTGTTTCAAGAATTTCGATATATACATTAATTAAGAATCGACACTGGCAAATGCTTCTGCGATGCCAAGAAAAGAAAAAAAAAAAAAAAAGAAAGGAAGTGATATAAAAACGACTAATTTAAGAAAATAACATATAATACAAAAACTTAACTCAACAAAGAAAAAGGCGGCAAATCAGCATAAGCGAAAGCTAAACAGACGTTGATTTTCATATAACCACGAATAAAAAAGATAACTCAAGAAAGTTATCCCCAAAATAACATTTACAATATGACGTTTGTCAAAAATGTTGCATCGTTTAATTTCATAAAGTACGAATTCTCTGTATGCTAATTAAGTCTAGACATTGTACTTTTCTGTATTGTCCCTAAATACGTCTGAGTAGATTTTAGCTAAAAGTACGAAATATTTCTGCAAATATATCTCACTGGATAATGCGTTAGACAAATGCCACATCACAAACGGACATCATTATATTATCCTGTGAAATAAAATCGTCGTTTTAAAAAAGCACTTGTGACGCAAATGTTATCCCGTTCCTAAATTGCTAAATAACTCCACTGTCTTAATCTAAGTCAGTTGGCAGTCACGTTCCTTTTGTGTTATGCAGTTCGCTACATTTAGAATGAAAAGTGACGTCATTTGCAAGCGCTTGCAAGCTATTTGCAAATTGTCCTAAGTTGGTTTTAAAATATCTTAATATTAGGATGCTGGGTTATTTTGCTTTTTAACTTTCTGTTCCAACTAGTTAAGTTTAGCGATGATGGCTCAGCGGGCAGTGTTGATGCGGCGCGTCGTTGTGCGTAGGTTCGAATAGGGCTTTAATGAAGGAAAACATCGTGATTTTTTAATAAAAAATATGAATGTATATAGGATACATACATACATATCATCACGCCTTTCTCCCGTGGGAGTAGGCAGAGATTACGTCCTTCCACTTGCTACGATCTTGGCATAGCACTTTCGCTTCCTCTACTTTCATGAGCGCTTTCATACATGCTCGTCGGTTATGGGTACTTTTTACCTGGCCTTTATTTAAGACATGATTGATTTGGTCTAGATACGTTCGCCTAGGTCGACCCTTACCGACTTGCCCATTCACCCTCGCCTTATAAATTAATTTCGTTAATCTTCTCTCATCCATCCTCTCTACATGCCCAAACCGACTAAGCATACCTTCCTCTATTTTGGTCACCACATCCTCTACCACACCACAGCGTTCCCTTATCATACTATTCCTGACTTTGTCAATATAGGATACCTACACCAAAAATACAATTTTGAAAAATTTTGTCTGCCTTTTGTAGCGGGTTAATCTCCAGAACAGCTGAACCGATTTTGTCGGGTCTTTTTTTGGTAGATAGCTGAAGTTATTCCGGGTAACTTAGAGTACTTATAATTTTCGAAAATAATTAGTGTCAAAAAAATAAAAGTAATAAACATTTGAATAAAATCCGATTCAATGTCCAGTTTTACCAGCAAATGCTATATAATTTATAAGAAATATTTTTACTTTACTTTTTTTTTTTACGGAAATAATTAGGGGTCCGTATAAAATTATAACTCAGTGAAGAATACATGAAACGCAAGCGCAGCCGCGGGCACACAGCTAGTTTTGTATAAATATAAATTATAGTATAATATAATATAATAGAATCAGCGTGAGGTGCTGCCAAAAGCAAGTTTCAAAATCTGTCGCCAAGCACCATTAGGTGAGTTCCGGCATAATTACTTGAGTCACTTTCATAATCGCCTTATCAGGAGCTAGATGGGATATAGATTGTTTTATTGTCGATTTTGATATCATAAACCACATTA
This sequence comes from Samia ricini, assembly GCA_014132275.2. Taxonomy (NCBI): domain Eukaryota; kingdom Metazoa; phylum Arthropoda; class Insecta; order Lepidoptera; family Saturniidae; genus Samia; species Samia ricini. The sequence goes on along the minus strand of AP028170.1, from coordinate 30,634,060 downwards.
CCACTTAACATCAGGTGAGATTGTGGTCAAAGCACTGTACAGTATAAAAAAAGGTTTTGGTGTCGTTGATTTCTTGGTGTGTGATATAATGAGTGATTGCTTCTATGATTATCTGTTTCTTGATTTTAGGTCATCGGTGTTTTATCCATCTTAATATCTCTCGGTTAGATGATTTTACACGTTATAGGCTTAGTCCTTTGACCACAATCTCACCTGATGTTAAGTGACGATGTGGTCCAGGATGGTAATCACACTAAGCCTATAAGTACTGATTCTCGGGTGATACTGCCAGAACACACCTATTGGTAATTGGTGACAGCTTTTCAAACTTGAGGGTGGTACAACCCAGGCGGGCCTTTGACCTATCTGTAGAAATCCGTTATTTTTTTATCATGAAAATCAATAGTTGAGAGGCTTCAATTATTTACGATAAGGTCATTGATTGGTCATGTTAACTTATCAAATAGGCCCCCGGCACTTAGCATCTGCATTTCCGTTGCAATTAAATGACAATAAGAAGAAGTATTTACATTGGACAATTGGTTCAATTTTATTTATTATTTGATGTATCTATCGGTTACTGTTGATTCGTAAATTAGTGATAGCCAATTGACCCTAGTAACGCCACCTAGTGTGGCTTCCTAAAACCCCCACCCCCTTTCCCTGTCGTGCACTTCTGTGTCGACCGCGCCCGTGCATACAACGCATAAATACTAATTTCGCTAGCCCGCTATACGAGGACATACTTGTGCTCCTAACCGCGCCCGCGCCGCCTAAATCGGTGGTTATATTCGCTTCTCCGCTTATAATATAAACTATACCGCATATTGTGGTGACGTCGTGTGTTGGCTGAAGTGTGTGAGGTGTCGGAAGCCCTCGTGTGTTATTCTAAGGAGCTTTCGGGCGGCTGCGAGCGGATCTACACGTCGAAGGCGCTTGCTGCTGCTGAGGAACAGGTTAGTGCACGACTTCCTTGATCCCGCATTTCCACGCTTCCTTTGCCATTTTGGCCTACCGCGCCCGCTCCAGGCGTCTCCAGACCCGTTGTTACGTTGGTTAATATTCATTGTGGTTAAGTTGTTGATACTTGCCAATTGAAACTGTGGTACTTGACAATTGCGTCACTGGAAGTTGCTGTTTGTGACTTGAATCGCATAAAGAAATACTATCATTAAAGTATTAGGTGCATCGAGTACTAAAAGGTTTTGGGTTTACGTTCCAAAACATAGTAATAAATGAAACAACGAAATAACATCACAGAATCTTAACTTCAATGTAAAAATTTATAAGCAAAACCCAAGTGTACTTGAAAGTATCGATCATTTAATTATACAGCCTAGCTTAATGGAATATTTAAAGCTCCTATTTTAAAATTAAAAGTTGAAGGGCTTAGTTTATTATTGTTGTTTTTTAAATTAATGTTCGTAATTTTCATTATAAATGTTTAAAGAGAACTATAGATAGAGGGAGAGATATGTAACTTGACCTCAATAATAGAAAAACAATTCTTTAAACACACGTATATTTTTCACAGGCTAAGTAAAGGTTTTCGGTTTAAAGGCAGTAGAAGAAATTCGATATAATTTAGAGCGTGCAAATTGTGCTACAACTCTAGTGGCCTGATTCAATAAAGGTGGAAAACGAATTACGGCGGCTTTAGAAAATCGTTTACCGCCATTTCGCGTGAGTCGCGCAACTTAAGTAAAAATGGAGTGGTGTGCGATTTTTCTTACGAATAGCTTCTAGAGTATGTTATTTTTCTAATTTTACTTTATACTTTACCTGATGTTAAGTGAAGACTTGGCCATTTTAGAAAGAAAGAAAGAATTTGTTTATTTTCACCATATGCACAGCACATATTTTATTAGTATATATACATTACAAACCATAATTTTACTGCAAGTGCTGTACTACGCTGGAAAAAAGACCCCAGACTCAGCTAATTGCTCTCGCAACGAAGGTTGCAAAAGCGCTGGTTTTCAGCCTGGGCTTGAAAATCATCAATCATCATTATGTCACGGAGTGTGATTCGCCATATATGGATTATTATTACAGATCACACAATAGTACATACATTTAGATATAGGGGATAAATATTAAAATTAAAACACGAATTACACGAATGTACATATATATACATACATATAAACACATAGCTAAGAAGGAAAGTTGTTTTTATGAAGTATTTTGTGTGTAAAAACGCAAGAATGAGTAAGTAAATAATAAATAATAATAGGCTATTTATATAAGAGAGAGATCCCTGTCAATATCGCTAAGTTTTCGTTGTGCATCCGAAAGAAATATTCGCAGTCGTGTTCCGAAAGTAGCTATTATGTTTAGCACTTTCAAAGGCGGTGGTATATTGTTCCAGACCTTGGATGCAGCATCACGAAAGCTTCCTCTAAACGTTGCTGACTTGTGTTTTGGTATTAACAATTTTCTACTTGCACATTCCCTCTTACTCGACACCCAAGTTAGTTTCCTATACAAGTAGGATGGTTCTTGATATTTGATGATACCAAACAAGAGACAAGCCAGATGTAATTTACGACGAGACCTCATTTTAGAGAAACTGCCTCTCAGGTAATGCTGCCGAAATACACCAATAGGTGTCTGTCAACACATTTCCAAACTTGATGCTTGTTAACATGGGTAGCAGCTCAAGACAAAGTTCTTCCATTTAGGTGCCATTAGACTGGGTAGCTTTTTTAGCCATAATCGTCTTAAGGCCTTAAGCGCTCGCCTTAAAGTCCAGTGAAGCGGTAAAGGATCTTCCGCTCAACAGTGTTTAGTCAGTTTAAAAAAATGTCTTACCACAATGTTATAATTTCATTACGAAGGTTTCTCTAACCGAAAACTCAGGTTTATGTTACAGCAATAATATATTTTTCTGTCCGATACATGAAGTATAAAGGTAAGTCACTATGACTTATTCACCATGTTTATCCATCAATCCGTTCTGATATCGTCTTGCCTTGTTGATTAGCAAATTTATCCGCATACAAATGGCATTTACTAATACACCTAAAGAGGTAGGTAGTTATTGGAGGCCCCTATATCTAAAACTGTTAATGTCGCAATAGCGTCAACCTAATAATAAAACACGAATATAACAGGTTTCGCGAAACGACACAACATTCACCCCCGGACCCCGTCATAACCACTTTAATATCTGGCAACAATTTACTGAGCAATTAAATTTAATTAATCCCTCATCATGAGCTCGACGTTAACGGACTTAACTGCGTCGGTTTTTACGACAACTACCGTGCTGAACTACCGGCATGCGCGTAAAACTGTTGGTCGCAATTAGGGTTGCCAGCCTTGACTGACAAAATCGGGACGTACCGATTACCGATACCGACCGGCGCAAGGTTTGACTGAAGAACAGTAACATTATTAAAGATTTAGTTTTAAAAAAAGGGGAGAAAATATACTTTATTAATTTGAGGCCTGAAAAAGCGCTCGTGAAAGTTAAAAAAGCTACCGCCGCCGCCGCCGTTCCGGAAAACAAACCAGTCGAAAATAACAGACAAGAAGCTAGATCTGGTTTTTTTAATGTAATTATACGATTATTGTTACTATGGATATAGAGGAAGCACGGAGATGTATGCCGTTTCCAGATAAATTTAGGCTGCAGAGCTCTATAGGGCAGAACAAGGATTATATTTGCCAATTGTTCTAATAAAAAAAATATGTGTTTGTCAAGTAAGAAATTCGAAAGTAATATTATGTCAATATCAAAGATTTCGTTTTCTTATATTCAATTAACCTCTAAATACTTTCGTTTAAATTAACATTTAAATAACCAGTAGTAATTAAATAAAACTGTAATTAAAGAGGTTAAATAGAAGTAAAAATCAATCCGCTATTTAGGATTGTATGTTTCAATTATTACATACATACATATGCTCACGCCTTTTATCTCCGAAGTGTTAGGCTGAGGTGAGATAGCAAACTACATCACCCAGATTCCGCCGAGCTTAGTTCCGTCCCAGATGTGACAGGGGGCGAGCCTGTCGCCATATCGGGCACAAATTCCAAACTCCGGGATGATACTGAGTAGAAAAACCCAATACCACTTGACCCGACCCGGGGATCGAACCCGAGACCTTAGAACGGCAGTCGTATGTAATACAACTGCGCCACCGAGGCAGTTTTAATTATTCCCTCACTAATATAACGTTCTGAACTTAGGAATGGTTCAATATAATACGAATTTCACATTCAAATTACACTACTCCACGGTTACGCACATTTCATTGCTTCATTGGTGTACCGTTAATATTCGACCTACTTATTCTGCGATTCAGAACATTGAAATCGTATTATATCATAATTTAATTTTGTGTCGTCAATCGTAATTAAGAACCATCACATAATTATGAAGCTTGTAACTGACGGAGAAATAATTAGTAATGTCATAAGAATAAATGAAATTGATACAATTAGGAAAGTTAATTATAAAACAGATTGATACAGAGGTAGAGGAATACAGAAGAAGCTATAAATGGATTTTATTAAGAGTTACATGTAAATAGAGAGCAAGATGACAGCTAATGCAATAGAGTCAAAAAGAAAACATGTCGTAACGACTCTACTTGATTTAGGATAAGGGAAAGTACAACTTCGGAATACTGATAGCATTTTTGATAATACCTAAAACACAACCTCTAAAAGAATTAGAAGTTATCTACAACTTAATCTTTGTAACTACAAAAAATAGACTTTTATATATGTTACAATTTACCTATTACTTAAGTACTTACCTAGTACTTAAGAAGACAACTACATTGTCTATTATACGGTTTTTTTTGCGTATAATTTTACATGTTTGCCTTATGGTGAATTGTTGCGATTTTGAATATAATCATTATCTCTAATATCTATTTCTCCTTTAACTGCTTTCAGATATTTCCACGTATTCTTTCATAGATTTCGCTTGTATCCATTTGAACAACTTTCAAATAGCCTTAACAAAAAAAAATGCATTGTATTTTTTTTTATTAGATTGTTTAGAGTCTCGCCTCTTATGCTTAACATTTTTTCGAATAATATTAAAAATAAAAGTTTTTATACAAATTAATTTATCATAATTTTTATATCGAAGATTGAGATAATGGGAAGGTTAATTTTCATGTAAACATAATAGTGCCGTAAGAAAGTTTTTGAAATTTAATTACTACATAAACAGATTTAAAATAGTTAATTGTTATCACTTTTTTTCCTATTGCTATATATCGGGTAAAAACAATTCATATTGGCGCGATAAAAATACGTTAATTCCAAATTTTTGCCAACTTCAGGCGCTTACTGGAATTCGCCGTTTCCCACAAATCTGAGTTTCTAATTTGGCAACCCTGGACGCAACCGCGCCATACCATTACGGGATAACTGTGTCGTAAACAAGTTACATTAATTAAAACCGTTAATGGATACACCTTCGCCACGTGACATGCTCCTTTATTTAAGCGAACGATAACTGAAAAGCGGCGGCACATCTGCGTATTTATTACTAAACTAAGTCATGAGCTCTGTTTTACACAGAACCCTAATTATTTTTCTAAATTTTTTTTTGATAATAACAGAAAGTAAAGATATTTCTCACGACTTCTAATACCTACCTGCTAGTAACATTTTCCATCGAAGCGGATATTATTCACAATTTTTATAAGTTTAATTTTTTTACGCATAACCCTATATAAAAGTAGCCTAAGTTATGTGGAGTAACAAGAAGAATCCCATCAAAATCGATCCAGCCGTTCAAGCAATTGTAATGTTTTTGAAAAATTTATTATCGTCATTTTTAATACTATCATTCTATTGAAGTGTAAGATTGTCCTCATGGTATTATATAAAGTGATTTATTCATTTAATTAACCATAAACATTGCTTTGTAGAAATAATTTTGTTAACTGTTTATTAAAATTATTATTCGTATTTCGATCTAAAAATACTTAAAACTACTGAAATAATATAAATTTTTACGAAGCTTTACTTCACTAAAAGCACACGCTTTTCGCGTATTTTATGCAGATTCAAACTTTTAACCTTGGACATTGTACCTGGACATAATACCACTGAGACATCATCGCTTTGAAAAAAGTGTTACAAGGACTATTGTGGACTTGATTCACGAATATTCGTATAACTGATTCCACTTGAAAGTCGATACAATTCCTTGCAAAATTATCTATCGTAACAAAATATGTACTAAAACTAGGTTTATACTAGATCTAGTGAATGTTCATCATAATTTTTATATTAGAAGTAAAGACAAGTTGTCCGTCCCACGTTTTAGGTTAAGTAAGTCTAATAAAAGCTTTATAGGTAATATTTTTCGGTTTTACAATAAGATCCCAAGTAACATTACCGATTTACCTGACAATAAGTTCAAGTATTATGTCAAGCAAGTCTTAATCTCAAAAGGTTATTACAGGGTGGATCATTGCGTGAACGATAGTGATGTCTGGAATTAACCCACATTTCTGTGCTTCCAATAACATTATTAAGACTAGATTTGTATAGTTTTTTATATGACAAAAAAAAAGATATATATTATATTTATAAAAAAAAGAACCAGATCGAGTTTCTTGCCTGTGTTCTTCTCGAGTGGGTTGTTTTCCGAACCGGTGGTTGTGTTTTAGACGTTCATAAGCACCTTCTTAGGGCCTAAATTGAATAAATAAATTTTGATTTTCATTTTATAACTCATCTATATATATCACAGTATAGACGTGTTATGCTATGTTTAAAAAAAATCATGTAAATCGGTTCAATATTTCTCGAGTTATCAGGCAACTAACAGAGCAGAGATTTTGCTTTACCGTAATATTTAACAAAGATATTTAATGATAAAAGATTAATTGCACTTACTCATACTCGTGTGTAGGTTTTATAAAGTTTTTCAATGTTTATTTTTTCTGGAGATAGCGAGAAAAACGAACTACCAAACAATTCAAAATTAACCAGGTGTATGTAATATAACTATCTGATTATATCCAATATAAATTCGTAAAGTATATTAACCCCTTGAGCATTTACTTGGCGTTTATGCCAGCTTTCCATTGTTTTCCTATTGTCTTATTTTTATGGGTACTCGACACATTAAGAACAAAATGCATGTATAAAATCCTAAGAACGTGATGAGAGAATTTTTAATTAAAAATAAAATAGATGGCGCTTATTACCTACACCGGCGTTCGTACGGAACGGGATTATCATTTCCCTGGGAGATGTCTACCTTTTACCTTAATTAGTGTTGGCGTCCTACCTTCCGGAGTGAGTGTAAGAGATTTTTCTCATGTACCCCACATAAGGCACATAATATTTTTTTTCTATTGTAGACCTAAAACTGTTGACATGACAACGGTTGTAAAATATTACTAAGTTGTAGTGCAATCCATCCGAATTCAAACATAAACTGGATTGTAAATTTCTTAACTATACTAATAAATAAAATTCAAGTGTCCATATGTAATATTATGTATTTCTATATATGTATTTTTTAAAGAGTTAGCAACGCGCACGTGATGCCTCTGGTGTCGCACGCGTTCATAGGCTACGGTGATCGCTTACCATCAGGCGGATCGTATGCCTTTTTTCCACTTTAGTCGTATAAAAAAATCAAAATAACAACTTTTTACTAAACAAATATGAATATACATACGATAGTTATATCAAAAGACAAATTTTACAATTTTTATTACGGCTAATTTTCGGGACGGTTGAACCGATTTTGACGGGTCTTTTTCTGGTACACAGAAGAAATTATAAGGCGTAACTTAGACTTAATTTTAATTTAAGAATATAATTTGGGTTTCGTGTAAAAAAAATAAAACTTATTGAATTGTGATAAAAACCCGATTAGTTTTATTGGCATTTGAGTTTGTGAGTAATATCTTTATTATTATTAATATGCGAGCGGAACCGCAGGGACCGCTAGTTATAAATAAGTTAGTATTACTGTTATGATTCAGTATACTCAGATTATTGTTATGACGTACCAAATATATAAACTAGAGAGATCCGAGGTGGTAAAATTCTTTTATTCCACAAAGTTACCGCTTGGAATCTAACCCGAGACCTTTAATATGAAATGTAGAGGTACATGTCAATATATTAACGCCCTAATCGTATCCAAATAACACTTTATCACACATTATCCACAGGGCCTATGGTCACGCGAAATATGAATTAGACGGACGTGGTGAGAAGGCGTATTGTTGAGTTGCACGTACTTAAGTCTTTCAAATGGCGTATTTTTTTTTCTACACTTAAGCAATATACTAGCTAATCATCATCATCCCCCTACCCTTTTCCCATTTTCATTTGGGGTCGGCGCAACATGTCTTCCTCTTCCATTCCTCTCTATTATACTATTTTATTTTATTTTAAACTTTTAAGAAAACTTACAGCTAATATAAATCATAAAATTGTACACAATAAAAACAGAAGGCCATTTACAAGTTTCCACATATATATATATATGACAGAAAAATAGAATATATACTCGCTAATGGAGTCTTGAATTGAACACCCTAAATAAAACTCCAAATTCACTTCTTTCAAAGCGCCATACTTATCCCGCACATATTTAATTATACTAAAAAATAACATTGAAGCGTAGACTGTTTCGAAACATATATATATATATATATATATATATATCTCATGGGAGACAACAGAACCATAGCGCAATGTAGAATCGTTTACAGAAAATTAATTTTTGATAAATATGTAAAAGTGAAGTGTCTGTTTTTGTAACTAAATATACGAATCTCGACGAATTGAGAGTCACCTCCTTTTTGAAGTTGGTTCAAAAAATTTATATATGTATTTGGTTATATTCACAAATACATAGTAACGACACTAACAAAGTAACAAAAATCTACGGTATCCTTAATAATAATTGTCCAAAAACGAATACTGGCAGTATAGAAAGCAGTTTTAACTAAAACGTTTAAAACTTCTGAAATAATGCTAAATATGCGATCGTAAGTTGTGCGTGCACCCTTTCCGACCGCAGGAGCAACCGCGTCGATTTCACGGCCAACACGTCCCTAATCTAGGCGAAGTTAACGCGATGAACATAAAAAAAACAACAACAACAAAAAAAAAAAACGAAACTTTTTTAATCCCACCAAATGTGAGACCCCCCATAAAAAACACCTAACGCGACCGTAACATTGTTAACAAGTTTCGTTAACTTCGGATTTTTTTTTAATTAAACAACGGTTTCACACTTTTAATCAACGATATTTTCGTGAACTTTAGCGGAAATTTTTTTTGTTGCGGGGTTTTTTTTGTGCCGAGAATGAGATATGCTCTTTACAACTCGTATTATTATAACTCTGATTAATGCTTGCATTTTATGCGAGTATAAGAAATATTAACTGTGACATGAATTAGCTCAGTGACTGGTATAATTTTGTCAAAAATTACTTAACGGTATATTTGGAATCAAAGCATGGATTTTTGTTTAAATATACCTCCAAGTGTCTCCACGTTAAGTGACAAAGGAGAATGTTAATTATCGTCATCATCATCGTCCTACAATTTACTAATACACTAGGCTCTCATCTCAACGCTCAAATGATTTATACCTATCCAATTCTGCAAGCAATCCACCCATACTCTCTTTGAACTCCTGTTACATATAGATGTAACTATATATCTATCCATCCTTATAATTAATAATGATTATTGCATTATTGCAATCACTATGTTAATAATAATTGGTTACTCACGTGGATATGATGTATGAAAGAATATTAACGAAACAAATTTACAAGGTGAAGATAACTGTGCAAGTCTGATAACGAGCAAAGACATTCTGAAGAAAGGTCAAATCAAAAGTACTTGTAACTTAAGAATGTGTAACTTGAAAGTAGAAATACGAAAGACGTGTAATGCAACACGTATAGACGTGTAGCAAAAACATGTCAAGGAAGGCTTGTAAATGACAAATGTAATTACAGCTCTCAGGAGTCACCTCTAGCTTTAACTCGTCTGTATAAATCACATCGCCTAAAGTGAAAAAAACAACTTTAGCGTAGATGAGTCTACCGATATTAATAATGCTCTTTTTAAAACTCAGTTTTGAAATTACTTCATTAAGAATTATTTGTAAGCCTAATAATGAACGCGACGGGACACCTTGATAGTATTTCACTTACAGAAGATGCCCTTCACTAAATGAAACTACCTTTTTACTGAAAATATTCAGAGTAATAATTATAATAACATTTGACGACCAAAAAGTATCAAGATCATTTATGTCAATTTTCAATCTGCAAATTTTTTTAGATGAAAGATAAAAAGTAAACGGACCTACATACATCGGTTCGTATATAAACATGACTAGCCCAAAACCATACATACACATCAGTAAAATAAATTACGCAAATGTCGCGACCACCATAAAACCCACCATTGGTCTAAACCCTTAACTGTTTTAGCATAAAATGACAATAAAATTATACTTTGGCATCACAGCGCGTTTCCTTGGCCACAGTATGGAGTGAAATTAAATTGTTCCAATGCTAAAGCCATTGACTAAAGCGTTTCCGCATTGGTCTCATGAATAATTTTGTTTTATTTTACTTCTATAAGTTTTTTCTTTTAATCAAATTGTCGTTTAAACCGTTTTACGTTTTACCAATTTTGTTATATTCCAGTACATTCTCACATTTATATTCTACATTAAAGTTGAGGTATTTATACTATTTTTACGAATTTCACAATATTTTAATGAAAGGTAAAATGTAAAGAGTTTATAAAAGAAAGATTTTAAGATCTACAGACTTGATTCTGTAGGCTGTAATAAATATACAATTATTACTGTAGGCTGTTAATAAAAACAATTTAATGCCGAAGAAGGAGTAATAATTATCTGAAAAAAAATTCTACATAGTACGAAGACAAAATTAATCTAAAAAATCTGTTTTATTACGTTAGTCTATGGAGAGACTAACTACAATACAATGATGGACATTTTAAGCTATAATTTTACATGAACAATTTTGAAACGCCCTAATACTGTACCATAAAATTTACCATATATATATTAGATCTGAATACTAACAAGTTATCAATCTTCCTTAATTCTCTTCTATTTTCAACATATCTCTACAATAAAAAATCATCAATCCATATTTTACTTAGTCTCCGATATTATTGTAGCTACTTTCTTCACACCAGGTCCCATAAAGACAAGTTGATTTCATTCCAGCCGGAATCTTTTTCAAGAGCAATAAAACTTTAATGCTTTATTGGCGATCATGGTATTGTAGACAATAGCTTTTTTTTATATTTTATGGACACGTAAAAAATGGAATTGTCTTCGTTTCTGATAGAAAACATTTTAAAGAAACCATCGTTTATTGGTGCACGAAACGGTGTATTGATAACTATCCGATATATAGGATCAATCCGACGCATCATTTACTTTCAACGGTCAACGGTACATAGGAATTTTTCATTCGATTCATCAAAATTAATTACAATGCGTTTAGTGACATTGAGTTTAACCGAGACGAGAGAAACGGTTCTGATGGTCATCATAAATTACATCGTTTGGACATATTTTCAAATAGTCTTCATAATATTATGTTTTATCTCAAATTGAAAATATCAGCTATGGCATAATCGCTCCTTACTGTTAATTATTATATACTTGGTACTGTAATCATCTCGATGTTTTTTTTTATTGGTGATTTCTTTACTCAATTATTATATGCATGACACAACTTATAGCACTATACCTAATATTCAATTTTTGTTTGTTATGTAATTTCTTTTTTTTATCAAATAGTATAATCAATTGTTTAAATGAGCTGTTGTTTTAAGGTTGTGATTTGTGCCTATAATTAAGATGGCATCTAGCGCGCCAATGTAACTTATAAATTATGTTGATGTCCACTTTGTTGGTACAACAAATAAATAAATGAAAGCATCATGGTCTTGCGATACGGTAATATAACTGCTTTCAAAGCAAAACAAAAACAGAATGTACAGAATCAGACCACATGTTTTTTTTTAATATATAAAAGAAGTTAAGTTACGATTTGCCTTAATTTTTTCTAAGATTTGAAAACCCCATTATTCCAATTCCAATTTTTTGAAACTAATACTAATTACTACAAATATAACAAAAACGTCGCATTTGAACGCTTTCCTAGTTGTTATTACAAATGTAACGTTGCGATTTGTAATCACAATTTCAATTCTGTTAGGTATCTTTTTAAACCGTTTCAGTTGTCCAGATCTAATGAAGTCTAAATAAAACGTCTTTGAAACGACGGTGACACTGATGTTAGTATGGTTGAAAACGAGTCGACCAAGTATTACGTACCCAAAGTATTGATCATTTTTGGGCCTTTTTATAGTACGATGTTTGGATTTCAATATACATCTAGTAATGCCGTGTACGACCACACTATGGTCTACTATTACACAAACAAATGGTAAAGTTTCATTAAATCTAGATGAACACAATACACTCTTTAAATAATTTATTAGTCCACGTAAAAGTAGTGAAGCGGATTTTAAGAAATCTCCATAAAGCTCGACATTTAAAAACAAGCCAATTATAATGAAATGCTCTTATTTAATAAATTTGCTACTTTGAAGTTTGTATTAAAAAAGATCTCTAGTGAATATAACCGTTACAAAATAAACAGTAGTAATATAGAAATACTGTTTGCTGCTAGTTGGTGCCTGTCCGTTTCGCTTAACGCAAATGCAAGGTTACTGTGAATATGTTAAGCTAATTACAGTTTTAAAAGATGTCCTGTGTGATGTCCTTCTTCATCAGAACTCGTAATTATTGACAATTGTCACCGTAACTTACCATTGAGCCATTGAACAAACAAAAGAGGTAAAGCGTGGAAATTAAATTTGTAACAATATCCTACTTCTTTTTTAAGTCAAGCATTCCTATCTGAGGAATAGAGGCTGTTGTTTTGTAAAGACAGTTGAATCTAAAAATATTTACCATACAATAGAAACTGTTTTATTTTCGGGGCCATTTGAGGATGGACTCGTAAAAAACGAGGGTCTTTCTCTATATCAATTTAGATAAAAGAAAATTACTTCTTGCTTTCCAGTATATATTAGCAAATTAGAATCGTAGAGATTGCCTCCATTTTTTAAGTAAATAATGAAACCAGTTCCGGATTCAGAGATCAGACTAGTTTTCGGTAAAGAAAAATATTGTGGCTTAGCCATAGCACGTTGGTAAGGGATTTTATAAAGCTCATCTTCCTAATTATCATATTAAAGTTTGATTTGTCGCCAAGCACGTAAATATGTGTTATTCCAGAAGAATCACTTGATAACTTCCAACCTCTGGGTCTAGTATGTTGATAACTATTTAGCAAAACAACGTCACTTAATATTAGATGAGTTTACGGTCAAAGCACTATACTATATACTAGATGTGTGTCCGCGGCTGCGCCCGCGTTTCATATATTCTTCACTGCGTTTTAATTTTTTTTATACGGAACCCTAATAATTTAACCTAAATATTTTTTGGTACTAAGATAAATCAAAAATATTTCTCATAAATTCAAGCACTTGCCCCTAAAATTAACCTTTGAATCGGATTTTATTCAAAAGTTAGTGAGTTTTTTTTTTTTACTCGGAACCCGAATTATTTTCGAAAATTTAAAGAATCCTAAGTTACCAGGAGTAACTTCAGTTGTCTACCAAAAAAATTACCATCAAAATCGGTCCAACTGTTCCGGAGATTACCAGGAACAAGCTAACAGACAGATAAAAAATGTAAAAATTGTTTTTTCGTATAGTTATCCGTATATACATTCCTATATATTTAGTAAAAAAAATAATTTTAACATTACAAACAGACACTTCAATTTTTTTTTTTTTTTAATTTATTATCAATAAAACATATTACAAAAAATATACATCTATAAAGCGCCACTTAAACCTTTAAGGTTTGTCTGTAGCACTTAAAATTTAAAAAAATCGGTTACAAATATATAATGTAGTTAGGGTTTTTTACAAAGAGGATAAGTAAAATTTTTTTAAAAACAAAATTTGCAATTTTTTATATTAATATTGTTGCGTAAGGATGTAGGTAAAGAATTTAAGAGTCTAGGAATTAAGTAAGTAGTTGTCCGTTCGCCGTAACAATTATTGGCTGAGTGGGTAGTTAACATATTTTTTGCGATCTGACGTGTGTATATAGGGTGGTCTATTTTCTTCTGTAAGTTTGTGTTAAAAAATTGTTCCTTTAAAAGACTAAATTTAACTTTGTCGTAAATAGGAAGCGTTTGACAATATTTAAAAAGTGTGTTTTCATCTGTGAGTTGAGATTTGACGCTTGGTGGAATTATTAATTTTAAAATTCTCACTTGCAGTCTGTAGATAGAATCCAGGTAGGTTTTATATGTGCGACCGTAACTAGATAGACCGTAGGATACAATTGAGTCAAAAAATGCATTATATAATAATAGTCTAGTTTTATAAGGAAGAATTGTATTTATTAGTATAGATGAATTTCATATTTGATTAGAGAATATGTTACCAGTGGAGAGTGTAATTTGAACAAATATTTTTGTTTTGTATCACTTTCACCCGTTCGTGTGTAACACGAGAACCGAGTTAGATGATCATTGTTTTGAATCGTATATATACCGTCTGGTCAGATTTTATTATATCGGAGACGGTAAAGTCAAATCATGTGGCTCACGGTCGGACAGTTTCCGAGACCATGGAAATACTGTGGCCTATACCTTCTGAGTACGGAGAGCGATTACCGGGCGCTGGACTACATAGTGAAGCTATTGGAAAATACTAACTTTATTTGTAAAGACCTAATATAAGCGCGTAATTTATACAACTAAAAAGTATTAAGCGTAATCGCTGAAATAATTTACCTAATCATTTACTTGCATAGATTATTAATAACGTTATGGAATCCAATTAATGAACGAGTTTACTAAGTGCACTGAACTGAATAATTACCAAATCTACTTAGTGTAATTAATCACGCGACAGGTGCGACATGAATAAACCGCGTGCCCCATTCGCTTGATAACGCACCGGCTACACGATCAAGTTTTCTTTTCTTTTTTTTTTTCGATTTGTTTAAATGCTGTTGACCGGAAAGGCTTTGACAGTTTGAACGAACCTTTGTGGCAAGCGCTTAGGGTGCTTAGGCAGGACAGTCGCACCAAGGTAGTGCGTAAATGCATTTCCCCCCGTCAAAATAAAAAAAAAAAAAAAAAAAAAAGGACAGTCGCACCAAAGTGGCATGGACCTAGTCTTGGACTCCAATCCGTCCATTCAACCGAAAGAGGTTCACTTCTGGATATAGGTCTCTCCCAAAAATCTCCACAACGACCGATTTTGTAACAACCGCATTCAGCGGATTCCCACAACTTTCACCAGGTCTTCAGTCCACCTTGTGGGGAGCCTACACATGCTATGTCTTCCGGTGCGTGGTAACCATTCGAGAACCCGTTAGTCCCATTGGGCATCGGTTATGCCCAGCTCACTGCCATGAATGCTTAGCATTTTTTCTGGCTATGCCGTTTCGTTCTTCTGGGGAGTTTCTCACTACTGATTCGATCACTCAGTGAAACTCCAAGCATAACCCTCTCAAGGCACACGGCCCTGTTCCTACAGTGTATCCTTTGAATAACTTTTTTGGTAATTTATTAGGCACATTGTGGGCAACTTGGACTGTTAAAAATGAATGATCCTCACAACATCAATGTACCAGCGTGTTTTGTGCAGGAATTGAGGTGCAGTATGGTTTCTATTATGAGAGTGCGAGAAAGTGTCACTGTAACACGCTAATGATGGATACTGAAGCCTACACAGCTTCAACAAAAACTCGTAAATTTTCCAATGAATTAATTATAGCTAATGCTAGGTAACCATTGGAGGCACTAAACGACAGTATGGTTTCAACAAAGTTTGAGAAAAAACACTTACTAACAGAGATACGTAGATATTTCTCTAAACTCAAATCGAAATAAATTGTCAAACAGATATATTGTTATCTCGCATGTAAATTCATCTCTTAGGTTTATTAAAATCGCAATATTCGATGGCTATTTACATTCAGATGAGAACAACAGTGCGTATTCTACGCAGCAAATAATTATTCTAAACTATGTCACACATATTTTTTTCTACATGCATATTTATTTAACCTATTAAAATAATACATCGGTCTCTATGTTTGTACAACTAGTACCCATGATATTTGTAGGCACTGCCTGGTTCTCTAGCCGATACAGATGCAAACATTTTAGTTTTGATTGCATGAGTCATCAATTTGCAAAATAGTATTTTGAAATCACGACGGCTCAGTGTTCGCAACAAGCGAGCATTTAGAACGAACTATATATAATTAACACTTTTTAGTCCCGAAATCATGAAAATTAAGCATTAATATTTATATACATTATGTAATAAAAACTGCATTAAGTATTTAGTTAATCTTACTATAATGTTTTTCATTTATTCACCGATAACTCCGTTATAAAGCTACATTTGAAATTACGTACCTTTTTTTTTTTTTTTTTTTGACGGGGGGAAATGCATTTACGCAACATGAAATTACGTACCTAGCATACAATTAATAATAGTGATATTTTAATGTTAACTTAAGATTTATTTATTTATATACCATAATATATTCATATATAAAGCGGGAGGGAAGGCTTTTAAAGGTGATAGGTAACCCTGACCAGAACGTAACCAGGAGATTTTAAGAATTCGCACTTTACAATATAAAAAAAAAACAAATTGTTGAAATAATGACAAATACATTTTACTTTTTATTTATACTAACAAATAAAATTGAAGTGTCTTATTGCAATGTCGAAATTTTTTTTTTTAATAAATAGATTTTAATTTATATACAATACCAAAACCAAAAAAAACAATTTTTAAATTTTTTTTTTGTGTGTCTGTCTGTCTGTGTTTGTTCCGGGCAATCTCCGGAACGGGTCTACGGATTTTGAAGGTACTTTTTTGGTAGATAGCTGAAGGTACTTCGGATTATTTAGGGTACTTTTAATTTTCAAAAACGATTAGGGTTTCGCGTAAAAAAAATAAAACTTATAGAAATTTGAATAAAATCCGATTCAATGCACAGTTTTACGAGCAAGTGCTATAATTTATGAGAAATTCTATTACTTTATCTTAGTACTAAAATATATTTAGAAAAGTTATTAGGGTACCGTATAAAAAAATTAAAACGCAGTGAAGAACATATAAAACGCGGGCGTAGTCGCGGGAACACAGCTAGTAGTAAATGTGTGTGTCACTCGCGAGTGAAATCGCCGACATAACCTAGTCCCTAAGTACAACATTAATCATAGCTTAAGTAGACTCAGGTGTGTAGACACTAATCCGCGTGTCACGCTTGAGGCACACGGGTTGTTATGTCATCGGCGGGTATATTAACGCTCCTCTGTCTCCCTCCACACGCTCCGTTCACCTGCGATCCGATGTTGTTTACTTATAAATGATATTCGTTTAGGAGATTTAAAGGATGCTATTTTCGAATCCATTCGAATCCATAGCATGATGTCCGGCGTTTTTTTTTTTAAACCATCACTCTGAAGATTGCAAATTTTGTCTCCAAACGCCTTTAGGTGTGTTTCGGAAGAAGCATTTATAGTAAGTAGCTCTGGGTTTATCGTATTTACGATCTTGGATTACATCGTCACCTAATATAAGGTAAGATTGTGGTTAAAATGCTGAGTCTATCTATGTAGACTCAGTATACTATTATAGGTAAGTTTTTTGATGAAAGAAAACGCCATGGTAGGGTACTTTCTAATGCCTACATGATTAGCTACCACATCTGTTACAAATGCCAAGTTTGAATATTTGTCGACGAGACATATGTATATCGGTCTGTTCCGTTAAAATGACTTGAAATCTAGTATAGAACCAGTCAAGGTTGTTATTATAGTGTTGGCCAATACAATTTAAAACATGTCAATGATTTCTTGACCAGTTTAAATCTAAAAATTATATTGCATAATGACTTTTGACTTGGTTACAAATTCTGTAACATTTTTGCGGTATTCAAAATAATATTTATTAATTGATATGTCGATTATCATGAGAATTATTAGAAAACTAAAGTCACCTAAAAGGTAATGGAGAGCGCTATGGTAGGAGTTTCCATTTGTGACCGAATCAGAAATGAGGAGATCAAAAGAAGAACCAAAGTAACCGAGATTGCCCGACGAATTGCCAACTAAAGCGGTTATTAACATTCTACATTGCTCGTAGAACCGATGCCCGATGGGGCTTACCGGTTCTCGAATAGCTGCCACGTACCCCTGCAAAATGGACCAATAACCTGATGAAGGTAACGCAAGATGTGTCGTTGTGAAGATCTTTGGGGAAGATCTATGGCCAGCAGTGGATGTCTTTCGGTATAATGGATGGATGGATTAATTCATATTAATAATGTACAATCTTTATTTTGATAGTAACTTCTAGGTTTTTTTTTTATATAAAACCAAACGCGTTCATAAAATTTTTATTCAAATGTAAATAGTGAAAAAAGAATGATATCGAATAGCGCGACGCCATGTCCAAAGCCGTGGGCGAAATTTCAGCGAATATAGTTGGTATATGTTTTTCTTTTTGGAATCGAACATGGAACTTTGTAATTTATATACAACGAAACTATAGGGTACATTCACGATCTGCATTGAATTTGATTTTTTACAAAATAAAATGCTGGAGTCTTTTTGTTATAGGTTTTATTCATACTGAGGTAAGCGAGCTTTTGCGAGCTACGTTCACGCAATTATTACAAGAATTTAACCAATTAGTTATTAGTTTGTCTTAATGCAAAGAGGATATATTAAAAGATTATTAATAGCGAGTAGTGTGATTAAATTACTATTATGTTATGAATTCTATTATCTTTTTAATTAAACAGAATGAAATTGGACATAAATTTAAAATATAAAGAAAATTACATAGATTTTAGTACAAAAACGATGATTGCTGTATGTTCTTCACTGCGTTTTATTTTTTTTCTACGGAATCCTATTTATTTTCCTATTAAAATTTAGTGCTAAGATAAAGTAAATATATTTCTCATAATTTCAAGCACTTACCCGTAAAACTGTAAACCATACATGGAAATATTGTTATTATTTTCGAAAGAAGAATACGCGAAGTATCGAATTTACTGACAAAGAACATCAAATCCATTGCAGGAGAGTTTTTTGAATTTGGAACATTACAACTCTCCATCAATGTTCTATGAAACGGCGTGCTGGGGTTATTAAATACTCTTTGATTAGATCTCTTTTATCATTCGTGGCATACCAAAGTAAGTCTCTTTGCTTAGTACAAATTGAGTTCACCTGGCTGTATAGCCATAAATGCGCTTGCTTTTCGGCACAGGTGATAAATAGAAATATGGCGGCAAAGCTGGAAGTTGGTATTGATTTGTTATTTACATACTTAGTATATAATAATTCATTTAGATGTATAGTATTAAAAAAAAAACTATGTTTTATTTCCCTGCATTCTTTTGAGAAAAACACTATTTATGCCTCGGCGGAAAAGGCAATTGCCTGTCTTATATTAGTGAAATAATGTGTACGTTGGCATGGTATCGCTTGCTTCCATATGCTACCGCCCTTAGTTAAAATTCTACATGCGTCGTATCAATTCGAACAATATTTCAATAAAAATGACAAATAAAAAGACGATCTACACGAATCGTCAAACTGTTTTTTTATAAATTCGCTTTGTTTTTCGATTGTTTTCAATAACAAATAGTGACTGACACTGTTTTCTATCTACTAACTGTTAAATTTCTAATACTAAATTATAATTGTTATTCTCTGTTAAGTTTTAATCTAAATTTTTATTTTATAATAAGCAAAGATGTACTGTAGTCTTCGTAATGAAACTGTACGTTGCATTATTTATTTATCTTAAACATTCAACGCTTTGTCATCAATCTTTACTATTACCGTCATAAATTGTTTTATGTATCGCACTAGCTGTGTGCCCGCGTTTGCGACCACGTTTCTTATGTTCTTCACTGCGTTTTAATTTTTTTATACAGAACAATAATTATTTACCCAGAAATTCTTTAGTATTACGATGAAGTAAATATATTTCCCATAATTTCAAGCACTTGCCCATACAACTGAGCATTGAATCGGATTTTATAAATTTTTTATGAGTTTTATTTTTTTTACGCGGAACCCTAATTATAATAATAAAAGTTACCCGGACTAACTTCAACTATTTACCAAAAATACCCGTTGAAATCTGTCACATTAGCCAAAATAAACAGACAGACAGACAACAATTTTAAAAATTGTATTTTTCGTATAGGTCATCATCATCATCATCATCTTTTCCCATTTTCATTTGGGGTCGACGAAACATGTCTTCCTCTTCCATTCCTCTCTATTTGTTGTCATCTCCGCATTCACTCCTTTCCTAAACATGTCATCTTTCACACAGTCCATCCAACTTTTGTCTTCTTTGGTTTTCCCCTTCCCATGTAACATTTTTCGTATATGTGTCGTATATTTAATATAAAAAAAATAACTGGACGTCACAAACAGACACTTCAATTTTATTTATTAGTATAGATAGATATCAATTCGATCTTTGATTGTGTGTAATCATGGTTATCGTATACCAAACCAAAAACAATTGTGGGGTTTAATATACACGTATATATCAGTACGTTTATAAATTACGGCCGTTAAGAAATGAGTAACAAACAATTAATAATTATCTACAGAGAGCGAATGCATGCGTCTTTCTCGGCGTCGGAGTCGACAGAACAATGAACGTGCCGAAAACGACGAACATGCATGAAGCGCGTTCCTGACAAATGAACGTTTCCGAGCAATTTCCGAAGCACGTCACACAATTAATAGATAGAGTGATAATAGATTGAGATTACCATACTATCATGAAGACGTTTGTTTTAATAAAATATTGTTCCAACCATTAGTAATACGCTAGCCTCATTGGATCCGATTTTACAAACTCTAAATTACCTAATATAAAACAAAAAAATTAGCAGTTAATTCTTTGTTTTACAAACTAAACAGCCTTGATGAGATTCCTCACGAGAAATGAATTTTGTCGAAGCGCGTCCACGTTGCGGAATCGACCCGCCGCGCGAATTTATGAGATAACTTTGGATTTTGCGACCCCTTTCGTTCGGGAGCTGCGCCTACCCGGCCCGTTGCCATGGCAACGAGTCTCCTGGGACCCCGGCGAGTTTTACGCCGATTGGATTGTTCTACATCCGAATACGAAACCATACGATATTATTCTCTCAGCGAATACTTTTTTTTTCGAACCATCAAAGCCTTACGTATCACCTATAGACGATTTATATATACTAATAAATAAAACTGAAGTGACTGTTTGTAATATGAAAAAAAAAAAAACATTTTTTTAGTAAATACGTATGAATGTAAGTACGATAACTACACCAAAAATACGATTTTTAAAAATTTTGTCTGTGTGTGTTTTCCGGTTAATCTCCGGAATGGTTGGACCAATTCTGAAGAGACTTTTTGTTTTAAATAGCTGCAGTTACTCCGCATAACTGTTTACAAAAATAATTAGAATTCCGCGTAAAAAAAAAAAGCCAGGTAAAAAGTACTCATAACCGACGAGCATATATGAAAGCGCTCATGAAAGTAGAGGAAGCGAAAGAGCTGTGTCAAGATCGTAGCAAGTGGAAGGACGTAATCTTGCCTACCCCCCCCCCCCCCCCCACGGGAGAAAGGCGTGATGATATGTATGTATGTAAAAAAAAAACTTAAAAAGTATGTTACGCAGAGAAGAATTTATGAAACGCGGGCGCAACCGCGGGCATATAGCTAGTTATTACATACAAATATATACGTTCATTTCAGTACGATAAAAATATCAATAAGTCTCGTCAACATTATCACGCGACATACGCTATAAATTAAGTAAAAAAAAAAAAAAGTAAATACGATCTCGTATATTAATCTTATTACCGTAGTTTCGCAGACCGTAATAAAGGCGAGCTCATATCCTGAGTGACACTTAAGTTGGCAGTCGAAAATTTTATTAAAACCTCTCGCTGGATCCACCTTCATTCGTAATTCCTCGCTTTTAAGGAGAGAAAAAAAAAATAACGCCGGGGAAAAAAGGCCAACGTAAAGAAAAAAAAAAACGACGGTTGCAATTATTATTTGATACCTCTGCGCGTAAAGCTGAATGGGGAATTTGAAATTACGATGTCAAAATAAGAAATAGAAATAATAATTTAAAAAAAAACTTAATCTCTTTACTGTGTACATTTCGCGTCGCATACGAAACGGATATCGTTCTTTGAAGCATTCGAATTCGGTATTCGGATTTGAAACCGCGTCCATTGACGCGAAAATCCGACCGCATTACCAACTAAGCCATCATCGCTTTAAAAAGATCTCTGTTTCAAGGATGTGTATTTCGGAAACACGCTCTTCGATTTTTCCTTTGTTCTTTTAATTTCGGAATCTTCATTTCTATGTTTATTTATTTTTCTACTTTGCGTAAAATTTTACAAACGCTAATATTGTCCATCGGAAATATTCCCGTTCGCTTTTGTTCACAAAGTAAATTAATAACGAATTTCGAAAAAAGGGTTATGAATTTGAACTCTGATAAAAAGTGAACAGCGTCAAGAACCATTTACAGCGTTTATTTTAAGTACGAGTGAGTCTCTTTGTTCTCCTTTTTTTATATTCTTAGAAATGTTTGTTTTTTTTTTATTGGCAGGCCCGTGTTAGAAAAACATCCCTGATTTTATCACGATATTTCTTGCGCATTACTTCATCATCGCAACCTCAAGCATATCGATACTAATAAATAAAATAGAAGTGTCTGTTTGTAATTTCAAAACAACATTTTTTTACTAAATACACATGAAGAATGTATTTACAGTATATACGATACTCCATTTCCAAAAACACAAATTTAAAATTTTTGCCTGTCTTTTTGTTCTGGAACGGCGGGACCGATTTTGAGGGGACTTTTTCTGTTAGATACCTGAGGTTAGTAAATAGTAATGAATATGAATGTGGAAGGATGGAAAAGTAGAAAGTGTGGATGGAGTGTTTAAGAAATTATAGGAAAAATAAGGATTAAATGAAGAGATGACGGCTGATAGGGACGTATGGAAGAAGAAACATACATACTGCGCCGACCCCAAGTGAGTTGAGAAAAGGCATGAGAATGATGAAATGAGCTGAAGTTATTCCACGTTACTTAGGCTACTTTAATTTTTCGAAATAAATTCGGGTTCCAAGAAAAAAAAAAACCTCTTTAAAAAAAAATATAAAATCCGACTCAACGCAGAGTTTTACGGGCAAGTGTTTGAATTTATGAGAAATTTTTTACGTTATCTTAAAACCAAAAAAGTTCTACGAAAATAATTAGAGTTCAGTAGAAAAAAAAATTAAAACGCAGTGAAAAACTTATGAAACGCGGGCACTGCCGTAAGCATACAGCTAGTAATGAATAATATAGGTGAATTCGAACCGTATTGCAACACACAATGTTAAAATGGTTTCTGGTAAATAAAGTTGCGGAGACTAACTTTGTAGTTAATATTTCAGTATGTAATGTTCGTATTTATTACAAGTTTCACTTAGCTATATATTTGGTAATAAATAAAATCTCTGTTTATTAGATCTAATAAATGTACACGCCTTTAATTAAATTAACTAACCTCTGATACGACATGACGTTCATGACAATTTTATAAGCGAATGATTAAATCAAAATAGGTACTTGCTTATGTATGTAATACAGTTTATTTTTTTATTTATTTATTCAATCATCAACCAGGTATAGAATATGTTTAGCTTATTAAAAAATACATTTTGATTGGTATGGATATACCACGACAAACGAGAAGGTTTCAAGTTTTTTACCCTACTCGAATACACTATCGTCGAACTAATATTAAGTTTTATAATGAAATAAGATTTAATTTCTTCCGAGGCGGTCCAAATACCATGTGTCTGAAAATATTCGAAATGAATTTCTGAAGGTAATAAACGCTTACGACATAATTCACGAGAGTAAATATTTGACCTCGTGTCGGTATGTGCGGAAGGAGAATGAGTTATTTGTTTTACGCGACCTTTATTCGCGTATTTGCTATCGAGGAACTGACGTCATTCGTATAACGAGCTTAAGTGTCCAAAGGCTGGATTATTTCGAGGGCTAATCAAATTTTTCTTTTACTATTTGTTTGTATGGAGAAATCGTGCACAAGAACACCAACTTGCTAAATTCACATTAGAGGAAGATTGAGAGCGGCGCCAGTGAAAAAGCAGTTAAGAATCAGGCATTTGTCCTGGTATGGGCACGTGATCTGAAGGGAGGGTGAGGATGTTGTAAGAAAGGAAGACCAAGGAAAAGATGGATGGATTGTGTGAAAAATGATATGCTTTGAAAGGGACTGAATAACTTCAAATATTGATCAATGGAAGAGGAAGACATGTTGCGTTGACCCAAAATAAAATTGGAATAAAGGTAATTGGAATAGGGTAAGGGTAGTTGGAAACCTTTTGTAACCTTAAAGTGTATGTAACATCGTCACTTAACATCAGGGATGAGATTGTGGTCAAAGCGTTAAACTTATCTATACACACGCATGTATGATACACTTTATAATGTCAAAATTATTTTTTTTTACTAAATAGATATGAATGTATATACAATGCCTATACCAAAGAAAAACAATTTTTAAAAGTTATGTACAGACATAACTTCAGACAGAAGAGACAGACAGCTGTCTGTTTGTTCCGGATAATCTCCGGAACGGCTTGACTGATTTTGACTGACTTTTTTTGTTAGATAGCCGAAATTACTAAGCGTAACTTAATGTACTTCTGATTTTCGTAAATAATTAGGGTTTCTCGTAAAAAAAAAAATGTCATTAAAATTTGTATAAAATCCGTTTCCAAGCACAGTTTTACGGACAACTGCTTGAATTTATGAAAAATATTTTTACTTTAGATCTTAGTACAAAAATTGATTAGGGTTCCGTTAAAAAAAAAGCAGTAAAGAATATATGAAACGCGGGCGCAGCCGCGGGCAAACAGCTAATACCACATAGAAATGCATTTCTTCTATCCAAGTTAAATTAGAACGTTTGATAATGTTTTTTTTTTTTAACGTTTATTGTAAAATATTCTATTTATTTCTACAGGGAAAAGGTAGCTCGTTCAAAGGAAACTCTATATCCACTATGGTAGGTAGTCGAATCAAATTTCTAACGGGAAACGGCCTTCGTCGAAAATATAATAAAAATATTTTGTTTCCATTTATAACACTTTTCCGTGAAAATTAGATGGTTTAAAAATATATTTATTAGTTCGTTTATTCATTCCATCGCTGTAGATATCACGAGCTGGATCGATGGGACTTAGGTGTTTATTTTATGAGTATTGTAGTAATGCAAAATGTAGTCATTGTGTCTGGTTTTTTTTTTTTACTACAATCTCACCTGTTGTTAATCGACGATGTGGTTCACGAAGGTAAACACGCAGAGCGTAGAGATACTGGCTCTCAAGTGATGCTACCAGAACACATCTATTGGTTGCTTGGTATTCATTACCCCATGATGTTTTCCTTTACCGAAAGTTGGGCCTCATTATAAAGTTGAACAGGTGGGTACGAGACTACACACCACCACTACCACTCATTCTATAAAATTTACTATTTTTACATGTAACATAACATGAACATAAGCTCACGCCTGTTATCCCCGAAGGGTTAGACAGAGGTGAAATGGCGAACTACACCATCCATATTTCGCCGAGCTTAGTTCCCTCCCAGATGTGACAGGGGACGAGCCTGTCGCCATCTCGGGCACAAAGCCGGCAAATATCACTTAAGCCGGCAAATATCACTTGACCCGACCCGGAGATCGAACCCGAGACCTCAGAACGATAATCGCACCTTAATACAACTGCGCCACCGAGGCAGTTTATTTAATAATAATAATAATAATAATTTATTTCCCAAAAAATTGTTTACAAAAAAAATATAAAGTTAGGCCCTGTCACCTGAACTAGGCTTTTTAGCCTGTGTCTCAGGTGTCAGTGTCTTCTCTATATACAGAGTTCCTTACTCTAAAATATTATTCTTATTAATACAAAAATGCTTAATTTAATTTAATTTAGCGCACTTTTTTTCTGTATGTGATGTTGAATGTGCATGTGTTGAGTATATGTTTTGAATGTGTGTGTTCGTGTGTATGAATGAGTATGTGTCTATGTATTTATTGGCTCAAATAAGAATGATAGATGAGATATGGGTAATAAAACTTGTATCTACTTGATTGCTTTTAGTAGATTCTCTATCCTATTATAATCATATTCAAACAAAATTTTTTGTAGTTCATTTTTTAATCTATAGTTATTCAAATTTCTAAACGTATTTTTATAATTTAATAAATTGTATAGATGTGGTCCTAGATATCGAAAAGTCATACGAGCGCGTGTAGTTTTAATCATGGGAACAGGTAATCGATCTATTCGTTTTTGACTGTTGGTGTTTGATATTAAAGAGTTTTCAGTTTCATGATATCGTCTAATACTCTGATACACAAATAATTTTCGAACTGACATTACTTTAATCTGTTTGTATAATAGTGTTGTAGGGTGTCTATAGGGTAATCGCATCATGACTTTGAGAACTGCCCTCTGCGCTCTTTCTATACTAATTAATTCTGAGCTAGAAGCAACACCCCACGAGCAAATGCAGTACCTTATTATAGATTCACACAGAGCCTTATAAGTTTGGATGAGAATACTAAAACTAGCTACAACTCGCAGTTCTTTAAATATATATATGAGCTTCCTCACCCGACCTGACAGTTCGTTTATATGCACGGCCCACCTTAAGTTTTCATCAATAGTAACTCCCAAATACTTCATAGTTGCAGTCCGATTGAGTGTAGTACATGAACATATTACGTTATAATTTTTTGGCTTGCGATTACATGGATACGTATGTATTTTTATACTATAATTTTGGTTTGGACTTGTTTTATTTGTTAAACTGAAACATATATATTTTGTTTTATCCACATTAAGCGTTAAAAGACTGTTTTCCAACCATGTAGACACATTAGATAAACCACTTTCTATATACACTTTGATGCTATCCCAGGTAGGGCCCATGGAATAGAAGAACGGTATCATCTGCAAACATTATTAGTTCGGAATCATTCGTAACCGGCACCTTACATAAGTCATTTATATAAATTAGGAATAACGTAGGTCCTAGCGTACTGCCCTGCGGTACTCCGTAGGTGCAGTCATCGTTGTTACTTAAATACTCATTTACACGTACACGTTGTATTCTATCCGTCAGATAATCTGCAAGCCATAGGAGTGCATTCCCTCGAATTCCAATATTTTCTAGACGTGTTAATAATATAGGCACCGAAACAGTGTCAAAGGCTTTTTTTAAGTCTAGAAACACACCAACACATTTGTCACCTTTATCAAGGTAGTACGATATCTGTGTGGTTAATTTCAAGACCGCGTCATCGGTCGATTTATGCGCTCGAAAGCCAAATTGGTTAGGAGAGATGATTTGGTTTATTTCTAAATAATTGGTAAGTCTTTTTTTTACAAGTTTTTCAAGTACTTTTGATAAAGATGGTAGAAGAGAAATAGGCCTATAATTACCCGGAAGTGTTTTATCGCCAGATTTAAAGATGGGTGTAACAACGGCAGATTTAAAAACATTTGGAAATTGCCCGAACTTAAAACTCAGATTACATAGATATGCTATAGGATGGATTACGAATTTTTTATAAGTTTTAAGAAACTCTGTTGAGATTCCGTCCCAACCTGGAGCCGTATTTGATTTCATAGTGGAAATAATATTTGCAATTTCTAGATGATCAGTAGGGAATAGGGACATAGTATTTGTGGGAGTATTTACACTAGTGGCATGTTTAGCCAAATCTTTCTCAGTCGTATTCATTTCGCTTAAAGTAAGATTTGCTAGTTGATATCCTATTGAGGTAAAGTATTTGTTCACAGTGTCTAAAGATTTAACTTGAGTTTCTTCAATATCTAAGAGTTCACAGTTAGATTTTTTATCTCTCTCTAAATTACATACTTTTTTTATAACATTCCATGTACCTTTAACGTTTCCTAAATTTTTTTGAAATTGTAGTTTAAAGTATTCGTTTTTTAAAGATTTAATAATCTTGTTACACCAATTTCTATAAGAAATATAATATTGTTGTAAATTGTTATTTACATTCCCTTTTACTTGGATATGTATCCTATCCCTACGCCGTAAGGATTTGATTATTCCAGGAGTTATCCAGGGTTTAAGAGGTATATTTCGTCTTGAAATTCTAGTTGTGTTAGTGTTTGTGTTTATAATAGCTTGTAATTTACTTATTAACAGTTGAAATCCTAAACTAACATCTGTAACCTCATAAATTTCCTTCCAAGATTCTTTTTGAAGGCTTTTCTTTATATTATCAAAATTTAATGATGTTCTGTATTGTTGTGGTGAGTTTTTGGTAACTTTGGCATCACTAATATATAATAGAATTGGTGAATGATCCGTTAGGTTATCGAATACAATAGTTTCCCATTTGTTATTACATTTCACCATAAAGTGATCAATACACGAATCAATTCTTGTGGGAATATTAATACCTTGCCTAAGTCCATGTAATGCCATTAGATTTAAGTATTCATGACTATAATTGCTGTTGTACTGTGGTAAGGTATCAATATTTATATCTCCTGTAAAGATAATATTTTTACCTTTTTCGTTATTCAATATAGCGTCTAATGAATCAAGATACCTTTTTGGATTATGAAAACATGGTGGTCTATAAGAACATAATATTGTATACTTATTTTCAACATTCAAAATAAGACAGTTGCCATCTAACATATTCGGCTCAGCAGCCGTTACATGAATATTTTGACGTACATAAACAACTACTCCATCCGTTCTATTTAAAGTATTTTTTGTATAAAATACTGTAAAATTACTTACACTGGGAGGAGTTGAATTTTCACTAGTCCAGCACTCTGTCAACACTAATATGTCAGTTCTTACATCTAAATTTGTAACAAACAACAGGAATTTATCTATGTTACAACGAATACTACGTATATTTTGACTAATGATACACAAAGAAGTATTGCTATCTATTTCCAAACAACTTAAAGTCTGTCTGCAAGATGTGGGGTCGATTATTCTATGGCACTTTGCCGTTCCTATATTATCAATATTTGTAGTAATTGTGTTATTTAAAATATTGAATGTAGTGTTTTAAAATATAAAATGTCATTTAATGGTTGATCGGTAGACTCTCTATGAGTCACCTTCTTACAATATAAAATATTCTGGGAGTAACTTATAAAATAACATGTATTCAAGGTAAAGTAAATGTGTATCTTTGAGCGAATATATTTTGATAGGAGTATAGTATGACTGTGCGCTAAGTTGATTTTACAATGAAATATTATAAATGTAATTTTAAATGTAATTTTACAGTAAAAATATAACTTGTGATAAACTAAATGTGAGTTATTTTGTAGCATGTCTAATATTAACATTAACATGACCTTATATCTTAGTCATTTTCCCAATAGTTTTTTTTTGAGGTCAGCTTCGGTGTTTATTGCTATTTGTGGGTAGAAAGCCCTCGATTTTCTTTAAAAATATTTTACCGTGAGACGTCCAACAGTATGCATAACCGTTATCTTTGGCAAAATTTCGCGTTTGGTAAAACAGTTTTCTGGTGTTGGCTGTTAGTGTTTCAGAAATAAAAATTGGTTTCTTCGACCCTTCCGCAGACAAACAGGTTGTGTTAAGTTTATCGCACTTCTTAAGCGTTTGACTTTTATTAAAATCTTTCACCGCTTTAAGCAAACTATTTTTTGTAATCGTACTCACAAAGTCAACCACCACTGGCTTATCTATACTGGATGTGGCATTGTTTCGATATATGTTTTTTATATCGGAATTTTGCAGACTAACATTTAAAACAGTGCCAATAGATTTCACAATATGTATTAACTTTGTCGGATTTTCTGTGGATGTTTTTGGTATATTTCTTATTTCCACACCTGTCGATCGACAACTTCGCTCCAAACTCTCAATTTTTGTTTCTAATATTTGTATATATTGCTGATTTTGATTGTTCTTGCTTTCTAAATCACTAACTCGAGATAATAATTCGTCATACTTTTCTGAAAAGAATTCTATAGAATTACGAATATCTAAATTCTGTTCTTTAATTTCCTTCATAGAACTTAATATTGTTGAAAATTTAGAATCCTGATCTAATTTAAAAGATGAGAACATATTTAACAATTCCTGTTTAAACAATTCTAGTTTTTCTTTATATTCATCTTTTTGCCGTTTTTTTGCTGCCGTGTTTTAGTAGCTTTCGTGGACGTACTACTCTTTTCACTGTCGCTTTCAGCAGCTACATTTGCAGTGTTCTTACAAGTCTCAGGTGTGGGTGTCCCTTTTCGCGGCATATTGTCTCTTTCCTTCCCGTCTAATTTGTACACAGAGATGTTATCTTTCACTTTCTGAGACAGTATTAGTTATTACCTCCTTGTATCTTTTAAAAAATTTTTGCTCACTACCGTGTAATATTTCATTCAATTATTTTTATTATTTATTTATTTTTATTTGGTATTTAGATATTGTTTTACTCACGCATTTAATGACTTGACATTTGCGAATTTATACACTTCTATTCTTCTTTAGTTGTCACATTTATTTTACTTTATGAATAAGGAAAACATACAATAATTAGACACGTCCGCACTGTACAGTGATCCAATAGGAAGAGGATTTATTAGTATAGATAAAAAGTAAACTGTATTTGTCATTATTTAAACAATTTGTTTTTTTTTTTTATATTGTAAAGTGCGATTTCTTAAAATCTCCTGGTTACATTCTAGTCGGGGGTTACTATATAGAACCTATCACCTTTAAAAGCCTTCCAGATGTGACAGGGGGCTAGCCTCTCGCCATATCAGGCAATAATTAAAAAAAACCCATAGAAAAACCCGAGACATCAGAACGACAGTCGTACAGTAATACAACTGTACCACCGAAGCAGTTGTTACTTTTTTACATACGGGTTTACTGGGTTATTCCCAGATAGATGTGGTTATTTCAAAGTACAGATTAATACAAAATCTCTCTATCCATAACGCGAGTGCCGTACTATAATGAGATTATAATATACACGTTATCATAGTTTACCAAAATTTAAGTGCAGAGAGTAAGGATCAGTGTACTTGAGTACGCACCTCAGGGCTCTTGAGTCGTCATGTTAAGGGCCGTACACACTTGCACATACTGAGCGTAAGCATGAGCGTGTTTTGGGTGAAATAAAATATTATTTTTATGAACCAATAGATTTTTCAAATACAATTTTGTAACTGGTTTCCTTGTGTAATCGGCTAAGACTAGTACGATCCCCTATCTTCCCGTGGTTGTCGTAAAAAAAGAGATAAAACAGGAGATAGCCGGCAGGATTCTATGAGTACCACAAACACCAAGCGTGGTGTTAACTTTCGCTGTAATAGGGGATACCTATGTCCAGCTGCGGTCTTTCGTTTGAATAGATATATGAATATTATCATAGCTAATTAAACCAAACATTTTCATGCAACTAATTTACAAGAAGACTTTTATAATCGCTACAGTGCGTCAGACCGGTACACGCAACAAGTCGTGCCGAGGAGCGACGTGCCACTATATACTTGTTCGGTAAAAAAAATTGAAATACTTTAGAAATAACCTACTCTTATATCGTCATAATTACGCCTGGAAACAAGCGAGTTAACGCCTAACATGCCCAGTAAAAATCTAGTTGAGCATAAGGACGGATAACAACCAAATTGTTTTCATATAAAAATACCAGACGAAATCCTTCTATATTTTTTTATTATCGTGAAGACACGAAATAAATGCCGAAGTTTTTCTAATTTACTGCGAACTAGACAAAAACTGCAAGAATTTTTTAGCATTCCGAAGTACGAAACCGAGCCTACGATAGCAATCCACTTCAAGGTCTTTAATATGACCGTTAAAAGTAAGTATGGAATCTAAAATCTTTGATCTGTGTAACTCGATCTAGTCCCAATGAATACACATTGTGAATTAGTTGCAGGGAACGCGAATATAACGCGCATAAGCAAACATTTAATTGTATTAAGATGAACGTCGTTTTTAATGGACGATTAATGTATACGGCAATAATGTTACAAAAGAGAGCTGTTCGAGCAATATATAATATGGGACCTCGCGAATCTCTAAAGAACAAGTTTCAAGAATATGATATCCTAACTTTGCCCTCCCAATACATCTTCGATAACTTAATGCATATTCGTAAAAATTTAGACAAGCTAGATCTAGTGAATGATCGTCATAATTTTAATATTAGAAGTAAAGACAAGTTGGCCGGAACCACGCTTTAGGTTAAGTAAGTGTAATAAAAGCTTTATAGGTAATAGTATTCGGTTTTACAATAAGATCCCAAGTAACATTACCGATTTACCTGACAATAAGTTCAAGTATTATGTCGAGCAAGTTTTAATCTCAAAAGGTTATTACAGGGTGGATCATTACGTGAACGATAGTGATGTCTTGAAATAACCCACATCTCTGTGCTTCCACTAACATTATTAAAACTACGATTTGTAAAGTTTTTTATATGACAAGAAAAAATGATATATATTATATTTATGAAAAAAAAAGAACCAGATCGAGTTTTTCGCCTGCGCTCTTCTCGGCTGGGTTGTTTTCCGAACCGGTGGTAGTGTTTTAGACGTTCATAAGCGCCTTCTTAGGGCCTAAATTGAATAAATAAATTTTGATTTTGATTTTGATTTTGAATGTCTTATTGTGGTAAAATCAAATCGCTTACTCTCCTTATTACTTTGACAATTTTATCTGGAAGAAGAGAAATGGCTCAGATTTACGCTCAACACAGTGAGTGTATCCACTGCCTAAGGCTGCAGCGTTGTCGCAAGGGATCCGCTTGTACATGACGTCCGCTGATATAACCCTTATCATTGTTGATGTACCCGGAGGCATCGAGACCTTCACTTATATGAACATAATACTTACGCATAAGGGAATTTATGTCGAGGGTATATATATATATATATATCCGTGAGTCCTTTACCTGGAGGCTATTCTCGTCAACTTATTTTTGGATAAACCCTTCCATCAAGTCCTCGGGTTACTTATATCTTTTAATTTTACTAAAATTTATATCAAGTTTCCCTGTTTTTTTATATATATCACTATGTATATCTATCCGTATGCCTACTTGCTACCTTGTTCAAGTGGCCATTTTTCAGCTATCAGGTAACTAGGGTGCGTAAAAAATCTTCTGACCTCATTTCAATTCTTATCATTACTTTTTTACTTTTATGATATCGTTAAAAACAGTCACCAATACTCCCAGTCGCTTTCCGTTGGCAGTATTGCTTAACAGACGCTTCAAAGCTCTCAAAAAATAAATATTTAATCTCGGTCTGAAGCTCCATTTTCGGAACGAAGTTCCTAATGGGGCGTTGCGGAGGGGTATCTTAGCCGGCAAAAAACGTCCGTAACGTTAAAAAAAAGGTAAGATTATTTGATATGTTGGCCACACAACTATTTTAAAACGTTTTACAAGCAGCCAGACCGATCTAAGAAGCCAAAAATTCTCTAGACTCAATTTAATGCCGAGCGCGAAGGCATTATCCGTGCGTATGAGCACGAAGGCATTATCCGAGCGTATGAGCACGAAGGCATTATCCGTGCGTATGAGCACTAAGGCATTATCCGTGCGTATGAGCACGAAGGCATTATCCGAGCGTATGAGTACGAAGGCATTATTCGTGCGTATGAGCGTCAATAAGACATGTATGTATATATGAATGAGTATTATATCGACTTTTCTCTCTTTTACGCTTTACTCTTATCAATTCAATCAATTAAAAAGAAGAAATAAAACAACCAGAAATTAATAAATTAGGTAGATAATTAAAGATTGAAAATAAAGTTGTCTCAGATCGATGAAAGTTTCTCGTTTCCCAAGCACGAGAAAAATGATACAAATTTTTATTAATGCCCATGCTAATTTTGTGATGCGATGTTCCGATATGCATCATTTGAAAAATCACAAAGCAGAGAGTAAAAAGCAGATATGTTGACATCAATACTATCTACGAACAATTAGGACCGTCGTTGTGTCGAACCGTATCAGGATTTCATGCTAGCATATGCATATGCGATTATAACCCAGCACTATGCAAAAGGGAACGGAAAAAATAGGGTTTGATGTTGAAAAATGACCGATTGGACAAGGTAGCAAGTAGGCATACGCTAATAGTACCTACATATTAAAACTATTCATTCTTACACATTTCGTTCATCAGAAAATAAGTGACGTCTGGCAGCCCTGAGATATCTTACTCTATACCAAGTCGCGCCAATAGCTACGTTTCATATAAAAACAAAATATCTAAATATTTTCAGGATTTAATCAAAGACCGTTCGCTCAGCAGATTTGAATTGTATTAAATGGTTTGTATATTTCTCCGTCCATTTTCGCATCTTTGTTTCGAATAAAATAAATACCGTGCCCTTCTAAGTATCCCTTCACTTTCGCTATTTTCTGCATGAGCGGATTCCCTTTTAAATCGACAATCTCGTAATATGAATACCATTATATTACTATACTAGCTGTGTGCCCGCTGCTGTGCCCGCGTTTCGTATATTTTTCATTGCGTAATATAGTTTTTAATTTTTTTTATACGGAAATAATTAGTAGAAATTAATTAGCATTTTCTAAAAATTATTTGCTACTAACATTAAACAATGATATTTCTCACAAATTCAAATATTTGCCAGTAAAATTGTACATTGAATCAGATTTTATTAACAATTTAATGACTTTTAATTTTTTTTACGCAGAACCCTAATTATTTTCGAAAATCAAAAGTACCCTAAGTTAGGTGGAGTAACTTTAGCTATGTACCAAAAAAGTCCCGTCAAAATCGGTCCAACCAACAGACGGATTTTTTTTTTTTTTTAATTTTTTGGAATAGGTATCATACATTCATAACTACATATTTAGTATAAAAAAAATTGACATTACAAACAGACACTTCAATTTTATATATTTATATATCTATACTACAGATTTTATCTTTTTTTTCTTTGATTCGAGATTCCAAGTTATAAAGATCTTATCTGAATGTACTTTTAAACTACTGATTTTGTTTTCAATACAAGTCTAATTCTAAATTTGTGTTGAATTAATTTTCATAAAATATTTTAAAAATTGTACAAAACAATTAATTTTATTATTTGTCGAGATTCAACAACGTATCTAAATATTTTTATTTAAAGCAATAAATTTCATTTAAAACTACAAAACAAAAAAAAAACAAAAGAGAATTGGCTGTTGAAGAAAAATATTTTTAACAGTTCTTTCTAACGATGGACAAAATTTTGAATAAAACTCAAATATGTTTTTACAAACCAAAAGTAAGCTGAACCTTCTCCGATAATATATTATTAGTTACCACTTTGAGATCTTAATTATAAAATACGCAACGTTTACACGAGTATAAATGTTTTATTTTCGACAAACAGAAATTCATAAAAAAAACCCACAATTTTTTATAATTCAAACAACCCTTACCTACACCCTGTATCTATCAGCGATACGGTTAACGATCATCTCTGAACATGAAAGCGCGGCTTCCGAAATTGCCCCAATAAAGCATCCTGTATAATATCAACGATTTTTTTTTCTTTTTAATTCGGTACCCACACATCACGCCAACGTTACGGCCCATCCGACACCACCCTGTATTAATTTGCCTGGAACATTCCTGTATAATACGAGAGGTCTGCATTTAACTGCCCATACATATTTATGGGGCCTATCCTATGGGCCTATAAATATTTATAAGTTACGATTGATGTAAGTAGGCCTATAATGGGAAATTACTGTCTGCACATCGTGAGGTTGACACTTTACAAAATATTCAAAATCATTTTACATGGAACGCAGTGGGGGTGAAGTGATGATTGCTCTGTGGCAGAGTCTCCGCATTTTATGTGGAAGGAAGTACGTTCGAATCCAACTCTATCCTATTATAGTCTATAATGTGCTCCAGTAGCGTGGCTTACACTAGACGGTATCATAATTAGTCGAGGACTTCTTTTACAACATTAGGATAGATAATATTTCTCGTTAGCACTTTTTTATATTTATATTTACCTAACCAGCTTTTATCCTCAAGTTAGAAAACCTGTTGCTAAGCACCAATACTCTTTAGGCCAATGGTCTCTCTAGGCTTGCTGTAATTAGCCTAAACCACTTCGTCAGATAACATCAAATGAGATTACGGCATAAGCACTAACCCTATACAGAATACAAGAAACTGGCTTCAGCGATACGTGGATCTCCAAAACTATTTAAAACTACCTACGATAGAATTCTGTCAAAATTTTTCTGTCTAGTATTCACTCTGAATGACCGGAAATATTAAGCTAGGGTTAATTCCTTTATTCTTTAAGCCAGAGACAGGGTAAGCATTGGTATTCTTGTGCTAAACTTTCTAAGCGTTTATCACTAAAAACCTAAAGGTTAATAACAATAGTCAGTTAAAAGTTCCCAGTTCTTACACCAACTATCGCCAAAATACTTTTATAGTGCGAGCAGGTAGAAACTTTAACCAAATCTGTAAGCTACATGACTTTGATGTATTCTCCACTAATTTAGAATCTGCTAGAAGACAGCTGAGCTTGGACTTTTTTTGTTAATCATGCCATTTTTTATAATATTTATTATTTAATGTTTAATATCATTTTCTCTTTTTAAATTTAGGATAAAATAAGTTAGATATAACGTTGTGACTTTATTTCATATGTGTATTTCCTAGAAATTTAATGTCTATTCGTGAAAATCTGTAAATGGCTAATCATTGTATATTCTTAGTGCTATATCGTTTTATTGCTGTAGATTTTCCATATAAATAAATAAAAAATAAAAATAAAAAAAAATCTTAGATAGTATATATACGGCACGTAACTAAAACCGTTTCAGTAATCAATGTTTAGATATATTTAGAGATGCGGTGTGAGCCGGGGGGTAAAATGCCACGCGGCACGACTTTACGTAGAGTTCATAGACCCCTGTCGTCTACCCGCACCCCGCGCTTTTCTACTACTACTGGTCTTGTTACGTGGCGCGAATTCAAGTCGATTAATATTTTAGCATATGTTTTTAAATATAATAAGCACGTGCATTGCTCAAATCAGTTCAATGGATTAAGAACACCCACGCATAAAGGTATTTGGGCCCGTTTGATTAACAATTCTTGAATTAACACTATGACCTATTTGTGAAGTCACTACCGACTGGAATCAATCGGAAGTGTTTTAATATAACATTCGGTTATAATATGTTTTCATATTAAATACTGGCATATCGCGAATCGATAGATTATTCTCTCATCGCACCAGCCTATCTATCCCACAAAATTTTCAAATATCTGGTATTCAAAATATATGAAACAAAGATTATTATGACACAGATACCTAAATATGTCT
Organism: Samia ricini; assembly: GCA_014132275.2. Taxonomy (NCBI): domain Eukaryota; kingdom Metazoa; phylum Arthropoda; class Insecta; order Lepidoptera; family Saturniidae; genus Samia; species Samia ricini. Next base: position 30,596,389 of record AP028170.1, on the reverse strand, counting down.
AAGTTTCAATTTTACGTAAATAATATTTCAAGGTGCTTTAACAAAATATTTATTGTTTCAGATTATTAATCGCTCAAATGAGGACTTAAGTTTAAGGCCTTAAATGAAGAACGAAAAGTGGAATTTTTAAACAGAAATCCGTAAAATCTGCTGATATTTCTCCACTATTCAGAAAATTAATCTCGGATACTTTAGTACTAGTTTACTATACCGTAGTATTAAAATTAATATTTTTGTGCCTGCTCATTTTACTAAGAAAATTTACGATACATTTTATATTTATTAATAAGACTTTATTAAACGATAAATTATATTCAAAAAAATAAGTCAGTATTTAAAGTTGATATCTTTGTGTTATGTTGATTAAATGAAAATATAACGAAGAACTATGTCATACACCTATTTTTTGTGTAAAATATTATAAATCAAGAAAATACTAAGTAGGTCTCAATTAATATGACTTTCACTTTATTATTTTTTTATATATAACTACCTCGGTGGCGCCGTTGTATTACGGTACGACTCTCGTTATGAGGTTTCGATCTCAGGGTCGGGTCAAGTGATATTGGGTTTTCTACTCACTATCATCCCGGAGTCTGGACTTAGTGCCCGATATGGTGACAGGCTCACCCCCTGTCAAATCTGGAACGGAACTAAGCTCGGCGGAATGTGGGTGGTGTAGTTCGCTATTTCACCTCTGCCTAACCCGTCGGGGATAACAGGCGTTAGCTTATGTTACATGTTATGTTTTTATATTAATCCCACCCGAAATAATTCGGATAGGACAGCTAATACATTTATAGGTTCTTTTAAATAAATTCGTTCTTTGCAATTAAAATCAAAACATTACATTTTTTTTTACAAAGCTATTAATCATAATCAAGTATAGTTACATACCAGCTGGTACCCAACCGGAATTAGTAAGGAACAAATTTACATTTACACTAGCAGTGTCCCTGCGGCTGCACCCGCCTTTTCATTTTTTCTCACACCAAATTTTAATTATTTTCCTTAATGTTTACGGTACTAAGATAAAGCAAAACACTTGCCAGTGAAACTACACGTTGAATCGGATTTATTCGAAATTTCACGATTTTTTTTTTTCTCGCGAAACCCTAATTATTTTTCGAAAAGTAAAACTACCCAAAGTTACGCCAAGTAACTTTAACTATCTACAAAAAAAGTGTATACATTAATATTTATTTAGTAACAAAAAAAAAAAAAAATTTAGACATTCAAAGAAACACTTCAATTTTATTTATTAATATAGATTAACCCAATTATTGCTAATGCCAACGCCAATGCTAAGTACATTAAGAAAATTTCATTAAAAATCAGTCAAGCCGTTTATGGCTAGAAGACGTACACAAGAATTTTACAACACTTTTCTGTATTGTGAAATGCGGAATATTTTATCGATTCTTTTTCAATCGTCTAAAAAATCTGTAATGCAACGTATAAATCATTAACATTATTAAGGTGTGTGGCAAAACACAAAAGTTCCCCAAACCAACATGGTTGTTATAATTAATGAACGTACCAAAACAGAAGAACATTATAAGCAGAGTTGACATTCCATTCCTTTTACCAACATGCATACGTCTTGGTGTGAAATAAATAGGCAAAAGAGATAGATATATAAAATAAAATAAAAAAAAACTAATCGCTTAAACGAAGATGCTGACACCCGATTAACGTTAACAAACATATGTATTTAATATAATGTATATGAAAAACAATAAATTCGTGTGAAACTCCGTCGCGGGAGCCATTAAAAAGGCTAAACAGAGAAACATTTCGAATAGTCAGTAGAAAATAGTTTAGTTCGCTGAACGACACACCTGGGGTGTAGTAAGATTTATGTGTAAATTATTTCGACCGTTTAGCGTTCTCATATAATACTAGCTGTGAGGCCGCGGCTGCGCCCGTGTTTCGTATATTATTCACTGCGTTTTATTTTTTTTATACGGGACCCTAACAATTTAAATTATAGATACCCTAATATACCCGGAGTAATTTCAGCTAAATACCAATCTTATTCATTTGAACAGTATTGCAATTATCGCCATGTTCGAGGGAGAGTTTTTACACTCAGATGACGGCCAAGCCAAGGTTCGTACCACTTTGGTAACCCTTTTGCCGTTGAGTGCCCTCTGCACTCGCCCTCAAAGTCACGGTGAAGCTGTAAAGGCCTTTCCGATCAACAGCGTAAGCTAGGATCGAAAAAAAAAAAAGAACAAAAAAAGTTGACAATCGGTTTGACAATCGGGTATTCGTGGTTCTCAGAGGATACTGTTGATTTCTTCTTCAGCCCACTTTAGACCCTGCTAGATATAGGCGTCTCCCAAGATGCACTGCTGTACTCGATCCTCGCCCGTGCCGATCCAACCGCTCCCACCCAATTTTCTAATATCGTAGCTCCATCTAGCAGATGAGCGTCCCACACTATATTCGCCCAAATGAGGTCTCCACTCAAGAACAGTGGTTAATGTTTTCTTGCTTTTTACGACGAGATATAGTGTTGTGCTATTCTTAGCCACGCAGAATAAAGAATTATTTATATCATTTTAATAACTAAATACCTAAAAGGTGGACCAATCGAGTCCGAGTTATATGTTTCGAATAAAGAAAACCCTACGACTGATGATGATAGCTAAATGGTACTGTGGTCACCAAGCCGATCATCATAAGTGGCAATGAATTTGAACCTTCAACAAGGGTATTTAATGGATTGAAGATCCGACCTCATCTGATAAATGAAACTAGAGGTGGAAAAGTGAAGTATCATGACCGTTACAACCCTTTTCATGTGACTTAGTATGGCCTGTGTGTCGAGGCTTGTAAGAATAGGAAGTCGTTACCCATAGGTAGCGCAAATAGTAATCTGCCCCTTTATATTCATTTACCAAACCTATTAATAAATGCAGTAATCTACACTAATATTATAAAGAGGAAAGATTTGTATTTTTGTATGTAACGAATAAACTTAAAAAACTACTGGACTGATTTGGATGAAATTTCGGATTGGAGATAGTTTGAAATCCAGGGTGTAACATGGGATAGTTTTTTTTTCCGAAAATCAAACGGGAACGGGAACTACACGGGTAAAACTGTGGAGAGCAGCTAGCATTTAGTAAACATTTTGAACTGTATATACATAAATAAAGACATGTCTAATGTCTATATATTAATAATATATATCATTACACATGATCTGTGTGGGCTTAGATGTTATCGAGATAACATATGTCAAATTTAACATGCGATAATGACCCTCTTGAGGTATCGGATATGGGTTTGCGTTATGTCCCTTATCATACAATGACAAGTACACTCATGTTAGTTTAAGTTCTATTATAATTTAGAAGTTAAATGCAGAATATTATTTTCTTATGTATCACATTTATGATATAGGGATCAAACATCACATTCATGCTATTTACTTGGGCAAATATAGGTAATACGATAATACGAAGAACGTTGCCAATTCTCAAAAAAATACACCAATAGATATTTGAAGAGATATTTTCAACTTAAAAACATAATGTTTAATAAGCTTCTTATAATTTCGCCATCATGTTTTTTCTTCATAAAAACACCAGTTTAATGCTCCATTCGAATTCATGTCGATTAAAGCGAATTCTGAGATATTAAAGTATCAAATATTTATGTAATGTTTAAAAGACCTATTAATAACAGTTTAATGTAAAACTTATGAAGTTGTGAATAAGCACCTTTGCAAAAGTAAATTTGCCAACGGTCTACAAAAAAATAAAATATTAGAAAAGCGTGATATCATTTGCGAGCGAGGATGTCTTCAAGGTTCTGGATTGGAAAGGACTTGGCATCAACATAAAAGGCTAGTACATAGCACACCTCCGCTTTGCCGATGATGTAGTAGTTATGGCTGAAACCGCAGAAGACCTCAGTACGATGCTCGATGACCTCAGTAGAGCCTCCGAACTTGTTGGTCTTAAAATGAACATGGACAAGACAAAAATCATGTCTAATGTCCATGTTATGCTAACTCCTACAAAAATCGGTGACTCTGCGCTCAAAGTTCTTGAAAGTTATATGTATAAACTGGCCAGTTAGGTAAGTCTAACTTCAAAAAAGATTTCGAATGTTAATCGACGAATCCAACTCGGCTGAGCAACTCGTTTGGGAAGCTATGCAGAATATTCTCGTCCAAGATACCGCAGTGTCTCAAGGCAACAGTCTTGACCAGTGTGTGTTGCCAGTGATAAGTTATGGCACTGAGACGTGGTCACTTACAATGGGGCTTATTAGGAAGCTCAATGTATATCGTGACTTAACACCAGGTGATATTGTGTGCAAATATATTTAAACAGTCTAAAAAAGAAATCATAGGAACGGGAAAACTTGTTACCTAAAAAAATATATTTTATTTTTATAAAAATACCTTAAACCTACTTTCTATTATAACAAATGAAATTATGGTTCAATATCTCTTACCTTATGTATACGTCATAGGAAAAATATATTAACGTCTGAGATTTTTGCTACAGTAAATTCCCCGGAAATTCCATGTCCCCGCATTTATCAGGATTTGACAGAACCCCGTCCAGTCGTGCCTCGATTCAGCGAGATAAGGATCCGCCATACAAAAGGAACTTCCGCAACGTCAAACACTTGATAGAAAAAAAAAAAAAGTAAAAATAAAAATAATTTTGTGTAAAAAAATAAAAGCGATCCGTCTAACATCGGCCCGTGTATTGTAACGTTCGGGTGAGCGCTCGGAATTTATTGCTGGATTCCCTGCCCGGGTAGCGGTCAACACGGCCTGATATATGGTATTATGTAAATTCGATACTTTACGTCTGCGGTTGTGTATGTTATTTTGATGTTTGCCCCGGGAAATTGTGTAGCGATGAGAAGACTTTATGCCAAATTTCCCATTTCTTTATCTGATTTTATACTACGACGTGTAACGTCAATAATACTGATGTTTCAAAAGTATTTGAAAATGTAACGATTTAAACGTTTACTTACATAGAATTGTAATCACAGAAACATGTGACAAATTAAAAAAGCCTGGAAGAATTATAAAGCAAATAGAAAGTAATCTTATTTCGGATCATGTGAACGGCGAATTACGTAAAATACGGAAAGAAATATAACGCTATAAATGGAAAATAATAAACGAAACAACAATGTCTTGTTTCTTCAACAACCTTCAGTTTCAGTAAAAAAAAAAAATACTTAAAAACAAAATTTTTCATAGACAATGTTACACAATTTACACAGATAGTTGAAATATTATACGTGCTACCTATGACTTTTATTGCTAATGAAATTCTTGAATTCGTACCGAATTTATGGATTTATTTCTAACTTATAAATCATCAGTAACTACTTTTTCATTTAAAATACAACATTTTATCAATTTTATTTTATTGTTCTACGTCATACTTTGCTTCAGTCTCTTTAAGCAAGCAATGCTTTATTAACAAAAAAAAAATGTATTATAAACATAACCTAAATCAAACTCTTTTATATCTGACTATTCAACAATCTTAGATTAATCCTGATCTTAGGCGAAGCCAGACAATTATGCATTTCTTCCATATGAAAAAAATTAAATAAAAGCCCAGTCAATAATAGAGTGTTATTTCTAAGAGCCAAATCAGTATTATTTGCTGACTACCGTAATCTTTAGATCAGAACTTGTACTCTGCCAATTTGTACAAATAGTAATTCGGCAAAGGTTTTTTTACTACGAAACGTAACTTAATGAATAATAATCGATGGTATATTCTCTTAGAAACTAACATAAGTTATAAAAGAACTGAAATATGTATTGCTTTAAAAGTCATCATCATCTCCCTACCCTTTTCCCATTTTTATTTGGGGTCGGCGCAACATGTCTTCCTCTTCCATTCCTCTCTATTTGTTGTCATCTCCGCATTCACTCCTTTTCTACACATATCATCTTTCACACAGTCCATCAATCTTTTCTTTGGTCTTCCCCTTCCCATGTAACCGTCCACATTCATATCCAATACCTTTCTTACAACATTCTCTTTCTCCCTGCGCATCACATGTCCATACCAGGATAAACGTATTGCTTTAAAAGTATGATCAGTTTATATAAATCTGGATCTTACATTTTCTTATCGTTTACAATCTAATCATAATATTTCCTTATGATTATTTTAAATGTACTGATAATATAATTCAATTATTCTTTATACAAAGCGGTTATTATGCGCAAGGTCGTTTGTATGCAAAAAGGTAAAGATTATTTAAATTTTGTATTATTCTAAATGCTTTGATCCCAATTTCACCTCATGGTAACCAACGAAGTTATCCAGTATGCTAAATAAACAAACTAAGACTACAAAACTAAGCTTTCCACACCAAAAGTACAGGCTCATTATCCAACACTACGAACTGAGCCATCATTGTTTAAGCGAAAAAAATCTCTAACAATAGAAAAACAGACTTCTGGGAATGTTCCATTAAAATATTTCATAACAACACTACAAAGTTAATGGAACGTCAGAGGGAGTCTGGCAATGTGTCTCGACCGATTTGTCGCTATAAAGTGCTCGGTGAGGTCAAGAAGGGCAATAAAACGATTCCCTCCTAAGCCGTAGCTCGAGATTTGCCAACAACGCTGTGCGTTTTGAGATTAGATCATCTTTATACTGTAGCCAGCTTTATATCTTCGCTTATATTTAAGATACTTACGCTGCTGTATTTATAACCGTCTATTCAATTATTAACAACAACAACAAAAAAAAACTAATAATTAAACCACAGACGATATTTTGTTATAAGAATTTAAGTTGGATTTTGCAAATGTTTTTTTTTTGTTAGTGAACAGTGAAATTTATATAGAGCAGACAAAACCAATTGAAATGAAAAAATATTTATGTCTGTGTGATTTTGAAATACCGTTCAATTATAGATTATGCAAAGTATGCAATTGTAGTACTATCTAATTGCTTTGAAAGGCGGTTATTATTATTATTGTTTGAGAAATCCTAGATCAAATGTGGAATACTCCAGAATCTCTTTGGCAAAGAGCATTTGATCTTCCTACGATGTAATACATGCTTGCCTATAATTCGGTTGCATATGAATTGATTATACTAACGCAGAATGTGATTTACCTTTCATTTGAATCTTCACACAATCTGTACTCTTTTATGTTATTGACACCAATGTTCAGGTGTTTATTAAAACAACAGTGTCCATTTAGTACTTTCGCTATTACCCCACGTCGTGGTTACATAAAAATTGATGTGTGTCCGTTATTGCCATCATATACTTACGTACTTTTTCCGTGAGGCATCATCATCTATATTGATGTGTTACAGGCTTCGCTGAGCAAGTTTTTCCAACTTAGTGTTTAGGGTATATCAGTAATTGGGTTGCGTTACAGTTATCAATGGATAATTCAATAATGTACAAGATCTCTATGAAAACTACTGATATATCTCTGATATAATGTATTAATAAAATAGTATTTGGTTTTATAATAAGATCCCAAGGTGTATTACCGATATATCTGACAATAAGTTCAATAAGCATGCCTTAATTTCAAAAGGATGGATGGATCATTACGTGAACGATAGAAATGTTTTTAAATTTACACCCCTCTCTGTGCTTCCGTTAACTTTGATTTAAAAATTAATACGTATATTTATATTTGATTTTATAAAAAAAGGAACCAGATCTTTCTTCCAGAGTTTCTTGCCGGCTCATATCGACTAGGTGGGTTATTTTCCGAACCGGTGATAGATAGTGTTTTGACGTTCATAAGCGCCTTATCAGTACCTAAATTGAATAAAGAATTTTTTGTTTTTGATATAATACTAAAAAGCAGATTAACGTGGTACAGGCATGGAGTGTGAGATGGTAGTCATATATGTAGAGGAACAGATTAAAATGGGAGAAGAACGTATGTTGTGACGATCTTATTTATTAAACGATAAAGGTAAAATAATGATAAGTGTGACATCTTTATTGGACCCATCAAGTCGTGACTCCCTATTAGCGCTCATGCAGAATTATTCATTGAACCATAAACTCGCCATTTCGCGTGTCACCGCTTCATCTGGGAGTTTTGGATGCTCGCCCACACCGCTCCATAGATTTTGACGAGGCCATACCGTCTGCCAGCAATGTGTACAAACTATAAAACTAATGGTGGGTGAAGCCGTAAGTTTTCTATTCTCCGACGTAAAGCAGATATACTAACATTGAATTTGGGTGATCCACCAACATTGTACAATTATTTGGATTTGTTAAAGTTTTCTTAAGTGCATTGACTTAATAATTACCTGTTAAGTTCATTTTGTGGTTGTTATTTTGATTTTCCATTGTATGCTCGTTAACTTCAAATATTATAATTATCAAGTAAGTATTTACATTATAACCATAAATTGCTCATTTACGAGCATATTTATAAAAAGCTTTGCGTTACTAAAATTTAGCTTACAGCAAATTTTGATTGGATTTAACAGCAACAAGCGAAACCTCTTGGAAAAGCAGTAAAATAAAAAAATGACATATTTTAAAATAAATCAAAATAAAACGGTTGCCACCTAAACATACTTTTTTCAAAGAATATAATTATAGATAAAATTGAGTTAAGGAAACTCCAAAAATTTCATATGAAGATTTAGAATAAACGGTTACATTATACGATATTTATTTATATTAACCCCTTGAGCAATTATCTGGCGTTTACGCCAGATTTCCATTGTTTTCCTAATGTCTTTCTATTGTTTTATTTTTACGAGTACTCGACACATTAATTAACTGACCTTAATCCAAATTTCTAACGAATATTTAATTTCAAAAACACGTGATCACAGAATTCAAATTCGTATTACAGTAATAAATTTATGTTAGAAGTATAGGTAATATTTTAGTTAAAAGCCAACATTTGTTTCTATACCATATTTGTTTAAATTCATGAAATGAAATGGCATAAGTCATTTCTTTACACAACGAAAGCACAATATGTTTGCGAAGTCTTTTCGCCTAGCACTTTACATATCAAACGGAACGGTTCAAAGTAAAACTTACTAAATCTGATTACAACTATTATCCGAACGTGTCCTTTTTACGGACCTTTTGAGCTTAAAATTTTTTTCTCCGATAGATAGGCCCTATCTCGCCTCATATCCGAGTTTCAGAAGTCGATTTAACTTGGGGCTTTTCCGAGCAATCTTCGCCACTCGCGGCCTCGAGCGTAAATTTATGTCATATATCTGGGAAACAAAATGCTCGTTTGCGAAAATACGCGTGCGTACAACTGCGTCCCGGCGCTGCGTACTCTAACAATTATTTTGAATTAAGTATCTATCCTCTCGCTTTCACATCGCCGAAGTTTACAAACTTTGGTTTTCTTTTCTCTGTATTAATACTTTTTGTTTTTATTGATATTATAGTACTGGCTGTGTTTTGAAGACCGCAATGAATTGTGACATTAAACAATTTTAACACAAATAGAATATAATAATTACCATCATCATTCTCCTGCCTTTTCCCAACTCACTTGGGGTCGGCGCAGTTTGTTTTCTTCTTCCATACGTCCCTATCAGCCGTCATCTCTTCATTCACTCCTTTTTCTTTCATATCATTTCTTACACACTCCATCCACACTTTCTTTGGCTTTCCTCTTCTTTTCTATCCTTGCATATTCATATTCATTACTATTTTACCCACATGCGCTTCCTCTCTTCTCATAACATGTCCATACCACGACAAACGAGAACCTTTCAACTTTTCTACCATTGACGCAACTTTCAAACTCCCTCTAATATATTCATTATTTTATCCATTCTTGTAACACCACACATCCATCTCAACATTCGTATCTCAGCTACATGCAGTCGCATGCAGTTACCAATAACCTAAAACTGTTTTTACAAAAAGAAAATAGTTCAAAATATTTAAAAAAAGATGGATGAACCAGAACTACTTGCAGTACGTGATAGCCAGTATGTATGTGGTTCTATATAAAATTCATTTATTGGAAGGTATATTACTGCGTCGATGATGCAAAGTTGCGAATAATTAAGTTTCGTGTCGCTGGAAATATGTTGCGAAACTGGGAAGTACTGGCATGGGATACAATTTATGTCGTAAAACTTGTTGTTTCCTGCGGTCAGTGTTCATAACTGTGGATAATTCTGAATACGAAACAGTTAAGATTATTAAGCAATTTAAGCTGGAGTATGCGCTCTAAATACTTTAGACCTGAATTTGAAAATAGTTTTAAATATTCTCGCTGATGCGTTTTGTATAACACCGTATCGTATTTGTTTAATTTTTGTCAACGCTTTTTAAATGCTAATTTTGATTATACACCTATTATATTAAAAAGTTAATGGTAAAATCAACGTAAAAGATCTGATTCATTACCCACTTCTTACATAGATAGATCCAGCGAAATAATCAAATTGTGAATACCATAACCATGTGCGACCTTGTAAAGCTACAAGGGCATCTATGAACACGAGACTAAACGACTCATCATATCAACATTATTTATAAATAGACTATATGTACTTTAGTCACAAAATATAAAGAAAAACTAGTTACAGTAAGAAATTGCTTCTTTCTGTTTATAGTTTGATAACATCGTATTTTGCTAATTGTGTAGGTAGTTGAAGATAAATTTTGTTGGGTTTATAAACTGGCAACACGGTCTCACTAAAACACCTTGCGCGCCATCTATCGAGTTGCGCCATCTTACACCGGTAGCAGCAATATCGTGCGCGTAAAAATATATAAATTAAATACGGATTTGTGTGACAATATTGGAGCCAGCTACGTCCCGGGACACAGGAACGGTTAAAGGAGGTTCAGGTGAGTACCTGTGTGGCCAGTCAGTTTTATGATGCATTAATTTCAAACCTACATACATACATACATATCATCACGCCTTTCTCCCGTGGGGGTAGGCAGAGATTACGTCCTTCCACTTGCTACGATCTTGGCATACCTCTTTCGCTTCCTCTACTTTCATGAGCGCTTTCATACATGCTCGTCGGTTATGGGTACTTTTTACCTGGCCTTTATTTAAGACATGATTGATTTGGTCTAGATACATTCGCTGGGTCGATCCTTACCGACTTGCCCATTCACCCTCGCCTTATAAATTAATTTCGTTAATCTTCTCTCATCCATCCTCTCTACATGCCCAAACCAACTAAGCATACCTTTCTCTATTTTGGTCAGCACATCCTCTACCACAGCGTTCCCTTATCATACTATTCCTGACTTTGTCAATCGTCTTCACTCCAGCTATACTTCTCAGACTTCTCATTTCCACTGCGTTAATTTCAAACCTAAGTCAAACTAAACGAGCTATCGAATCACACAATTTTATACAGTTTAAAATTTTGAAACGATGATGGCGCAGTGGGTTCTGTGACGGATTCCGCGTCAACAGACGCGGTTTCTAGCCCGACTATCCAACTCTAAAATCAGCCTGAGCTTTCGGTGAAGGAAACCATCGCGAGGAAACCAAAGCATAGTGGTAGGGCATTTTCTAATAATGCTCGCCTGGGTAGCTACCACTCTCAAGTTTGAAAAGCCTATCACCAATTACCAATAGTTATGTTCTGGCAGCATCACTTGAGAATCAGAGTGATGCTTAGAGTGTTTACCATCCTGGACCACGCCGTCACTTAACATCAGGTGAGATTGTGGTCAAAGCACTAAAATATACCGTGTAAAAGTAATTCACCACAATCTTATGTTCAATGACGATTTGATCCAGGATAATGAACACACTAAGTCTATAAATAGTAGCACTCAAGTGATGCTACACCTGCTGGAGCTTGAGGATTGATTTTCAAAAGTTGACAGTGATAGCTACCCGGGTGGATATTATTACAAAATACATTGCTATCATGTTATGTTTTTCTCATGATGTTTTCCTTCGCCTAAACTTCAGAGTCATATTAAAATCAATAGGTGGATTCGTACCTACTTCCATTGGCCCGAAATCTGACCACACGACTAACTAAGCCATCACTACATAGAAAAAAAATGCTTTAGCCGCAATGTATTCATGTTACCTCATTCAACCAAAATTATCTAAACCAATAATTTAGCCGACAGCTTTTGTTAACTAAATAGACCTTCTATAATTCCAGTAGATCCTGGACATCCTAATTAATCATTATTTCAGAGCGCGCACTGTATAATCTTGTAATCATTTAATTTATCATATTTCCTAGTGATTTTACCAAATTACAGAATTGCGTTAATTGAGAGTCCAATTGTAATTAGATATCTCAATAATGGGAACAGTTTTAGAGCTTCATCATTATATTAATTATAGTTACGGTCATAATAAGGTTTCATTAATTACTCCATTATCGTAGATAACGTATACTACGTCAAGGCTTTTGAAGTAGGCTTGTCTGGGATAGCTAATGTTTTGAGGAAGTATTGTAAATATTAATAAATCAAAATGGAACCAGTATGGAAAATGATATGAACTTAAAGTAAAATTCTAACAAATACATACGAACAGAAACTTTCGTCGTTTCGTTTTTACAAATCAAGAAAGGAAATTTTTCTAATTTTGATTGCAGAATAAAAAAATTTTTGAGCTAATTTTAGTTATTAATCACTCACAGAATGTAAGATTTCTCTGTACTTGCTTTGGTTACAATGTACCAAACATATGCAGAGAGATTATTACGTAAAGGTGAAATTATCCAAAATGAGGGATGTACTAAATTTTTTAGTATTTTTATTTTACCATACCACAATAGCAGTTCTAAAATAGTTTTTTTTTGTGTTAAATATGTCCAAGTTATATTCATGTGTGTATTGTCCAAAATCAGCATGTAAGAGACACGCATACAAAACACATTCAACTCAGGATTAACAATTTCCTACTCAAATACAGTCATGTTATAGTGCTCGTGGTCCAGAGTAAAAGCCTTTTCAAAAAGTTCGTACATTTAGCCTTCGGTGAGAGATCAACTCTAAAATACAATACACAGACGACTTACTGACACTATAAAATATCCGACGAAATGCACTGCTACTTGCATAGGATTTGCACAATATTTATGCAATGCACCTGTGTACGAAGCTACATAACAAAATCAGTATAACCAAGAAATTACTTAATTCTATTTATTTAAGTACTAATTACTACACAAAGATAAATTATCTGCATTTATGTTTACCGCACAGAACCAGTCAAACTGGTTAAAGCCTACCAGTTTTGTTTTGATGTTGATGGTCCCAAACAAACTTACGACCCTTAAAGCTACGATCTGTGTTCTTTTCAATATGTATAATAAGGAGCACTCTGAGATTTTTTTTGATAACAAGCCTTAATGCTTAAGCCTAGCCGAAACGCGATAACATTAAATTGATCTAGAATCTTTTTCTGTTGCGTTCACTAATGTCGTGTAATGTGTTGCCCAGCACGGTTCTTGACATAAAGTACTTCAAGGAGTGATTAATAAACACTCTCCTAGGTTAGTAATGTAACAGCAATAAGCTTATTTGAAATTGTTTTGTCAATAGGTAACGGTAACCATTTACCTTGAGACAAGTATGCCAGTTTTCTCTGACTTTTGACATAAAAAATATGTCATAAATTTCACTGTAATCAAAGAATAACATTGCGTCAATGGATCTCAATTAGTGATGCTCAGAATACCTTAATCATACTTAGGATTAAAATCAAAACAATCGTTGTATCAAATCAGTCTGCAATATAAATAGTTGTTTGAGACAAATAGACGCCATACTTGATTCAACGAAATAAACGAGCAAATATTAAAACAGGAACCCGAGTAGGTTTACACAAAGATGGCGGTCGTTTGATAAAGGACGAGACGATGCCGGTCCATCTATAACAGGATTACGGCGACGGAAATGTTTGCATGACAAAATAAATAAGGCTATACATACCTATTATATGTTAGCAAAAATTACCATATGATCGTCAATAGTAATACAAAACAGCGAACAGGAATTATTCTGCTGTATCCTTAATTAAGGGAACTAAATCCTGGTTTGTCACAAATTCGATAAGGAAGTATCAACTAAATTACAAATTACTATAATTAGATTAGTTTTGGTAAAACAGACATAAATTATATTAGAAGATAGCATTGATTGTCAATCATTATCTTTTATTACTGTCTAAATATTGTTGACCTGAAGGGCTTTAACAGCTATATCGCTCTTTGGAGCCAGCGCTTGAGGCACTCAGTCAAAAATAGTACCCAGGGCAAAGGTAGCAAAGCGGAACGAATCTCGCCTTTATCTGCTGCCTGTGTTAAAAATTCTGCAGAATTTGCTCGAGCAAGGGTAACTAAAAATAACAGGAGAAAAGACCCCACACAAAATCCATGTATCGTGCGTTTAGTGTGTAAACGGTATCCCCAGTATGATGCGTGTGATCCTAATATTTGCATTGTCACAGCACTATTGCGCTGGTAGACGAGATTTCCCATTTTGGAGATAGGATAGATAGATAGATAGGATCCCGTCTTGGGCCTTTGCCGAAAGACACTTTATACCTGTTCAATTTAAAACCTGTCACCCAAAAATCTATAGTTGTATTTCGACAGTATCACTTAACAGTCAGTACCTCAGAGTGTTACATCGTCACTTATCATAGTGTAAGGTTTCGAATAAACGTAAAATCCGTATAAAAAATTACTAAAGAACCTAATCGTGTTGTTGATTTTTCTTATCAATCGAAGCGATGATAGCTAAGTGATTGTGTGGTTGGATACTGCGCATATGAGCACATTAAAAGTATAATTTACCTGAGCTTTCGGAGCAGGAAATCATCGTGGTGACACCCTACAATGGCAGTGTGGCACAGTGAACTATCATCGTCCAATTTTAAAATCTGACCAAAAGAATGTTTCTGCTGCGTCTCTTTAGAAGTACTCTATTTACGCTTAGTGAAGACTATATAGAGCTTATATACAGTATCAAAAGAATCAGTAACAATGTCTTCTAAAGTGCTCATAAGTAAGTAGTTAGCTATGAAAGAAAATACGTTCTAGTTACAAACGTAAGTAATTAAGTAATACATTTAAGAGGACATGCGTTCGGAAAAGTAGGTATTTAAGAAATCTATTGCTATCGCGTTGCGCCCCAAAGAACAAATTATAAAACACCAAAGCGACAACTGTAGCTCGGGCTGATTTTCCCTATGCAAAATAGACGAAAACATCACTTCGTAGTACCCTGTTTCCTCCTCAAAAACTGAACGATTTTTAATTTTATTACTTTCAGTTTTAGAATAATAAAGACTATGCCTGTACGTTTTGCATCTTTTTTTATACATGAAATTTGACGAACGTCTGAAATGACGGTAAAAACCGAACATTTTTTTCATTTTCAAAGGTTACCAGTTTCTACAATAACTAATTTATAGAAAAAATTAAAACGTACGGACATGGTAGTGTTGAAAATATAGTATATGGTATAAAAATATTTACCATAATGCTATTATACAGGGAGGAAACAGGGGACTACGTTTGTATGGAATAAATACCGCTAGGAAATCCTCTTAATAGCTTGCATTACGGATAATGTAAAAACCTCTACAAGTATCTTCACACACAGTTGTCATATTGAACTAATAACATACTCGAATGGCAAAACAGAATTTAGTTTTGAACATATATTTATAGAGAAAAGTGATCAAACTGAAGTAAATAGCGAAATATACAAGAACCTTACGTAAGCTTCTCAATGTGATTACGGTTGGATTGTAAACAGACCTATTTTGAGTTGTATGGAAGATGGTGAAAGCGTATAAAATACCCCAATGCAAATATTGTTGCGTGACTTAAGTTTTACTTAGTATAATTCACATGGCAACGACCACTCTCAATTAAGAGTGTTAGTTTATCTTGAAATTTCTCTGTGTAAAAAAATTACTCGAACTGAATATTTATTCGTAGTATTCTTTATATGAATATGAATGAATGAATTTAAATTCTAGATCTAGTGAATGATCGTCATAATTTTAATACTAGAAGTAAAGACAAGTTGGCCGTCCGACGCTTTAGGTTAAGTAAGTGTAATAAAAGCTTTATAGGTAATAGTATTCGGTTTTACAATAAGATCCCAAATAAAATTACCGATTTACCTGACAATAAGTTCAAGTATTATGTCAAGCAAGTTTTAATCTCAAAAGGTTATTACAGGGTGGATCATTACGTGAACGATAGTGATGTCTGGAATTAACCCACATCTCTGTGCTTCCACTAAAAACTACGATTTGTATAGTTTTTTATGACATAAAAAAATTATATATATTATATTTATGGAAAAAAAAAGAACCAGATCGAGTTTCTTGTCGGCTCTTCTCGACTGGGTTGTTTTCCGAACCGGTGGTAGTGCTTTAGACGTTCATAAGCGCCTTCTTAGGGCCTAAATTGAATAAATAAATTTTGATTTTGATTTTTGATTTTATGCCTTCGGTGCGTATGAAGTAAAAACTCAAAAAGCTTGCAGTCACCAAAGCCGAGTAGTGTTACTTAGAGTAGTACCACCTCGTAACTTCCCGTGGATGTCCTAGACGGAGACTAAGGGATAAACCAAGGGATTAGTATCATCGTCTTCTGAGTACCACAAACACCTGACTGCGATCGCCAGGCATGCCGATTATGGTAATTCTTCCTTTTTAGGGAGACCTATTTCCAGCAGTGGGCGTCTTTCAGTTGAATCAATCAATCAATGCGCATCAAATGGAATACAAACATAGAACGTAATCCACAATGGGGAAACACATAATGTCTTTACTAGTAAAATATTTTCATTTTTCGTGCTTTGCTACCCAACGTCATCTGTTTATACTTCACTGAAGCATCTTTGTTTTAAGATTCACGTTAATATAACCGATTGCCAGGTTAGAGTAAGTGGATTTGTTACCTGTGGCATAATTTAGCCAAGAACAGCTACCAAAAACCGACTGCAAATCTCAGTTAAGATTACAATATTTCCGTCAAATATATTTACGCAGCACGTTGAAGTGAATTTACCCCGAGGTTAGGATATTACAGCGGACATATCTCAAGCTGAGGCGGGTCTGACCGCTGTTTTTCAACGTCGGCTCTCGTGTGTGCCGGCGTAAACATGGCTCGCTCGTTATTTATACAAGAACGTATGGCGGGTTTAGCATACTTTTGATTGATTGGTATCCTTCCTTCCAGTTTGCTTTGTATTCCTCAAGTAAATTAATAACTTTACGAAGACGTGACTCCTTCTATGAATGTATTATATTTATACAATAGTGTTATTTCATCGCCAAGTTTGTCAGAAGAATGACATCATAAAACATATCGGATATGAGTAAATTTAAATTTATGATATTTATTTTGAAACAATTTCAATACCGTTGCTTTCGTTGGGCGTATATTTAAAGTCTCGAATCGTTCTAAGACAAGATCTTTGGAGAGAACCATAAGTTTGTTCAAAGGTTCTTAGTTAAGTGAGCAATTTTGCTAGAGGCCTTTTATCAGATCATCCGATGTAATTGCAATCGTAATTACTATAATTTACGATTTTACATTTTAACCTTTAGTTAGTTTGATACTTATAACAAATCAAGATAGATGTAATTATTCATATTTAAGACCCCGTTTAAGCAAGATACCATGAATTTTATTAATAACTAATATTATCCATCATTTTTATTCCTAGCCGCTTTGCTCTTGACATAGCTGTGAAGTATGTATAGTTAGAGACTATTAAATGTTACCAGCCTTATAGACCGTATCTTACTAGACTAGACGACTATTTATTAGGAAATATGCAAATACAGGATAATATTTATTAGAAGATAAATGAACAAATATAAATTTTGGCACACAGCGAGCGGCTCAGGACGCCAGCGTGATGTTTCTATAGAGAACAACGCGTCGACATTAGCCAAGCGCAATCGCTTCTATAGTAAAATCGCGCTGGCATTCCGTCTCGCCTGCTGTGTATCAAAACCATTAGTGACCTATTCTTTTTGATAAAATTTTTCCGCCAAAACAGTCACATCACTAAGGTACCTGATATAATCGGCTGACAAAAAGCAGAACCACCTTGTATTGCCGCGTATCCCTTTGGGAAATCTCCGTTTGTCTCAAGCTTAGTTCGCGAGGTAGAATGTCAGGCCATAAAAACAGCGACCAGTACACGACATATGATTTATTTATAGAAATATTAACACAAGTATAACTATTTTTTTTTTAATATTTACTCTCCCATAAAATAAAAATTCCACCAAAATGACTGAATATAACTAGATAAAAGATTTTCATGAACAAATATTTGATTGTAAACAAATGATAATTTGTACTTTTCTGTCGTATATATTTCATTTATTTCAAAAATTTAACCGCGACCTTTTAACTGAGCAAAAGTTACTAAAGTTTTTTTCTAACCTAGCTAATGCTGTTGACCGGAAGGGCCTTTACAGCTTCACCAAACTTTGAGGGCGAGTGCTGAAGGCACTCAGCCGCAAAAGGTAACTAGTACAAGGGTTCGAACCTCGGCTTGGCCGCTACCTGAGTGTGAAAGTGGAAGGTGGCTTTTTAATTTATTATTCCTTCATAGAGAGTATTCAGTAGTATTTTATCCTGTTCTCTCTTATTGTCAATTTGGAGAGGAAATCATGTAACTGTTTCCAGGCTTCGTTTATTTAAAACACAATCAATTTACCAAAAAATACTATCTCCATTTTATGACAATTCATAATCGAATTAATTTATTTAGGTGTTTTTGAGTAGAAATGTAAGAAATTATTTTAAATTTTAGTTTATCTATATACATATATGAAAAAAAAACTTCATTGTTCCGCTTATTTTGTAGCCTCTACATGTGTATTCACGGATGAGATATAAAAGGCTCGGCTGAGTTATGCCAGTTTCATCTAGATGAGGGCAAGGATTGTGCGGATTAGAGGGGAGTGACGTCACAATATTGCCTGTGACGTCACAGGCCCTGTATCCTGTTAGATTTAATTTTGGACGAGCAGATAAAACTCGTATTTACATTCGAATACCAACAGGTGATTTCATCTCTTATGAATGCTGTGCAATTATAAAATTTCATATTTATAAAGTAAAATTTCTTTTTTCTTTTTTCACTCAGATATCTTAAATTGATTCTATGAATAACTAACCCCTTGAGCACTAACCTGACGTTTACGCCAGCTTTCTATTGTTTTCCTGTCTTCCTAATGTCTCATTTTAATGGGTAATCGACATATTAAAGATCAATATAGAATTAATGATTACTTTGTAGGTACTTTCTAATAATTAACTTCTTCAACTTTGAATTTTAGTGTATAGATCTGTAGACTAGCCATGCTCGTGGTTCCGGTCGCGTATTATATTTTATACTAGCTGTGTGCCCGCGGCTACCCTCTCGTTACATTTAAATACTCACTATATAATATAGTTTGTTTTATTTTTTTATACCGAACCCTAATTATTTAATTTTTTTTTTTTGCTACTAACATTAAGCAAAGGTATTTCGCACAAATTTATATACCTGCTATTAAAAATGTGCATTGAATCGGATTTTATTCAATTTTTTTATTAAATATTTTTGACATTACAAACAGACACTTCAATATTATTTATTAGTATAGATACCGTAATGCATAATATAATTTACAATTATCCAACAGTATTGAATATCTTCATTAAATCTCTAAAGAATGTGCTGGTCAATTATTTTGGAGTAACATATTTTTACTCTCAAATTTCGTTGGATATTTCAAATACGTAGTGCGATATAAACTAAAACCTAAACAGATAATATATCTATGATTTAAAAAAATAATCTTTACATTATATATAAAAGGCAACATCTATAAGTCTGTTTGTCTGTCTGTCCGTTACGCAATTTTGTTTCGATAAATAATATGTGTGAGTACATAAATAATATAATCTGTATAATAGAATAAAAAAAACTTCACAAAAATAACCATTGTCACGTTCCTTATTACATTATTGTCCTTACATTATATAAGAGGCAACGTCTATATGTTGTCCGTTAGTACACGCGAGCGAAGTCGCGGGCGCACAGATAGTTTTATATAATATAAGAGTACCTTTTACTCTGTTTATTGATTTTTTACAAACATTTTAAAATGTAATAAACATTTTAAAGGCGTTTATTTTAATCGTTTTGAGAATAGAGCTGTTAAATTTTCACTCTGATTGTACTCAGTAGGTACCAAATCTTCTGGTCCATTTTTAAGACATTTGAATGAATATACATTTTGAAATTTACATACAAGTAATAGAAGTAAAATTTTAAAAATTTCAACGTTCGTTTATTCGCGGAAGTCGGTAGATATTTCAAAGTGTCAGAGAGTACGGAACTGCGCTAAGTCCGCAAAAACTGTTTGCCCTACGTGTCTAAATATATTTGCTCGTGTGTGAACAAATGTTTGTGAACGTGCAACCATTTTATAGTCAGTAACTGGCTTCTAGTAAAACGAGTAAGCGAATACGAAATAATGCACTTTATTAATGTTTTTTTTTTTTGTTTTCTGCAAATGTTTCCGTTGTTTTAATAATTATTCTGTCACTCGGAGTGAAAACAAAGGCATTATATCAAAGATTATAAAACTAGTTTAGACGTTATTGAGCTACGGAACGATTTATTCTACATGATGCTTTATAGATAGGCAATGATAAAACACTAGAAACAGCACTATCAAGTTCTGATCATTGTTGTGGAAAAGTCGAAGACGCTCAGCATCTGTTGGTGGAATGCACCCGAAATGCGGGGGCTAGAAGTTCTTTGGTTTTGTCATTAGGATTATGTTATTTAGATATAGGCATGTTCCATGGTGTACTAGCAGAACCGATTTCCGATTCTGCTAGTATGCTATGGAACTTTATTTTTACAAGTAGTAAGTTAAGAGATAACTTAATTTAGTTGTATTTTTTTTATTGTTATGTAAGATAAGATATATTGGGTATGCTCCGATAGGGCTGGCATATACTAATGTGTAAAAGCCCTGTTTAAATAAATGATTTAAAAAAAAGTTCTGATCATATACTGTGAATTACTTCTAGATCGCACAAATTGAGACCAATGCGCACTACTTTCTTCCTTCTCTGAATGATTTTTGGTCACATTTAATCAATATGTGGTGCAAGTCGTCAACGCTGTTGCATTTATCGCAGTTGTATGAGTTATGTTTTCTCATAAAGTTCTGATGTATTTATTATTATGTCAGTTAAGTATAGCTACTTAAGTATAGCAGCATATATATTCCTCTTAGCAATTATTAGGGAAAATTACACAATATCTTTGGGTATTTTAACCAAATATAAATAAAAAAAATGATCATCAAAACGAGAAATAAAAATGTAAATAAGAACTACTCGTTAATTATAACATCGAGTGAATTACTTGACAGAATCCATTAAACATTGAAGTGTCTCCAGCGCTTGATGATTTAAAAAAAAAACACAAAAAATGCACCGTCGAGTACCCGACAGAATATTCCGAAGCGAAATTGGCACAATTGCGAACTGTAGCCGAGTGGGGGAGGGAGAAAACTGAATAAATAGATAAAGCCGCGTTTTTAATTATTCAAATGATGTCCCACTATCGTAACGCGAATCGAGCTCAAAATTGAATTCGTTTCATACTAAAATCGCTCTTATTTTCATGACTTCTGAGTACAGTTCACATCAGAGATGATTTTAAAAGGTAATGGGCCCATTTCTTTTTGCGATATTGGTACTTTATTAAGATTTCTTTTACTATGAGCTTGCAGTTTGGTTGTAATAAGGTTCCATGTAATTTGGCATGAGGGTAAATAATTCGATTTGGTGCAATTCTAACCTCATTTTCAGCCAGTCATATTCTTTTTATTTTATTGTAAGATTTCTCTTGTATGATAACATCTTCGCCTAACAATAAGACGGGAATAGGTTTAGGTTTTATAATGATGCTGAGCTTTCGTTGAAAGAATATATCGTGAAGAAATGATAGCATGGTGGTAGGGCATTATCTTATAACACCCATCTGGTTAGCTACCACCCTCAAGTTTGAAAACCTTTCGCAAAGCAATAATTTGGCCAGAATCACTTAAGCCCTTACTACAACTTGTAGGCTTAATATGTTTACTATCCTGGACTACATAGTCGACCAACAAAACCTAATAACTATAAAAAAAATTACTTCAGATAATGTTTTTCTAACTAGCTAATGCTGTTGACCGGAAGGACTTTTACACCTTCGCCGTGACTTTGTGGGCGAGTGCTGAAGGCAGGCAGCCACAAAAAGGTAACTATCACAAAGGTTACCAAATTGGTGCTGTCCTCGGCTTGGCAATTACCCCACTATAAAAAATTCCTCGGAATTTTGAACCTGTAGCTGGCTAGCTACATCCTTTTTCGTATTGAAAAAAAAAAAACAATGATACCTTGGTAACGATTTGTTTTGTCAGAGATGGTGAAACATCTTTTCGTAAAAAGCATATTGTTAAATATTACTTGAAATTAATAAATTGTTATTTATTAATATTTTATTTATTAAAATAAACATCCGCCAAAAACCTAATGTAAATCAAAGACTTTCATAACGATGATGTACTAATTAACACAATAAATCAATTAAATTATAATAAGGCAAAATCCAAAATAACATATCGGCTAATATTTTGAAAACGTTTCTTCGTTAACTTAATAAATACACTTGAAACATAATAATTGTACACGACGAAGTTCAGAACAACCCTAATAAACATATAGAAACATCAAAGCGAAATTAGTGAGATTTAACTCGATTCTACGTGTCTTTGTGTGTCTAAGTAAATGTGTATTGTGTTTAGAATGTAATAAGGAAATATCAATAAATGTATATACCCTTTAGATTTTACAACAACGAATAGCGAATAACTAATATGAGTAAGTGAATAGGATTTAGTTGAAACTGAAAGGGATTTAAAAGGAGCCTGTGATTTGTGGAGTAGCTTCCGGACTCGACTTTGTTGTTGATTTTTATTTCCTTTTACCTATCTAACGTATCTAATAAGGGCATTGTTGTATGCTTATTTATTTATTATATTATCAACATTTATCTAACCCTAAGTCGTGTTTTTGTTACGATTCTAGTTTGAAATAGTTGGCTTAGTTAGTGCGGTCGGACGGGTTCAAATTCAGAGTGGATTCAACTGTAAAACCAGCCTTAACTTTCGGCGAAGGAAAATATCGTGAGGTAAACCATATCATCCATGCATTCATTCAACCGAAAGACGTCCACTGCTCCCCCAAAGATTTCCATAGCATGGTGATAATATATTTTCTATAAATTACCGCCTGGGTAACTACCTGGCAAGTTAGAAAACCTGTCGCCAAATAGCAATAGGTGTGTTCCGGCAGCATCACTTGAGAACCAGTACCTTTAGGCTTAGTGTGTTTGCCTTTTTGAACCACATCGTGCCTTAGGTAATTAGGTAAGATTGTGGTAAAAACACTGAGTCTATACCGTATTAAAAATAGCAGTTTATTGATTAAATGCGAAATTCACTGATATCATACTAAAATCATACGTATAAACTAAATATATAACGTTACAACCACAAGTTACTATTTAACTAATATTATTTCATTTGCATGGATAAGTAGTGTGTGTGGATGCGGATGAAATTTTCTTGTCTTTACTACCTGTGTTTAATTTTTGTTTTTATCCGGAACCTTAACTTTATTTCCCATAATTTTTATAGTACTAAGATAAAGTAAAAATACTTTTCATATATTCTTAAGTAGTTGCCCGTAAAACTGTGCATTGAATCGGATTTTATTACATTTTTTATGAGTATTCATTTTTTTTACGCGGTACTCTTAATTACTTTCGAAAATTAAAAGTGCCGTTAGGTACGCGGAGTAACTTCAGCTATCTACCAAAAAATGTACCGTCAAAATCCGGCCAGCCATTCCGGAGATTAGCCGAAACAAACAAACAGTCAGAAAGATTTAAAAATTGTATTTATACATTTATTCGTTTAGTAACAAAAAAATTACAAACATTACAAACAGACACTTCCCTTTTGTTTATTAGTGTAGATATACTGTAATAGGTATTTCATTAAATTGCGTTTCTTTAAGAGAGATGAACCGATAAAAAATTCAAAATCATGCTATAAAGTTGAAAATAATTCACAATTTAGACGATTTTTAGGCAATTTTCCTATGAGTAAAAGGTAGAGAATGGAATGGGATAAGTAGATAGTCATAATTTCTGTAACATTCGTACACATAAAAACACCGCAAGGAAAAACAGAATATATATATGGTCAATGGTTATCAGAGATGGAAAGTGTGACCGTGATATTGAGAGCGAAGTCTCTTCTCGACTGGGTTGTTTTCCGAACCGGTGGTAGTGTTTTAAACGTTCATAAGCGCCTTCTTAGGGCCTAAATTGAATAATAAATTTTGATTTTGTTTTTGATTTTGAAGAGTTGTGTTAGGGATTCGAATTAACGGGGCCCTGCGTAACTTTATTTGCAACCAGAATGTGTCTAAAAAGGCATGTTTGTCTGTGCATCGGGGAGTGCTAGTCCCTACAGTTATACAGATAGTGAGTGCTGGATCTGCCAGATGAAACATGAAAGCTAGAATAATGCAGTAGAGATGAGGAGTCTAAGAAGTATAACTGTCATGAGAATTATAGATAAAGTAAGGAATAGTGTGAAAAAAGAACGTTGTGGTGTGGTAAAGGATGTGGTGGCAAAGATAGAGAAAGGGATGCTTAATTGGTTTGGACATGTAAAGCGGATGGATGTGAAGAAGATTGTCGAAACAAATTTACAAGTCGAGTCAAATTTACAATGACTGGAAAAGCTTGTAAGCTCATCCTAGACGAACGTATCTCGACGAAATTGAGGACTTTCTGGAGAATATCAAGTCAATAGTACCCGTAACCGAATCTGCTTATGAAAGTAGAAGAGGCGAAAGACGTGTGTCAGGATTGTAGCAAATGGAAGGAAGTGGTATCTGCTTACCCTTAAGGGAGAGAGGCGTGATGTTAAGCATGTATTTTTAAGCTAGTTAAAAGAACACACCGAAATGCAGCTAAAAGAAAAAAAATATAGACACAGTTAAAGCTGTTATATTGGCAATTAAATTGACGGTTTCGGTTTGTATCATAACCGGCTGTAGTTTCACAGGACTCAATTATACCCTTGAATGGTGCGAACGCGACGGCACCCGACTCGACGTACGGAAATTAATAGCATTTCCCTTCAGTGTTACGTTACGGAGACTGTGTCCGATTGTAACAACTGAATTCAGTATTAACGATTGTCATGGAATATTTAGATTTATTCGCTCAAGTAGTAAATATTAATGAAATCTTTGGAATTAATTTATTTATTATACTTTATTCGTATTTAAAATAATCAACAGAGTTAAACATATTATTGAAAATCATTTATATATATTTTTATACTACTATAGTAGCAAACAGACATATTGTATTCCCAGAGGAAACAAGGCTACTGGGAGCTTATTCCAGATCCGGATAGTTCACGGGAGGAAACTCCTCTGGGACCGCACTGTCCGGGACCATTTTGGCTCCAAGATTTGAGGGGTGAACTCCCTGCGGATGGCGAGCCGTATGATGGTAGAAATTAAGTGTCAGGATTATATCAGAACACAACCCATTTTACAACCGGTAGATTATAAATAAGGAGGCAAAGTCCTTCCTTATACTTAAAGGTTCTAAACCGTGTTTGAACTGAATCAAGTCGCTTGAGCTGGTATCCAGGTGCTCCCGCCCAGAGATGACATCAGTACTCCATATGGGGTTGATCTTGGGACTTGTACTTGCCGCAGTCTTTGCTTGGATTATTTATAAGTCGTCTAATAAATGATTTAGATCTGTAAGCCGCTTCAATTGGTTTTCAGTGGAATTAACAAATAACATCAACCATTTAAAGATATTTAAAACTAAACAAAAGTTGATGATTAAATTACATGAAAATCAGAAAATTACTAAAAAATAGAATTATTGTACTTTTATGTATTACGTAGGTATTCACATCTACGCAGACACACAGACACACATTCCAACATTTTCCTAATCTGTAGCCAATAACCACAATCCGCTTTCCTGGCCAATGTGCCTCGTATTAAATAAAATAACACGAATAAGTTCTAACAGAATCTTTAGAAATTTTCCGAGTTAACTGTATACCTGGATTTCAGATTTAATCGGAACACGATATTTATACGGCTTTACAAATACAGCTTAGAATTTTACGGGGAAAAGGATTTTAATTTTATTTCAGCTTTTAACGTAATTATATATTTTTAAAAACTATCCTAGTTATGTCCCGCAGCATCACTTGAGAGCCAGTACCTCTAGGCTTAGCTTGTTTACCATTTTGAACCATAACATCGCTTAATACAAGTTGATATTATGGTCAAAGCTCTGTTTCTATACAAACCGAATTAGTTATGCCATTCTTAGTTGGTCTTATTATTTTTATTAAAATTTCCTGACATGTTAAAAAACAAAGGTCTAATGTTTAATAAATATTTAAGATAATAAACTGATTCGTGTACATTTTCCAATATCATTGGATATATAATAATTACCTAAAAAAGCACTTTTTGTACAATTTTCTTTTATCTGACTAACGCTGGGCCTTAACAGCTTCACCGAATTTTGAGGCGAGAGCTTAAGGCGCTCAGCCTAAAAATGGTAGCCAGCACAAGGGCACCAAAATAGCACGAACCTCGGCTTGAGCTGTTTACCTGCGATAAAAATTCCGTGAAATTTGCCCTAGGTAACCGAATGTTTAGTAAGCCTGTAAAGGACTTACAGGACACATGTACTTTGAGTGTAGTGTGCAAGAATATGTGTGTGCAGTAAGGTGCGTGTGATGCTAGTGCATGGAGTGTCGCTTCCCCAGGTGGGGATCGGAGCACGTCTTGTGCAACTGCCGGAGACGGACTCCGGCTATATCACCTGTATGAGTTTTATTTACAAACCCGGTGCCCACAGGTCTTTTAATACGCTTATAACTTAAATATCATTCAAAGAATATACACAATTCATTTTTTTTTTAAATCACGGATAAACAGATTCTATGTATTCCCGCGCCAACCGACGCCGCGATCGGATCAGTTTTGACAACGCTCCGTTCGAAAAATCGTAAAATAACGCGGAAATTACCGTGCTACGCATGCAAAAGTTGCGCGCTAAAGAGAGCTAGCCGATAGTGTTTTTAGCTTTCCCATACGCGGAAAACTCAAGGAGATACAGTGAAAGTAATTGGTTGGTGTAATAAACTGACCAAATGGTATAAAATGTAATAAGTAGGTTAAGGCATAATTATAAGCCAAGTAACAATAACTAGCAAAAGAATGAGCTAAAATACAAAACACAAAAAAAAAGCACACAAAAAGATTTTAGAATTAACAAGGTCCCTGGTTACGCCAGGGGAGATGCGGGACAAAAAAAAACAGATTCTGTGTTAAAGTTACGCTATTTCACTAAAATGAATAAAAAAATACTTAGAACGTACTTTACCTTATTCTGTTTGTATAATTAAATTGTAAAATAGAGAATAATTTAAAATGTTTGTCCTCCTCGATGAATTGAAATATCTCTGTTACAAAATGTTCGAAAGGCGTACTTAAAATTGTGAGTATGAACCACGAGTAAAGCCACTGGTAAGGTTAGTTAAAATTAATATATTACAACATCTATTACAAATAACAAAAATTTAAGTGCCTGTTTGTAATATTAAAGTAAGTAAATACACATGAATCTATAGACGGTACCTATACCAACGACACAATTTTTAAATTTGTTGTCTGTCTGTCTGTCTGTTTGTATGTTTGTTCCGGTTAAGCTCCGTAACGGTTGAACCGATTTTAACTGGACTTTTTCTGGCAGACAGATGAACTTAAGAGGCGTGACTTAGGCTACTTTTAATTTTGGAGAAAAAATTAGGGTTTCGCATTAAAAAAAAATTAAAGTCATGAAATTGTGGATAAAAGTATTTGATTTGTTTTAGAAATATCTTCTTTTGTTAGTACCAAAACATTTTTGGGCCAATACATAAAATATAGTCCATCATCTCCTTACCCTTTTCCCATTTTCATTTGGGGTCGGCTCAACATGCCTTCCTCTTCCATTCCTCTCTATTTGTTGTCATCTCCGCATTCACTCCTTTCCTAAGTATCATCTTCCAAACAGTCCATCCATCTTTTCTTTAGTCTTCCCCTTCCCATATAACTGTCCACATTCATATCCACTACCTTTCTTACAACATCCTCTTTCTCCTTGCCCATACCAGGACAAACGACCGTCTCTTAACTTCTCTGTTATTGGCGCCACTTTCAAACTTCCTCTAATATACTCATTCCTAATCCTGTCCATTCTTGCTCCCCCACACATCCACCTCAACATTCGCATGTCAGCTACATGTAATTTTCTTTCGTCCGTCACCTTTATGGGATAACATTCTTTAGTCTATTCTTTTCAAATGATTAAATTGAAACACCACTTTACACATTAAATAATAGTGAGGAAAAAAATATATACGCGGGCGGAGCCACGGGGGCACGTAGATATTATTTAATCCAAAAATCAAACCGAGCAAACTAAATAAACAATAACATATACCTAAATCTCCCCATAACAAACAAGAACAGAAGGCCTTTGAAAACTTTGCCCTAAAAACACACCCAGACCGGGTACGGACGTAAAAGGAAAATGCGTAGAGACTGTTTATATTGGAAAAGTTATTTGCTAGATATTCCATCGTTGCATAAGTGTGTATTAGCTATCCTCCTGGCTTGTGTTTACGCTGATATTTATTTCCTTTCAGATATAGTATCGGTGATATATAAAAAACTTTTAGTTTCCAAGTATTTTCTCACTACAACTTACTCTTGAAATTAGTTACCGTAAAATAATGTCCGTCACGATTTTACTGGAACAAATTTGTACAGCCGGTACCTGCTCGAAAATCAACAATAATCGTTAGTTAGGATTTTAAGAAAAAGAGCTACCTGTTTCTGTGTAATTAATTTTTTTTATTGAAAACACTAAAGTTACTCGATAGATATCAATAAAGGAAAACAGAAAATCTGTTGCTAACAGAGGAGAAA
Source organism: Samia ricini (assembly GCA_014132275.2). Taxonomy (NCBI): domain Eukaryota; kingdom Metazoa; phylum Arthropoda; class Insecta; order Lepidoptera; family Saturniidae; genus Samia; species Samia ricini. Next base: position 30,567,248 of record AP028170.1, on the reverse strand, counting down.
CGTCCCTGAATGGTTTTATCTTTGCATATTCGTAAATGGGCGTCGATAATGGCTTATCAACGACCCCCAAAAACAAAAAAAAATCAAGATTTTAATATCAAATGCAATATCAAATTTTACAAAATATAATGTATACCATAATGTGATTATTCTATTTAATGTGTCGAGTACCCATAAAAATAAGACAATAGGAAAACAATGGAAAGCTGGCGTAAACGCCAGGTAAGTGTTCAAAGGGTTAAAGAAGTTTAAAACGGAACCAGCTTCCCGACAAAGACATTTCGTGTTTGCATGTTACATACCTTAACATTTTTATTTCATTCTATATATCAATGCTTTAGGTAAATAAAACGCTAATCTTTGCTATATGTTATCATATAGATAGTAGTAAAATGTCTATATTAACGTATAATTTTCTATATTATTTAAGAATTAACCCCTTGAGCACTCACCTGGCGTTTACGCCAGCTTTCCATTGTTTTCCTATTGTCTTATTTTTATGGGTACTCGACACATTAAGAATGTTTAACAGCCATTTCCTCGAAATCGTGGTCACGTAGATCGCATGGTTGTGAGTGTCTATATAAAAGGTTATTCTTGTGAATAAATAAAATTGGGTAACGTGGGCTCCGAGAACAGCTTTTTATAAAATGATTGATGACATATTTGTCGAACATTTTTAGAAGGAAGAAAATTAGAGAATGTAAAAAAAATCATTTGGTAAATAGAAATAGTATTGTAGGATCTTCAAAGCTTTGAATAAAATCTTACCTGATGTTATTTGACAATGTAGCTTAAGGCAAATGGGGTAAGCTGCCATAATACAAACATTAAAACTGGAGTATGATAGCTAAGCGGGCATTGTAAAATAACCAACCACAACGCTATGGTTTCCTCACGATATTTTCCTTCACTTAAAGCTCAAATTTATTACATGATAGAGTCGATTCGAACTTATTTCAATTGCGTGGTGACTGAACATACACTAGAGAGAGCCATCTACGTTTAAAAAAAATTAGAACAGTTAAAACTTAAGAGGATAACCTAGCGGCATTTATTCCATACAAACGTAATCCCCCATTTCCTCCTTGGATAATAGTATTATGGTTAATATTTTTATACCAAATAATATATCCGCCACCGCCATGCCCGTAAGTTTTGATTTATTTCTATAAATAAGTTGTTCGACGAACTAGGAGCCTTTGAAAATGAATAAATTGCTCGATTTTTGCTGTCATATTCAGACGTTCGTCAAACAAATTTGGTTGATACAGGCATAACTAAAGTCTCTATTGTTCTAAAACTGAAATTAAAATAAAAATAGGTTTAGTTCTGGAGGAGGAAACAGGGTACTACGAAGTCATGTTTTCGTGTTTTTTCCATAGGTAAAATCACTCCGAGCTGCGGTTGTCCCTATTCTTTCTTTGGGGCGCAACGCAATAACAGATTTCTGAAATATCTAGTTTTCCGACCGCATGTTCTCTTAAAAGCATAAACGAATTATATATTTTCTAAGTGGAAGTCTCTTTGTTCCCAGTGCCAATAACTCAAGTGATCGCGGTCGCAGGCGAGCCGGTGTATCTGCCGTGCGACATCGCAACACAGGATGAAGATGATGCCGTACTCTTAGTCCTCTGGTATAGGGAAGATCTAGGCACTCCTATATACAGGTATAATAGATTATAACAATATTTATTTGTTGACAATGACACGTTCAGTGGAAATTCTGTTGCATTTTGTGCGATCTAGTCGGGCTGGATTTGTTATTATTTGGGACTTGGATTTATCTTATTTTATAAATAAACTACTAAGTGTGTACTCACGGCTCCGTCCGCGTTTCATATGTTTTTAGGCATGAGTGCAAATAACAATTAATTTATACCTAATCTAAAAAAACAATGAATGAAGAAAAAAGTGTACATAAAAAAAAATGGGTGCGTGTACTTATGACGCGCGTGAGAAGTTATACTTCTTTGGGCATCATTAAAAAATAGTTTTTAATTGCATGCAAATAATTAATTACAATAAAATAATAGAAGGATCGGAAAAGGTTATACATAACATTCAATTACATTTTAATATCTTAACATTATACTGCATAAGAAAATTTAATTATAATTACTTTGTAATTGGTACTAATTAAATGTTAAAATAATAAACTTTATTATTAGTAAATGTACTGTTAAGTAATATACAATAAAGAAAAACAAAATAGTAGTGAATATGAATGTGGAACGATGCACAAATACAGGAAGGCCAAAGAAATTGTGGATGGAGTGTATGAATGATGATAAGAAAGATGAAGGGGTAAATGAGTAAAGGACCACAATGACGGAAGACGTATAGATCAAGAAAACATACTGCACCGACTTCAAGTGAATTTGTAACAGGGCTCGTCAATAATGATGATTATAAACATATAGATATGATAGAAAGACTTTGTAATACTAAGTGACACCCAATCCTCCATAGGCTAATTAATAATAACATAACAATATACCAAATAACTTCTGTAAATAGTGTTGACGCTCGAGAGAGAGACTTCGGCGTCGCCGAGCGCTGGTCTGATGAAAGCGTGTTTGCATCACGCGCCTACTTCCTGCCGGAGAGACGACCGGCGGAGCTCGGCGTGGACCGCGTCAGAGCATCCGATCAAGGCACGTACAGATGCAGGGTCGACTTCAAGCAAGCCCAGACCAGAAACTCTAGAGTCAACCTTACAGTTATCGGTAAGTGTTAATTCTCTATTTTTTATTAGGTTCACAAACCAGACATCCTGCGGTATGTGTTTTAAAAAAGTGAACTCAGCGTAAACACTACTTACGCTTCATAGAGTACGGATATATATATATTAAATATAAGTAATTTATACTCCAAAACCCTTGGCTGTAGTTAAACAAAAAATATTTGTCACGGAAGTTGCGTTACGAAAGTTACGCTTAATATTTTAAAACGTATAAAATTAGTACTCGTAAATTGTAAAGGGATTTATCATACAAAAAGTTTTCTATTTGGTATAAAACAATACAAAGCCTGCCGCCTCTTCTACCATGGTTTGCTAACATTAATTTTAACAGATTCCTTTTAGCGATATAGGCTCAGCGCTTTGACCAGAATCTCATCTGATGTTAAGTGATGATGTGGTCCAGGATGGTAAACATACTAAGCTACCCAGGCGCCAGGTAGCTACCACCTTCAGGTTTCAAAACATGTCGCCAATTACCAATAAGTGTGTTCCGGCAGCATCACTTGAGAACGAGTATCTCTAGGCTTAGTGTGTCTACCTTCCTGGACCACATCGTCACTTAACGTAAAGTGAGGTTGTGGTCAAAGCACTGAGCCTGTACCGTGTAAAAAAGGGCGGGCATCTTTAGAAAATGCCCTACCACCATGCTATGGTTTCATGACGATGTTTTTCTTCACCGAAAGCTCAGGCCGTTTTTATAGTTGGATAGGTGAGATCGAACCCGCTTAAATAGACGCGGAATCCGGACGCACCACCCACTGCGCTATTATCGCTCTATAGAGTTCGTTCCGGGCATATGTCTCTCAACAAGTTTATTTTTCTGATAAAAATAAGGATTCACCAAACTGCGAATAGTATGGAATTGCAGAAGATGTACACCACATGTTGATGGATTTTACCCGTAAACTGAAAGAAACAGTGGGCTAAAACAATTTAACCTCAACCTATTGAATCCAAGAACCTTTAATGAAATTTTGGAGTTGCCTGCAAGCATAGCAGCCAAAATTTTGTGAAAATTTACAGGTAATATTAAGTTATAAATTGTTAACTTTAGGTTATGATGAGACTGACATGTTCTTTGTGGATCCAAATCCCTAAATTAAGTTTAAACAATTCAAAAAAAGAAGTTTACTAAAGAACAAAAAAATTAAAAGTGCATGTATGCAATTTTTTAAAGAATAGTTTAGTCACAATGATTTCTATGTAAAAGATGTTTGGCATCTACCTCGTGTACACGCATGATTGTTTTTTACGCGATTTGGTTACTACCGCAATACATATAGTAAAAAACCGACCACAATGTTTCCCATCAATACATTACGTCTCTAAAATCAGCCTGTATATATAACAGTTTATCTTCCGTATTTTCTCGCAGTTGTTTTACGCGTTAACTTAATGGCAACCGTCAATAGATCTTAATATCTCGACGGTCACTCCCGGACACTATTTAGGGTAGATTTCTTAGATGTTAATTTGTACTCGTTTAATGAACCTTTCGTACTAAACTTAGAATAAATATATGGATAACAATGCCACACTTTTACGACTATGTCTCAATGGTAAATTGGTATTAATTGCGTCGCCATTATTAGCTTGTGGTGAAATAATATATATCGTAATGAAACCATAGCATGGTGGTGTGACATTTACTATAGCGAGCCTGTTAAACTGTCATCCTCAAGGTCGATAATCTATTGCCAAGTACCTTTTTTTTGACGGGGGGAATGCATTACGCACTACCCTTACCTATTGCATTAGTGAGACCGAAGTCCCCCAATGCAATAGGTAAGGACGACGAAGGATAAGACGACTCCGTGCCAGTGTGGGACTCGCCCGGACGTGAAGCGGCCGGAAATACCCACTAAACCTCCCGGGGCCGTCCGCCGCATTTGGGATGGCTTTCGCCAGCACCGCGTCGCCCCCTGCTATTGCCAAGTACCTGAGATCCGATTTCACCACTTGAAAGCCAGTACCTCTAAATTTAACGTGATTATCTTGAGCCACATCGTCACTTAAAATCAATTAATAGTGTAGTCCCAGCACTGAGCATTTACACTATATAGTATAGTACACATAACATCTTTTAAGTCGATTTTCTATTTATACCAAAAATATCCTCAAAATACTTAGAAGCGCATAATTCAAAGAGGAATAGAATAAAACCGGCTCCATATATCTCTTAGATTTATACGTACTAAAGTACTTAAGTCTATATAAATACAGAGAGCTCGAAAATCTCCGGAGAACGCACACGGCAACAGTGAATAAGATTATGCAGTTCTACGGGCGCAAAGTGTACCACCGGCTATGACTGAACACAAAGGGTTATTACCGTACACTCGGGGCCAAAAAAGATATACACAGCGTACACAGACACAAAATCAAATAAGCATACTCAATGCTTTTACATAACTTTTCGGTATATTTTGTTATTTTAAAAATGTACAAGCCGATGCCGGCACGCTTCATTTACCGTAAATGGACGATCGTTGTCATTTAAAAGAGCTTTTTAATTTTATGTGCATTATCCTGACAAACGGTATCTGTATGCCAATTTCATTTAAAATCAAAACAAATATTTGATAGTTATCAATAAAGTAATATACACGTACAAAGATAATTGATTATGTTTGTTTTATATACATCTAAATTGTAAAGATCGTTACGCGTGCTGAGAGTCAATTTTCAAGGTAACGTGACGCGATGTGCGTCACGATTTTGAAAATTAAACGACCGGATAAGAAGTACATGGCACATGGCAAGAGAGGAAGAGATTAAAAAAAAATCATTAGGCTTTTTGATCGTACACTTGTTATTATCTCCTCTTTGTTGTATGATGACTTTGAAAAAGCGTGCGCATTACTGTATTTTAGAAACTAACCATATACATTTTTATTTCTTTCTCGATATTTAATATTTACTCCTGACTAATAACTATCTCATACACTTAAACACATAACCAAAGCAGTTAAACTTACTAAATATACTCTTATTTTAAGTATGTACAGTATTTTTTTTATAAATTGCATGCAAAGTTATCTGATTTTTTTTACACTTCTTGTACCATTGCGTTAGTTATATTTTCAGCCGAATGCCTTAAATGCTTAGCACTTAACCCCAGGTAAAACTATCTTGGTTTCAAATAAATATTTCAGGTTATATTTGTTAACTGTCAAAATGGTTCGTTCAGTTTCTATGCAAGGCAGTATAATGCAGCTTCGAGTTAGCTCGAAATGGTTAAATATTTATTTGTAGAAAAGGAATGTCGTTTGTACTAAAGTTAACGTTACCGAAATTGTATCGCTTTATAACATAACATAAACCTATTATCCCCGAAGGGTCAGGCAGAGGTGAAATAGCGAACTCCACCACTCACATTTAGCCGAGCTTAGTTCCGTCCCATATATGACAAAGGGCGAGCCTGTCGCCATATTAGGCACAAATTCCAGACTCCGGGATGATACGGAGTAGAAAAACCCAATATCACTTGACCCTACCCGGAGATCGAACCTGAGACCTCAGAACGACAGTCGTACCGTAATAGAACTGCGCCACTGAGGCAGTGTACCGCTTCATGGTCAAGTTTATATTGAAATTCATGGTCTCTGGTAAAGTTTAAAATTCTAAGTCTGATAAATCTAAATTTATATGCGAAAACCGGTTATTAAAATGGAAATACACTGTTTAGAAATAATGAAAGTTGGATAGTAGGTTGGTCTGAGATCGCATTATTATTCGCTTGTACGTTAGGTCATAGCTTAATGTACAATAAAGCCTGAGCTTTCGGTAAACACAATAGTTTAACATATACATAACATAACATATAGATATGGAAAATAATTTAGATGTAAAATATAAGTAGATTTAAGCTCACCTAATTAATTGTAAAAGAAGATAACTAACTGCATAGCTGCATGAAATATTATAGGCATTTTTTTCTGACGCAAGTCGAATGAAACCTACAATATAAAAAAAGGTGTCAAAATCAAAATCAAAATTTATTTATTCAATTTAGGCCCTAAGAAGGCGCTTATGAACGTCTAAAACACTACCACCGGTTCGGAAAACAACCCAGTCGAGAAGAGCGCAGGCAAGAAAACTCGATCTGGTTCTTTTTTTTTTCATAAATATAATATATATCATTTTTTTTGTCATATAAAAAACTATACAAATCGTAGTTTTAATAATGTTAGTGGAAGCACAAAGATGTGGGTTATTTCCAGACATCACTATCGTTCACGTAATGATCCACCCTGTAATAACCTTTTGAGAATAAAACTTGCTTGACATAATACTTGAACTTATTGTCAGGTAAATCGGTAATGTTACTTGGGATCTTATTGTAAAACCGAATACTATTACATATAAAGCTTTTATTACACTTACTTAACCTAAAGCGTGGTTCCGGCCAACTTGTTTTTACTTCTAATATTAAAATTATGACGATCATTCACTAGATCTGGACCCAGAGTCCGCAGAATATGTCTTATTTTAATTAAAAAATAATTAAAAAATAGCTTTCGATAAAGGGAAAAATTGTAATGAAGTCGTAAGCTTAGTGGAGGGTTTTTACTAATGCTTGTTCGCTTGATAGGGCATTTAAATAAAGTACAACATTAGGCTAGTTGACTTCACGCCCGGGTGAGTCCCACACACGCCCGGGTGAGTCCCACACTGGCACGGAGTTCCTCCCTCCGTGCCCCCTTACCCATTGCATTGGGGGACTTCGGTCTCAATAATGCAATGGGTAAGGTTAGTGCGTAAATGCATTTCCCCTCGACAAAAAAAAAAAAAAGAAGAAAAAAGGTTAGTTGACTTCATTAACTATATTTAAAAAACCTACCATTGTTTAAAATCAATGTACAATATTTATGCGTATAATTTATGTTATGTTATGTATACAATATAACTCTAAAATCGACCTGAGCTTTCGGTGTAGGAAAACATCGTGAGGAAACCATAGCATTTGCTAATGATACCCGCCCCTGGGTAGCTACCACCCTCAAGTTTGAAAACCTGTCACCAAATACAAATAGGCGTGTTCCGGCAGCATCCCTTGAGAGCAATACCATCCTGAACCAAATCATCATTTAACATCAAGTGACAATATGGTCAAAGCACTGAGCCCATTCCGTGTGAAAAAAAAATGCTCTCTTTCTAAAGTACTGCATGCAAACGCTGTCTCGAGAACGAAACGAAACACAAAGAGGAGAAAATAATAACTGTACACTCAAAAAGTATAGTGTATTATTTTTGTCTCTCCCTTTTACTATTTACTTCTATTTTGCTTCTATTTATAAAATTAAATTTAAACTCAATTTAACGCTTATATTCTGGCACTCGTCTTATTACAATCATCTCACGCGAAATTGTAATTTTACTCTTGTAGATAAGAAAGAAGTTTAATCGTAAATCGGTAAATCGATTAATAATACTAAGCCAATTAGCGAACAGCCAGATACAAATGCATTATATTTGATAATATGTAAGGAAAATAATAAAGCATAGTCCGCTCTTTGTAGTCTTTGTACTCTCGGAACAATTTATTGAGCGCGCTTCAAAAACTCCCATGCGAACTGATTCCTAAATCTTCTTTCTGTAGTTTTAGGCCTTTTGTATAAAAATAATTACACATACGTGTGGCTTTAATTAATTACGTAATAATAATATACATTCTGTTTAATAAAATAACAAAACTTAAATAACAAAAGGGATAATTGTAAAATAATAATATGATCTCACGTTATTAAGATTTCTAAATTTTCAAAACAAATTACTAAGTTAACGACCTCATAAAGAAGCGAGTTCGCTCGAGGTATTAAATTTATTCAAAGAAATAGAATAAGAAAAATGTGTATTCATTTACATACGATTTCCAGATACGGCGTCTGATTTTTTTTTTAATAATCAAATTTACATAGCTGCTGTCTATCAGTAGCAAACTTTTATTATATCATCTAAATGGCGGTTCTACGAAAACTTGCTACATGAAACATTAGTCAAACAATAATTAACTACATGAGTGAACTTATTTTTTTAAACTGTTTATACTATTATAACAAGACTAGAGAAACGATATCTTAAAGCATTTAGAAGTAATTGTAGTAAAATAACAGAGCAAAAGGGACAACATTCAATCACCATAAACTCCTTAACTGATTTATTTGCCAACAAATATTACAGGAACATAAGGTATAAGCATCCCTAAGACATTTTTCTTCATGACTTAATTGTATTATTGCGAAAGTCGTCTACATAACTACAAACACTGAAATGTACGTAATTCTTGTAACCAGATTTTAAAATAATTGCGGACTATAATTACTACAAAAAGCTCAGACTTTTAACTGTAAATAGTTATATGCAAAGTAGTAGTTTACCAACAACTATCTAATGGGAAATAAAGAGAACTCAAAATGTCAATAATCTACGTAAAACTGCATTTTAGAAATCTAAACATAAAACTGACAAACTGCACGACGGCGTTACTCATGATTTTCCTTGTTTCAAGATTTTTTGTACCAGATAAAAAAATCAAACTAAAAAAAAAATCAATGCACGGCTCATTATCTCAGAACTACCTTCACTGTCCTTATCAGCTTTATCAGAATAAAACCTCGATCTATTATAACTTATTGTCTCTCTTATCAATCGCATTCCAAGAAGGTCTGAAGATTCTAATTATAACCTTACTGCGGACCGTCTCACGCTTCGTTGACCACTAAAGACATCGTTCCAATACTGTAGTTCGTTTTTCATAATAATCTTCTTGGTAAATATTCCACACGATTCAACTTTAAGCGAAGCGAACTTCGATTCTTAGAATCTCAAGCGATCCTAATCTTATATATTATTTTCATAAGATTACAGTCGACCGGAAAACAAAAGTACAAGGAGTTGTTAACGAAGTTTTACAAACCAAATAGATAATTTCTAAACCTCCTGTTAAATATAATCACCATCAAAGCAAATTATATAATGGAAGAGTAACTGAAAAAAAAAAAAGAATTAATTCAATTCGAAGAAATTTACATACAAATTACTCGGAACCCTTGAAATGAGAGATGATGGATATTACAACTGGAACTCTATCGATACTATAGGTTGGATTCTTTTGCAATGTCTCTCATCAGCATAATGGGGGTAAAGGGTTAATGGGAAAAGATTTTTCGCCTCGAAATAAAACTACGGAACAAAGCTATTTCTTGTTATTGCTTTTTCCGTTTAGTATAATTATTTGAATCGTTAATAAACGTTTCTCATCATCAGGATAGCTGTGTAAGTTAACAGCTCTTTGTTTTATATCAATAACGCTTTAGATGTTCCATGCACAAATAAACACGCGTGCGCTAAAGTATTTAGTACTTTCAAATGTTTTATGTTTTCTTGACGAATTAGAATATCAATCGCTAATATTCGGAAAGATACTGATACAACTGAGACACATACGTTTTTTTCTATATTTTACTGATAAGATACGCCAGTAGTGATATAAAGTTAATTAAAATTAAATTTAAAAGAAAAGATGGTAATTTAGGTAACAGAGTTTCACCAAAGCTATGGTAGTCCATTGAAATGTTACATGAGCTTTGCATTTTTAGAGGACGCAATTTTATTTTTGGAACTTGTTTGGGGGTCTATAGAAGCTTAACCTCAAGTTTGTGACAAGCCCACCCTTGTCTCCTGGCCTAATTTTAACTACAAATTATTATTCTACAAATTTTTTGTAAGATGTGTAGTTTCCGAGATATCGCGAAAAAAGTGTTTAACCCCTTTTTCCAAGATGGCGGCAAGGGGACAAGGGTGGCGACCCCACAAACTTGCGGTTAAGCTTCTATTGACTCCTCAAACATGTCCCAAAAATAAAATTGCGTCCTCTAAAAAATGCAATATTCGGTCCTTAAATTGTAACATTTCAATGGACTATGGTAGCATAATTGCCAAATAAAACTACTATAGTTATTAATTTAATAAAATTTGTCATTTATCGACAGGAGATACTAGTGCAAGTATCGTTATGCTAGTCATTAATAATCACCACTTATTATTTTAATTTTATTTTGTTTGAAACTACAACAACATTACACATAAATATTCAAAAATAAAAGATATGGTTTACAAGCTATGGTTTTAGTAAGGTTTATAAAGTTGTGTTCTAGATGTATATGCCACTTATAGGAGTATACAGCTTTTCTAAGTGTTCTGTATATACAAAACAAAAAATATAATTACAATATTAATTAATATTATGTCTATGATTAATGTGAATTGTCTCAAAATCATCTTGAAAATGCATGTTGTCAAGCATCGAATATCATAGTAGTTTAACTAAATTTGAGTTCACAGTTTCTTTCCTTTTTAAATTATTATAATAATATATAATTTTTTTTTAATATAATTGTATAATATAATATTGGTATCATTCGTTTATTAAACAAACAAAAGCAAACCTATTCGATAGTGTTTAAGACAAACAATAGCTTTATAGAGACTGTACAAAAATAAAACAACATCGATAATCCGGCCGCTCAAAGAATGCGTTTCTCACACCTGTCAATTCGTCATGACTAGTGATGTACAATAAATAACATTAATAATATTTAGTGACGCTATTTATTGCATTCATTATGCATATTTATACAATTGAATTTATTTGTTGTTATTTTTTTATACGAAGTATATTTCAATATATTCACAATGTAAATAAATTCTTAATGAATCTTTTAATTGAAATGAATCGTAAGTTCTGAATGTAATGAAGGGGAAAAAAATAAAAATGCTTTATTTATTGGAAAATTTATATTATGAAATACATAGTTTTAAGCCTTAATCAGTGAAGACTATGTCAAACAATTTAATCTTCGAATTCACTTGAGGAGTCGCTGTCATCTTCACTAACGTGTATAATCATATTATTGTCAATCATAGTATCCATACGGATATCGCGGTCAAAGTCATCAAATATAATCTTTATAGTTTTTTTCAACCACAAAAATATACGATTACCTTTGCCTCGTTATTTTGTCACATCACTACAAAAACAAACAGTTGACATAACCTTGAAACAGCGCCGTTTGACGTGTTTTGACTTTTAAAAGCTATCGTTTTTATATTTGTTAATTAAGTAATTGTAATAATTTTAGCACAAAATTAATACATTTATTGTCAAGTTAAATCAAATCAAAATTGATTTATTCAATTTAGGTCCTAAGAAGGCGCTTATGAAAGTCTAAAACACTATCACCGGTTCGGAAAACAATCCAGTCGAGAAGGGCGCAGGCAAGAAACTCGATCTGGTTCTTTTTTTTATAAACATAATATATCATTTTTTTTTGTCATATAAAAAACTATACAAATCATTATTATATATCTATTGTAAGTTGGCATATTTATTCGAATTTTAATATTATCACTCGTTAATAAGGTAAATAAAAGGTATTTAAAATGTTGCCGTAAATTGTACTCCAGTTCAAAGTTACATCGCCCAGTCGATCACGATCTGTCAAAAACGCATTCTTTGAGCGGCCGGACTATAATTATAAATTCATCGAACAATCTAATGGTTTCAGTGTAACATCTTAGTTATTAATACTTGGATCAATGCGGCTCTGAACACTGTAATACATTTTTGATATTAACGGTTTTAATTAAGTTTCATCGCAGTTTAATTGTTTCAACAACTCTTGCTTGAACTTATTAGTAGACAGGTGAAATATATCTATTTCATTATTATGTTTGCATAGAGTATTGTGGATAGTGCATGTTCTGGCAATAGGCCAGACAAAAATTATCTTGTTTTTTTATCTGGCTTTTTATCTACTTATTTTGGCATTCAGGTTCCGTTACGATACTTTTCTACAGAGCCAACACAGACGGTCTTCCCAAGAAAATTAGCAAATTTAATAGCATTTCTAGTTTAAATCTTGTAAAGATCTACCGAGCTTCAATGATCATGACATGATTATCTTAAAATAAATTACTCCATATTACAAATTTGAAACGAAATAAAATTGACTTACATTTTTAGATCATCTCTGTAAGCTTGTCTTATGGTAGACATAGTTAAAAGTCACTGTGGAATGGATATAGACTGGTGAGTTTTAACAGATATTGTTTAGGATTTGCAAACTCTTGCGTCTGTTTATACATGAAAAAAAAAGGGATTTAATAGGATAGAATAGAACTAACTAGTTTCAATACTTGTACAATAATTACAGGGTACTTTTAAGAAATATATATAGAAACAAAGATTTATAATTCTTATGTATTTTTATTATCAGTACCTCCAAACAAGATGGTTATTACTGACGACAAAGGTGATGTGAAACAGGCGATTGTCGGCCCTTACGTCGAGGGTGACACCTTCACACTCAAATGCGACGTAACTGGAGGTAATAAATGTTTAGTATATATTTTTTAGTTTAAAATTAATCTACTACATCTGGTACGCGGAGCGAAGAGCGGAATGGTCATATCAAAACATATTATGTTATTTCATTATTCAAATGAGACCTTTATAAAAACTGTCTGGAGAAAAAGAGACGCTCTGATGCAAGTAAGCTCATGAGAGAAGAAGGAACAAATATTTTGTCTCTTTCAGAGTTTGCGGTAACTTCACTCCCGATCTTGTTTCGCAATAATATTTCTAACTGAATGAAATGTATTTTTTTTTTTCACTTGGATTCTTTATTTTTATGTAAGTGATTATTATTAATAAGAGTTTACTATAAAAATGTAACTTTTCCAATTATTCTATTGCCATCTCAATATTGTTTATGTTACCTAAAAGGTTGCAAAAAGTGAGGCGTTGAGCTTTGCGCCAAGCATCGCAAACAAGCACAAGCGAATTTTTATTTTAACCCCTAAAGCAATAGAGTTTTGTTTTCCTACAAAATAATAAAACATACCGAGTCTTTGTTTCCATAAAATACTGAAAACAGGCTTTTAAATCAACTGAATAAACAAATACAATACACAGTTCCTACCTACATAAAACTTTCCAGCTTTTCGGAAATTATAAAATTCTATTTACGCGGAGCTCCTAATAAATATTTCTCGTATACTCGAAATTAATTAATATTATCCCCCCTCTCCCCCTCTTCCTCAGCAGTTTAATTTCCTCGTCCCGGCGTTATGAATTTAAAACGGGAAAAGTGGCCCGGGGGTACCGTTTTATTTGACAATTTCTATGTCAATTAGAAAAGTTTGAGATATTTAATTTTGATATCCAAAAGTGTGGGACTCGGGGGTAATTATCGTTAAAATTATTCCGCTCGAACAACGTTGTCTTATCGTGTTCTTTCTTTTCGACACAAAAAAAAAACGTATTAAATATACGTTCTTCCAAATAAGGTTTTTAGCGTTTCGAATTTTACACAGACACCTTACATTAATGTAACGGTATAATCTAATATTTATTTAGTTACTCTTTCAATTTTGTTTATTAAAACCCAGTTCTCTTGGAAACGAGAATCCTTCACTAAACATCAATCAAATCAAATTTTCAAGAGAAATTCAAAATACAATTCCTATGAGTACAATTATCGACGTTTTTATCTGGTGCTTTGTCATTCTTTTTATGAACATGACTGAGATTTTCTTTGATTCCAAATGAAGTTAACCAAGCTATCAAAATTGTTTACCACAACTCCATCATCACCTACCGCCGGAGCAGAGATAGTACGAGACTAGCCCCTACTCTCCGGTAAATAGATATACGAAAAGAACTCCAGTCAGTAAGGATCTAACATAACCCTTTTCACTGCGGGAAGGGATCTTGTATAAGATGTCTGCAATCCATTATTGGCGCATCGTGCAGTTACTTCCTGAATTAATTATATAGTTATTTGTATAAGATGCTTGGATTTAAAAAAATTTAAATGTATTATTATCGTTGCTTGAAAAATGTATAATCTGAAGAACCGACCAAGTTAAACCAATCCGACGATGTGTTACATTTTTTTGTAACTTAGGACGGATACCTTGAGTTAAATATTAAACGTTTCTCATCTAAGGACGTCCGAGACCATGGGTCAAGTGGTATAGAGACGAAGTGGAGACAGATACACCGGCGACGCCTCTATCAGGGAACGGAGTGCGCGGTGTGTTCAGAGTTGGACCATTGACACGCGCCGACGTCCGAGCAGCTTTAACATGCCGTGCATCAAATCATGCGCGTGCACACCCTATAGAAACCACGCTCACCTTAGATATGAACTGTAAGCAATTATTATTTACAATTTTGCAATGTATTTTAGTATATAATAAAATTTCAATGACGCTACTCTAAATATATAGCTATTTAAACATTTTCATGCAGTACTATTTTTTTACACTGTACATTTGAAGAGATTTTTTTCTTTATGTTAAGTGAATGATGTGATTAAAGGTAATAACCAAGTTATTACCTTTAAAACCATGTTAAAACTTTGGCAGGAAGGCTTAGTTCCGCTGCTTTTTCGGTTCGAAAAATTCGCCAGTTGACGGATATTGCTACTGCTAGGTTAGTCTACTTTGCTTACTTTCACAGCTTAATGTCATACGGTATTTTGCTGTGAGGTACAGCAGCAGAGGTAGACACCATTTTTACGTTACAAAAGAGAGCTGTTCGAGCAATATACAATATCGGACCTCGCGAATCTCTAAAGAACAAGTTTCAAGAATATGATATCTTAACTTTGCCCTCCCAATACATCTTCGATAACTTAATGCATATTCGTAAAAATTTAAACAAGATAGATCTAGTGAATGATCGTCATAATTTTAAGACTAGAAGTAAAGACAAGTTGGCCGTCCCACGCTTTAGGTTAAGTAAGTGTAATAAAAGCTTTATAGGTAATAGTATTCGGTTTTACAATAAGATCCCAAGTAACATTACCGATTTACCTAACAATAAGTTCAAGTATTATGTCAAGCAAGTTTTAATCTCAAAAAGTTATTACAGGGTGGATCATTACGTGAACGATAGTGATGTCTGGAATTTGTATAGTTTTTTTTATATGACAAAAAAATGCTATTTATTATATTTATAAAAAAAAGAACCAGATCGAGTTTGTTGCCTGCGCTCTTCTCGACTGGGTTATTTTCCGAACCGGTGGTAGTGTTTTAGACGTTCATAAGCGCCTTCTTAGGGCCTAAATTAAATAAACAAATTTTGATTTTTTTGATTTTATATTTAGAAGGAATGATCTTCAAGTGATGCTGTCAAACTGCTCCTGTAATTGTTTTATTATTGTTTTTTTTATTAAAAGTTACGTAATTTGATGCGGTTACTAATCATTCTACTTTTACTTACATCTTCTGCTATACATTTGCTATGCAGTAGTACACTATTGTAATTTTTTACAGTTCCCCCACTCACGGTTCACATCCTGGGTTCGAACCAACCATTGTCAGCGAGTAGAAGATATGATCTGCTCTGCCAGAGTTCGGGTTCCAGACCGCCGGCTTCTATCACCTGGTGGAAGAACGGACATAGAATAAATAACGCCAAGGAGACTGTAAGAAAGAATTACTAAATCTTTATAAAAATATATAAACTTAAAACAGTTAAATACTTTTCGTTCTCTGTTTATCAATAATTTTTTTTTTTTGTTTAGTACCAGTTGAAAAGCTTTTTTTTTTAATTCGACAAAATGACTGCACTTCATCTGATTTGAATTTGAGTGCACAGTCTGAGAACGACAACAACTTCCGATAGGGGAGCATATATCAACAGTTACTAACTTCATATCGGCGTACATTTACCACGATTAAATCCTGTGGATAGATTTGCCTATCCTGAAACACGTTTTATTTGGAAATGTACATTGTTTGATCTAGTCGGGACCAATTGCATTACCACCTCACTGAGTGTTGGATGTCGCTGATTGTAAAAAGCGACGCACCAAAACGTGATGCGATGTGACGTGTAATGACCCATGTTCTATTAGCCAACCAATTGAACGGCAATATCATTCATCTTAGAGTAACTTCTAAATCGAATTAATAAAGACATTTCTTGAAAATCAGTTCCAACTATATCTATAAAGTAATATGTGTCATTTTTACTTTATCTTGACAAAAAAAAAGTATTCAATGGTTTAGGTACAATATACCTAGAAGACGTGATGATGGTTCTTTTGTTGACTTAATTGACTATTATATCCTCATAACTTCTTCAATATAGTACTAAATATTAAAGAATTTAAACTAAAGTTATATAAGAGAACTCATATGTAACATCAACAAAGAATTATGGAAATAACTTAAGCTATAAGTAGATATACATCAACATACTAACTTGCAAATAGACAGAAAGACATTACCTTTTACAATGTATACAAATATTGCTCTTAGCGAAGAAATAAAAGAATCAAATTTTGGTAGAAATATAAATGCGAAACATTTGACGATTTAATTCTTGGGTTCTCGGTGTTTATTAATATAATTTAATCATACTGTACTTAAATATTGTAATCCATTTCGCTATACCACAATCCCAAAACATTTTCGTAGAAGAAAAATAATCAAAAACCACAAAATCAAAATTATCTATTAAAATTTACATAATCTAGTTATGCACAAGTTGGCTTTGACACGATGTTTTTTATCGAGAAATAATATTAGCTTTTACTTTAATAATAGCTATTAATTAGGTACAAGATAGATAGGTACCCCCCCCCCATTCATAATTTCAAGATAAGGTACACCGCGTCTATCTAAAAGCGAAGTTTCTAATCTTATAATCTGTTTCATCCCATCTATAATGATAAAAAGAGACGCTTTAAAAAGGCAACCATAATCAATTTGCTCCTGGAAAGCTAATTTGAGATTGAAATTTATCACTCGCCCAATCTTTATCACTAAGGAAGAAACAACATTATGGAGTCGAGCTAAAATAAAAGCACGTAAGAGTAATAAATGTAGATTGAATGACCGAGCACGCTCAAAATGGTCGTAAGGGAGGACCGTCCCCGGTTTTTGTTTTGTAACAAGTTAAAAGAGAATCAGCCATTTTGACTTGTATTCATACAAATAGACGGAATTGGTATCTTCTCATTATTACCACTATTTGCGGGAGCTTGGAATCTAGTTTAGATTCTTTTTCTCAAAGAGTATATAGTCGCTGACTTTACTCAGGCTGAATGCTTTATCCTTAAAATTATACATACATACATACATATGCTCACGCCTGTTTTCCCCGAAGGGTTAGGCAGAGGTGAAGTAGCGAACTACACCACTCACATTTCGCCGAGCTTAGTTCCGTCCCAGATGTGACAGGGGGCGAGCCTGTCGCCATATCGGGCACAAATTCCAAACTCCGGGATGATACTGAGTAGAAAAAACCCAATATCACTTGACCCGACCCGGGGATCAAACCCGAGACCTCAGAACGGCAGTCGTACGTAATACAACTGCAAACATATCATCGATCACAATAGATAGATTACCGCTTCCTTCAAATTAATGTGCACCAAATTTGCATTACCTTTACTCTAAACTCAAAAATTAGTATTTGTTTATGTTTTACACGGTACACGGCTCCATGCTTTGACCAGAATCTCACCTGATGTTAAGTGACGAATTGGTCCACGATCGTATTGGTTCTCAAGTAATGCTGCCGGAACTCACCTATTTGTATTTGATGAAAGGTTTTCAAACTTGAGAGTGATAGTTACCAAGGCGGCCATTATTAGACAGTACTACTTCACCGAAAGCTCAGGTTGATTTGACGCGGAATCCGGCCACACTTCCCACTGCGCCATCATCGTTTCTACCATCATTCTATCAAATATAAGCCAGCCCTATACTTTTTTTAATGTAATATTCAACTATTATCACTAAACCTCCAAGGCAGAGCCGTGCATCCTCATGAGATGACTGCGCTTAAGGAATAAACCATTTAAGTCTGAAACAGTTCGCCCGTTCCGAGTTATGATAGATTAAGGAGACCTAAACTAATCTAAGTTACTTGAAACTTAGAAGCTACGTATAAACCTATGTTTTAAATGCAAAATTTGAAGTACCTTAGAGCAATGTAGCACTTTCATAATAAAATAAACAGTAGATGTTAAGTATAAAAATAATTATGAAATCGTCCAGGTTCACTCTATAAGCATTAGTCAAAATCAAGATTATTTACTCTTCAGTCTATAGTATATAACATAATCTTTCAAGATTGAAACTTTTACATAACCTAGAGATGTCAATTTAATATGATAAAATAGCTGATAAGAGTATCTAATTTTTACATTTTCTGATTTATTATAAGTCTTTTTTTTTGAGTAATTAACGTTACTTTCATTGGTGAGAGATAAATAGAACTTAGAAATTTAATTATCTATTATAACTTGACGACGGGAAATCTATAAAGGAGAAATGTTATTCTAAAACGGTTAATTCCTCAGCCAAACCTTTCTGATTGGAAGACAATATGTAACGTCAATCAAACGCAAACATTTATTAAAGCACATATTAAAGCCTTCGGTGCGGCTTGATTGTTATACGCAATTTAATTAAACCACCCTCCCGATTCTGGTATGCCAACTAGATATTAATATTAACACGGCATAATTAAAATCAATTCGAATTGTACGAGAGCCTGTTGTGACTAGTTGATTTATTATTTACCTGTTTCGTATTCAGTTATCCGCTTTGATGTGATTAACGATGTATTCGTCTGTTTATGGTTACGTTTTGTGGGCTGTCTGACCGCTATTGTTGTTTTCGTAACATCTCTTATTCATTATTATATTAAACAACAGATGTACTAATTAAATGAACGGCAATAGCAAGAACTTATTACGTATGTAGGCTTATATGAGAGATGCTAAAACAATAAAAGATAGAAATATTAAGTGACTTGATAGAGATGTCTTTTTTTTAGATCTTGAAAAATGACAGCACTTTATCAGTTTTAAATAAATTATAGTTTTTAGAACTATGACGATCGCCATCTACTACCGATTATTACTGCTTTCTTCTACTGACTACTGAAACTCGTTATTGTTATTCGCAATTTAAAAACACAATTTATTGATTTATAAATCAATCTAATCTTGTATAACAAAGTCTAAGTAACATTTTCTGATGAAAGATTACTTAAAATATAAAGCAATGCAGATTATTAGTAAATGATCAATGTAGAAAGAGAGAAAGAAGAGATACAAGAATTGAAAACTGTGTAAACCTTTGTTTAACATCTATTGTTTCAATTTATATACATTGTAATGTCTAGTCTGAAGTCTATCTAAGTTTGAAGTCTGCTGGCAAAATTATGTATATGTAACGAATTTGTGAATAAAAGACATTTTTTAAAATTAAATTTAAGTTTCTGAAAAATACTCCTCCAGAAAAATCGCTTGTCGCTTATCATTGAAGGCTACAAACTAATTTGAAACGTATATCAAGGTAACGATTTTCTCAATTGATAAAATGCTTTCAAGCATCTCAAGTAGACGAATTTTATAGACTGTATGGCGGAGTTTCTTTTCAAATTCAAATATAACATTAACCGAGAACAGTCGTTGGTGTCACAAAAACTCATTTTTCCAATCCACGGATTACATTTGTAATTTAAAATTATACATTTTTAAATTCATAAAATTTTGTATTGCAGAAAATTGGAGGTTGGAATCATTTATATATTCTATTTACTCGTATAATTTAAATGAAAAATCGTTTACTATGAATAAAATTACTTTAAACGCATCAGTAGTTTATTAACATATACAAATTTTAGTTACATTCATATCAAAAAGATTCAATTGCATCTAGTCTGTTACACTTGCAAATATCTTCACATTTTTTCTCATTTATATACTATATTTTAACAAGAAAAAATATTTTCGATACTAATATGATAAAACAAAAAAAAAGAGAGTAAGCATGAACATCTTGAAATCAATTTTGTTTCTTCATATATTTTAACTCCGCAGCTATCGACAGACGGGAATACAACCACATCGACGGTATCCCTTCAACTGACTAAAGCTGATGCCGGAGCTAAACTGGCATGTAGAGCATCCAACCCTCAAATGCCATCTGTTGCAGCTTTGGAAGACGATTGGACGTTGGATATACAATGTAATTATTTTAAATTCTCTTATTAAACAATAATATTATTGCTATTCGAAATACCAAACGAATCAGTTAATTTTAACGGGTTTTTACGCTTTACCTTTGGTTTTTTCTTCCTATCCCGACGTTTCGGCTGGGTTTCACCAACCGTACGGTTACGGTACGGTATTTTAAATATGGAACGCGAAAAACTTAAAAAAAATTAGATACCAAACGAAGTCTAACTAAGACAACAAATGCAAAATTACAACTAACCGCATTTATGAAGTCCTAAAAGTAGAAACTATTGGCCAAATCAAAGTTAAAGAAATATTTGTAATTTTTATAGACACGCCAGAGACAGTCACCAGGTTAGGCACTAACTTGGACCCTTCGAATATCAGAGAGGGTTCGGACGTTTACTTCGACTGCATCATCAAAGCACATCCGTACGTTTATAAAGTTGAATGGCGTCATAACGTAAGTAATACTCATATAACTATTGTGTAATACCTCCATCATTTTCACGTTCTAGTAATAATATCCTATTGGGCGTTAATTGTTTTACTTACTTCTCTCAAGAGTGTGATAAACTTTTAATTTAAAGATTTTTCAACTATCAGGGTCTTTTCGGCTTTGAATTTTTGAAACATATTTTTTATTGGTTACGTCATAGGGCAAAACTCTTCTCCACAACGTCGGACAAGGAATCATTATTAGTAACCAATCGTTAGTGCTTCAAGGAGTCGGGAGGAAGACGGCTGGCAACTATACATGTGTTGGATTCAACGCAGAAGGTGACGGTGAAAGCAAACCATTCACATTAGATGTACTTTGTAAGTCTCTTTTGAGCTTTATTTTAAAACTCACAGTGATTTTAATGAAGGCGATATATGTACATGGAGGCAGAATGCACATTTCGATTATGTTATTAATAAACGTTTAGGATTTTAGAGATTATTTTGCGCGACACTAAAAACATTTAAACAAGCCGATACTAAAATTACACTGTATAGTGCACTCGTGCGTATCAGCTTAGATCATTGTTGTGTCGTATGAAATTAACATTACGACGTATACATAAACGGGAAACAATGTAAAATGGTTTCTATGCCACTTAACTTTTGGATTATACTTTAAATTAAATATTTAATACATTGGAACTTAATTAAGCCGAGTAGATTTAAATATTCCCACTACGTTACTTCGAGCTTGACAATTTAACCTTCTAAATAAATTATTTTAACACATATTTTAATTGTTAACTGTGATATAGAATACTGACCCAAAAAATTGTAAATTTAGTTTTATTGTGGGTCGTGACATTAAAACATTTTATCATATAATTAAATGCCCTTATAGAGTACCATAATTTTAATTTGAAATACTGTGAAATACTTTACAAGTAAAATATTTTTTTTACTTCTTTAAAAAAAATTGCTTAAGTTTTCTTCCTGTTTCATAGATGCTCCAACTTGCAGAAGTTCCCAACAAAGGGTACACGGAGTCGCTAAGCAAGAACGAGCTCACATCACTTGCCACGTCGACGCTAATCCACCAGAAGTCACAGTGAGTGCCTGATATCAATTCCTTGTACTTAATCATATGTCTTAATTTTCACCTACGCTAAGTTGGTATCGCAGTTTTTTTAGTTTTGCATATGGTATATATTTACTAACTAGCTGTGCCCGCGACTACGCTCACATGGAGTTATGTTCTAATAGACAGCCTATATTCTATCTCTAGATTCAATCAATCTCGTTAGCAATATATACTCTTATATGCACTCTTTCTACGTCTCGTCCCGACCAGGCCACAGATGCGGATCATCATAACGTTTTGCAGTGTTTCCTGTTTTTTGTTTTTTTATATCTGCTAACATGACAGATCAGTTAGCAAATTTAACTGTCTGAAATGTGAATTATTGCAAATTTAAAATTGAAGTAATTTTATAAAAACAGCTTGTAAAAACTGCTCTCCGAGTAATTTCCATAAAGACCTGGCTCTTTAATAATTAATGCGTTTCCACTACAAAAATGGAATTCATTACGTAAAACAGAGCCTTCTCTCCTTATTTCTAGCTTTTTTTTTTTTACTTTAACAGCCATAATGGTTTCTAAAAGAAATATTATCTTGGAACAAATTACATTTTTTCTCATCTGCTGAAGATAATTTAATATTTCCGTTTTAGTATAATTTATAGTGAAAGCCTAAAGTGTAATGCGACGCGTAGCGCTACGAAATATTATAAACAATCTTTCAATTTATACTTTACGTATATTTATAATAGCCCTTGTATAATCGACTTTTATAAAATAAATTCTTTAATAGTTTTCATTATCAATGTTAGATTAAGAGATAGGCTTAGACACTAAGGAAACAAATATGATAAGTGCCACTTATAAATGCATATAAATTATATCGCACTGCTTAATAAGATGCATATGAAAACTAATAAAGGCAGAAAACGCAATTTTATCAATAGCAGTTACATTTATACTAGTGAATTAAAACGAGAAATGGTGGCCAGTGCGTGTTATCAGTTCAACCAGATTTGACATACGCAACATTTGTTGCTCGTTGGCTAATTTGGAAGTATAAATTCCGCGTCGATGGACGTAAAATAGGTTTGAACCCACTTATGTAATTTTATAGTGAGCCTGAGCTTTCGATGAAGGTTAATATCGTGAAGAAACCATAGCATTAGGTATGGCATTTTTTAATAATGTCGACATGGCTATCTACTAACCTGAAGTTTAACACAAATAGGTGTGTTCTGAAAAGACATTATCTTTAAGGGGTCTGGCCACCCCGGCGGAACGATCAATGCACTTTTTTTTTAATTAATAAATTCGGAACTATGGGCGGGAATATTTTTATTTTTTAACTCAATATCATAAACGGTCTCAAGAATAACATTGTTAAATTCTATTCAAAAATATTTAAAAATGGCGCCGTGATGTTGGTTGCTGCGGAGGTCTTCCACTGGATACGCGCGGTCCATGTACCACCTGGTACTCGGTTATGATACAACTGAAAAAAAATCAGCTTATTCTTAAGTAGTGTGACTCCAATGTAGCGTAGCCGTATTTTTTTCGATTATTAGAAAAATTATGGCGAGCCGATAAAAAAAATCATTTATTACCGAAATTTTTACCTACTTTCATTTATTACCTGCGTAACATTGTAGATAATGCATCTAAGAATATTCACCAAAAATTTGAAAACAATCGGACGTATAGTTTCTAAGATCTCGAAGATACCAGGTCAAAAAATGTAGTTTCGAGATAATCGCAAAAGAAAGTGTAACCGTACAGTTATTTAGCTGACGGCGCGATTTTGGCGAGTTTTCAATTAGCAATCCCTGGACCGTAGAGGACACCTTTGGCAACTGGTTGGAAGTCTTAGACCCTTTTTTGACTATCCCTTCGTGCAGTTCTTGCTTCCTTAGAATCATTTTGACCACAATACGACAACTGCATGAGTTAACCCGTGTTAGTTTTGAAAAAGGGTCGGACCGCACTTTCTGCCGCTCGCAGTGGCTCAACCTTCCTATCGAAAATGCCTGTAACTTGGCCAATTTTGAGTGTTTCGATACGCAACAGATCTTAAAATGTTCTATAGATTTCAGGGCTTATTTCAAAAATATTCAACCATCCTGGAACACATCACCACTTAATATCAGATGAGATTATTATGAAAACGCTGAACTACAAATGACAAATAAAAAATTGGGTAACGAGGGCGTAGTGCTGCATTAGCCCAATAGTTAGATAAACTTCAATGAATTGTCCTTCATTTGCCTTCATTTTGCCTGCATTGTGCCTTCATTGTCCTTTTATCATCGATCAGTTCCGTTGGACTTTCAACAATACGGCGAACAGTAACGAAGTCAGTGACTCCTATGTTTCCCGAGCCGGCACCAGCTCTACCGTCACCTATACTCCTCACACTGAGATGGACTATGGAACTCTTCTCTGCTGGGCTCACAATCGTATAGGGAGGCAACGGGTGCCATGTGTCTACCACATAATTGCTGCTGGTATGTAATATGACAATGATTCTTACGATCCATTTTCACAGTTATTGCAAGTACAAATTTAAAAATAACAAAAGTTATTAATCTTTAACTGAGCTCTTAATATCAAATTGTGTCTGCGTTTCCAAATATAATTTCTTCAATTGATAGATTAGTTGCTTTTGTGAATAGTGTTCACAGGATTTTATAACTTACTTTATGATATCTTCCAGTTTTAGTCGGTTGTGATTTTTATACTGGTGTAATGCTATAAAGACAACCTAGAACAATGATTTGATTTAACTCGACTATTGGCGTATTGTCTTGCGTAATATTATATAATTAATTATTATATTATAATCTCTGTTCTTTTCCACTTTTAATTTAATTTATCAATGTTACTGTTATTATTTGTCGAGTATATTTCCGTATTTATACCGTTCTTATTAATAAAAAAAAAATACTTGTATTTACAGATGAACTTTTTCCAGAAATTCATTTTAGGATCATTATATAAATCAATCTATTTTTAAACCATTACCTTTCTTTATTAGGTCGTCCTGATCAAGTGCACAATTGTACGGTGGTGAATGCCTCTTTAACTTCTTTTGGAGTTCGATGCTCAGAAGGATTTAATGGTGGATTACCACAATCTTTCCTACTTGAAGTTCGAGATATAACCACTCAAGTAAGTATGTTAAAAATGATGTTTTTTTTACATTTAAATACTATGCGCTCAGCAATAAAATTGAAATGTAAGTAAAAAAATAATGATTTTATCCTCTTGAAAATTATAAACTCACATCATAAATTAAACATATACAGTTCAAATTAAATTGATTTTATGAAAATCAAACCAATGACCACTGGAAGATTATTATGTCAAGTATTAATGATAATTTAAAAAAGTTATTTCAAGTTTAACTGATGGACCTTTTAATATAAAAAATTAAGATATAAACAGAAAAGACAGATAAGAAATATTTAGATAACAGTAACTTCAAAAACAATTTATTATTTAACTACACAAATGTATTTAACTTAACAGGAAATAGTAGCTAATGTGTCGAGTGCAGTGCCTCGCTTCACTGCAGTCGGTTTAGTTCCGGGACGGACTTATGGCGCAGCCATCTTAGCTTATAACGCAAAAGGCAGAGGAGACCCTTACCCACTAAGAGCTAGCACTCTAAGACCTCCAGAGAAACATCACGTTCATGATAAAAGTTTAGGTAATTATCCTTTAATAAAGATCATGTAAACAATTGTCGATGACTGAAAAATTATTGCTTAGGATAAAGCTAGCATAAAGTAAGTTTATAGTTTCCATAAAGACTATTTCTATAATTTCTAAGGGAAAACTATAGTATACAACGCCCAAATATGAAACATAGGCATAATATGTAAAAGGTAAAGATTTTTAGAACATTTTCTTAGTCATTATGACAAACTTGACATAGCAACACGTTAAGGCGTGTTGCTTATCCGGAATGAGTAAGTGTATATTCACACCCACCATGGCTTTAACCATGAAAGATGTACCACGGCATACTATGATACATTTTCGTCTGAAGGCAGACATCATTGCTCATGGATTGTATTTTATTTGGATCAGATGGATTAATTTCAGGAACATGAACTTTAATATGTCCATTACCCATAAAAATGAGACAATAGGAAAACAATGCCGTAAACGCCATATTAGTGCTCAAGGGGTAAAAGACATTAGCTATGCTGTTAACTATTTATAAATTTTCTAATATAACCCATCAGACGATTGAATGTGAATTTAATTGGCAATGCAGTAAAAAGTGTAGTGCATTTTAAAATTCTCCTATTCGCTAAAAAAAATAATAGTAAAGACGTTTCATTGTTATTTGCCAGACGGTTGTAACGAACATTCTGTCTTCTACATATAAGTAGACAAAGATAAAATCGTTCATGGCCTTTTACATTAAAATTTTACGATTTCTCTGTTAACTAAATATAACATTTCCAACAGATTTACCAAGGACAGCTTTCCAAATGTCCGGAGCTATGTCGGCTGCTGTTGGCGGCGGCGGTGTTCTTATGGTGGTTCTAGTTCTGTTCATGATTGCGGTGAGACAGCGCTGCGCCAAGAGGAAACCTCGTTCAGCTCCTCCACCGTCCTCCCAACCTGCGTCTCCAGATAAACTAAGAGAGAAGGATGATAGCGAAAGCGATGATAGAAATCCTGATATAATACCTTCAGATACTGATCAGATGCAGGTATGTCTTTATTTGTTGAACTTACATTATATCTGTTTAAGTTATTCTAGGCGAACGTATATCTATCTAAATGAAGGCTTTAACCGAAGAGAATGTATAAAAACGATTTTTAAAGTGGAAGAAGCGAAAGGTGTATGTTAGTATCATAGTAAATGGAAGGATGTAACATAGCATGTTGATAGGACATTTTATATAATGTCCTCTTAGGTACCTACCACCCTCAAGTTAGAAAACCTGTCGCCAAATACCGATAGGTGTGTTCCGGCAGCGTCACTTGAAAACCAGTACCTATAGGCTTAGTGTGTTTACCATCCTTCACCACATCAGGTGAGATTGTGGTCAAAGCACCGAGTCTATACCATGTAAAAAAAAACAGCAATGGACGGTCCGTGTGTAGACCATGGTCCGCCTTGGACCCCTAATCCAAGTTAATTAACGTATAGTTCGATGCAAACTTTATGGCGGCTGAAAGTTAACCGCGAGCGCGGGTACTCGCAAGTACAGTCAAGTCGAAAATAACATGGCCTCGCTCGTTTTTTTTTATACTTTCGAAAGTATCACAAAATAATGTAATGTAAACATTATATATAAAATTTACATAATGTAAACATAAATATTACTTTTACGCGTGTTTTTAAACAATTACATTCAGTATTTTAAAATGTATTAAACAAAATAGTAATAAGAACATAAAAAAACGAAGCAATAAGAAAATATTAAGAGCTCAACTGTATGTAGACCATTCTTTTCTACCCCCGTCGTTGCTGCCACGTTCTTCCCGCAGATACCTTTAATTGGGTTCTACGTATCGTCTCGCACGATGTTCCGATACGTCATAATGTTTGCATCGGACTATTCGCGCATTAATAAAGTATATAAATTGCGTTAAGTATATCTAAATAACAGAATATGATTTATTCTCAGGTCTCTTATATAATGTCGATTTTTTTCAGATGGATTATTACCGTCAACAGCAGGTTTCGACAATATCACCACCACTGAGCGGTCGAACTCGAGGCAGCGTTGCAGGAGTAAGGAGTGGTTTACCTGCATACTGCCCACTTAGAACTGCACCCCCGCCTTCTCACGCGTTACGCGAACAGCCTGTACGACTTTTTATCAGTAAACTAACTGTGTGACCGCGGCTTCGCCCGCCTTTCATATATTCTTGACTACGCAATATACATTTTAATTAATCACTAGAAAGTAATTTCTAGATGGTGCTATCTATTCTGTTATCCAATCGTAATTTGTTCCCAATTTCATGAGTTTTAATTTTGTTTTTTACATGGAACCCTGATTATTTTCCTAATATTTGTTTTGCTACTAACATTAAGTTTCTCAACCTGCCAGTAAAACTCTGCATAGAATAGGATTTTATTCACAATTTTATGAGTTTTAATTTAGTTACGCGGATTTTAATTATTCCCAAAAAACAAAGTATCCTAAGGTACGTGGAGTTCAGCTATCTAATAAAATTTATCCCGTCAAAATTTGTCCAGCCTTTCCGGGGATTACTCGGCACAGACAAAAAATTAAAAAATTATATTTTTGGTATAGCTATTTACAAGAAAATGTTATTTTGACATTACAAATAGACACTTCAATTTTTTTAATTAGCATAGATTAAACGTGCGTATCTAGTATCTTAATTCTAATCTTAATCTTAATCTTAAAAAGACCTCTTAATTATACTCTTTCATTCGTGTTTCATAGTGTTTCCAGAGTGAAAATCTTTTTTCTCTCTTTGTTGGAAACGCTGTCAATACTCTGTGACTATGAAGGTTAAATTCCGCCTGAAGTACGCTCTGAGCTATTATGATGTTATGTGAAACATTTGAAAGTAAAATTATTATGTGAGGGTTTATTGTATGAATTTGTGTGGATGTGTGCAAAACAATATCTATATGGTGATTAGGGAATAGAGTTGAAGTTTAATTAATGAGTAATACATTTAAGTAATACCTTAGCATAGTGGCAGGACATTTTCTAATAATGCCTGCCTGGGTACATACCACCACCAAGTTTGAAAACCTGTCGCCAAATACAAATAGATGTGTTCCGACAGCGACCACACCATCCTGGACCACAACGTCATTTAAGATCAGATCAAAACACTGAACCATTTATAGTTTAAAAAACCAACTGTGAATAATGACATTAATACTACTAAATAAAATTGAAGTGTCCGCCGTTTGTAATATTAAAAATAACGTTTTTTTTTTGTACTAAATACATAATTATGAAAGTATATACGACAGATATACCAAAAATAAGACTATTAAAAATTTGCTCCGTCTGTTTGTTCCGGGTAATCACCAGAACGATATATTTTTTTTTTGTTAGATAGCTGAAGTTACTACGGGTAACTGAAGGTACTTTTAATTTTCGAAAATAATTAGAGTTTAGCGTAAAAAAAAATAATCAGTCGTGAAATTTCGTATAAAATCCGATTCCACGCACAGTTCCATATAAAAAAAATGCTGTGAAGAATTTATATAAAATATCGCGGGCGCAGCCGCCGGCACACACCTAGTTGACAATACAATTAATAGTAAACCATGAAAGTTAAAAATTCGAAAATTAGACACTAGACTCAGATATAATTAATACATTTAACAAATGATTTTATTTACATGCAATACCAATTAGCAGTCATAGTTATTAAAGACCTGTTTTAAAACTATGCTAAGATTAGCCATCGAATAATTAGTTAGTACGCCTGAAATTAGAATCTCATGCAAAAGTGAGCCTGTTGAAATAAGAGCAAGTGTAGTAAGAAAAGTCTTCGATTAGAAAACAGCATCTGAACCCTAAACACAAATTAATTCATCGCTAATATAGAAAATAATATAAATATGGTTGTCAAAACAGAATACCGCGTCTGGGATACCTCCGCCAGCTAGGTTTGCGAGCGGCTCCTGCACGCTCCCTCGCGGCTCAACGGTTGCTAGTGCGGGGGACGGACGCTGCGGCATCCCCCTCCAGCACCTCCGCACCCTCCAGCGACCGATGCCCGCTCCCGCGCCCGCGACCATGCCCCGCGTACCCCCCCGCGACACTCCGCTCTGACAAACAACGCAACTTTAGAACAAGTGTACATAAACAAATGTGACTCTCAGAAGTGCTCAACAATTTGTTTTTTTATTAATATATATGATATAATAAAATAAACAGCTTCGAATATCCGCGCATACGAAGCGGATATCGTGAGGGAACGTTCGTGTATTACGTAATTAAGCATTGGCAGAGTTTTGGACAAAAACCGAAGGTTAGTATATAAATATTCAATCGTTTAATTCAACTCTATAATTCAGTCTCCCACGTCATCAAAACCAGCAAAGTCCCCCCCCCTCCCATAAATAGTTACGTAATAATCGAACGCTCCCTAACTAGTTAGGTTAATAATAAATTAATTAATTAAAAACAACAATTTCTCTGTAAAAGTGTAAATAAGTAATCAGGTTTTTTAGGGTATTAAGGTATTAATGTAATCTATATCGTGGAATATTAGAAAAAAAATGTTGTTATTATTATTATTATTACTAAATAGTATGTTGATTGATTATTATTATTAAATTGATAATTATTATTAAACGTTACGTTTCTCATCTTCTGGGGTTATAAGTTGTCGTTTTTGTAAATGGTTGTGAGGAATATGACATTTTTAATATCCGGTTCTGTATTTATAAACAAAATGATTATATTAAATTTTAGACTAATAATTTATTTGATAAAATAACCTTATATAAATTATATTGGTGTAGGATTAATCATATTTATACGGTCACAATTCGCTTCATATTTACGTACTACTTAATATTCAATACAAATACCATGAAATTCGGTTTAATAACTAACTAGCTGGTGCCCGCGGCTCCGTCCGCGTTTCATATGTTCTGTGCATATGACGTTTCATTTATAGCTAATTTAAAAAAAAAAACAAATGAATGTATAAAAGTAAGAGTATTTTGTTTTTATTAGCAGAAAAAATGTATATACGCGTAAATCGAAAAAAAAATGAGAGAGGATCGATGGAATCCAAAAATACATGTCTACGAAAAATACTGCGTTGAAAGGTATTAGTCCTATCCCGATATGTTCAGTAGTTTTGAGGTGATGGTGCGTCAAAGGAATAATAAACAAACAAATTGAGAAAACATGGCAAAGGGTTCATAGATAATATAGAAAAGAATATAGAAAATATATAGCCTATAACCATCTAGGATTAATTCCGCGTCGAATAGTTGCGGTTTCACGCTGATCGGTCCAGTAGTTTTCGAGTTTACCTCGGACAAAGAAAACAAACTTTGCTTTATATATATAGATTTGTGGCCGTATATTATTAGATTTTTCGAACCATTCTTACCTGTAACATATATGTTAAAACTGGTACATTCTAATCATAATCACAAACTATGTGATAACAATATTAGCCTATTAAATTATTGATGATTCAAGTACCTACAGATTTCTGTTCATATTTGTTTAGAGCCGTGTATTTATTTATGAAGAAAAATTTGTATGTCGCATGCATAAAGGTGCGGTGGTATTAATAGCGTGTTTAGAATCGATATTTATTAATTTAATAACTGAATATTTTTAGAGTTACTATATAATATTATTTACATCATATAGTCTCGTATATGTGATTCAAATGAATTTAAATTTAACTGCATAAAGTGTGCATCAATTTTGCAAAAACAGTGTTGGTTTAATTTTTTTACAAAAACGAATGTTTAATACCTTATAATTTAATAAATACAGTAAGTTTTATTTAAATAATATAGGCTTTCAGTTTTTTTTTCTCGAAATTTAGTGGTTGTTTTATAAATGAAAGTATTTTAGCAAATGAAAGCGTTTTTTTTTTTTTTCGGAAATTTTACTATACTTTTTCATAAAATATTTTTTAGAAAAAATCAGTAAAAAGATATGTATTAATTTTCGCCTAGTAGTCGAACTTCTACTATAAAAGAAAAAAACGTACCTTAAACGTTTCCATTCATATAATTAAAGATCATAAACAGCTACTAAACAATAACGATTTTTTTTTTAACAAACAGGAGAAAAAGATTCCATATTCTCTTGATAGATCTTGTCCAATTTTTATATAGATTTATTTATTTATAACTGATTTATTTTACTAAATAATGCTATCAATAAGCAGAAATCAAGTTATATTAGGTATGTGTTTTTGTCTTGATTTTGACTTTGCAGTAGTCATTATTTAAAGAAACAAAAATGACCAGAAATTTTTGAACGAATGAATACCCGGTTAACATGACCTTGGTTTTAAATAGTGTCGCTTTTTGTAACTGAGTTATGATGTGAAATTTTATGATGACATGATTACGTCAACATGATTTTATCTCAAGTCATTTTTGTTATGTTAGGTATTGAATTTATAAATAAATGCGAAATAATGAGTGAATCATGCCACACTAGGGAGTTTTTTTATGATATTAAGAGTGGTTTTGAATGTCATATTTACTTATGTTTGCTGAGTATAGATAGCATTTATTTGTCCAATTAGAAGTTTTGTACATAGTATAATATTATAATAAACAATGTAAATATGTTTTGTAAAATACAGTTACGATATTATTCGTGTCCTAATCTGATGTAATTGTGTCGAGAGAAATGAGATTACGAAAGAAACTGAATGAGGAGTGCGTTTAAATTAGACATGTAAAAATTGTTAAACTTGATTTATTTCATCGGATCTTATTTTCATACTCTATAAACTAAAATGACAGAATTAGTTTTTAATAGTATCATTTTTTTTAATGAAATATATCCACAAGACGAAGAAGCGACGGAGAAAATAATGATAAGCGAGATCAACATCGATTTTCCTATTCATGGAATGTTAAACGATTAATATAATAATATTGGTTTTCTTTTCTTTCTTTTTTTTAAGAAGCAGGATCTCGTTTCAAGAGTACCGAATTTAAATATTTAGTTAAAAATCTTGGCTCTGAATTATCGTATTGCGCCTTGATTTTTTTAATGCTTTTGAAAGCTACGTCACAATCTGTTGAAGCCTTTATTCCAAAGGTACATTGAGCCCTCTGTAAACGCCCTGAGCAATTGTTTGCAAGTGACAGATGACATACCTTTGTGTGAAATGTCTGTGAATTACAGAACAATTAATATAATATAACTAAGTCGGTTGTTTTGTATCTATTTGCTTGTAGTATCCTGTAGAAGAATACTATATTTATGTAACTAGATCCTATTGATGAAGATAAAACTGGTTTTGAGGACACTTTAATAGATTTAGTTTTGTTTAAATGTACATTTGCGCGTATATTCGAACTACAGTACGCTGTTTT
Organism: Samia ricini; assembly: GCA_014132275.2. Taxonomy (NCBI): domain Eukaryota; kingdom Metazoa; phylum Arthropoda; class Insecta; order Lepidoptera; family Saturniidae; genus Samia; species Samia ricini. Next base: position 30,533,863 of record AP028170.1, on the reverse strand, counting down.
GATCTCTCATTCAATATCAGTGATACAGTAATACTTTGTGTTGTGCGACATTTAACTGAATGAGGTGTTTGTTTGTTTCTTACTATTTTACTTAATTACATTTTGCACAAACGTAATAATATTGGACCTCTTTAACTGACTAATGCTGTTATCCGGAAGATTCTTCAGCTTCACTGGACTTTGGACGAACATATAAGGCGCTTAGCCGAAAGAGATAACTAGCACGGGGGCACCAAAGTTGTACAAACCTCGGCACGGCCGTTACCTGAGTAAAAATATCCGTGGAATTAGCCCTATCTAATCCGTGCGATTTCTAATAAAAGAACAAAATAAAAAAGGTTATTTACAGAACTCATTTACCTATGTGTGATGAGCAAAAGTGTGTGTGCAGTATGATCCGTGTAATGTATGAGCCTTCCAAGTTGGGATCGAAGCGAGTCTTGAGCCGCTGCTGGAACCCGGGGTTACCTTTTGCACAACCGTAATATTCTTCTAGTGTATCGTTGGACCTTTTTTGCTAATAAATAATTTACATTTACGACAAATTTGTATTCAACGCGAACAGAGCTACGGGCGAGGTAATAATAAATTAATCATCTTTCGTGTATGTGTACTCGCATTCAGTTTCAATTATTAATAAGCGATCGTATTAATAATATGTCGAATAATTTCGTACTTCATAATGATTAATCGAACCTTCATTATCTAAGGTAATGAGGTAAGTTACGTATTTATTAACAAAGAACTAAATGACACGTTAGTTATAATACAATTTTATATCAATGATTATTTGTTTTTTTATAGGATATTAAATATCCTATTCTGTTACTAGATAATAATTTTATTTAAATACTATACGATGATAATAATGATAAATATTTGTAAATCGGTTTGTATGTTAACTCTGTAATGTAAATAAATTCTTACTAACTGTCGGAATGTTTTCACTAAACTTACATTGATGAATGAAAATAAATGAAAATATTAAAAATGATTTGTGTGTTTGATGTTTTATTTTATAATTTACAATTTAATTCACTTTAAATATTCTAAGCCCTCGATCATAAGAAACTTAGCATAAGAAACTCGATCTCGTGTGTTTTGGTATATCAACATAATTGGAATTTCATCATCCTCGTTAATCTTATAAAAACGTCTTTTATCTATGTATCGGTTTACAAAACACATTCTTTTCATTCATTCGTACTTTTAGCTAGCTTTTAGAGTTTAAACGAAATAAATTATCAAATCGGAAAGGGACGCAAGAATGACAACAATTTAATTAAATCATTACATATAAAGTTAAATAAAGACATAAATTATTATATAAACATTAAATAGAAATAGGTACATGAAACAATCAATAGTAATGCGTCAAAGTAATATCCACAGCGTACACAACGGATCATTGCTTCTAATGTTTACCAATGAAATAATGAAAAGTAAGTCAACCATCGTAATATTGATGCCTTTAAAAATGTTTTTTTTTACGTTTTAAAAGGCAAAGACTTATATAGAGAGTACTATCTCTGTTGTTCAGGCGAATGTAATTTACAAACAGATCAATATTGAATAACATGGTGGTAGACACAAAATATTTTATACTGAGGAAATATCCATATCAATCAAAGCCAAACTCAGTCAATGTACATACATCTAACGATTTACTTACTGTTATTAACCCTGATATTTAATGTCAGTTTGAAGACCGTTTAAACCTTCAAATTTATCGGCATTTGTCGATTTTACTTTCGCTTTTGTTTCAGTGTAATAAATAAAAAAATATAATTTTCAATATTTTGTACATAACAATAAGTGGTCAGAAATGAAACACAAAATATATTTTCTAAGTTTAAAGTCATTAACGAAAAGTTTATTAACATATTTGAATAATTATTGTATTTAAAGAAAACGAATGAAAACGCCAATAATGGGACCGCAACTCACACTGCTGGCCTTAATGCTTTCGCCCTCAGAAATATCACGAGTCCCGCACGAGGCCACTACTAATCCGGGATTACCGTTTTTTGTTCCACATCCCGTTCACTAAACCGGGATTTAGGTGCACGTCGGTAAGGGGTTTCCTTTCAATGTGCATTTAAGGACCGTATGAAGGATTTGTGTGCTGAGATTTCTTTATGATTACTTTTTTTTTATGTATGGCTTTACGTTATTTGATCGTGAGTTGCGAGGTTTCCTATTCTGATGAGAAGTTTCTGGTACATAATAGTTTTATTTACCTTTGACTTGATGACTTTTAATATAATTTTCTGACATTTTGGAAATGTTGCCTGTTGTTTATAAATTATTACAGTCTTTAAAAGGATATGCTAGCGGCATTTGTTCCATACAAACGTAGTCCGCTATTTTATCCCTGGATAATAGTATTATGGTAAATATATTTTATACCAAATAACATATATCCACCAGCGCCATGCTCGTAAGTTTTTTTTTTTTCCATAAAATACTTATTATCTCTTCAATAAGGAGCCTTTGAAAATGAAAACAAAATACCGTCATTTTCAGACGTGCCTGAAACAAATTGACGAATAAAGTTAAAAAAAGCAAGCAAGGTACTACGAAGTGATATTTTCGTCTATTTTGCATAGGTAAAATGAGCCTGAGCTGCAATCGCCCCATTCATGTTTTATAAACTATATCTTTGGGGCACAACACGATAGCAATAAATTTCTAAAATACTCCTTTTCTGACCGCATGTCCTCTTAAATGCCATCTTATACTTTCATGCATAATACTTATAATGCATGTTAACGGCTGACGTCATAGTATTGGTATCGCGAATCTATGGGTATTTTTCCTCACAGAAAAACTAGTGCCGCATGTCCTCTTAATACAAGTTCGTATTATTTTAGTAATACCCAATGCTCTAAAAAATGGGGGCTATTTGCTAAAGAGTTTCAACATTCTATATACAGGAAGTCTTAACTGCGACACAAAAAAACTTATTAGATGAAGGGTCGTGCGTTCGAATCCCGCCCGATTCTAACTTTAATTTACTAGCTGTTCCCATTACTTCTCTTACATGAATTTATTTATTGCGTATCTTAATAATTCAAAGGCAACAATTTATAATAAAAAAAATAAAGTTTTCAATTTTTTGACCGACATCCATCCATTCAATCAACCGAAATACGTCCACTGCTGGACATAGGTCTCCCCCAAAGATTTCCACGACGACCGGGCCTGCGCCACCCGCATCCAGCGGATTCCCGCGATCTTCACCAGCTCGTCTGTCCACCTTGTGGAGGATCTACCCTCGCTACATCTTCCGGTGCGTGGTAGACATTCAAGAATCCGTTGGCCCCATCGAGCATCGGTTCTGCGAGCAATATGCCCAGCAAGTGTGCAGTGGCCACTTAAGTTTAGCAATTCTTCGGGCAATATCGGTTACTTTGGTTCTTCTGCGGATCTCCTCATTCATGATTCGACCACGTAGTGAAACTCCAAGCATAGCCCTCTCCATTGCCCTTTGAGCAACTTTGAGCTTTTTATTAGGCCCATTGTGAGCGACTACGTCTCAGTGCCGTATATCATTACTCGCAACACATACTGGTCGAAGACTTTCGTCTTGAGACACTGCGGTATTTCGGCCGACAAGATTCTGCGTAGCTTCCCGAACGCGGATCGACATAATTCAAAACTATGCTTATGTAAACAGTTTGTTTTAGCGTAAGCACACAGAACCATAAATATTCACGTAAGGGTCCACTCTATAATAAACTTTAGAAGGTTAAAACTTAAATGGCATAGTGCTTGAACTTATTGTCAGATAAATGGGTAATGTATTTTGGAACCATATTCTTTATACTAATATGCCTAAAGCACGAATACATCTTTGAATAAAAAAAAGAACCGCATAAATGGTTTTCTTTGTTTTCGAGTTATTAGCCAAATAACAAACGCACAAACTAAGATACATATATTGTTTTGTACACGATATAGGCTCTGTGCTTTGACCACAATCTCACCTGATGTTAAGTGACGATGTCGTCCAGGATGGTAAACACACTAAGCCTAGATACAGGTTCTCAAATGATGCTGCCAGATCACACCTATTGGTATTTAGCGACAGGTTTTCGAACTTGAGGTTGAGCTATCCAAGCGGGAAATGTTACTAAATGCCCTGCCACCGTGCTATGTATAAAATTAAATATTTTATGGTGGTATGTATGTATGTAATTTAAACGTTGTATATTACTTGCATATACCATTCTGGGTGAAAACAGGGTATTCAATACATACGTCGGTCGAAATTTACGATCGCACACCGACACCCTTTTAGCGGCTCTCGGGTTAATGTCACTACATTAGGTCTATTGGGCAATTCCGTTGATTGCTCCCGGGTTTTTTGAGCAATCGCCGTATCGGCATTAACCTTTAGTACGTAAAAGAGCCAATAGGTTTGAATAAGAACAGTGCGAATTGCAGATTGCCCTTTTTATGTCCTCTTTTATGGTGTTTCATTTGTAAGTTAGATTTCTCAATATCCCAATAAATGATCATGTAAGTGTGTTATTTAATAGTTTCACAGTTTTCTATTGATGAATAGAATAATTAATGTTATGATTTAACAAAGTCATATTAACTTTTGCGAAATGAAAAGGGCATTTTTATTACCTCAAGAATTTAGTAGTGTTAACGCAATGATGGGGAGCGGGGCGCGGACGGAATATAAGGACATTTATTACCCCAGTCACCCGCCCCCGCACCAGCACCCCGTCGCCCACGCACGGATCAGCTGGTCCGTTCATTAATTAACAAGCATCGCTCGGAACGTCTCATTTTATATATAATCTCAAGTAATTAAATAATATTGATACAAAACCGCATTTTACTGCTACCAAGGAGCTGTCGAAGCACATCACCTAACAGTTTGGTCCTTCAACCGTTAAGAAGATCACAGCAATAACAAATAAAAAAAACAGCAGCTGTAAATCGTCGTTATTGTTACATTTTATACACTTCGTGACAATACACCAGCACGAAGATCATTTAGAAGACACCTGTGGAGGGAGGCATATTTCCTGCACCGAGGATACTTCTGTTAATCGCAAGCAAACGACATACACGTTAACAGTGAAATTAAAACTGCAACATTTAAAATTCAAGATTGGCATATTTTTATGGACTTTGACCATCGACGCGACACGTACCGCGATTGAGTTACCGACTTAAATTGAGTGAGTTCGTTCCAAATACCTTCCTTTTTTTTGTCTTTCCTTACATTACTTTTAATATATTTTAATTACATTTTTTTGCATTCTGCATGTGACATCTCGTCATATAACAATTTTTTTTTAACAGTAATATAGTTTTTTTTTGTAATACACTTTATAAATAAAATACGTGTTGTTTACATTTATTTATGAGCGCCAAAGCGCCGTTGATTCATTAACAATACTCTTATCTATCTTTTTATACATTTTTTTATATCTGCCCTCGACCGTTCAATTATATATTGAATATGAGTGAAAATCGAATTAAAGAAATCATCAGGTTACGTGGAGGTGCTAAAGCAAGATTAACTAATTTCAGTAACTATATAAAAAAACATTGTTAAATGCAAAAGCATTAGAAAATTCTCAGATAACGGAACTTGAAATACGTGTTTCAAAATTACCCGCTATAGAGTCCGAATTTAATAAATTTCAGAGCGAGTTTGAAGTGTTGTCTGACGAAACCGAAGAAGATGAACTATACGCTGAACGCGAGCTGTTCGAGTCTAAATATTACGAGCTTCTAGCGCAAGCGACACAGTTAATAAAGGCAAATCGGAAAGTCCGTGCCGAGTTCCGCTTGCAGGAGGATGACGTCGCTTCATGCAGCTCTGATTCTGATCAAGACTCCGTGAGATTACCAAAAATTAACTTACCTAATTTCGATGGCAACATTCAACACTGGCTCGAGTTTCGAGACACGTACATTTCCTTAATACATAATAATAAAAAAATGAGTGATATGAATAAATTTCACTATCTCCGTGCCGCTTTAACGGGTGGTGCTGCATTAATAATACAAAGCATAGACTTCAGAAAAGATAATTATGACATTGCATGGAACTTGTTACTAAATAGATTTAATAACGAAAAAGTATTAATAAGTAACCACATAGATGCAATTCTAGACCTTGAGGAATCTCATAAAGAGTCAAGTCTATATTTAAAAAACTTTATTGATGTCATTAATAAAAATTTATGCTCACTTGCTACCTTAAAACAACCAACAACATATTGGGATACACTTATCATCCACATTATGTCAAAAAAGTTAGATATTGTCACTTTTCGCCACTGGGAAGAACATCGTAATACCATGAGTTCTATTTCGTTAAACGATTTTATCAATTTTTTATCAAAGAGAGCAGAATTATTAGATACAGTTCAAAAAGAAATGTTACACAAACAGAGAACACAGAGCAAACACGATACAACACAAAACTCACAATATTCAAATTTAAATAAAGCAAAAAAAAAAACCTCAGACACATATAATATTATATGTCCTAACTGCAAAAGAAACCATTTCCTATTTAATTGTCAAGATTTTAAAAGCATGGATGTAATTTCACGTAATCAAAAAATGATTAATTTCGATGTTTGTAAAATTGTTTAAGACCAGGTCATTCAGTTAAACAATGTAAATTATCTCATTGTAGATATTGCAAATATAAACATAATACTCTTTTACATGTAGATAAAGAAACAGAGCCGAAGGTTACAGTAGCTTTATCTGCAGACATTCAGCCTAGTAATAGGACTTATATTTTACTTTCCACAGCATTGGTGAATGTGGCGGACGTTAACGGAAGACTTTGCAAAGCTCGCGTTCTTTTGGATTGCGGCAGCACTTCTAACTTCGTTACACGGCACCTCTGTGAAAAGCTAAATATAGTAAGATGTAACATAGGCTCCACTGTTGAAGGTATCAACAACCAACAAACTTATAGTGCAGAGTCTTGTAAGATAACCGTCCACTCATTATCAGGAGATTATCAAGTTCAATTAAATTGTTATGTCTTGCAACACATTACAAAATCAGTACCTTCATCTTACATAGATATCAAACATTTGTCAATTCCTTCTGGTATAAAATTGGCTGACCCGTCTTTCAATGATCCTTCAGCTGTTGATATTTTAATCGGAGCTGAAGTGTTCTGGGACATCTTAACCTCCAACTCCATAGATTTAGGTAAACAAAGTCCTAAGTTGCAAGAAACGAAATTAGGTTGGTTAGTATCGGGCACAATTAATACAAACACAGAAAATAAACATATAACAAATAATAATCTTACACGTTCACGTTGTTTTTTCAGTCAAAACGAAAACTTAATTTTTTAACTCGTTTTTGGGAACTAGAGTCTGTAGGTACCAAGTACAACTTCAGTCAGGAGGAACGAGCTTGTGAGCAAAGCTTCGCAGAGCATACTCGTCAAAATCACGATGGAAAATTTGTTGTTAGAATACCTTTAAAAGATTCGCCTGAGGTTCTCGGAGACTCTTATATGATGGCGAAGCGTCGTTTCTTGTCCCTTGAACGCAGACTTCAACGCGATTCAATCATGAAAGACAGGTACATGTGTTTTATGAAAGAGTACGCGGCTTTAGGTCATATGACTGAAATTAACAATACTTTAAATAAAAATATACTATTTATTATTACCTGCCTCATCATGGGGTAATTCGGGAGTTGAGCACAACTACCAAGTTACGGGTTGTCTTCGACGCATCAGCTGTCACAACCTCAGGAAAATCATTTAACAACATACAAATGGTAGGGCCAGTTGTACAAGATGACCTACTGTCTATTTTATTAAGATTTAGACAACATAAATTCGTAGTATCTGGCGATGTAGAAAAAATGTACAGAGCCATTCTCATAGAGCCTTCACAACGTAGCTTACAACAAATATTATTTAGATTCGATCAAAAAGAACCCATCAAATCATACACACTAAACACAGTTACGTATGGCACGGCATCGGCGCCATATTTAGCTACAAAGTGCTTAGTTTCCCTCGCAGATCAATGTGCTAATACTGACGCCAGTACTGCCATCTGTCGAGATTTTTATGTTGACGATTTTTTAAGTGGAGGAGATAATTTAAAAGTAGTGATACAGCTTTGTAAAGATGTAATAAAAACTTTGCAGTCAGCCACATTTAATCTACGTAAATGGCAGTCGAATAGCTTGGATATTTTAAGGTCGATTTCAAAAAACGATGAATCAATGTGTTCAAATAAAACTTTAGATTTAAATGAATCTCTGCCTTACAAAATATTAGGTTTATACTGGGATCCTTTATCGGATAATTTACTTTTTTCTATTAATATTGATACTACTCAGAAAAAAGTAACAAAACGAATAATTTTATCTTTAATTAGCCAAGTATTCGACCCCCTAGGGCTTTTAGGACTTTGCACAGTTGAAGCAAAAATTTTAATGCAGGAGCTTTGGATACATAAAAGCGATTGGGATGCCGAAGTATCGAACGATATGAAAAATAAATTTCTGAATTTTATTAATTCACTATCGTCTCTAAATACACTTCGCATTCCACGCTGGATTAGTTGTGACAGAGCTTTTGTATTGGAACTTCATACCTTCACTGATGCTTCCGAACGTGCTTATGGTGCGTGCATATATGTAAGAACTATTGATAAAAATGACATGGTATCCGTCCATATTCTTGCTTCAAAGAACAAAGTAGCACCCTTAAAACCCGTCACCATTCCTCGGTTAGAGTTGTGTGGGGCGTTATTGGGCACAAGACTTTGCACTAAAGTTTTACACTCGCTTACAAAAGACATAAAAAAGTGTTATTTCTGGACCGACTCCACGATCGTCCTCGGTTGGCTAAACACTTCACCAAATCGACTTAAAACTTTTGTCCGTAACAGGGTAGGCGAAATACAAGACTTTAATTACCAGCATAGTTGGAATTACGTACCATCATCACTCAACCCAGCTGATTTCGTTTCTCGTGGAGTACATCCTAAGGATATTAATACATGCAACCTATGGTGGTCTGGTCCTAGCTTTCTTCACCAAACAAATATTGATTACCCTCACACGCCATTTTCACATACACAAGATCAACTTCCGGAAGTATCATTACATACAACTGTCACAACGGTCAATATAAAAAAGAACAAAATAGTATTTCGAAACTCATCCATAAATTGTCTAATCACAATAGATTAATAAGAACAGTGGCATACATAAATGTTTAATATTCAAAAATTCAAAATTCAAAATTGCAGAAATTCGAAAAATAGAACTGTAGGTGTTTTAACATTGTCAGAGCTTCAAACAGCAAATGACACTATTATACGTACATCACAATTAGAAATGTTTCCAAATGAATATCAATTATTAAAATTAAATCATGCCTTACCTAAGAAAAATAAATTAATTTCTTTGTCGCCATTTATGGATAATGCGAATATTCTGCGAGTAGGTGGTCGCCTAAACAATTCAAATTATAGTTATGACGTAAAGCACCCTATCCTATTAGACAGCAAACATCATCTTTCACACATCATTTTTCATAAACTACACAACCAACTATTACACGGTGGTCCAAGCTTGTTACTCTCTCATATGCGACAAATATACTGGCCATTGGGGGGGAGGAACCTGGCGAGGCGTACGGTACACAACTGTGTTCGTTGTTCTAGGTATAAACCAAAATATATACAACCGATTATGGGTGACTTACCGAAGGAGCGAGCACAGCTAGAGTTTCCTTTCTTACATACGGGCGTGGATTATGCCGGGCCAGTGTTAATACTTGATCGAAAAGGTAGAGGTAGTAAGCTTACAAAATCATACATATGTGTTTTTGTATGTTTTGCTGTAAAGGCGGTGCATCTGGAACTCGTCACGGATTTAACCAAGGATGCGTTTATTGCAGCTCTTAACCGGTTTATCGGCCGTCGTGGTAAGCCGCAGACTATTTCGTCAGACAACGCGACAACTTTTCTCGGAGCTTATAATGATTTACAGATGTTTTTTAAATGTTACTCAGATAATATAAAGATCGAAATGCATAATCAAGGTATCGAGTTCAAATTTATTCCTCCATATACTCCACATTTCGGTGGTTTATGGGAAGCAGCCGTAAAATCAGTTAAGCACCATCTTAGACGTATTCTTTCATTATCTAATTTGACGTATGAAGAGATGTCAACATGTTTAATTCAAATAGAGGCCATTCTGAATTCTAGACCCTTAACTCCTTTATCATCTGATCCTTCTGATTTCTCCTGCCTTACACCAGCTCATTTTCTTATTGGACGAACACTCTTGTCGGTTCCTCATCCTCAAATTCTGGATGTAAATATAAATCGCCTTCAGCGTTATGAGAGGATTGAGAAACTGAAACAACACTTTTGGCAAAGGTTCTCATTCGAGTATGTTTCACTTCTTCAACAGAAGACTAAATGGCAAGTTGCAGACAATAATCTAAAGGAGGGTAACATGGTGCTGGTGCGAGAGAGGAACATACCACCGTTAATGTGGCTGTTAGGCAGAGTCATCAAGCTACATCCTGGTCCAGACAACATCTCCAGAGTGGCTGAGGTTCAAACGAAAAAGGGTATAATTCAAAGGGCCTATAACAATTTATGTCCACTACCCATCATATCTTCATGTTGAAGCATATACTTCAACGCCGGGAGCATGTTAACGCAATGATGGGGAGCGGGGCGCGGACGGAATATAAGGACATTTATTACCCCAGTCACCCGCCCCCGCACCAGCACCCCGTCGCCCACGCACGGATCAGCTGGTCCGTTCATTAATTAACAAGCATCGCTCGGAACGTCTCATTTTATATATAATCTCAAGTAATTAAATAATATTGATACAAAACCGCATTTTACTGCTACCAAGGAGCTGTCGAAGCACATCACCTAACAAGTAGGTATCCATTATCTAAGTAGTATTCGACATCTAAGATTTTTATTTCCAACTGACTAATGCTGTTAACGTGAAGGGCCTTTCTAGCTGAACTGGGTTCTGCGGTGAGCTTTTAAGGTACTCAAAAGGGAAATGATAACCAGCAAAAGGATTTTGCTAGAAAAGGAAAGACAATGAATCTCAGCCCTACAAAGCGTTACAAAGTGAGACTACTCTTAACCATATTCTTGTCACCTATAAGTTATGTTTCGGTACATGGCTTCAATAACTTCTGCTTATAGTCAAAGTACATTAAAAAGGCATATGTTTCATCTTATAATAAATAGTTTAAACTACTACTAAACGAGCATTTTTATAAATATGCAATCATATCCTTCATCGAATGATCCGTCTCATTATAAAATAGGATATTTGGTTTGCATCCTACGTCCAACACAATAACATTGCTTAAATAAAACCTTCTTTACAGAAACGATATTAAAACCGACTAATTGATACGGTAATATTTGGAGAAGTGACTTCTGACTGATTAACGTGCAAGACGTACACATCACGTCTTTCCAACGTAGTCTGATATCTGTGCAGGCCGGCATGACAGAGACGACTGACGATGAATAACCGGTCTCTCGCTAGTCGCCACTGTTTTAGGATGTGCTTACCATCAGGCACAATTTCGTCACTTTGCCAAGCTACTATAAAAAAAAAACAGTATTTTGTTAACGTACATATTATGTGCTTAGTATACTGATCTAATTACTCTGACCAAATTTCAAATATGAGAATTTAATACGATCGCTTTAACGAGAATAACAAATTTCGGGTGTCAGCGTTTAAAGGGAGTCCCCCAATGAGAGTGCGCCCGACAATTTGCATTCATTCACCTCCTCAGGTGTACAGTAGGGGTGTGGAAAAACAAAAGAGAGAGAGAAGAGGTTTTGTTCAGTCCGTTCACGCGTTTATTCGGAGTCGTAAATTTTATTTTGTTTTTTCCCCCTCTCTATTGACAAATGGAGCAAATTTAGGGTTCGTTATCCGAGTGTCCTTAAATGTCGATGGGTGTAAAGTGCTTTGATTATTAGTAGTACAGGTATATTTTATTTAAAAAAAATAAGATACATTTCTGAAGTGAAAACTTCTTAAGGCTCTTGGAGATATTTCTGGATGGGTAAAATCACATAAATTGGATCCATACGTGGTTAATAGTAGTTTAGAGTTAGTTCGATGATTTTTGGGTAGGTAAAATAAAACCTACGTATTATTGAAATGAGTGATATTTTTTTTTACAAAACAATTTTTTTTTACAGAAAATGAAGTTAGTTGGAAAAATAATGAAATATTATATTAGGTAATTATTATATTAATTACGCTGTATTTATACTTTGTACTGGGCTTGTACAAACCATTGCCATACAAAGTATATTTTTGATTATTTTCCTTAGTGGTGATGCATGTAAAAATCAATCCGATGTTATTTACAAATTGGGAAATTTAAATTTCTAATACTGCAATTAATTTGAAAATGTTAAGAAATGGTACTGTTACTTAATTTTTATAGTCTAAAGTTTATACTTCTATCGGCAATGCTCACTGAAGAATGCCAGATGTTTTGAAAATTGAAATACCGTATTGATTTTTTTTAGTCTCAAGGCTAAAGTATTCGAACAGTGTGTGTTGCCAGTGATGAAATACGGCACTGGGACGTGGTCGCTTACAATGGGCCTAATAAGGAAGCTCAAAGAGCAATGGAGAGGGCTATGTTTGGAGTTTCAATGCAAATCGAATCAGGAATGAGGAGATCCGCAGAAGAACCGAATAATTGCTAAACTTAAGTAGCAGTGGGCTGGGCATATTGCTTGCAAAACCAATGCGGCCAACGAGTTCTCGAATAGCTACCATGCACCGGAAGACGTAACGAAGGTAGCCCCACCCCCCACAAGGTGGACCGACGACCTGGTGAAGGACGCGGGAATCCGCTGGATGCTTGGCGCAAGACCGGTCATCGTGGATATCTCTGGGGGAAACCTATGCCCAGCAATGTACGTCTTTCGGTTTAAAGGATGGGATGGATGTATTGAACTTTTGACCTTCCACAACTCTATCTGCTGATAAGGGTAAACCAAAAAATATTCACTTGCTAAGTTTCAACTTGTAGTGGAGAAATAGATAAACGACAATATTTCTAGTATTCTGAAATGTATATTGAGCATTTATAGTCCACTTTTGTGACACACATCTCCAAATATATTAAATAGAAGAAGGATTTTCTCAGAGCCTTTTATTATGCATGCACACGGCTCGCATGAATAACCAGATATGAAAACAAAAATGTTTGTACGTAAATGAAATTATGTAAAACATTGTCGGGCTATGCGATGGGATGTCCTCCCAATGTCGGTTACTCGATCGGTGTATTGCGTGTATGATCGCGTGCTATGTACCTCTGTTAATCTCTTTATACAGCTAGACGGACCGTCTGTCACAATAGTCCGGCGTCGCGTAAATGTCACTGCGGTTGATACTGATTTATTATATCAGTTGAATGATAAAATTTTAATAGAATTCGCCAACAGATTTTTGTTGAATTTTTGAAGTGAAAACTTTTTTAGCGGCGTTAAGGAGTTCTTGATAGGAGTAAAACTTATAGGTTGGTGTTCCTACTGGAATGTGACATTAGCTTTCAACCTGCTGTCAACGACATGGAATTATACATACATACAAACATATGCTCACGCCTGTTGTCCTCGAAGGGTTAGGCAGAGGTGAAATAGCGAACTACACCACCCACATTTCGCCGAGCTTAGTTCCGTCCCAGATGTGACAGAGGGCGAGCCTGTCGCCATATCGGGCACAAATTCCAAGCTCCGGGATGATACTGAGTAGAAAAAACCCTATATCACTTGACCCGACCCGGGGATCGAACCCGAGACCTCAGAACGGCAGTCGTATGTAATACAACTGCGCCACCGAGGCAGTTATGGAATTGGAATTATCCATGGATTTTTTTTTTCTTTTCTTCTTATATTCCTAAAGTTTTATGTTGCCACATCTAAAATATTTTTGCCTATATGCCGAAATACATAAATTAAATTTAAATGAACAAATTATGAAATTTTAATTACACGTTCTATAATTTAAACAACAAAAAAAAAAAACACGTCAGCAGTCTTCATGGCTGCCTAGTTTTTTAATAAACTCGATTGACTTGTTGTAGAAATTTTAATTTATTATTTGATGTGTAGTATACGTGAAATTATTTGAAAACATAAGTGAAATTGGAATGACCAGAATGAAATCTCACCAAAAAGTTTCGTTTATCAGTAATATCGCATAAATTTAGGAAATTAAATATGACATACGCAACTTATTAATATCTTATAAGCTTAACAAAGCCGCTAACCTGATACAATGATGTGCTTAAGCGTCATATGAAGCAGTGTGACATCGAAACCATAAGATGGGAGACTTTGGCAGGTGATCGTTAACAGTGAAGGTTTATTGTGAACGATAAAGTGCATAAGTTTGAGTGGAGACGTAGAGCAGAAGTCGACACAAAACCGGATGAGCTTAAGGCCCGACCACCTGTGGCCATCAACTATAATTATATCGGAGGCGAGCTGATTTGCAGCGAATGTGGTCGCATAGCCACTGCAAAAATAGACTACATCAGTCGCCTGAGGGCTCGTCAACGAAGTTGAATCCTAGTTACTGTGTCCGAATACGGTCGGGATATATCATTATTATTAACACTGAAGGAAATAATCAATATGTCCTGACAATAAACAATGCCGCTAGCATACAGCGTATATAGAAAAAAAAAAAAAAACAAAAATCAAAATTTATTTATTCAATTTAGGCCCTAAGAAGGCGCTTATGAACGTCTAAAACACTACCACCGGTTCGGAAAACAGCCCAGGCGAGAAGAGCCGGCAAGAAACTCGATCTGGTTTTTTTTTTTTCATAAATATAATATATATCATTTTTTTTGTCATATAAAAGACTATACAAATCGTAGTTTTAATAATGTTAGTGGAAGCACAGAGATGTGGGTTATTTCCAGACATCACTATCGTTCACAAGAAGAAAGAAAGAAAGAAAATAAATTTATTTGTTGCACACATAATATACAATCAATATACAAAGAATATCACAAAAAAAATATTGAAAAAAAAAACCAGAGAAAACAAAGATAAAATAAGTGTGTGTGTGTGTGTGTGTTACAAAAAGGTATCGGTCAACATATATGCTGAAGGAGGTGAAACCACCAGCGCTGATTTTCACTCGACGCCCAGAGTGTTGTGTGCGCAACGATTGCGAGTGCGTGTGTCCTTAGTCGTAGCTTTATTTATGGAACAATGACAATATTAGTTATCTATTGATAAAAAAGGTAAGGTAAAAATAAAATAGAATATGCATACATACACATAATATATACATATAAATATACATACATATACGTACATTATTATATGAGTAATAGACATCAGGTGAAAAATTACTGTTGGAAACAGAAGAAAAGCTTTGAGTTTTGACCTAAACATATTTAAAGACGTAGCATTTCGGATTGAAGGAGGCAGGTTATTCCAACATTTAGTCGCCTGATATCTGAAACTACCCCGAAAGGCGAAAGTTCTACGCTTAGGAATACTTAAGAGACACATAGTTGCACGAGTTCTGAAATCCCGCTGCTGACCAACCCACTCGAGCTTACTGAGCAAGTATTTAGGTTGTTGAAATTTAATAATCCCAAATAATAATTAAGCAAAGTATAATTTATATCGGGCATCCATTTTTAAAATTCTTGCATCGTTCAAATATGGTGTAACGTGTGCACGCGTAGGAATATAATAGAAGATATTATAATTACTATACTCAACAGTTAAAATATCTTTTACGTAATTCTAGTAGATAAGTCTATCCTAGAAATAAACCTACGTAACGGTAGGCTTCAGTTTCTTGTTATCGATCGACTCCCGTCATTTTTTAAGTATTAGAATCCACTAAATCTAAAATAGTAAACTACAGAGCGATAGAGTTCACAAGTTAAAATGTTCAAATTAAGATCATATCCATTATACTGAAAAAAAACTGCTATATAAATCATATTATTTATTAACTTATATTATTCAGGGAATCCGCTGGTACGGGTAGCGCAAAAGCGGTCGTTGTGGAAGTCTTTGGACCTATATCCAGCGATGGACGTCTTTCGATAGAATGGATGGATGAATGTATCCGGAAATCGCAAGAATAACAGACAAGTAGTAGTGTGGTGGCGGCTAAAAATAGTATGACCCCCCCTCTCCAAGTTGGAAACGTAAAAGGCAACTAAGGGATAAACCAGGGGATGGGCAGCAGCGTCCTCTGAGAACCACAAACACCTACTGTGATCTTCCGCCAATGTTAATTGGCTTGGCGATTATGTCAATCCTCACTTCCTTATGATCTCTGGAGAAGACCTATGTCCAGCATTTGATGTCTTTTGGTTGAATGGATGATAAGAAATTAAAAAAAAATGTTTTAATCCGTAAATCTTTCAGTTAAAAATAATTTTATAAAGCACTACATAATATGATAAAAACACACCACGATATTTCGCAAATTCTTTGACATGGTGTAGTATGCTAAGCAATAGCACAAGAGACATTCGAATTAATCTTCAGCAATATTAATATATTATTGGTAGCACCCCTATTTCAAGACGTCTCTACTAAATAGCTAAGGGCTGCAAAGCAAATGTTCATCTTCATCCATATCTCGAGCATATTGAAATCATTTTCGCTATTTCATTTCAGCAAAAGTTTGAACTGATTTCTGATAGCAGCGCGTTTCGATCTCCA
This sequence comes from Samia ricini, assembly GCA_014132275.2. Classification (NCBI taxonomy): domain Eukaryota; kingdom Metazoa; phylum Arthropoda; class Insecta; order Lepidoptera; family Saturniidae; genus Samia; species Samia ricini. The sequence continues at coordinate 30,517,088 of AP028170.1, read as the reverse complement.
TCAAAAAGATAAATACAGGCAAAACGCGATTGCTTTTACGCGTGAGTTATGCGAGTGGATGCCGCCGCAATGTACGAGTTAACTGGTATTCGAGTTAATGTCTGATAAATTGTAAATATTAGGTATCGAATTTTCAAGTGAAAGTATTTTTTTTCATGAAACTATTGTAAAGAATTAGTTTCATAAACTGTACTACGATCATGTTGACAATGAAATTAAGACATTATAGAAAACACTTCGGTTGGATTTAGGTTCAATAATATTACATATATGTAGAAACAAAACTTTGCTTTGTATTAAAACTGGTGTTCAATTCCCATGGAAGCCTAATAGAACATTATAATTCAAAAAAATCAAAATCAAAAATATCTTTATTCAATTTAGGCCCTAAGAAGGCGGTTATGAACGTCTAAAACACTACCACCGGTTGGAAAAACAACCGAGTCGAGAAGAGCCGGCAAGAAACTCGATCTGGTTCTCTTTTTTAATATTTTTTTTTTCATATAGAAAACTGTACAAATCAAAGTCTTAATAATGTTAGCGGGTGCGCACAGAGATGTGGGTTAATTCTAGACATCACTATCGTTCACGTAATGATCCACTCTGTAATAACCTTTTGAGATTTAAGCTTGCTTGACATAATACTTGAACTTATTGTCAGGTAAATCGGTAATGTTACTTGGGATCTTATTGTAAAAACCGAATACTATTACCTATAAAGCTTTTATTAGACTTACTTATGTAACTTAAAGCGTGGGATTAAAATTATGACGATCATTCACTAGTTCTAACTTGTCTAAATTTTTACGAATATGCATTAAGTTATCGAAGATGAAATTCGCTATACTATAATATTTGGAACAATCAAAAGAACAAGAGATGACCTTCGTATGGCAAGGAGGTGCCGAGCAGCCCCTGGGACTTGTGACCCAGGTGTAGGTTTAAGAGGTCTCTTTCCGATATATCAACACTCACCATCACTGCTCGATTTCTTTTCCATACCCAGCCTAACTTGCTAGTACATAGCTTTCTTAATAAACTAGTTCTAATCTTACAGTCTCTTTGGATTGACGGTCAGTAATAACGCTCAGTCATAACAAATTGAGAACTCCGAACTGCAAGCGACGATGGTCCATACAACACTGATTACCTTGGTTAGTTTTTTTATCTAACCTAGCTAATAATGTTGACCAGAAGGGCCTTTACAGCTTCACCGAGACTTTGGGGGCGAGTACTGAAGGCACTTGCCGCAAGATTTCGATGGTCGGTGCGGTGCGGTTTTAAAGGGATGTCGCTAGTGAGGGAAGCTGCTAACACGACTCGGTCTTTTCAATATCAAATGACGTCACGGTTGCACACGTTTATCCGTTGCATGGGCCGTACTAACAACAATCCCTATTTGGCCATACCTTTTTGGCCATACCGTCATATATATATTTTTACCTACCTAAGAGTACTAACAGACGCGCTTACCGAACGGCGAACAACCGAACTGACCGAAACTATTAGTCGCTTTGTTGTCGTAGTCAGGTAAAAACGTCATTTCCCGGTATACAAACAGATATATGTTACCTTTTATAGTATGTATGGATCTTTATGGCAGCGTTAATTTTCCCGCTACAGCAGCACCCGACTTTAACCGGAAAACGAATGCTAACTTCAGAGGTCCGCTGCATGATGTTCGCGGTCCGGTTCACCCGTCTACAAGAGATGTAATGACAAGCAAAGTTAACTGTAAAATTCACGTTACTGCTAATATTCGGATATAACACGAGTCTGACGAATGATAACGTGACGTCACGTGGTACCGGCAGTTAAGGTGTTCGAACGGAGTGTATAATACGCAACAGTTACAATACGATGGTTCCCTTTCACAAAATATAGTCCAATATTTTCCAATAGCTATTTTAAAACCATATTACGCAGTAAATAATTGTACGGAATGGAAAATGATATGTTTTTCAATTGATTCAAACGTGAATTGTGTAATGAGAGTGAGTGGTTATTAGCAGTGATTAAAATATCGCTGAATCAGCGCGTGATGTCGACTAATGACCATTAGCGGCCTTTGTTGGTAACCGAACGCGCGGGATTCTGCGACCATAATAATTTCAACTGCGCTGTTTTAAACTAAATTTAGATTTAATTTAAGATTTCATTTGGAATTCAAATCAAATCAAATCAAAAAATTCTTTATTCAATCTAAGCCCTAATAAGACGCTTATGAACGTCAAACCGGTTCGGAAAATTACGCAGTCGAGAAGAGCCAGCAAGAAACTCGATCTGATTCTTTTGCCAAATATAAATACAAATCATAGTCTTTTATAAACCATTATTATTCATTTCTAGTTACAACCATTGTTAACGGAATCACAGTGAGGGGTGTAAATTCCAGACATCACTATCGTTCACGCGCATTGATCCATCCTGTAATAACCTTTTGAAATTAAGACATGCTTCACTTATTAAGGCGTATCATTGAAATTTAAACTATTGAATTAAAATTGAGATTAAATTTTTGTCTGAAAAAAAAAAAAATAGCATTCAGATTAGAATTATATAAATGAGTTTATTTCATTTATCATATTTTAAATAAGTAAAAAGTTGATTTTTTTTTCCAAACTATGTGCTCTATTTATGTGCTTTGACCACAATCTCACCTGATGTTAAGTGAGGATGTGGTCCAGGATAGTAAACTCACTAAGCTTAGAGGTACTGGTTCTCAAGTGATGCTGTCGTAACACACCTATTGGTATTTGGCAACAAATTTTCTAACCTTAACCGAAAGCTGACGCTGATTTTAGAGATGAATCTGGATTTGAACCCGCGTCTATTGACGCGAAATCCGTCTGCAACTACCAATGGAGGCATCATCGCATCGTTTATCTATTAATGGTAATTTTTTACGATATGATTGACTATGACTTTATTGAATGGAATTAGCGGAGCTTTATTTGATCTTTCTCTTTCATAGAATGTACGTATAGCTTAAAAAATATTTGTAGCGTTACCTTGAATTCGATTTGGTATGTCTTACTATTTAAATGTACTTTAAAAGCGAAAATCCAAAACGATTGATAAAATGTTTTGACTATGTGTCAGCTAGTAATGCCAAAATAGCCAAAATCAGACTTCAGAGGTAAAATAACTCTGAACGGACTATGAAAAGTAGATGTCTGTTTATTGATTGTGTCATAAATGTCATTCGTAACATAAACATCAACTAAAACTTTTGTTTAAAGCAACAACGCAAAGGCATTCAAACGATTATGCCATATACTTGACAGCGTTTACGTAGCTTTAAGAATTCAACAAAATTTGTTGAGGGAAGTCCGAATGTAAGGAACCAGATTTAGTAAAAAAAAAAAAAAAGACTTTCATTATTTTACTTTATTTAAAATAACAGTATATATACATACATATGTTTGTGGGAGAATAATATTTCAAAGTCCATTATTTCACATGTAATAGTGTTATAATTTACGGGCAGAGACAAAATTTAAAGTAATATTCTGAATGTCAACAACCACATTCTAATTGACGTTCGGCCAGATACTTTTTCTTTACAATGTGCAGCAACCTTATTGTTTAATAAAATAAATTTAAAAGTCAATTGCCGTTAATTATTTCTCGATCTGTTTTCAGTTTTTTCTATAATTTCACTAGAATCAAATCAAACAACTCATTTTACATATTTCTTTCCGTTTACAAAGTATTCTTAGGATTCCAAATTAATTTCTAAAACGGTATTTAATACTCCGATAGAATTGGCTTCTATTATATGGTACAGCCTTATTCCAAGAAGGGTGCAATTTGCGAGCGCACCCACGTCTTGAAAAACATTTTCACCCTTGGCGTATTTCAAATGGCGCATGTAACAAAGAACCCTGGACGCGGTCACGACATTTCTCAACGGTGCTTTTATTAAATGTCTGATGTAGTTTGTCACGGGCACAATAAAGGTCTGTGTTCCGCTCAGGTATGGAACACTTGTCGGTAAGTAACTGCTATAACTTAATAAATTAAAAAAAAAAAACTAGTAGTCCATGAGGACTGCCGACAGAAGTGAAAACTCGACAGGTTGGAAAACTGTTTTATGCTTAAATTTCATAATTTAAATTATGAACATAACCTGGCATATAACATTTGATTGGTGTTTGATGTTCGGGCGTTTTTTTTATCATCCTTATGCGGGTAAACTGCGGTACCGGGATCCGTGGCACGGAGCGCGCGGGTGGACAGTACAAAGTTTTCTTTCGGACGACGCTACGTTTTTTTAATTGTCTACAGTAATACCCCGCTTTACGCGAGGGATACGTTTCGAAAAAAATCGTGTTAACTGAAATTCGCGTATATCGAGGATTATGATTAAACATAGTCAAAATTTAATACAAAAAAATACAAATCATTTTAATCAGTCACTTTAATTCTAAGAACACTTTATGCAATACATACTCTTATTTTTTACGGAAAAATACATCTATTGTCTTTACATTATGTTTATACGCACTCTTTCGCGTAATGCGAGGCATTTGAGCGCGAAATTTGACATTCGCGTTATAGTGAAACCGCGCGTAACGGGGTCGCGCTAAGCGGGGTATTACTGTATTTTAATAATTATATTTAACTGATATAGTCATTTATTTCCACTTCTTTTAGGATCGCTGTATGTATGTGATTATGTCGGTGCACCGCAAGCAGCAGCTGCAGTGATTCAGGTTAGTTTACTCCATAGGATTTGGTGAAAACGTCCGGACTAAAGTTTGCGAACCAGGTCATCTTTGGTTATTATATTTTGGAATTTCGCGTAAACAGCATCTATTGGTGCATTAATTTTCACATGGTTTATTCATTTTCAAATCATACCATAGACTGCGTATTTTGGGCCACTGAGCAAACACCTGAGCATTTGTTAACAAACTCATCATCATCATCTCCCTACCCTTTTCCCATTTTTATTTGGGGTCGGCGCAACATGTCTTCCTCTTCCATTCCTCTCTATTTGTTGTCATCTCCGCATTCACTCCTTTTCTAAACATATCATCTTTCACACAGTCCATCCATCTTTTCTTTGGTCTTCCCCTTCCCATGTAACCGTCCACATTCATATCCAATACCTTTCTTACAACATCCTCTTTCTCCCTGCGCATCACATGTCCATACCAGGATAAACGACCGCCTCTTAACTTGTCTGTTATTGGCGCCACTTTCAAACTTTCTCCTGTTAACAAACTATATTTCTAATTTTTAGACCAGACAAATACATGGTTTATCAAAATTTTACTATATGTTTTTTATGATATTAACTCATTAAAACTTGTATTTTTTTTTTACCGAATCTCAAGCATTAATTCTTTAACTATTTACTAGGTAAATAGCTACTGGATCTCTAATCCGGGAGATTTAACTCCCGAATTAGAGATATCACGGGGATGCGTAAATGCATTACCAAAGATAATAAAAAAAGGTAAATAACTACCGAACGAATATTCAACCAATTACTTACCACAGCGCTTAAGTCAGGAAAAGATAAATCTGTTTGCAGCTGCCTCGTACCCTGACAGTTTTCGAGCGAGTATTTTTATTTCATAAAGTTAATAATATACCTACAAATAAAAAAGTAATAAGATATTCAAACAAATCTTCTATGTAAATCTGATTATTTATTCAGAATACATAATTATTATTTATTTTTTTATAATATGAAATTGTAAAGAGCTATTCGACTTAACTGAAATTAAGATACCAATTCAATCTATAACTATGATATATTTACGACATGATTACCATTCAACTAAAACACGTCCACTGCTGGGCATAGGTATTCTCAATTAGGGGATGATGGCCAAAATCACCACACTTGGTAGATTGGTTAGCGATCGCAGTAGGTGTTTGTGGGGCTCAGAGGATGCAGCTGCCCATACCTCGATTTATTCTTTAGTCGCCTTTTACGACATCCATGGGAAAGTATGAGTTCGTACTAGTCTTATTTATTTATTAAATATGGATTCATTAACATATATACCATATAACTGTATTACAAATTAAAACAATAAAATTTTACTAAATTAAAAATTGTCGTTACAATTATAAATGACCACGTTATGCACAGAACTTAACAAGACAATCTTAGTTTCATAAATAGAAAATTTAAAAATAAAATCAGTTAAATTTATAACTAATTTATTATGTTTTAAAAAATGTGTAATTATATAACATTAAAATAAATATAAATAATGGTTTAAAAAATCTGTGCTCCATGGTAAGAAGACTGACGTAACAATATGGCCTTTTTTAATTTTGTCCTATTATCAAATAATATGTCACAAGTTTTGTTTAGTATATTTTACGTCGTATGATCTTGATAATCTATTAACAGGTGAATAAAAAACCACATTCGTAACCGATTCTTAACCACACATTTCACGACATGATTAATATACAATAATAATTACTTACTATATTTAAACTCACTTGGTCGCTACTAACACCAGCGCTAGAATAATGTGCAGTGTGAGACCCAACCTACACTGACTTGTTCACCGTCTTCTAGCGGCACTGAACCGATGTTTTGTCGATTTAGAGCTTAATACAATGTTATTCGAGTACTTTCTTTTATTGTTATAAGCGCCTTATTAGGGTCTAAATTAAATGAAGAATTTTTGATTAGATTTGATTTGTTTCTTTCTACTTATAATCTTCCATAGATAGAGTGAAGTGTTAACTGAAGCAAGTTATTTATAATTTATTCCATCAGAAATACTCGGGATGATAATGTTTCCCCTTTTGAACCTAGGAAAGGTTCTACTACTCCCAAAATAAATATAATTGAAATGTGAAGTTCTGTCGTTGAAGATCTATTAATATTTTATTTCGTTTTTTTTTTACTTATCAATAATGTTGCTTTAAAACTCAATGCCCATTGTCGAAAGTGACGTGTGTCGTTTTGTGGTTCACCCGGGATCACTGACGAGTGCAGCCCTCTTAAAGAGATCCCCTACAGAGATGTCTAGTTCCGACCGCAACCTTAACCTCAATTGTTATTTTAACGAGGAGTACTCTTTCGGTGATTTCATTACGAGGTTTTCTTTCTCCGGTATGCCAAGCTTGCCCTTTCCGGAATCCAGCACAGTGATTTTGTAAGGAAGTTTTCTTCCAATCAATTATATAACGCGGGTTTATTCTTCGGTAGCATTTTCGAATGCAGCTTTCAAGTGAGCCTTTCCAGGGTGATTACGCTGTTCGGATTACGATACCAGTATTTGATGATGAAAAAAAGTTTCATCCCGCTTGCCTGACAGCAAGTTAAACGCACTCCGAGCCTACTCTAACCTAGTTCCGTATCCCCGCTAATGACCAGAGGATATTGGGAAAAAAGCGATATCTGAGTTAAGTTATAAACCGCCATCCAAATAAGTCGATGTTCTTCAAGATTCACTAAAAAGATCAAATAATTATAGGACAATATCATCATTCTCCTGCCTTTTCCCAACTCACTTGGGGTCGGCGCAGTATGTTTTCTTCTTCCATACGTCCCTATCAGCCGCCATCTCTTCATTCACTCCTTTTTCTTTCGTGTCATTTCTTACACACTCCATCCACACTTTCTTTGGCCTTCCTCTACTTTTCCATCCTTCCACATTCATATTCATTACTATTTTACCCACATGCGCTTCCTCTCTTCTCATAACATGTCCATACCACGACAAACGAGAACCTTTCAACTAGAGACAATATAGAATTGATAATTTTTCTGTGTAATAATTCCTAATTGCTTTATTTATTTGCTTGCAACATCTCAACTCAGATATACGTATTCAGACTGGTTGTGGGATGCAGATGATTTCTATTCATTAGGTAGCGTAGTATAACTAACGCAATATCCTGTTTCCGGCTTGTTTGCGCAGCGCCATCATACTCACTCAACTGCACTTAAGTTTACAGTCACGAGCAAAATAAACGGCTACGTCTGTCTATTAAATTTTATCGAAGCAATAATTTTATCCGTAGTGCAATAAATTACTTGTCTTTATTCTTATATATTATAATATTAAAGTCAACGTCTATTATTAACCTTAAAACTTGTCCGCAGTACTGATGCACATGGTATTTTTAAACCATATATTTATTTTCTGCGAAGGTTTTTGTATATAGTTGGGGCTTAAACCAACATTAAAATCACTAATAACATGTTAATTTTTAGTATTTTACTTGTAAATCTAAGATAAATATTATTAATTAAATTACCTACTGTGGACTACAGTAGAATATGTTACATACGATTGAAACCTTGAGTACAATATTTCCAAATAAAAAAACTATTTGAGAGACCTAATACTTTTTACCTAATAATATATACACGTCTTGCCACTTTTTATTTTATGTAGTTAAGTTATGGCACTAAGTTTTCATATTGATATAAACTTACAGTAAATTTAAGTAGAGAAAATACTTATTTGTATATTCCCTAAGGAAGACCTAAAACTAAAAACATATAAAGAAAATATTTTAAAATTTGTAAATAAATTGATCACAATATTCACCTATTTTCTTGGCCGGCATTGCATAGCGCATTATTCGAGTGCAAGCATTAAATATGCGCCTGTTATTATGAGCCCAGTTTCCTTGTAAGGCTTAATTAAAATTGTGTTCCATATTGCCTCTTACTATGTTATTCTATTATACTGCATGAAACCCTTTGTTGTTTACTTTTTGCTTGTGTTATTAAGAAAGAAGTTTTTAATTAATACATATTTAAAAAAAACATTAATTTAATTATTTAATAAAACCGAAAATGAATTTATTCCATATATAATAGTATTAATTTTATTTCTTTTCTGCTAACTGGATTAAATTTATAACATTTTTATTTATTTTGTTTATTGTTTTCTACGTTACTATAGTAATCAATAAAATAGAAATGTCTGTATGTTACTGTTATTACTTATAACAAATAATAATCATCGCCCATCGTACTAATCGGACAAATCGCATCAAACAATCCTATTGACGTGAGGTATCACGACTACCACACAAACAGTTAAAGATCCGTTATAGGTACACTTTAAAGCGCGTCGCGCAGATACAAGCTTTAGCCGTGGATTCTCATCATAGTTTGTTCTATACTTTATTTAAAACCAGATGAAGTCCAGTAATTTTGCCGAAATCGAACAAAAAAAAAAAAAAACAAACAAAAAATACATTCCTGACGACGTTGCATGTTAATAAAATATGAAACATTTTTTTATTAAATTAAGTAATAACAAAATTATAATAAATCTGACCAACAAAGGTAATTAAATAACACATCCTTACATACGTAATTAATTTATTCCTATCCACTCTGATGAGGGGTTTCAACGGGTTACAAATTTATTAATTCGCTACAGACAATACTTATATCAATCGAGTAAGGTTCATAATTGCGTGGCAAACCGTCGTATAATCACGTTTGTGTGCTTCCTCAGTCGGCAAGGGTTAGAAGACATAGGTGTTAATTAGACGTCGAGATAGGCGTTTGTTTGTTCGGTTTTACGGGGTTTTAGAGATTTGTCGTGATCAAAAAATGTAATTTTGCAATGTAAAAAAACAAAAGACGGTATAGTAAAGGCATGGTTAAAGGTGAATTATTTGTCATAGAGATACTGTATGGACTCATCATTTTAGGCACAATCTCATCCAACGTTAAGTGACTATGGATGCCTAATTAAACAATCAATCTGATCGTACTCAAACAAACAAAAAAAACTTGATAGCCATGGAGACAAACGTCAAAATCAAAATCAAAAATCAAAATCAAAATTTATTTATTCAATTTAGGCCCTAAGAAGGCGCTTATGAACGTCTAAAACACTACCACCGGTTCGGAAAACAACCCAGTCGAGAAGAGCGCAGGCAAGAAACTCGATCTGGTTCTTTTTTTTTTCATAAATATAATATATATCATTTTTTTGTCATATAAAAAACTATACAAATCGTAGTTTTAATAATGTTAGTGGAAGCACAGAGATGTGGGTTAATTCCAGACATCACTATCGTTCACGTAATGATCCACCCTGTAATAACCTTTTGAGATTAAAACTTGCTGGACATAATACTTGAACTTATTGTCAGGTAAATCGGTAATGTTACTTGGGATCTTATTGTAAAACCGAATACTATTACCTATAAAGCTTTTATTACACTTACTTAACCTAAAGCGTGGGACGGCCAACTTGTCTTTACTTCTAATATTAATATTATGACGATCATTCACTAGATCTAGTGAAAACGTCAAAACTCGAAACAATGCAAAAACAGTTTTTGTTTAACTAAGGATCGCTCAACGCCGCTAAATAAGTGTACATAAATTGTGTAAAACACAATGTTGGCACAGCTAGCATGGAATAAAATTCCTTCGTAGATAAAAAAAAAACACAAGGCTGTAAATAAAATATTAATAAAACACCAAAAAAAAAAATGTATTTTTTATCATGAAAAAGTTCCTAATGCGTATCATCTATCATTCCACGTCGTTCTTTGCAGTGGTTAAAAAAAAAAAGAAAACAGTGCCATTTAGAGGGAACCAGTCGGTTTTCTTCCATGCTTTTTCTCGGAGGTGTATTTTTCTCGTTATCATTTCTACTTTAGGGGGAGTTCCGGTGTAATTTTTTTAATGGCAACACGAACAAAAAAGAGTATGGCGTTTTAAACGCGATACTGAAGAGTCGTTTACAGGGGTCATTAGAAGGAAATTTATTTATTTATAATAATAATAATATAAACTCACGCTTATTCTTGAAATATTACTCGAAATACGAGATACAAAATAATATTTGACTTGTAATTTATTTATTGAAAACATTAAGTGAATAAAAAAATTAATCTTTACTTTGTTTAAAAACACCGTCTATCTGTCTATACGTTCGTTTCAATTATGAATGAGATTTTTTTATAATGAGAAAGATATATATATATATATATATATATATATATATGTATATATACAGGTCAGGTTTTAGTACATGTATATTTTTATATTTAAATAGACAAAAAGAAAGGTAATCAGAAAAAGAAATCATATGCCTTCTTATATCCTTATACTTACATTATATAAAAGGTAACGTCTACCTGTATGTCTGACCGTTAGTATACACAAAGCCACGTGGAAACAGTTAGTTAATTACAATACGTATACTGGAAAAATATGTCATACGGTTAATACAGTTCTGAGATATAAATGGATACAGTTTTTGATAGGGATGTAGAGGAGAAGTTTTATCTGTTTCCGGCAAAACAAATGTTAAATAGACCTGTTACGACATACATTAATATTCAATACGCTGTCTCTCTCTAGCATAAAAGGGAAGTAAATAATGCTCGTAAATACTAGACATTAAGACTCCAGCTAATAGACAAACAAACGTTACCTTATAAAATACTTAACGTACCAAAGAAATTTTTTGACTAAAAGTTAAAAATACTATAGATACCGTTAACTAATGTAACTGCCAATTTTACAATTTATTTATAAAAAAACATTTAATTAAAAAAACCAGTTTGAGTTTCTTGCCGGCTCTTCTCGGCTGGGTATTTGTTCGAACCGGTGGTAGTTTTTTAACGTTCATAAACGCCTTCTCAGGGCCCGAATTGAATAAACATAATTTAGTTTTTTAGTCGATCTCGCTTAATTTTATTAGCGCAAGTAGTCTAGCCATATATTATAGGAGAATACAATAATACTAGACACTAAGATTCCCTCTAGTGAGGCTCGAACGAGTCGTTACCGCGGCCGCAGACTAAATCCTCGCTTAACACTTAGAAGCAAGTTCTTTGCTTCCTTTAAGAACTTCAAGACAACATTAACTAATAAACGTGATATCTGTTTAGAAATCTTTTATAATTTACTATTTATACTTGCGGCTTCGCTACGTATATTTTTACTTATCGCATTATATCAGTTAGTAGCGATTCGCTCGGGCTTCGAAGTAACTTTAAAATAGGTGACTTTGAAATCAATGTCAATGATTAACTCTGAGCTTTATAATTATGATTCTGAATAAGTACAAAGCAAAAAATAATATAATATAATTCAAATATTAAACTAAATTAAAAGCATCAACTTCGTGAGACAAGTATTCGGCGGACGATGACACCGCTCGCGCTCGCGCACATCAGCTGATAATAATTTTACCTATATGGTTGGTTAATTCGATAACCCGGTTATCGAGCGCTGCAAAATTTATAGAAATATTTATATTTTTAAATTAAAATATATATATTACTCGATGATAAGGTAGTTATCTATAGGAGAAAGTGTTTTTAAAGTCGGTTACTACTTAACCTTTGAGTTTATACATAATAAAAAATATCAATTTTACTTCTTTATATAATAGTATAGATACACATAAAAAATTATATTAGCTAATATTGCAACGAATAATCTTTAATTATAATAAATTATAAACCAAAAATTTAATAATGTTGAATATTAAAAGAACTGGGAGTACTATTGATATAGAATCAGTGGTGAAAAACCTTGCTATTTAATTTTTGGAATTATTGTCTTTTTGTATGTAAGTGCACGCATCACGCAAAAAATACTAGATGAATATTGATAAAATTTGGTATGGCAATAGTCTACACCACGTGGTAACATATAAAACTTCTTTTTTTTAATTAAAAACAAAACCGACTTCGAAAGAATAAACTATAAAAATGTACTAAAAAGTGAATAAAAAATTACTTTATTAACCTACTTCGTTTGCAAATGACGGAGAAATCGCGTAACTAACATACAAAAAAAAAACATACAGACGAATTGACAACTTCTTACTTTTTTAAGTCGGTTAAAAACATGAAATTCTGTTGGAAACTTACTCTAAAATTGATGAACAAGTTTATACAAATTAATAGAGAAGTGAATTAAATCTACAATTAATATAATACTGAAAATACGAACATATACATATATATATCAACATTTCGTCGTTTATAAATACTAAATTCTTAGTAGTCAGAGTCACGGGCACAGCTAGTATTATAGTCATGACTTAAGTTAAAAATATGTGTAAGAGGCTACTTTTCTCTTACTCTATTTGTTTGTCAAAAACCACTAAACCAATTACATGATTCTATTTTGGAATTATAGAAACAATACTTGATTAGATTTTATCATTAAGTCATTAAATAATTTAAGAGATACTTATATATAAAGGTTATCAAATAACGAGATTGATAAACGCCAATACAGAAACGTCAAATACCTTTATTGATAACAACGAATAGGTATGTATGTATACCTATATACCGAAATAACAACAAAACAATAGTGAAATGTTTAGAGAACAAACAATTAATTTTGAACAACGAAATTATCTTCTCCCCGACTCGAATCATAATAGATCTTTGTGGGAGCTAGTTGGATTGCGGGCATTAATCATGTTTACAAGCGAAATAATTGTTCGACATTCGCGTTTGGATCTTGACAAAGATTTCTATGAGTTTCGTCGAATTGGCTCCCGGTCCGTTCGGTGACTACTCTATCGTAGTACTGATTGTTTTAAAGTCACACACATCACGAAAACAAATTTCAAATCGAGTTTTGAAACGTAATTCTAATCTTACCGATTAACAACAAAAAAAAATTGATTTGATTTTTGAAGCGATGACGGATTAGTTGGTAGTGCGGTCGGGTTTTGCGTCAATGGACGCGGCTTCGAACCCACCTCCAACTCTAAAATCAACCCGAGCATTTCGGTGAAGGAAAATATCGTGAGGAAACCATAGCTTGATGGTAGAGCATTTTCTAATAATGCCCGCCTGGGTAGCTACCACCATAAAGTTTTAAAACACCAACATGTGTGTTTCGACAGTATATCCTGAGAACCAGTACATCTAGTCTTAGTGTGTTTACCATCCTAGACCACATCATCACTTAAATTCATATGAGATTGTGGTCAAAGTACTGAGTCTATACCGTTTAAAAAAAGTATTTTTTAGCTATTTGAGCGATTCTCCATAAGAGAAAAACTTATGGATTCGAGTTACCAATGCTATGACGTCAGCCGTCAACATGCTAAAGTAAAATATGGAGATAAATGATAAAATTTATAATTACTCAGCCTATGGTATGTTCTGATTATGTATATACAATATGAAAATGTAAATATGCCAATAGATGTAAAAAAAAAACAAAACCACAATATAATGTCAAGTAATGTTAAGAAATTATGACTACCTAGATTTTTTTTCACTTTGGACACTTTGGATCTACCTTATTGGATACTGATAAACGTGAAAGATTGTTTTATATTATGCTTGTATATTCAAATTAGACTGAGAAAAATATAATTGATTATGCTATAAAGTGCTCTGCTCTGTAGGGGCGTAGTGTGATGTTATATAGCCTAGAACTTTCCTTATGAAAAGAGCTATCTATCTTTAAATTTTTTTACGTAAAAAAAAAACATGTTTTAGCATACGTGATAGAAGTGAACCCTTCAAAAAGGTAAGCCTGATGATCTTTAGGTAAGACCTATGCCCAACAGTGGACGTCTTTCGGCTAACACGATATACTATGACTTAACATGAAAAAAAGTCTGCGAAGTATTCTATCTCATTATCTACCACATTAAATCCTATAGATATCTGTCATTGTCTCTCTTAAATGGTTTAAAATTAAAAAAATTACACATTCAAATGTGTTTTTGATGATACAAAAACTACCAAACGCAGTCAAATTCATTTTTCACAGTAATTAATAACAGCTATCACCGACGAGGAATCTATGTCTACTGTTCTGTATATGATTTATGTCCTAATCGTAGTTTGAAATTTAACGTGAAATCAGCTAGTTTAAAAAAAATACAAAAGAGAATTATATCAAATAAGTAATCCGTGATCTATAAAATATTCAAACGCTTATCAACTGTCAAATTTAACGCAAACAATCAGCGTAGTGACGCGAGGCGCAACATTGAGTTACATCGAAACACTTAGTAATTCCGTAAATATTAAAATCATTCAGTGATTATAATAATCAATAGAAATTTAATTACATTTTAAGTCTGCGATTCAGCCTGGCATTATTTTGTTTAAATATTCTCTTTCCGGTCAATAGTGCGCGTGATAATGACAATTACTGCTATTTTTCACTATTCCCAACTAAAGTAGTAAAACGTTAAAAACGACCTATTTCGTTTAATTCAAACTATTTCAAAATATAGTCAATACAACTCCTTTTTAACGAGTTCGTCAAAAAGGAGTTGTATTGACTATCGTATAAAAAGATATTGCACTGACTAAAAATAATCTACAAGTTCTTTAATAAATAAAGTTGAGGTGTCTGTTTTTGATGTCAAAATTGTTTTTTTTTTTTACTAAATAGATATGAATGTATACACGATACATAAACAAAATGGAATTTTTAAAATTTTTGTGTGTCTGTCTTACTGTCAGTCTGTTTGTTGTTCCGGGTAATCTGCGGAACGGCTGGACGGATTTTGACGGAACTTTTTTCGGTAGGTATCTGAAGTTACTCCGGGTAACTTAGGGTACTTTTAGTTATCGAAAATAATCAGGGTTCCGAGTAAAAAAAATAAAATTCGATTTTACGGACAAGTGCTTGAATTTATTAGAAATATTTTTACTTTATCCTTAGTGCTAAATAAAAATTTAGGTTCCGTATAAAAAATGAAGTGAAGAATATATGAAACGCGGGCGGCACACAGCTAGTAACAATAATAATAATAATGGAGGCGCGGCACTCTCCGAAGAATATAGTTATTAAAGAAATAATAAATTAGGTATTAACTATTTGAATTCTATAATTTTATACTAATAACTTTATAATATCTAAGTAGATCTATCTCGTTTAATCTATAAATGTAGTATTGATGCCTTGAAGAGTAGTAATAGGTATAATTATGATGTCTCAATTAATGGCCAATTTTTTAATCCGTAGTCAACTCGAGAAATTGCCAGATTTGTAACAAATGGTTAAAATAATGACCTGATGCATTTTTTGAAACATAGTCAAGCTAACGATTTGTCAAAAATGTGACTATTTGTTAAAAAATTTAACCATTCAGCCTAGTCGGGTTAGCAGGATGGCGGATGGTTAACTCTAGTGCGAACAGCTGTTTCATTGCTTGTGTGTAACATTTGAAGTAGATAATTTGAAGTTTCATTAATTTATATAAAATATTTTTTTAAATAATTACAACGTATTGCTATTTATTATGTTTTTCATAATATTTTTGTTTATGAATTTTGTTTTTCATAAGAATTCAGTATTCCATTATGTATAGTATATCAAGTTCTTACAAATATTTATTTGGCTTGTACAATATATTAAATTCAAGAATTAAATTATAAAATCAAATAATATTTTAGACAAGACGAAATAAATAAAAGCTAATATCATTACAAAACTATCACAAGAAATAATAATGGACACAGATGTTCGAGAGAACCTCGACCCTTTGTTTTTTGTAATGTTTGTTCGACACTCGAATTATGGACCCTGACACATTTTACTCGGAATGATCATACAAAAAAAATTACCGGAATCAAAAGTATTCTATTATACAGTTCATTTTACTGGCAACATAAATAACTATTACTAAATTTAACCATAGTAGATTTTGTCATCAAAAAACGCGTTGTGATTATAACCATTGGTTTGTGTAATAGTAATAGTAAAATTGACAAATGGATATAGTAACTTTGACTACGGACCAAAAAATCTGCTCTAAGTAAGCTTTTTGAAACTAGAGTTCTTGTTTGAAAACACTTTCATTCTCAATAGAAGTAATTGAAAATCATCATTATAAGAAAAAAAAGAAAAAAAAATGTTTTCCTATTTCGCAAAGGAATATATCCCAATTTAAAGAGTGAACACGTATTTTCTTGGTGTAAAATAATATGGGACGACGCAATGTGTATTTGATTTGCAAACATGCATTCAGGTACCCTTGAGTCAAGAACGTGAGAGGGGTTAGTTATTTTTTAATACATGCGAGATAAGGTCGCTTCAGGAATACATTTTCTGTTTCCACTTCAAACACAAGGAACTCTCCTTTTAAATTAATGAATGGCTAACGCAAAGAATATCTGTTATGAAGTTAAAAGTTCAAAAGTTACAGGCATCAGCTGTATACAGTATTTAAGATGGCGTCCGGTCAATAGTACGGTTACGCGGTCGACAATACAAACGCTTTGTTTAAACTTCACAGTCTGTTAATTGAAATTAAAAATTAAAAAAAAGCTTTAACATTTGTCTACTTTTTACATCTATTGGCATTTTGTACATTTTCATTTGGTTTATTCATAATCAAAACATACGATATGCTGCGTACTGTATACATTTTAATCATTTATCTCTGAGAGGCAGCGCTTAAACACCATCTTGTACTTGACACACTGTAGCGTGTTGAATGCTGACATTACAGCATTCGTAATGCAAATATATAAATATTTCCCTTACCGAGAGTCGATCAACGCTGCTAAATAAGTTCTCACTTCAAAAATTAAAAAAAAAAATATAAGTAAACATATTTTACTCGAAAACACTAGGATAATGCGAACCTTGTCTGAAAGCTTTTGAAAGGCCGCACCGAGGAAGCTTGAACATGTCTTTGTGTCGCGTAATGATTTTTTTACAGAGCCTTCTCCTGCATGGTATGCGGACGGTTCATTAACGAGAGATAAAGCGTCGTCCTTCAGCCGACGTGTATTTAAGCCTGGTTGTTGTTTATTATTATTTATCTAAACGAGATAAACAACACAAATATTCTCCGATATCGGCGTGTTGATTAACGGCAGGTTTCAATATCGAATCTTAAAAGTTAAGGTTTGGGATCAAACCTAAAATATATCGATTTTCTGACTGATTAGTGACTTTTTTTTTTTTTTAACGGGGGGAAATGCATGTACGCACTACCCTCATCTATTGTATTTGAGGGATCAGAGTCAAAACCCCCCGAGGCCGTCCGCTGCATTTGGGATGAGGGCGACACGGGGTAGCTTTCGCAAGCACCACGTCGCCCCCTGCAGCGAACCCACCAGGCCCGTCAGTGCAATGGCCCGGTGGGGATGGAGGGGAAAAATTCCCCTCCACCACTTAGCCCGCCTCTTTAAGAGAGGCATGACCTAAGGTCAGGACTCCAGGGGGCGGAACATATTTCCGCCCCCCATAACAAAGAAAGGGGAAGAGTTGTAAAGAGCAGTGACGGGCAAAGGGAAAATGGGGAAGAAACCCGCCACTGCTTTAAGGGACGTAGGTCCCTCCCCTTCACTCGTCTTAGTCGACAAGACGTAGGAAGGAGAGGGATACCTGAAGAAAAACGAAAGAAGACACAGGAACAAGAAAAGAACACAAAAAGAAGAAATACGGCACACGCCACCAACACAAAAACCCCTCCACACAACACTCCCCCCCGGGCACGTATACATGCGGAGGAAGCTCCGCACGCACGTAACGTGCCCACCGCTCCCTGGGCCTTCTGCGCCTCCGAGGATCCGCCGACTGATTACTGACCTGAGAATTTATAGGCCTTTTACAAGTGACAAGTGATTAACCTAATTTATAACGATAAATAACATTGAAGTATTTATAAGTAATATCAAAATAATAGCTCTTTACTAAAAACATATCAATGTATGTAAGCGACTGCATGTAGCTGAGATGCGAATGTTGAGATGGATGTGTGGTGTTACAAGAATGGATAAAATAAGGAATGAATATATTAGAGGGAGTTTGAAAGTTGCGTCAATGGTAGAAAAGTTGAAAGGTTCTCGTTTGTCGTGGTATGGACATGTTATCAGAAGAGAGGAAGCGTATGTGGGTAAAATAGTAATGAATATGAATGTGGAAGGATGGAAAAGTAGAGGAAGGCCAAAGAAAGTGTGGGTGGGGTGTGTAAGAAATGATATGAAAGAAAAAGGAGTGAATGAAGAGATGACGGCTGATAGGGACGAATGTAAGAAGAAAACATATAGCGCCGACTCCAAGTGAGTTGGGAAAAGGCAGGAGAATGATGATATCAATGTATATGTAATATAACAAAACACAATTTAAAAAAAATCTGTCTGTCTATTTATTCCGGCTAATCTCCGGACTGATTTCGACGGGACTTTTTCTTGGTAGATAGCTGAAGTTATTCCGCCTAACTTTTATTTTTAGAAAATGATTTAGGGTTTCGTGTAAAAAAAAATTCATGAAATTGCAAATAAAATCAGATTCAACGCATAGTTTTACCGGGAGATGTTTGAATTTGTGAGAAACATCTTTGCTTTGTCTTAGTACCAAAAAATTATATAAATGAAAAAAAAAAATCACACCACCGTCAAAACATTATTTGCCAATGATTATTTTTTTTAAAAACTATATTCCGCAGTAAAGAATATAAAAAACGCGGGCGGAGCCAGGTGCATACAGCTAGTAGAACCAAGGGAATAGTTAGTAAAATATATCGAATGTCAAATTTAACGCAAACAATCAGCGAAGTAGTAGAAAATGTATCATTTTAAATAACTCGGACAAAGTTGGTAGAATTAAGTAGTTATATTTAAACAAAACATCATAATATTACGGATGCTATGATCCTTTATTATTATTTCAAAACTGCAACGTCTATACTTTGAGAACTACAACCACCTTTGCAATGTAAGAGGTATTAAATAAAAAGACTCTTTATATCGTCCGACATTTCATGGTTATAAATAATGTCATCTTTGTTGTAATGAGTTTTTTGATGTGAAACTTATTTGCGTGTGAGAAAATCATATTGTCTGTTATTAGTGTACCGATTTTTAATTTATAATGACAAATAGAAGTACATAATGAGAGGGAACAGACAATAATAATAACCATACAACTTTTTGGTTGTGGTATTATTATTTTAAATGTATAAAAAAGAGTATTTAAAAAAACAATTATAATGTAATACATTATTTTTATACCTTGAAAAAGATGTTTCATTTCTGATAGGTGTATTCTGTATACGCGATCTTTATTTTATGACCAAAAGTGTTATCTAAAATACATGTGGTGAAGTTATTCGTATCTACGTTATACGGTTATTCAGAAAAAGCTTGAAGGCGTATCTTAGCAGATCGACGGTCGCCGTTTTTTTACTGTTGTTTACGATTGCTATGTAGAGTGGGGTGCCGGTTAAGAATAGTAAAACCCCATATCTACCCATGAATGTCGTAAAAACCGACTAACGGATAAATCAAGGTATGGGTAGCAGCATCTTCTGAGTACATTGTGGCGTGCGTATTACGTATTACGAGGGCAAGATGAAAGGAAACAAAATATTTGTTGAACGGTATAATGAGCTACCTCTTACAACGATAAATGCGTAATGAATGTGTAGTCGCAGCTACAAAGTTTCTATAATTATTAGTAATTAATAATATTTATAAATCATGGACGATCATCGATGCGCCGGAGTTGACATATGATTGGTGTCGTCGCATGCAGCCATGTTAAAAGGGGCGTACCACAAGTTCTTTGTTCGTTAATGAGTCTTATCTTTCGAGGAGCGTTTAAGCTATCCTTGTTACTGAGGATAGTAGATCCACCAGTAACGCGACTTAGTGGATCCGCTACAACATCAAACACCTGACAGATATCGTCAACTCGCCTGCCAAGCATAGGGATTATAACAATTATAATAACCCGCTTATATGGGAAACTTATGTTCAGCAGTGGACGCCTTTCGGTTGAATCGATGAGTGTACAGTCACTTTACCGAGCTATCATTAAATAATTTAGTAGTAGTCGTTTTGATTCGAACATTTTATTCGGGCATTTATGGGAAAATATTTTTGTGGCAGCACAAAAGCGCCACCTCTTAAATTCCATCGTCACCATATTATTTTTGACACACTGGCGTAAAATTTTTACTTTTCCACCTACCAGAAAATCGCTGAACGCTGCTAAAGAATTTATCACTTCGAAAAAACCTTTAAAATAAAGATTATCGGTGTCGTATCGTGTAGTATAAATTTCGCTGAACTGCCAACGAATCCTTAATTGCAATCGAGTTACATTTCGTACACAACAAGTTGTTTACAGCCCAAATTAATGTTGAACCTTTTAATTAACAGGATTGGCCCTTGTGCGTTCAATCGTGGAACTTTGTCTTGTTATTAATGTTTGTATAAGAATTGTTTGAATTTATCTTTGGCGGGGGGGGGGGGGGGGAGAGGCTGCAGACCTCCTTCTTCTAACTTATACAATCAATATACATGTTGCTGGCTGGCATAAACAGCGTACTCCGACATGAGTATTATGTCAGCTAAAAATTTTACAAAGAACTAAAGGCAAAGTGGTTGCGCGTAATTGTCGATTGGTGATTGCAAATAGATATGCTAATGTCCCATCCCTAAACCTCCCCCCCCCCCCGCTCCAATATCTTTCCTGTGAGATGTACGTGGCACTAACTCGTGTCTCTCTCATCATCGCTCGTCGTTGACTCGTCGTTATATCGCTTTCGTTGATGGTCATCGTAAACTCGTGCGCACGTACATACCACCTTTAATTTTCCTTTTTTTTTTTTGACGGGGGGAAATGCATTTACGCACTACCCTTATCTGTTGTATTTAGGGGATAAAGATCCCCCAATACAACAGATAAGGGGGCACGGAGTGACGAGCTCCGTGCCAGTGTGGGACTCACCCGGGCGAGAGTCGCCCGGAAATACCCACTAAAACCCCCCGGGGCCGTCCGCTGCATTTGGGATGGGGGCGACACGGGGTGGCTTTCGCAAGCACCGCGTCGCCCCCTGCAGCGAACCCACCCGGCCCGTCAGTGCAATGGCCCGGTGGGGATGGAGGAGAAAAGTTCCCCTCCACCTCTTAGCCCGCCTCAGGAGAGGCATGACTTGGTGTCAGACATCCAGGGGGCGGGATAAGTTCCCGCCCCCCATACGTACATACCACCTAGTGATAAGTGTATGAAGTGTACCTAATCTGATCGATGTGAACACCATTAATCTGGATCCGTGGAAGAATCCCGCACCGGCATCATCTCACGTAAGTACCCATCTTTCCTATTCTAAATTTGTCGTCTCCATTAGCGTATCGTTTGCATCACCCAAATACAGTCCACTATTTCGCTCATGCACAAAGTCTATAAGATTGGTTTTACTCTGATAGGGGAACATGGAAATCCACGAACAAAAACACACTCAAAACGGTTGGTAATGTGTGCAGATTCGACGGCAATGGACGCGGCTTCGAGCCAACCTATCCGACTCTAATATCAGCCTGAGGTTTCGGTGAAGGAAACCATAGCATGTAGGCAGGCAGCATATTGGTAGTGTAGAGACCTCATCAACATCTAACGGCACACTAGCGCGAGCCGCGGGCGCACGGGTTACATATATTTAATACCTCGTATGAGAGAAGTCCGTGTGTCCCGTCTCGCTCGCACTCTGCATGTTTCTGATTGACCACCGTAATCTTTGTAAGCCCTACGACTAACGAGGGATCTTTTAGAATTTAAGTTTCACTATATGTCCTCAGAATTAATCAGAATCAGAATCATAATCAATTAATTAATCATATAAGAATCAGTTAATAAATAACTTTCAACGTGTATCAAGACTTTCCCTCCAGACATCCTTCAACTGGCAAGAAGCAACTAAAGTAGGATATTTTGTAAGAATGCCCGCCTGGGTAGCTTTCACCTTCAAGTTTAAAAACCTGTCGCCGAATACCAACAGATGTGTTCCGGCAGCATTACTTGAGAACTTCTGGGCTTAGTGTGTTTACCATCCTGATCCACATATTCACTTAACATCAGGTGAGATTGTGGTCAAAGCGCTGAGTCTATCTGTATAAAAAATACACTGACATTGTTCATAAAATATTATCCATACACGAATATTTCGATATGGTAAATGTCAATTGTCATATCAATCATTTGAACAGTATAAGTTGATACGAAGCTATGTAATTTGGTGACGAATGGTGGCGAATTTGGTGAAAATAACCCACATCTCTGTGCTTCCACTAAAAACTACGATTTGTATAGTTTTTTTATATGACAAAAAAAATGATATATATATTATATTTATGAAAAAAAAAAGAACCAGATCGAGTTTCTCGCCTGCGCTCTTCTCGACTGGGTTGTTTTCCGAACCGGTGGTAGTGTTTTAGACGTTCATAAGCGCCTTCTTAGGGCCTAAATTGAATAAATAAATTTTGATATGATTTTGATTTTGACGAATTAAAACAAGGATATAAACCTGCACCATAAAAAATACATATACAGCCCTATTTGCATGCTAATCGTACTAATAGTGTTACGAGTTCAGCAATCTCATATCTATACAAGTAAAAAAAATTAAAGTCTCTGTTTGTAATCTCAAAATAACAATTTCTTACTAGATTCATATGAGTGTATATACGATATAACAATACCCATTCCAAAAATACAATTTTTAAAATTTTTGTCTGTCTGTCTGTTTATTTGTTCCAGGTAATCTCCGGAACGGCTGCACCGATTTTGACGGAACTTTTGATTTTTGAAAATAATGTGGTTCTAAACGTAAAAAAAATTAAAACTCATATAAATTAAATCGAATTCAATGCACAGTTTTACGGGCAAATGTTTGAATTTATGAGAAATATTATTTCTATTATATGTATATTATTATATGTAAAAAATACATGAAAATTTTTTTTGGATAATATTTCCGTAGAAAAAAATTAAAACGCAGTGAAGAACATATGAAACGCGGACGCAGCCGCGGGCACACAGCTAGTATATTATACATTCATTGCTTATAAATGTATTCATATATCGCATAATGACATTATTTTATTCTTCTCTCACAGTTATTATTAAATTTGAATTTAAAAATCAATATCGAATTCAAACGGAGCCGTTAGTAAAAGCGTGTTAATATAACTCGGTAGTCATCCAAGCCATTTATCTCCCGCGAGGGTCTTAAAACTAACAAAAGGCACTCAATGCAGTTCGAGTCGGGAGGTCCGACTCTAAAGGTCCGCTATGTGTCGGGTTGAAGGCTACATTTTTCTTGTCGCAGGTGCCGAAGATTAGTTTTCGGGATACCCTTAGAGATTTAGTATGGTGTACGTTAACCATGCTTTACTGAAATTTTAAGACGGTTGAATTAAAACATGAACAGCAATATTCTATATTAATTATGTTACATTTTGTAAACAATCTATTACTAAGCATATAGCTCCTATAAGTGCATCATCAGTCTAACCTTCTAAGGTCAAATTATCGCTAAAATCTAACCATTAAATTGTTTCAAAAAGTGGTTGGATATATTGGATACATAAAAACCCATGGCAATTATTGTTTAAGGGGTGCACGAAATTAAATTATAAGTGATAATTTAGTGAAATTGTTTTGAAAAATTTGAACGTATTTACGTACGGAATTATAGGTGAAATAATTCGCAGAATGAGAGCACTTCGATATATTTTTTGATCTTTCTTTGGCAACGTAATTGAATGAGTCAATTTGATAGTTGTATTTAGCACCATATAGAGATGTAATGGCTATTCAGTACTCTGCATACGGGATACGAACTTATGTATTTTGCAACATATTACAGGAGCATGTGTAAAAAAGAGTTTGTATTTTAACTAATTAACTAACCACACCACGCCATATTGCTTAACGGTAGCTGGTAACGCTACCTAGTGTGGCTTCCTAAACCCCCAACCCCTTTCCCTGTCGTGCACTTCTGTGTCGACCGCGCCCGCGCATACAACGCAGATACTAAATTTCGCTACCCCGCTATACGAGTACATACTTGTGCTCCTAACCGCGCCCGCGCCACCACTAATCGTGGTGGTTATATTCGCTTTTCCGCAAATAATATAAACTATAACGCATATTGTGGTGACGTCGTGTGTTGGCTGAAGTGTGTGAGGTGTCGGAAGCCCTTGTGTGTTATTCTAAGGAGATTTCGGGCGGCTGCGAGCGGATCTACACGTCGAAGGCGCTTGCTGCTGCTGAGGAACAGGTCAGTGCACGACTTCCTTGTTCCCGCATCCACCACGCTTCCCTTGCCATTTTGGCCTACCGCGCCAGCTCCAGGCGTCTCCAGTAGCTGTAATAAACAAACCGAGGTTCATAACACTTTCATGTCATTTTGTTAGTTGCCTTTGCCGATTGAATGCCCATTTCTTTTCGTGGGTAAATCTTGCATAAGTTACCCACTCTTGCGGGGCAGATTCTAACTAAAACCTCACAGTGTTCCTTCACTTATTTGGCCAGGGAGTTGGAACTGTTTTTAAATCAACTCTACTTCTTGACAAGTGCCAGGCATCCTACTGAGAGCCCCTTCTGCGGTCTGAAGGATCGGGTGTTCGGAAACTCCTCTGACGAACCAATAGGAACATGTATCGAACACCAATACACCTTATGATTGAGTGTTCTAAGCGCCCGCCGCTAAGCTCTCAAAAGCGTAAAATCAAAAATATAGTAAATTCGAAAAACAAAAACAGATTATACAGATAATTATAAGAACTTGTTTAGCCGTTAATGAGAAAGCGAGATTATAGAATAAATCAGCTTTCAAATATTCCCTTTGTTTACAAAAAATATATAATCTACTGGTTTATTTTTAGTCGATGAATCTCTTAAGTTACAAGCGAAAAAAAAATATACAACGGTATATTCAAGAGAATAACAAGGTTTTATAAAAGTCTCTGAAATACTAAACTTCTAATAAGTTTTCCTTTTTTTTTCTTCATTACTTGATATTATATTTTTACAATAAAAGGGCGTACGCAACATTTTTAAGCGGTGTAATTTGTCATGAACGAAGGTGAGTGACCGCTTTAATGTATTTGAAATCTGATACCAAAATAACGCGATGTTTCATTTTGTATAATTTGAATTGTAAAATAATATAAAAATCGTATCACCTCCGACATAATCGATGGTCACATTGGTTTTATTTACAGGTATCCTTATTACACTTTTATACTATTCTGACAAATACGTCATATTTATCATTAACATGATGCGCGATCGGTAAAACAATTTGACGAACACTTATTTCAGAAATCTTTTTAGCCCTAATGAAAGATTTGTAAATCGCGAAAGGGACATCGTAGGTCGAGCTGATTATACCTATGCAAAAACAAGATTTTTCGTATTTCGCTGTTTTCTTCTCCAAAACTGGGCCGATTTTAATTTATCGCTCAATTAGATAATAAGAATGACTTTGTTTTAATCGTCAGATTTGTTTAATGGACCTCCAGTGGCGTAGTTTTTCCTAGATGGGCCTGGTATTAAAATTTATTGGTCTTCCGAATGAAGATTGGTCAGCAAATAAATAAATCGATCATTATCTTTATTCCAAACCTTTCAGTTAATAGGCCACAAAATAAGTGTAACGTCGGACCAAATTGCATACGCAAATATTCCAGGAGTGTCTTGTTATAATTACAATTTATTTTCACCCTACTTTATCGCAATACTATCGTGTTTTATTGCCGATTGTTTTCATCCTCCATTTTCAAGTTAGATTATATAAAATTTATTCTGAACACAGAAAAATGGTCGTTTTTGCTGTGGTATAATTATATTGAGAATCAGCTTTAAAGTAATTTGGTTTTTTTTTTACACCTCATTACCGTTGGTTGATTGACGCTCCATACTCATCACCGAATTGCAAATTTATTATTCGTAGGTAGTTCATATTTTTATATCATATTTACATATATATATATAGACTCACCACTTTGACCACAATCCCACCTTTTTTCTTTTTCTGACGAGGGGAATGCATTTACGCACTACCCTTACCTATTGCATTAGTGAGACCGAACTCCCCCAATGCAATAGGGACGACTCCGTGCCAGTGTGGGACTCGCCCGGACGTGAAGCGTCCGGAAATACCCACTAAACCCCCCGGGGCCGTCCGCCGCATTTGGGATGGAGGCGATACGGGATGGCTTTCGCAAGCACCGCGTCGCCCCCTGCGGCAAACACACCGGGCCTCGTCCGTGCAATGGCCCAGCGACCACAATCTCACCTAAGCACACAAAGTACGTACTGTCTCTCACTAATCACAAATGATGCTGTTGGTACACCATACCTATTCATAGTTACCCATGATAAAAAAATGCCCTGCCATGCTATGGCTTCCTCACGATGATTTCCTTCACCAAAAGCTCATTATTAGAGTTCAATTAGTAGGTTTGAACCCGCGTCCATTGACGCGAAATCCGACCGTAATACTAATTGCGTCTACAACGCTTCAAAATTGATATAATGATAAATAAATAAAACATAATATCTATTTAAATAGTGTGTATCTGTCGATTTACACAAAATATGAATGTTTCCCGCCGAACCACAGAATAACATAAATTTCAAAGGAAACCGAACAGTGTCTCAGAGCTGTTTGAGTTACGCGATATTATCTTAATTGGATTTGTATGTTTAATTAAACTGTGTCTCACATGTGAAAATTCCTAAAGAAATACGCTAATGTTTATTTCGCTAATATTGCTTTAAAACGTATCTATCACCTGCGAACATCTATATACTAATAAATGGAATTGACGTGTCTGTTTGTTATATTAAAATAACAACCTTTTCTAAATATATGTAAAGAAACAATATTTCTTTAATTTTGAATTTGGCCGCGCTTACTACATTACCAATGACATTGACAACTGACAAGCGCTAGAGTCTGTGGCATCCTTGGTCCGAGGTCTATGGTCAGTTGAGAGGTTATGAAAAAAATAGCATTGTAAAAGAGATTTATTGTGATAGATTTGTTAATTAAAATAGATAAATAAGAATAATTGGTAGAAGAATAGACTTTAATTGTCGTTTCTTCGTTTTCAGGTAAAGTGGTAATAATAGTGTAGTTAAATAAGTTATCGTATTTGTAAGAAACTAACGAAATAAAACTTCGTTTTCAGAAGCAACACATGAGTTTATTTTTAACCTAAAATTGAAGGATAGTTATTATATATATGTATATGAGATTATATACAAAAACGCAATTTTTTTTTTGTGTGTATTTCTGTCAGCAAATCTCCAGAACTGCTGGACCGATTTTGATGGGACTTTTTCTGGCAGATAGCTGAAGTTTACTCCGCGTAATTAAGGCTATTTTTATTTTTCAAAAAAAATTAAGGTTCCGCTTAAAAAAAATAAAACTCATAAATAGTGAATAAAATTCGATTCAATGCACAGTTTTACTTTCAGAATTTGAATTTGTGAGAATTTCTTTCGCTTTCTGTTAGTACAAAAAAAATAGGGTCCCGTGTAAAATGATACAAACCAAGAAATTGTTTAAAAAAACGATTTAACTGTCAATTTTACTGGCAAGAGATTGAATTTATGTGAAATATCTTTCTTAGTACCAATAAAATTCAAGGAAAATAATTAAGGTACCGTGTAAAAAAAAGGTCATGAATACATACATACCTACATATCATCACGCCTTTCTCCCGTAGGGGTAGGCAGAGATTACGTCCTTGCACTTGCTACGATCTTGACACAGCTCTTTCGCTTCCTCTACTTTCATGAGCGCTTTCATACAAGCTCATCGGTTATGAGTACTTTTTACCTGGCCTTTATTTAACACGTGATCGATTTGGTCTAGATACGTTCGCCTAGGTTGACCCTTACCGACTTGCCCATTCTATTATATTGCAAATTATAAAAAAAAATTATATACATACAATATTTTCCAATGAACAACACGAGTACACAGCTAGTAATAAATAACATTCAAGTTGATGTTTGATTGTTCAATTATGACGTTTATAATGAAACACAAATTAATTAAGAAGCTATTTTATGAATTCCGATAATTATAAAAAAAAATTGTATGTCATTTGACTAAGATTTTTCTACAAACATATTTTTTAAATACATTTGTATGAAATTAAAAAATGCTATATATCATTATTAAATACAAGTCATCGTACAATTTTTTAAGAACTGAAATAAAATTATCGACTCATAATAATAACGCATACAATAAGCGTTTATATTAAAATTTTTTCCATTTATAAATAATTTTCAATAATTTCCACCACCAGGCTTTGAAAACTAAATAAGTTTGATCTTTTCTATCTTTTAAAACATTTCTATCTTATAGCTTGTTTTTGGTTTAAATAGTATAAAATAGTAAAATCCAAGTAACCGCTAAATTCACAAAGTAGATTTACCGTGTGTGTGTTATTTACCTAAATAAATGACGTTACAAACACCGTCTCCGACTCATACACATTAGGCCACGTCACATTACACAAAATGTTCTAGTGAAGTCTACTTTGATGTTTTAGATATTTCAAAGGTCCCTTTGAGCGTATAAACAAGCATTTATTTCTAAAATTTTAAGAGGTTCAGTGTGAAATAGTTTGTGTTTTAGTCGTTGTGCCATAGTGAGGATAACTTGAAATGTTCAATAAATAATATTTGCTTAATTGTCAACCATTTTAATTGAGTTTTTTTGCTTGATAGTTTCAAATAAAATAAAATAAAATAAACAATAGTATAAAGTTTAAAAAAAATAAATAATGGATCGCTTTTCGGAAAAATATGTATTTATCGAATAAAAGTACATTTTTGCAAAGGCGATGAAATAGGCAATTGCAAGTCGAGTGTGAGTTTGAAGGCCAAGGAGTTCATTAATACGAGACAGGCAATTACCATTTCCGCCAAGTCATATACTCGTATAGTGTTTTTTCTCAAAAGAATGCAGGGAAATAAAAAAATATTTTTATATGAAACACTTAATTTAATTACTATTAAAAGTTACATTAGTCATATTGGGGCAATAGCTAAAAGAAAATGTTATTGATTTCCCCGGTACATTTTTCACTCTATGAACCGTTGGAACTCAATTTTAAGTATCAAATTCATATTTACTTAGTATGTAAATAACAAATCAAGACGAATTTTCAACTTTGCCGCCAATTGTGTATTTAGCGACTGTGCCGAAAGGCATGCGAATTTATGGCTATACAGCCACGTGAACGCAATTTATACTAAGCAGAGAGACTTACTTTGGTATGCCAAGAATAATAAACGAGATCCAATCAAAGAGTATTTAATAACCCCAGCACGCCGTTTCATACAACATTGCTGGAGAGTTGTAATGTTCCAAATTCAAAAACCGCTCCTGCAATGGAATTGATTTTCTTTGTCCGTAAATTCGATACTTCGCGTGTTCTTTCTTCGAAAATAATGACAATATTCCCATGTATGTTTGAGAAAATGATATTACTTTAAAATATTAGATAAAGCATGTGATCAATGGCGAACATGATTTAGTAATTACCAAACATTGGTATCCATCCAAATAATTGTATGTATCAAAATCATGCCAGAAGGAATACTTAATGGACAAACTTGGGCGCATTATTTTTTATAGTATTTGTTTGTAAAACATTAGTATGAACATATTTCATCATCTTTTAAAATATTCGTTGATATTTATAAATTACATCACAGAATAATAATAATAGTGATATTCAGACTTTATAGTCAGATATTAAATAAACTGGTGTACCGAAATGAAAACAGTTTATTTGTATTAAAAAAAATCTCTAATTAAAATTACTTATGTTACCCCGTAATTTTTTAAAAAGAATATTGGTTCTTCTTTCTAAAAGTAAAGCGTCCTTATGTGAAAGGACCACCGAATTTCAGGTATCTAAGCTCCTCATTAAGATTTCGGAATATTAAAAAAAAAAGTAAAAATAAATTTTAACGATTCAACTTCTCTATCTCTCAAGAAGTTTTGTCAGAGTGATTTTCTCGGGTCGACCTTATTAATTTCAACGGTTACAACTCAAGAGAATGAAGGGACGTAGGTACGATAAGTGAATTTGTTCTAGATTTTTTTTTGCATTAAAAAACGTTCGCTTATTCGCCTTTTCGATTCCATCTTGAGTCTTCCTATATTGTTAGCGTCATGAATTGTTTTTTTTTTTTCCTACAAAACTGCTAACTTTTTGGAGACTATTTTCTAACGCTTAAAAATCTCAAGAAATAAACAAATAAGTCAGCAATATTTATCGACAATGAATTATGGAACATAGAATATTGTAATTATTGGTTTTAAAATAATTTATTTTTTTTAACATTTAGTATATTATTATTTTTATATCTTCATTTTATTTATTTATTAAATTCATTAAGAAAACCCGAAGGTTTACTATTAGTTTATTCATGTCAAATGTCATTATATCTTAGCTGTGAGTTCTGCTAATGTAACATGAGTGTAAATTGGATTCATTGAGGAGGCCGTTTAAGAAAGAACATTTAAAATTTGAATATTTGGAACATCGCGAGAAACAATTGAATTTTAAGTTGACAACGGGATCGAGAGTGAGAGGGAGAGTTTTTGGCGGGATCTCAGTCTGACATGTAGCAATTGTTTTCTTTAATTCATTAAACTTGTGTACTTGACTCTATATCATGTAATCTTGGTGGCGTTTTGTGTGAAATAGTTTAGTTATTGTGTTCAAGTTAAGTTTATTATAGAAGACAACGCGTAGCATACATTCTGAGGTGCCGACAAAGCTCCATGGAAAGTTTGAGCAGGATAGGCCACCGTTCTGTTGGAGCTTGGTAACGCTGATACAAGATTGAAAATCTTACCTACATGACATTGGCACAAATTGTGTGTACACACAGATTGCCATTAACTAAGAAGAAGAAGAAGAGAGTGAGAGGACGTAAAGGAATATAAAATCGGTCTCTCGACCAAATTTTGATAAGACTGAACACTGAGGATGATGAAGATTAAATGGCACTCGACGTGCAATTTATTGAATATAGTGAATTAATGGACAATAAAAGATTCGGCAACTCTATACATTATACCGTTCAGACTTTTGGTTGAGGCAAAAAAGGTCATAGTCGATCGGAATACTACTATTAACGATACTGGCATAATGTACAACAAATTCTGGTAAACGTACTGCAGGCTATATTAAACGGATTTCTTTGCTGGCCAAGTTTTGATTAGTTGTATTTTTTGTATATTCTTAATGTAAAGAAAATCTTCGGTTTTATATATATTATACTATTTTTCATGTTTTCATTTTATTAATTAATCTAAATTTAATTTAATTGTCTTCGCAACAATATGTACACGTGTTTTCTACTGCTGACAAGAAGGGGTTGGTCAGGAATTTCCAAAATTTTCCTAACTTACCACTTGAACTTTTAATGGCATCCCAATCGATTATCTAAATTCTTTATTCAATTAGGGCTCTTGGAAAGCTCTTATATACGTCCAAAACTACCACCGGTTAGGAGAATAACTCAGTCGAGGAGAGCCGGAAGAGTATCGATCTGGTGAAGAGCCGGAAGAGTATCGATCCGGTGTTTTTTTTAATGTTTTTTAAAGTATAATATAAATTACACATTTCATAGTTACAAACGGTTTTAGCGAAAGTACAGAGAGGAGTGTCATTTCCAGACACCACTGTCGTTCACGTAATGATCCAGCCTACAATAACCTTTGCATATTAAAAAAACCTGTTTGACATAGTGCTTAAACTTATTGTCAAGTAAATCGGTGATGTACTTTGGTACCATGTTGTAGAACCTGACACAATTCTCTATAAAGCTTTTATTGGACTTCCTAAGACTAAAGTTTGTGACGGCTAATTTGCGATTACTTCTGGTATTAAAGTAATATCGGCCATCTGTTTTATGCTATAAATATGGTATCTATCTCAGCTGCTGTCCCCCATAGCAAAATCCCGTAAGAAAGACTAACAAAGTAAGCAAAATGGATTCACCTAGCATCTGTTAATTGGCGAATCTGACGAACTGCAAACGCAGCTGAGCTTACTTTTCTTACCAACATTTTAATGTGTTTGCCCCATTGTAACTTATTATCCAGACTTGTTATTAACTCCTTAGTTGTTAGTAACTTGTTATTAATACCTAATTTAACAATATTATTAATATATTAAGGTAACGAAATGCGAACACGCAAGAAGTGAAGTATTGAACACTCTGAAA
Source organism: Samia ricini (assembly GCA_014132275.2). Lineage (NCBI taxonomy): Eukaryota > Metazoa > Arthropoda > Insecta > Lepidoptera > Saturniidae > Samia > Samia ricini. The sequence continues at coordinate 30,484,093 of AP028170.1, read as the reverse complement.
CCAATTTGTGAATTTTCCAGGTAAACCTTTCGGGTCAATATCGCAGGAGCGTTCCGGTCGGCCATTTAACACGCGATATGTTCCCTTCATTCTTTCAATATGGACGAGCATCTGTTCCGATTTAAGGCCAAGTTTCAATTAAAAGCTGATGTTTTTTTACACGATTTACTTAATTTTTCATTCGATTAAAAATAATACAAATTGAAACTCAAAAGTACTTTATTCAATTTAGGCCCTGATAAGGCGCTTAAGAACGTCAAAAAATTACTTCTACCGGTTCGGAAAATAACCCGGTCATCGAGAAGAACCGGCATGAAAATCGATCTGGTTTTTTTTTATTTGTTGTTTATATGAAGATGCTCAGATGCCTATCACTTCCAGACATCACCACCGTTCACATAATGACCCACCCTATAATAACCTTTGCCAATTAAAGCTTGCTCAACATGGAGCCTAAACTTATTGTCCGGTAAATCGGTAACGTACTTGAGAACTTTATTGTAAAATCTAACACTATTTACCTAGAAAATTCTTATTAGTTTTACTAAGTCTGAAACATGGAACTGCTATTTTTGTTTATTCCTTGTATTAAAAACATGCTGGTCGTTTACAAACCCAAGTTTGTCTAAATTCTGCAGACATACTGTAAGTTGCGAGTATTGAGAGAGCAAGTTAAGATACTATTTTCTGAAAACTTGTTTTAAGTAATTCGCTTATAATGCTAGCACTTATCTATACTTAAAATAAAACTGTAAAAACACGTAATTTAGATACTAAATATATTTCAGAAAAATTAAAGGTTATGAAAGAACATATTTCTAAGATTTTCTATAAAAAGTAAGATTAAGATAACGATTAAGTCAGTCTTTTTATACAGTATAGGCTCAGTGCTTCGAGCACAATATCACCTGATGTTAAATGTTGATGTGGTCCAGGGTTCTAGCCTAGAGCACACTAAGCCAAGACGTACTGGTTCTCAAGTGATGCTGCCGGAACCAATATGTGTGCTATTGGTGTTTTATTAATTAAAAAATGCTCTACCCTGATGCTATGGTTTCCTCAAGATGTATACCTTCACCGAAAGCTCAAGCTGATTTTAGAAATGGATAGGTGGGCTTGAACCCCCGTCCATTGGCGCGGAATCCTGACCCACTACCCACTGAGCACATCAAAGCTTCAAAATATCAAGTTCCAGAACAGCCTAGAAAGTTCCAATGACAACGTTTTATTGTGTCGGTAAGGTATGGGTTTTATTAATGAGTATCGGTTGCCTAATTAACATGTCTATCTATTTTCCCTTTTTTACAGAATATTAACGCTATCTCTTTCCGTTTAATACAGGCCGTTACAATATAATTATTTAAAACGCAAATCCGCATATTCCATCCCCTTAATAGTCCAACTAGGAATTAATAATGAAACGTACCGGCTTTTACAATGTTCCCGATATGATTCATTACCATATATTGAAATTTTAATTGAAATCAGAAAATTTCTACCCGTTTACAATAGACTGGACAAAGTAAGCTGCGGCATAAATATTAAACCTGAAACCTTTTATAGAATGAAATAGTAGTACTAGATTATTATAATTACGCCTATTTTTTTTTTCAATTATTTTTTGTAAATTGAATTATAAACACAACGAGGATGTTTACTGGTTATTTTATATTATATCATCTAAATAAATAATAGTATTAAAAAACACACACTTTAATAGAAAACCAAAGTAAAAAGTGAAAAATAATCTTCAATAAGTTTAAAATAGAAATATAGTGATTAACAGAATAATTTATTAATGATATTCCTTACCGGATAATTGATTAAACCATTTATTGACACTAAAAGGCAATACGTACGGAACCTATTATATATCAGTCTTTCTCTTTGATATCCTAGGAACTCTGGCCAGGATTCTAAGACAAACTTATGACATTATCCTGTTGTCAGCGGTTCTTCATATGTGTGCAAAGAGTTCAAAGATTCCGTTAAATAAATAAATACAGGTCAAACTAAAGCGTACAAAAATGGGCCATAAATAAGGCTGAATAATTAAAATAAAATTAAAATCGAATCCAAAATGAAGAAATTTCAAGCATTTTATTGTCTAAATTTACTTCAATGATATTAAAATTCAATTTTTTCTTTAACGAAATGTGAATTGAGTTGATAAATGTTGATTACAAAATAGATGTCAAAACTAACATCCTTGATATTTTTGACACTGGCTAATGCTTCAGCGACGGCACCGAAGGAATAAAAATTAAGATATAAAATAATATCGTCTCTTGGGCCGATTGCGCCGCGTTTGTATTTTAGTGCGTTTCTCTCAATAATATTTGCTCGTATCTCAAGTTTATTGGTTCGATATCGATGCGGATTGCACAAACACCGCTCGCTGCTGCGGCGGCATATATGTTACATATGTATTACATTATCCAATTTATGAGTTCGGTTTATTGAATATTAATATTTATCGTTCGTAATATTATCAAAGGTTGTATCATTTTTATTGCTTGTCCATGCTTAAGTTGTGTGCTGGTTAACTTTAAGTAAATAACTGTATATATACTCTGCATAGATTTATTTTATTATTACTTATAAGTTTCTGATGATTAAATGTTTATTTTCATAATGTTAAATGTACCATTTAACGGAAGCGTGTAGAAACTAACATTTACAGTACAAGTGAGACATTTAAATGGAAGGCTAAGTATCTGATAACACAATGGCGGATCCCCGAATAACCGAGATGTAGATGACTGATAAAAATTACATTATAAATTATAGGAGAATATGGGGAGCTATTGTGTAGAAAATAGAACCGTATGCGCAGACAATAGAATTACTACTCCCATAATGTTACTTAAAATGACAGAAAGAGACTGCATGATATGTTTAAATGACATTAAATGATGTTGATACTTTAATCTAATTCCTGTATATACAGGAAAGGTTGCAATTTAGGTTTATTTTACCTGTATTTAGGTTGCAAAATTACTATTAAAATTTAAAAGTTATTTCTGTCTAATGTACGGCCGCGTTATAGGTGGATCTGTATAAGTTTGTGGCACGGACCCATATTGATACTTCGATTGACTTGTAGTTCACCGCTGTGTTACTAGATGGCGCTATTATAGAAAAATACAGATGCACGATTTAGAGAGAGATTTAAAGATGCACGATCTTTAACAATCAGAAAAAAGATGAAATAATAGAATTAATTACAAAAAAGGTCAAATATAAAAAAAAACATCACAAACATATATAACGTCAAGAATTAAACTTGATTATCTTTTTTACTTACAAAGCAAAATTGTTAATACAATTTCCTTTTACTCCAATAAAACAAAGAATATAAAAATAATCTAATAAAGTTTTCCTTGACTACGAATATGTGATATAGGCACAAGCCGAGAATTCCATAGGAAAGTTCCCCAGTTAATCCTATATAAGGTAAAATAAGATCTCTCGATACACAGGCATCCGGAATGTCGCGTTAGGGGATTTGCCGAGACACAATTTGTATTATAATCTCGTATGCGCATCCGCTGAATGTCTGCAGCGATTTGAATGGGATCTCTTTCAACGGGTGAACCTATTGCTGTTGTCATGACAACAACAATGTTTGTTTATGGAAAATTAGATCATATTCTGAAATGGTTTTTGGCGGGTTCTCAGTCTATCGTGTAGCAGATATTGGTTTTAATTAAATAACCCTATATAGTGTAATTTTGGTGGCGCTTTGAATGATATAAGATTGGATATTGTGCACAGGTGAAGTACATTGGAAATATTGATGCGCATCGTTTATTTTGAGGTGCCAGGAAAACTCCTTGGAACAGCTTGGAAACGTTGGCATAAGATTAAAAACGTAGTTTATCACAAAAGGCTGCGAGAAATCGCAGATTACCATTACCCTAGAAAAATAATTGTTTTTTTTGGCGAGATTTCAATTTATCAGCTCGCGTTATTTGATCCTAATATATAGCTTTTGTAACATTACGTAATATAGTTTGCTTATTATTTACAAGTGAAGTGTATACTGTATTGAACATATGAATTCCTAGAATTACTAGGTAACGTAGAGTGTTGAAAATTAGAAAAATATTATATTATCAATCAAATCAAATGTCATTTCCATAATTTTGTAAACACGTTTCTTACAGTAAGTTATAAATAAAGTTGAAGTGGCTGTTTGTTACATCAACTTAATAACTTATTACTACATTTTTTTTATGGAACCCTAATTATTTTCCTTAATAAAATGTTAGTACTAAGATAAAGTAAATCTCTTTCTCATTAATGCCCGTAAAACTATGCATTGAAATGATTTTAGTCATTTATTTATTAGTTTTAATTTTTTTTACTAGGAACCCCATTTATTTTCCAAAAAGAAACCCTAAATTACGCGCAGTAACTCCTGCTATCTACCAAAAAAAGTCCTGTCAAAATCGGTCAATCCGTTCCGGAGATTACCCGGAACAAGCAAACATACAGACAAAAATTATAAAAATTGTATTTTTGTATGAGTATAGTATACACATTAATATCAATTTAGTAAAACAAAATATTTTTATATTACAAACAGACACTTAAATTTTTTTATTAGTACAGATTTTTAATTTACACATTGACCCACGTACTGGACGGTGTGAAGGCTGAATGCAGAAACTGCTTTCCTGTTCAAAGGTTTTACTAACACTTCGGTCAACAAACTTTGAAACTCCATAGTGTTTAGCACTCGCATCCTACCAAGTCTAATTACCTTGTCTGGTGTTAGGAGAAATATAAATATATCAGTATGTACTTACCTATGGACCAATACAATATTTTATAATATATATTATATATACAATTTACTACTCAGTATCATCCCGGAATCTGGAATTTGTGCCCGATATTGCGACAGGCTCCGTCCCCTCTCACATCTGGGACGGAACTAAGCTCGGCGAAAAGTGGGTGGTGTGATTCGCTATTTCACCTCTGCCTAACCCTTCGGGGATAACAGGCGTGAGCTTATGTTTATATACAATTTGATAACATCAGTATATTTTAGTTATTTTTACTTATTTATTATTATTATTAAATTATGCAAAAAAAATAAGTCTATTCACTAATGAGTACAGATAAATTAGTTACAAATTACGCCGATAGATGTCACTGATCGTTTTACGAACTCGCTACTATATTGTAACCGATTTTAAATGGAGTTCCGTTTGATAACAATTTTGCATTGAAAACCGTCATAGTGACTCGCGGTTATAATCGCGTTTCGGGATTAGCTATATTTCTGGAAGGGATATCATATTACATATGAAATTGCCCTTAATAATTATAACACTGTAGTTATTATTTATTACATTGATAATGTAAATAGTGAATACCTACTGTTAAAAATAATTACTAATTTACTATTATCTATTACTAAATTAATTACTACTATTTAAAAATACCAATACTGACTTTTTTTTATTGTGTTTAACCAAAAACAAAAAAAAAAAACATGATTGGCCAATCATAAAAAATGTTATATGATTTTATCACCATATCTATTTACACTAATGTAAAAAAAATTGTTTACTAAATTGATATGAATGTATATATATACATACGTCGCATATTATAAGATCCCTATACCACAAAAACAATTTTTAAATTTTGTGTTGTCCGTCTGTTTTTAATGGGTAGTCTCCGGATGGGCTGGACAGATATTGAGGGGACTTTTTTTGGTAGATAGTTACTCTGCGTAACATAAAGCACTTATTGGCAAATCCTAAAAATACTAGGTATATAATTTTTATATCTATATATATACTAATATTATAAAGAGGAAAGATTTGTTTGTATATGGAGATATTTGGTATAGTGATAGTTTGAAAACCAAGGAGTGGACTTAGGATAGTTTTTTATTCAGAAAATCCCACGGGAACGGGAACTACACGAGTAAAACCGCAGAGAGCAGCTAGCACTAATTAATTTTTATAAGCATTTCAAATACACGGTCTTTGTTGTTGTGTTTAAGAGCTTTGCCACTACTAACCAATGATTACTTCAATATTGATTCGAACACACAACGGTCACGGGTTTGAATTCTGTAATAGTTTGTTCACACACACACAAACACACACATATACTTATAAACACGGTCGAAGTTTGCTTGCTTTACCTGTTCGCTCCCCGTCTCTTGTATTTACCGATGTCTACAATTTGTGCAGCCTCGTAGACCTCGAATGGACGCTCTGTCTGTTTGACATTATTATAGGAAAACATACACGTTTGAACCTAACATTTGTAGATACTCAGGGGCCGGACATGTATTGCGTGAATATAGTTTCAATAATTTTTGACGCCCCCTAACCCTTTTTGTTAACAACAGTAAACAATTGAATGTAAATGACGACTTTTGCATAATCTGCGTCAGTAATTAAAAGTAAAAATGTAAACATATGCTTACATATTAATCGTTTTTAAACTGCACCCTCATGTCATCAAAAATAAGCTAACCATTAACTGAATTCGCGGGCGCCCGCTTGTTTAATTTTTAGCAATTTTTTTACTCCTACGTTTATCAATGATTTATTTTTTTTTTTTCAAAAACATGCATGGAAATTTTGTTTTTATTTTCGAAAAAAGAACACGCGAAGTATCAAATTTATGGACAAAGAAAATAAAATCCATTGCAGGAGCGTTTTTTTTAATTTAGAACATTATAACGCTCCAGCAATGTTGTATGAAACGGCGTGCTGGGGTTATTAAATACTCTTTGATTGGATCTCTTTTATCATTCTTGGCATACCAAAGTAAGTCTCTTTGCTTAGTACAAATTGCGTTCACGTGGCTGTATAGCCATAAAAGCGCTTGCCTTTCGGCACAGATGATAAATATAAAATTGGCGCAAAGCTGAAAATTCGTCTTGATTTGTTATTTACATATTTAATAAATATAAATTTTAATATTAATTAAATTAAATGTAAAAATAAAAAGTATGTTTGAGAAAAGCACTATATATGTCTCGGTGGAAGTGGCAATTGCCTGTCTCGTATTAATGAAGTCCTCCTGCAATTTCCTAGTTCACGGCCTTTGCAATAATGTACTATTTAATAATTTTTAATACAATCCCAAAAGATATACAAATATTACCTGATAAACACACCCAGAGGTTTAAAGGTACTGAGTGAGATATCATAAATATTACGTACGATAAGAAAAAAAATCTAAACATTATAATTGTTTTAATACATTTTCCCCCCCTATTTTTCTTCATAAAGAAGAATAGCCGTTTTGACGTTTTGTATGGATATGGTTCAAAATGATAAACTTTGTAAGCCTAGCGGTACTGATTCTCAATTGATGTTGCCAGACAAACATCTATTTATTTAAAGTTTTCAAGTTTGAGGGTTGCAGTTACTTAGGCAGGCATTATTATAAAATTCCCTACGACAGTGCTATAGTTTCCTCAGGATGTTTTTCTTTATTATAATGAAGCAAATATTGTTTGTGAAGGTTATGATTATTTCTATGTAATTAATTAATATATTAACCACCATTCAAGGGGTGCAGTTAGCGCGGAAGAGATATGCAGGAACGATGATACTTTCTTATTCTCCTGCATTTTGTATGGAACGGTTTTACAATTCTGAGGCGGTACGAAGTTTACCAGATTAGTAACAGTAAACCTAAATTAAAAACATATTCCCAACATTAAAAAAACCGTTTACCGTGACAGTATAAATATCTGTAGAAGAGCATGACGTGCCGGCATCCGCGCGGCCATTGTAGTTAGTATACGATTCTATCCGCATTATCCGGAATAGCCGGTTAACAAAGCCGTGTAACCGGGTACAAAGCACAACGGAGTCGTTCTTCCGAAGAACCGTTTATCCGGACGATTTAAAATTATTGTATTTTTTTGTTCACTATATATTATTGTCATGTATATATGTGGGAATAAGGTGGGAAATAATCATTTTCAAACTCAAATCTTTTATTTATAGTCTTACGTCGTAAACAAAGAACATAGTCCTAACGCATCCTATTGACAAGTCGTTTTGTTATATCTTATAATCTATTACAGTCGTGAATACAAGTGTATTAGGCTCAACTCTATATCAATCTAATCTTTATTTTTTATACAAAATCTAAACACTTCCCACATATATTACATATTTTGTATTAAAATAAGTTCCCAGTGTTTTTTAAATAAAAAAATTGTATTTCGTGTAGTTTATTGTAAGATTAAATTATCTCTTTGTAATTGAATACTGGAGTATCTATTTACTAATTTACGTCACTTTTTAAATGAATACGTGAACAAGAAATATAAGACATCTTTTACAAAGAGATCTTTTGAACGACGAAGTGGATAGCCGGTCAAGCACCAACGTGGCGTTAACTTAAAGTCAGCTTTCAATTGTTTTCCTATTGTTACATTTTTATTGGTATTTGAGCTGAAATTATAATAACATATATAGCGCGCTAAAAACATTTCGCTCTTAGCATGCTAATTAAATAGAGGAATAATTCTCATCTATTGTCCTTTCTCTATTCCTACAATGTAGCGATGCTCAGATTGCAGTATTCCGGTTTGAACAGTGCCATTGGCTGCCCGCAGTGATGCACGAGCCGTTTCACAACGCGATTGCGACGATAAAAGTGACCGCGGCTAGGACAGATGTCCTATTCCACATCCATAATAGGTTGTACCTTCTAGCATTGTATTTTACTAAATCACCATTTTTTTCACTTTGTGTTATCGAAACCAACAATTTTAACGATCCGTGAGTGAGATATATCCGTGAGATAACGTGAGTTTAAACGCCTTTTTTCAATCAGTATGAATTTCGTTTGAATCTAACTTCGCTCCTGTACAGGTTTCGTTTGTAATCACTTTTGTTTTTTGTAAATTTAAATTAACCGCATTTCGGCGTTCTGCTTTCAAGTAACAATATTCATTTTTCACAAAAAATCACCAAACTCATAATAAATGAACATGTTAAATAGTTCAAGTTAAACAGAAAATATATTTGAGATTAAAAAAAATAAATCTCTTCAGAAATCTGTTCAATGGTTTTCGATTTAACTAACCGAATTTTGAGTTTGTTTATATGATAAGCAGAATTTACCTGACAATAAGTTCAAGCACTATGTCAACCATGTCTTGATTTGAAAAGGTTATTACAGGGAGGATCATTATGTGAACGATAGTGATGTCTGGAATATACACCCATCTCTGTGTGCTTCTACTAACAATGGTTGTAATCATGATTTGTATAGTTTTATGTAAAAATAATATGCCTATTTATACTTTAAATTTATAAAAAAAAAAGGAACCAGATCGAGTTTCTTGCCGGCTCTTCTCGCCTGTGTTACTTTCTGAACTGGTGGTAGTGTGTGTGACGTTCGTAAGCGCATTCTTAGGGTTTAAATTGAATAAAAAAAATTTGATTTGATTTGATCAAAAAAATACAGTCAGACATAAAAATATATTAAGAGTAAAGCGGCGGCAATAAATTTCAAGAATAGATATTTCAAAAATCAATTGCTATTACGCAGCGCCTTAAAGTAAGAGTTTTGAAACGCTAAAGGAACAACTACAGCTCGGGCTGATTATACCTGTGCAAAATAGACGAAGTCTGCACCTCGTATTCCCTGGGTTTCTGCTCCAAACCGAGGCAGATTTTTTTTTTCAGTTGTAAAAAAAAAACTTTTGCTATACCTCTACGTCTATGCTTTTTTTGTTCTTATTCGTGATTTTTTTTTAAAGACGTCTAAAATCAACGGTAAAAAAAGTCTCCTAGTTTCTATGATAATTAATTTGAAGTATCAAAAAGTACAGGCATGGCGGCGGTAGATATATATTATATAGTATAACAATATTTACTATAATGCAATTATCCAAGAAGGACATTTGTATGGAATAAATACCGCACCATATATCCTCTTCAAGAAATTATATATACTAATAAATATAATTGAAGTGTTTATTTCTAATATCAAAATGTCAATTTTTTACAAAACACACATGATACCTACACCGAAAATACAATTTTGTCTGCCTGTTAGTTCCGTGTAATCTCCGGAACGGCTAAACCGATTATTACAGGACTTATATTGGTAGATAGCTGAAGTTACTCTGCTTAACTTAGGGTACCTTTGATTTTCGTAAATATTTAAAGTACCGCGTAAAATAATTGAAACTCATAAAAAAATTGAATAAAATCCTATTCAATGCACAGTTTTACGGGCAAGTTTTTGAATTTATGAGAAATATTTTTACTTTATTTAGTTATTAGATGTAAAAAAAATGTTTAAGGAAAATAATTAGGGTTCCGTATAAAAAAATTAAAACGCAATGAAGAACACATATAACGCGGGCGCAGCCGAGCCCACTGCTAGTTTTTTTAATATTTTTCAGTGTTTATTTAACTTCCCAAATTTATAATCAAAACAGTAGGGAAATAATGATCACGACTGACTGAAAATTATTACTTGCAACTTTTTTTTCTCTGTTCTAAATAAACGCTCGCTTTAAACATTTAGCGACAGTGCGAGGATTTTAATAATAAATAGTGTCATAAACATTGCCGGTGACGTACGACAAATGTCCTTGCGCAAACATGTCGCGCGTCTCTTTGCACACATTGGGCGTGACACATTAGCTATTATAATAGGAACGCAATGCGAACCTATATCTTAAAACATTTTTCTTTAAAAAACTTAGCCTATGTCCTTTGCACTATAATAAAAAAATATGAAAATAAAATTCGACCAAAATCAGTTCAGTGGATTTAAATATTTATCCGAACAAAAACCTTCCGTGGTCATAGATTACAATATAAGAACTAGCTATTCCAAGCAACGCAAATGCCACGGAAAAAAAAAGAAACCATTGCGGAAGTATGAAGAACAAGTCACCAGTTTAATTTGGATAGAGAACAAACATACATCCATTTTTACATATAAGGAATAAAAACGATTATATTATCCTATTGATGCCTTTGACATATCTTGGTAACAAAATTAAGAAAAAATGTTTCCATTTTTTGGTTGTATCATCAACTTATATATCTATATTAATGATTCGGTCAAGGAGTAGACTCGATTAAAATCTTACCTGAATAATAACATATAAAAAACAATGATTTCGAATCGACAACAAATATCTGTAAAATTCGGATTATCGAGTATTTTGTTAAATTCTAATGATGCAAATGGTAGTCGCCATAGTGGCCACTCGGATGCCATCTTGAGTTCGTTAAGGCCGATTTACACATATCAGTGCCGATTCACACGTATTAGTGAAGTTACAGTTCCTATCTACCTACATTTTGTACAAGATTGTGTATTATGAGTCACATTTCACCCGAGCGAAGCCTGGTTTTCATCTCGTACCTATCTAATTTAGTTCAGATTACGGACCGGAGAAAGTTTCGTACTTAATACAAATTTAATAAAATAAAATCCCTTCCCTTCTTCATTATCTCAAAATTCCTTTTCGACTTGATCCACGTTTTCTTTTATTAATTAAAAAAAAGGTCATCTCCGTCAGGAAAATGTCGTTTACACTGAACAAATTAAAAGAGAGGAAATATTTACCACTACTACCCTTACTACGAATGGTTTTATTTTTATTTACACTGGACATTTTACTTAGGTATATTAGTAAATTTAAAAAACTATGCATCCTTTTAACACGTATCAATTGGCCCCAGAGAGAGAAAGAGACAGAGATCAATTAATATTTTTGCACCGTAAATGAATGATATTATAAAACTATTTAAAAAATCTGCCCAAAGCTGGTAACACACGTACAGACCGGACCGCGGGCATGGTATGGTGGGCGTCTGAGGTCATTAGTCGCCTAAGTAGGGATGCATGCATGAGCTAAGAAACCGGTTATGCTTTTAAAATAATCTTCAAGCCAAGTTTCATAACGTTTCTTTTGATTTTAAGGCATTTTAGTGGAAAAAAATATTGAAATAATATCGTTTTCGTTTCGCCTTTTTAAATTTGCACCGATAATTGTTGTTTTAATCTTGATAAATTACCAGTGTTTAATCGTTTTATAATACATAAGAAAAATGAGATTTAAAATGATACTTTTTAAAAATTTTCGATGTTGCATTTTTTACTTAATTTTGAAAAAAGCTAACACATGTTAACTCAAGAATGGTTAACTTTTGCATATTGCATATGGGGGTTAAAAATATCCCAAATAGTCGGTCGTGTCACTTTCTAATGGGAATACGTCAAACTACCAATAACCCTATATAGATATATATTTACATATAGTTGAAGTTAATATAAAGGATGTAAATAATAAGTTTTATTTAATAATTGACTGGCGGTCAGAGCTTCAATTTTGTCGACAAACGACAACACCGTATATATGGGTATACCATCACATTCAAAGCCTCGTACACCCAATTAAATAGGAAATTATACGGAAGCTCATGTCGGATTTCAACTGTGAAATATCAGATAAATATAATTATAGAATCCACACAGCGACCAACGATATTTATGAACTCTTTCATACTAGAATAAACATTGAAACAATCGATTAATTCTATTGTGTGGCTAAGAAACTACACTTTGTATAGAAATCCACTAGTCGGAGAGTTTCTTTATTGAACAACAGATAACAGAAAATTATTTCTCTGTAACAAAGAGATTATACACTGTGCAACATATACTATAACACTCTGAGTATTTCTTTACACTGTTTGAACTAAAGTATTCCTGTATCGGCTCTACCGCGTCTTACAAATCAGTCACATAAACGCGGATGGATGGTACGATATGACGTTGACAGGTGAGCGAAACGTCACCGGAAACGTCTGACAACACGTGAACACTTGTAGCGCCGCCGCTGGAAGCTAGGCGAAGACGTCGTAAGCCGGCACCGGAATTAAGGCGACAACGTTCTTAATTCAGTATTTAACTTTACTGAATGGTTTAAATAAAAATTAATTCATTCTATAATAATAAGACAGTGTACTAGTTGGTAGTTTTTTATTTTATTTTATTTATACTAAAAACTGTTCAGATAAAACATATTATGATTGGAAAACTTACTCACCGGGGAGTGCTGGTAAATTGAAAACTTAAAACAATCGAAATGTACCTATGATTTGCAAATTGAAACAATTAACATTAGATTTGTTTTTACATCTATCTTAGACTACGAGCAACAATTATTTACCCACATTTGTTATAGTTTATTTATTAATCAAAATTTATAATGGCCTGCACAAACACAAACAAAATATTAATACAACATAATTGATACAACAAGTAATATATTTGCATTTACATTTATATATAATTTCCAGAAAATTGTGTGTTTTTTATAAATCCAAACGGATTCATGACCGAGTAGTGCGCCACAAGCAAAAATTATGCTGTATTTGTTTCCCCTTACAACATAGCTGGCAACCCGTTCCACACTCCAATTATAAATCAAGCTCCTCCACTTCCTCGCTCATGATTTCAGTTTGATAAGCTAACATAATATAACAAGGCTCTTTGTGAGACGACACAGATGTCTCTTTGATATTTTAGATATAGAAGAAATGTTAAGCTTACAACGATAATAGAGAAATAATGTCTAAGTTTCTTGACATATAAGAACCAAGTGTATCAGATTAATAACCATACGCGCGCTGCAACGAATATATGGGTTTGGCTACGTGACAAAAAGAGATGAAAAAAATAATGTTTGTCTGTTTGCAAAAAAAAATACATAGATAATATAATTAGACGTCTTTTCTTCTCTGTTTATCAGTCGATTTTCGTTTTTTTTTTGTAGTTTTTACAAGTTTTAGTTTAAGCATTAAGTTTGTTTTTTTCTAATGTATGTATTTATTTATGTAATTAAGATTTCTTTTTCATTATGTGCATGACGTGACTGTTTATAATTGTAAGAGCATTTTTTCAATATAGAATATTTTTATATACGTAATACAGTTAAATATAGTATACGCTAACGATCCATATATCAAAATTTTGGTAATGGTAGATGTCCTCAAACTTTCAACAATTAATATTATCGAATTTCGACCGCTAGACGATAACATTTTAAAATAATTATTAATTATTTCTATTAATAGTTTTTAAAAATAACAAACTACGAAATAAACCATCATGTCATCGACGCATAACATTCTGACACAAAAGCACGTGGCTCGACCAATAACCTCTAATGGGAATTAGACAGAAACGTAACAGTCCGTACGTCCTTAATTGGACCACAGAACACACATAACCTGGCTGAGTGTTGAATACACTGCGACTTTGTGACATACAGCCGCATCGATCGGTCAGTAAGATTTTAACTAGACCATTGTTTATTTTTACGATTATCTGTTAATGTGTGAACTAGATATTAGCAATTGTAAAGAGGTTATTTCTCCCGCCACGGCTTACTCCATATTGAGCGACCTAAGCGCTTGGACCAAAAGTAAAGCTGTCAAGGTTCTTCCGATCAACAGCATTTATTCGATTCGAAATAAAAATTAGTCGACCATGGGAACTGCAGATAGAAGCGAAAACTCAAAACTATGGAGAAACTATAATTGAAATGATTAAAAAAACCTACCATTTAACATATCATATTTGCCTAGTTTTTACATGTAATGGCGCTCCTAGCAATAATTATATACATTTCCATACAGTTTTTTCATAATCGAAACATACGATAGGCTGCGTAAGTATCAATTTTATGATTGATATCTGAGCGCCAGTACGTAAACACTTTCTTACACTTGACATATTTTAGCATATTGACGGATGATGTAATAGCATTGGTAAGTTTTTCCTCTACCGAGAAGCGATTAACGCCTCTAAAAAAGGTTTTATTTCGAAATCGAAATTACGTGTCGGTTTATCTCCCATGGTGTACGACCTTAGTTGTTTCACATCAAAAAGTAAAACACTCACCATCAAGGTGTGGCCGATGCTGAATAAGACAATAGTATATACGTTTAATTTAGGTATGTAATCTGACGTGAACATTAATCCCACAATAGCATTAATTATGACCAGAAAATGGGTGCGTGTACTTATGTACGCGCGTGAGAAGTTATACTTCTTTGGCATCATTAAAAATTAGTTTTTAATTGCATGCAAATAATTAATTACAATAAAATAATAGAAGGATTGGAAAAGGATAATCAACAAAGTTCATTTTAAATTTGAAAAATTAAATAAATAATTATTTATTTTCTTACATTAAGTTTAACATAAATTGTCTTATTATTCGAATTGTATTTTTAATTAAATTATGTCCACTTCCATTGTATCTTCCGGTAATGTCTGAATCGGAACTTCAGTTATCAGTGGCTTATGATAACTAAAATATGATACGAAAAGTTTTGTATTAACAGCGTTGAGATATCGTACAAAATATATATATATAATTATTAAAAACCAAATTTAGAGAATAATAAATATATAAGACATAATTTGTACTAAGTATTATAAAATTCTTAATTTTAAATGTTTATTATTGATTATTTAATATTTTAAAAATAAATTTAATAATAAATTCAAAAATTGAATTTAAGGTTGGTCATTTTTTTAAATATTTTTATTGATCTCTTAATTTAATATTCACTTTTCATTTTTTTCAAAAAAATTTCATTAAATTTATTTAGTTATTTTTATAAATATTTATTATTTATTCAATTTAATAGCAAATATTAAAAATTAATATTATAATTTGATGTTAAAAATATATATATATATATGAAAAAAAAATGAAAACAGTGATCAGAGGTGACGAACGTACCAACATGCGCGACTAATATCGAGGTTCAATTTCTATTTTGTTGGTAGCTTTTTTTCGAGACTTAATGAGCGGTTAAGCAGACAACTTCATACTGTTCATTTTGTGTCACAGATGCGCGCGCATCTTAAAATTTCACTCTCATCATTTTTCATAACGCGCCTAAAGAAGTATAACTTCAAAAAATATATTTTCACCAAAAATATTCTCACGCGCGTTGGTTGAATGGCCTGACCTCAAATGTGATTGACGAACGCTACGACAGTACGTATCACTGGTGGAGCAATACAAACGCGAAGCAGCGTAAACTTGCGCCGTATAACAAGTATTATGCAGCATCATACAAATCTATACTTGATAAATAAAATTGATATGTCTGTTTGTAATATCAAAATAACAATTTTTTACCACATACATATACCAAAAATAAAATTTAAGTAGCATTCACAATTCATAAGGATTATGACTTTTGATTGATTGATTCAACCGAAAGAGTCCACTGCTGGACTTAAATCTCCCACAAAAAGGGGGGAATTACCATAATCACCAAGCTTAGCAGGCGGGTTGGCGATCGCAGTAGGTGTTTGTAGTTCTTTAAAGATGGTGCTGCCCATACACTGGTTTATTCCTTAGTCGCCTTATACGATACCCACGGGAAGATATGGGGTGGTATTCTTAGCAGGCACCACACTTATACGGGATAATAATTAATACCTATTCGACGCTATTGATTTTGACGTATCACACTATAATATCCTTGTACCCGTATGGCGAAAAAAAAAACAAATTATTCATGATTTAACTTTCCGCCGCATAACGTTACAATGTCACGATTTTAAGTATCTGTAGATATTTCTTACGTACTGGTGTGGAAAAATCCAAAAGGATGGTGTTGAAAGGAGCAAACGGAACTTACCTTTATTATTAGCCTTCGATTAAGCTGGTCCAGATATTATTTTCCACCTCACTTCACTTTATGAATGTTCTATATAATTTGATAATTAATGTGCACTTTTAAACATATGAGAGACAGCGGCGGCGGTTGCGTGTTGGTGTTCCGTTTTTGAATAGGAAGAGGAAGGGATAACGAATACATAGACTAAATAGAGCGGGGGCGTATAGATAATATAGACAAGAAATAACTTAGAATAAGAAGAAAATATATATGATAATAGATGGCGTTAACACGTACAAAATATTCTAGTTTTCTCCGTTTGTCGATTGCATTATAACCCGAGAACCATAGAACCGATATATATATATATATATATATATATATATATATATATATATATATATATATATATATATATATATATATATATAATATGATTAATTGTACAAGTTAGGAAGATATTTGTTGACTCGACAAAAAATATAACAACTGGTGAATATCCTTACAATATTATATATGCACTTAAGTGAAAAAATTGTTTTATTAGCGAAGAAATCCACAGAAAAAAAACGTTACTTATAAACTTTTAATATACAAAGACAATTTCCATAATGGGGGTCGCGATGTAATTACATTGTTTGTCGCAGAAAAACAACGGGGTTAATTCGTAGAGAATTCTTTTTAATTACTAATTCAGCTTCTTGTTTACGAGTGTCGGAAATATGACTTGACAGTCTTGCAGCGAAATCTAATCGAGAGTGACATTTAAGAGGATACGCGCGGGCCGTTTATTCCATACAAATTTTAGTAATTTTAGTTCAAAATTATAGTCAATATTTTATATCATATATATACATCACCGCCATGCATAAATTTCTGGAAAAAATCAAAACGTACGTGCATGGCGCTGATGTATATAACGACATTTAATTGTATTTGAGCGTATCCTATATAAAAATTAAACAGCTCAAACCATATAGGCCATTTGCACCATATATATTTTCGTACCAAACTTCTATACACGACCACGTTTTCATTAGTAATCATTTTAATTCTTTTTATTGTCGACACATTTCAAATATTTACAAAGCCATCTCATCAGCCAGCAATCACAGTCCAAAAATATCGCGGATGCAGCAAGAGATTTTATTATATATATATAATCTACCCTAGTTATAAAATACATCGTCAATATTTATTTAAATTAATTTTTATACAGACAAAAGATTACACTCCCGCACACTCTCCGAGTCCCCTTCAGGCGGCGACCCAAGACGTGCCTCGTTCCCCAACTGGGGAGGCTCTTGACGTCGCCGCCAGCGCGATACAGTAACACTGCCCACGCATCAAGCATTACACGCACAACACTGCATACACACTCTTGCACATAACACGCAGGTACATAGGTCCTGTAAGGAACCTTTTTTTTTAATGTAAATAAAAAGGTAGGGTTTAGCTAGGATAAAAATTCCGCGGGAGTTTTCACACTCAGGTAGCGGCCAAGCAGAGGTTCGAACCCTTGAGCTATCTACCTTTTTGCGGCTGAGTGCCTTCAGCACTCGCCCTCAAAGTTCGGTGAAGCTGTAAAGGCCCTTCCGGTCAACAGCATTAGCTAGGGTAAAAAAAAAAAAACAAAAGATTACTCGCATGTCATAACGATTATGAATTTTACTGCAATGATAAGAATTTTGATGATGTTTATTTTGATTTTCATCCGTATAAGGGACTAGAAAACACGAGTTATTAGACAGAAAAAATAATTGTCCTATACAATTGATTAAAATCATAGTTAGTAATTACACAATATGATCGCTACAGCCGCATGAAAGATTACCCCAGAGCCTATTGTCAGTTTTACCACTCCTCTGGGTCATGACTTTTACGACCGGCTTTTACTAGCTGTGAATGATTGTAAACCGGAATTGAAGGTTGCCAAATGAATATTTATAGCCTTATCTAATAAAAAATATCTTATTCTTAGTCATTACTCTTATAAAATAATAATTAAATGTTGAGCTCCGTGGTAATTTGATTGTATATCGCGTCGACCAACACAGATTCGTACTCTATAATTACTTACTATAACCTAATATAATTTATACTAATAAATAAAATTGAAGTGTCTGTTTGTAATGTCAAAACTTTTTTTTTTACTAAATAGATATGAATACGATACCTATACCAAAAACACAATTTTTACATTTTTTGTTTGTCTGCCTCTTTGTTATGGGTAATCTCCGGAACGGCTAGACGGGTTTTGACAAGGTCTTTTTTGGTACATAGCTGAAGTTACTCCAGGTAACTTAGTGTACTTTTAATTTTCTAAAATAATTAGGGTTCCGCGTAAATAAGTTAAAAAAAATGGAATAAAATCCGATTTAATGCACAGTTTTACGGGCAAGTTCTTGAATTTATGAGAAATATTTTTACTTTATCTTAGTACTAAACAAAGATGCAGTTTAAAAAAAAAATGCAGTGAAAAATATACCTATGAAAAGCAGACACAGCCGCAGGCACACAACTAGTCATAAATAATAATATGGTCGATTTTTTTACTCTGCTTACTCCGTGATGACTGAAATGATTTTCAGATTTCACGTCTTTTGGAAACTGATTTGTGTCTACTAACTAATATAGGTAATAATTAAATAAATATGTAAATATATTGATAAAATCAATAATTAATAAAATTAGATAAGAATGTATAATAAATATTTATTTATAGCAAATAAATATATAATTAATTTATATATCAATAGATTATATAGATCATATTTAGTTTAATTGTAAAATTTATTAATTTATGATGGATTTCCACAAACTATCGCCTTCATCAATCGCATATCTAAAATAATCATCATAATTTCAGCCGAAAGACGTCCACGTCCAAGAGATAGGGCTCCCCTAGGATTTTCAAAACGACTGGTCTTGCTCTGCCTGCATCAAGCGATATCCAGCTATCTTCACCAGCTCAATTTAATCCATCTTGTTGGTGGCCTACCTTAACTGAGTTTTCCGTTACGTAGTCATAAGAGAATCCGTTGCCACCATCGAGTATCGGCTCTACGAACAATGTGTCCCGCTCACTGAATTTAGTTTGGCAAAGTAACCCCTTTGGGCCGTCTGCGAATCTACTCATGCCTGATTCGAAAACACAGTAAAATACCGAGTATACATTTTGTTATATTAGGAGGACATGCAGTCGGCAACAGATTTGAAAATTAGGTATTTCAAAAATCTATTGCTTTCGAGTTGCGTCCCAAAGCAAAGAGTTATAAAACACGAAAGGGACGAATGCAGCTCGGGTTGATTTTACCGTATGCAAATTAGACGAAAACATCATTTCGTAGTACCCTGTTTCCTCCACCAAAACTGGAACGATTTTTTTTAGATATAGAATAAAAAAGACATTGGCTATGCCTTTACGTTTTGTTTTTTTTTTTTTATGACTTAAATTTGTTTGACGGACGTCTGAAAACAATAGTAAAAACCGTATTTTTTTCTCAACTCGAACGCTACGAAGGCTACCAATTTCTACAATAACTAATTTATGAAAAAAATCAAAACGTACAGGCATGGCAGTGGTGGATATATATTATTTGGTATAAAATATTTACCATTATTTTATTGTTCAGGGAGGAAATAGGGGACTAGGTTAGTATGGAATAAATGCCGCTGGCATTTTATGGGGGTAATTGTTAAAGAAATAAAGAACAAAGCAAATATTTGCAAAATTGTTATATGCTAACAAATCCGACGTAGCAAACTAGTTTTAATATCATTTTCATTGCTTTAATGGGATCGCTATGTAATTATACATTGTTTTTCGTAAAACAGCAGAGGGGATTCGTAAAGAATTATATTTTAATTACCTATTAATTTGGCCTATTAATTTGATTACGAGTGTCGGAAAATATCACTTGTCAGTCTTACCACGGAATGTAATTGAGAGGAATCGAGATGAAATTTTATCGTTTGCGTCAAGAAATAAACAAGCGGTGACATCAAACAAAAAATCATATTTCAGCAGATCATATTTCTATATTGTTAGCTTGCAGTTGTAAATAATTTCTTTGTATTATTCTCACTTATATTTTCTTTGATTTATCTATTCTTTTGTTGATATTTTATAAACGCTTCATATGAGCAACGTATCCGAACATAACTGATGATTGAACGAAAGGTTGCCATGACGACAGACGTGATTATTACAAAAACATTATAAAATTTCGATGTGAGATTTTAAAAGAATGTATTTTAGATTGCAATTACCAATCTAATCTGATTCCTTTATTATGAACTGTTGGTTCTTAGTGTTAACTTTGCAGTTTTTGACGATTGTGACCGTATAGGAATCCTCCTCAATCCATTATACATCACCGCTATCTTTCAACGGAAATTCACTTAGTAATTTTTGTTGTTGGCCTAATCACAAACATTTATATGACATTATTAAGTACAAAAAAAAACGTAAATATAGAGGTGGAACTTCTTTAGAAATCTTTAACTTATATCTACATAGACAAATTATTATTAAGAGATTTAAAGATTTCAGCAACCGAGAAAGAGATAACAGTTTTTTAGGCCCATTTCTAAGATTCAGTCATGCTCACACTTCCACAGGAACGAATTTAACACATAGAGGTGAAGATAATTATTCCATGGTCAAACATATAGCGTGGTTATTGTCTTTGCCCATTTCTCTCTGACAACTTATTTTCATCCGTCCTTTAATATTTAAAATCTTGACACACATCACATGACGCGACCTTGAAATGTTACTCTATAGTAATATTCCCAAAAAAGTACCTTAATTCATCATCGTCAATCGTCTCGCATTATCAGATACGGTTCAGGTGCTTAGATGCATTCACCAGTCCTCGCCTAGCTGAGTAGGTTGAAAGAGGGCCGTGTTTATGACCATTACAGGTCGGGT
This sequence comes from Samia ricini, assembly GCA_014132275.2. NCBI lineage: Eukaryota > Metazoa > Arthropoda > Insecta > Lepidoptera > Saturniidae > Samia > Samia ricini. Next base: position 30,462,472 of record AP028170.1, on the reverse strand, counting down.
GCATATATCTTAGAATCCAACTGACACTTCATGAGGGACGCATTTATACGCCTCACTCAGCAGACTTGTCCATAGGTGCGGACAAAGAAGAAACCACCGTCAGAGTGCCTGAACCCTGAAGTGATTTCCCCGTGTACCCCCATTTGTATGTACCTAAAGAAGTGTTAATTTCGTACGTAACTCTACTACGTTCTTACGTAACACTAATCTCGAATTTGACATTAAAAAGTTTATTGTCTGTCTGTGTGTTTGTTTGGATTTAACTCGAAAACGACTTGACTGATTTTAATGAAACTTAATTAGTAATTACTTTCAAAATTCATTAAAAAAAAAAGAAATAAATCTGTTCGGCTTTATATCAAAATCGAGTTGAACGATTTTCATAAAATTGTATGTGTGCATAAGATATGTAATAATTAGCGATTGATAATCTATAAAAATCATCAATATCATAAAAAATAAATAATTTATATTTGAATGAAATTTGGTGGACGGGAAGCATGTGCCGTTCGGTCACTACTAGGCCACTAAAAAACAAAACAATCATACAATTTAACAATTGAAAGAGAAAAGTTAAACGACCCTATTTTATAATTTCAGTGAACGAACGGTTCGTTCCATCTTTAATCTGTTCGCGTAAACTATAGACAATTCGACAATAATGACCGACCGGTTAAATATTGCAGCGTTTGCGTATGAATAAGTTCATTTTAAATTGGAAACCTTTCATGTTTACCTTCATTCGGTAATAAATATGTATTGTGTTTCTGTTTGTTATCGACCTCATTTTTTGTCATTATAACTTTTGAATAGTGTCATTATAAAAGTAAACTGCGACTTTTCAAGCTTTAACTTGGGTTTCGTATACGTGTCTTATCTTTATTAAATATAGATTGTCCTGAGTTTTAATCCAGTTCAAAATGGAGGAAGTTATCAATTCGTCTGTATTTTTCTTGTATAATATGTTCGTTACTAGATTTCTCCGTCAATTGTGGAACTATTTGTAATTTTTTTTTAATCGAAGAGAAATTTTTAATCCTGGTTCCATGGTCACCAAAGTCTGGATCTGATCAGTGGCTTTCAGGGAAATCAAGAGAAACCCTCGAATTCTTTAGAATATTTATATATATATATATATATATATATATATATATATATATATATATATATATATATATTTGCTTCCACAGATATTCAAGTGTTTGTGTATTGCAGTCACCATTTTATTTTACTGATCTGATGATGGAAGGTGCAACATTTTAGGGATCAGGAGTAGATTATTTTTTTAGTTTTTGTACTTCATTTCTATGCACTAACAATGAATAAGAAAAACTTTTTTAATTAAAATCAAAACTGATATCATTACAAAGGTTTTTAGAAGTAGTTTATTATCTCATTCTGCAAACATACGAGTGGCTAATTCATTTTTGAAACGTTGTGTTTTGACCACAATCTCACCTGATGTTAAGTGATGATGTGGTTCAGGATAGTAAGCACATTAAGCCTAGAGGTAGTGGTTCTCAAATGATGTTGCCGGAACACACCTATTGGTATTTGGCGACAGGTTTTCAAACATTGTACATTTGAGACCACTTATACTTTTCTATTAGTAACCTTCAGAGCATTTTGTAATAATGCCCGCCTGGGGCAGCTATGTGTTCTAGGAGCTTTACTTGAAAGCCATTATTTCCAGATTTAGCGTGATAACTATCCTAAACCACATCTTCACTTAACATCAGGTAAGATTGTGGTTAGAGTGATTGTAGATATAAAAAAAAGGATTTTATCCATTACATGCATTATTTTGTAGTGTGAGATATGTACATAAAAAAAAACTTCACATTTTATTTGACAACGTGTAATATATTTATAATGAGCGCATAATTCACTTTAACATGCCGTTATCGTAGGCTTTTATGATGTTTTTAATTTAATTTTCATAAAAGAATCGTGTCTATTACCGATTTTACCATAGAAATGTGTCCGGTTTTATTTAATTTATTATTCCACGACATAGCATGTCGTGTTCGTTCGTTTTATTTTTTTGTTACAAATTCTATGAATAAAAGTAAAGATTAAGTATTTAATGAAAAGTACATTGCTAATTTTTATTTACAAACAATTTTAACGTAATATACCAACTTAAAACCTAAGAAATAATATACATAGTACTATAACATACACTTATCAGGAGTGAAATATCTTTGGCAATCTTTAGTTTAAATCTATAAGACAAATGATTATAGTAAGTAATAGATAAATATCAATTATCGAGGAGATAAAAAATGCTTTCTAAAATTTAGCACAAAGAAGAGAGAATAATAATTCTACAGTTATTGTTTTTGTCTCTTTCTCTTTCACTACGTACGTACTATTTTCTATCCGTCTATCTCAGTCTCATCCTTATTTTCTTCACCGCGCTCACTTTGAGAATTTTCAGTTCAGGGAATCTCTCAAGGCCGTTTCAGTCACAGCATTTAAGTAAGTTGAAAAAAAGGATCTTTAGAACTGAAGCAGAAACGTTTTTACTTTAGGAAATAGAATATTCTGTTCAATTTTTTTTTATTGATCACGCAAACCGTTTCGTTATTGGAGTTTAAAAACACTTATGTTGGGAACTCACTATGCAATAGTGCAAGGCAAACGCGCAGTTCTACTGCGACCGAATTCAATAGGCCAAATTGCGGAGCGGACAACAGTGTTCGCAAATGGCTAAGTGTTTACACCATGTTTAAGTCATAAGCGATATTACGTATGTTTGGATATTTGCACCTGAAAAAAACGGAACGATTAATCCGATTTACATGATTTTATTTATTTAAGACCACCAGTGGGCAGTGTATTAAAAATATTACAAACATAGTATCTACACTAATAAATAGAATTGCAGTGTCTGTTTGTAATTTTAGAATAACAACTTTATGCTTAATATAGTATTACAATAATCATTGAAAAATAATGTATCCTATCTTTTATACAAAGAAAAAGCAAAGATTTTTTTTTTCATATATTTGAATAATTCCAGTAAAACTGAGCATTGAATCGGATTTTATTCCCAATTTCATGAGTTTTTATTTTTTTTTTTTACGCCGAGTGACTTCGGCTATCTCGCAGAAAAAAATCCGGAGATTAAATGAAACAAACAGACAGACAAATATTTGAAAAATCATCGTTATTATTCATATATGTACTTGTACGGTTACGGCCATGGTATAATACGGTCTAGTGGGCAGAGTCCTTTTAATATCTAATTTCATTAAATAACAAATATCTACTGTTCACATTATGGATATCAATTGACGTGACAAATTGATTAATCACTTTAGTAGAATTACGAAAAGTAAAATATAGTTAAAAGTTTTTTCATTTAATTTTGCAACAGAATTAGACTCCAGAAGTTGAAATGTTATTTGTTTAGTTTGAATAACAATGCGTGCTTAGCTTAGTAACGTCATTCTAAATCCAATATGGCGGACTTACAAAAATGGCGCTCCAGATATTTTTAATAGTTCGCCATGATATGTGTAACAGATGAATTACTGAGAGGAATAGAAGAATAAAAGGATGTCGGACTAAATTCAATATAGCGGGCGAAATCTATACATTTATACAAATAAGTGAAATTAAAGTGTCTATTTATTATATGTATATATCAAAATAACAGTTTTTTACTGAATTTCAACGTACCTGTACCAAAAACCTATTTTTTTAATTTTCTGTTTATTTGTCTCTTTGTTATGGCTAATCTCCGAAACGGCTGAACTGATTTTAACGGAACAGCTGATGTTAATGGAAAAAAAATCAGGGTAACACTTAAAAAAATTATATCGATGAAATTTTCAACAATATCCGATTCAACGCACAGTTTTACTTGCAAGTGTTTGATTTTTGAGATACTTTATTTCTGTTTGTACCAATAATAATTTAGGCACTGTAAAAAAAAATGGTTGTGGTAATTTTCTGATCATTTAAAAAATATATTACGCAGTTAATAATTGTACAAAATAGAAAATAATATACGCCAGCGGAACACCGGACACACAGTTAGTTGTGTAATATATAAAATTGGCGTAGAAAAATTATCAGACAGATCACACAATAAGTTTATAACTTGGAGCGTTGACAGAGGTCTCTGCAGGAAGACTGTAAGCTGTTGGGGTGCTACAGGAAATTACGCTGCGGGGATGCGGGATGAGGGGGGCAGGGTGGATCAACTATAGTACTGTTTATTCTAACACTACTAAGCTGTTGTTGGTCCGAGGACATTTACGGAAATGTATTTCCTTTTTAAATCAATCCGATATACATAATGGGGACAAGATGATGAAATGAGTAAGTTTTTTTAACAATATACTTTAAAGGTTTAGTTAGCGTATTGACTACAATCTCATTTGGTGTTAAAGTGACGATACGGTTCAAGATGGTAATCAGATTTCAGGGTGGTCACTAATAAAGCTTTGACCGTGCCAGAATTTGGCTGTTAGCTTACAAAATTCATATATCTCTGCTTACCCTGAAAGTCAATCGTCAATGTCATCTTGACATTATATAAAAGGCAACGTGTATCTGTCTGTCCGTCTGTCCCTTAGTTCGCTTATAAACACGAGAACCACAGAACTGATTAGCATGATTCTTTCTTTCTAAATCTTAGGCATATAGTATCCGGTCAGGTTTAATTAATACATTTTGTGACGTTAAATATTATGTTTGACTCTACAATAAAAGTAATCTTAATCCTTGAAAAGAAACTTCACAAAAAAACACCATTATCGTTATTCTTGATCCTTGAATAATTGATTGAACTGAAAGGCGTCCACTGCTAGACATAGGTCTCCCCCAAAAAGGGAGGGAATTGGCATAATCGCCACGCTTGGCAGGCGGGTTGGTGATCGCAGTAGGTGTTTGTGGTACTCAGAGAATGCTGCTACCTATCCCCTGGTTTATCCCTTAGACGCCTTTTACGACACCCACGGGAACGATACGGGGTGATACAATTCTGAGCAGGCACCACCATTACACATTACAAAAGGCAACGACTATATTACGTGATCTATGAACTATATACGCCTTAAAAGTATTACGTGATCATAATTTTGGTTAATTTTAGCACCCTCAATGATTACACAAGCATTGGAATAATATTGTAAAAAAAAATGAAGACTAATAAGAAAATATTGCTTACTTAAAATCATTATTCAGATAACCCCCCCCCTCCTCCCGGGTTATCAAAAATATGCAAAGAATAAACCCCTGTTGATGGTTACGTAATTATAGAACAGCGCTTCAAGAGCCTAGCTTTAATTTGCTGGTTTTTTATGTAGATTTTAGCACTTGACCACAATCTTACATGATTAAAAGCGATGATGGCTTAGTTGGTGGTGCGGTCGAATTTCGCGTCAATGGACGCGGGTTCAAACACACCTATCCAAATATTTACCAAATCAGCCTTTTTTTTTTTTTTTTTTTTTTTTTTTTTTTTTTTTTTTTTTTTTTTTTTTTTTTTTTTTTTTTTTTTTTTTTTTTTTTTTTTTTTTTTCGAGGGGAATGCATTTACGCACTAGCCGTCCAGCCAGATCTGATAGGGACCCCCCCTTCCAGATCTGGTTGAAACGTGTCTGAAGATGTGTGACAGTCTGTGTGACAGGCTGTCACACAGGATTAGTGTGGGACTCGCGGCGAGAAGCGCCGTTGACCACTACCCACTAAACCCCCCGGTACCTCCCGCCACCTAGTTGGAGCAAACACGGGATCGCTCTGCATGCACCGCGAGTGCTCCAGTGGCCGCCAAAAGATACAATCCTATACACGTCTGGGAGCGGGTAGAGAGTGTACCCTCTCACCCCTACTCCCTGAGAACCCTCAACCCCGGCATCTGTGGCCCGGACCCCCCCCTCATCTCATCCTGTTATAGCCAACAGGATGTAGCGAGAAAGGGGACCCGAGCCACAAGCCTTAGCTTCCGGTGAAGGAAAACATCTTGAGGTAACCATAGCTTGATGATAAGGCATTTTCTAATAATCCCCGCCTGGGTAGCTACCACCCTCAAGTTTGAAAACCGGTCGCCAAATACCAACAGGTGTGTTCCGGCACCATATTTCGGGAACCAGTATCTTTAGGCTTAGTGTGTTTACCATCCTGGACCACATCGTCACTTAACATCCGGTGAAATCCGACACTGAAACCTATACAGTGTAAAAATACATGATTTTAAGCAGTCCAGGATGGTAAAAACTCACTAATCCTGTCTAGATTCTAGTAGTTCTGTACCGGCTCTCGAGTGATGCAGCCGGAACACACCTACTAGTGTTTGGCGACAGGTTTTCAAACTTAGAGGTTATAGCTACCGAGGCGAATATTACCAAAAAAACACCCCACCATCGTTCTATGGTTTCCTTACAACGTTTTCCTTCACATAAAGCACACACTCGAACCCGCGTCATCCCTTCATACTATAAAAAATACATTTGTAAGGGTTGAGGGGTCGACGCGCCGTAGCGGGGCGAATACAAAAAATATTAATAACGCTTGGAGCAACTTCAGATGACTATGAAACTAAACGGAACTAGGCAAGGAGAACTTTGAAAGGTCTTATTAAAACTATACTGCGCGGAAGTCGTCTAACATTACCTGAACTAATAAAAGATTGTTGTATATTTGTTTGCTATATTCTTTTATATAAAATTTATACGGTAAGAACAGTGCAAACTTAATACTTATTTGTCACACCGCGCTTTTTATTTATATATGTTACTAGCTGGTGCCCGCGGCTCCGCCCGCGTTTCATATGTTCTGTGCATATGACGTTTCATTTATAGCTAATTTAAAAAAACAAATTAATGAATAAAAGTAAGAGTATTTTGTTTTCATTAGCGGAAAAAATGTATATAAGCGTAAATTAAAGTGGAAAATGTACAAGAGAGTAAATCGAAAAAAAAATGAGAGAGAATCGGTGGAATCCAAAAAATACCTGTCTACGAAAAATACTGCGTTGAAAGGTATTAGTCCTATCCCGATATGTTCAGTAGTTTTGAGGTGATGGTGCGTCAAAGTAATAATACACAAACAAATTGAGAGAACATGGCAAAGGGCTCATAGAATTTGAAAAATATATAGCCTATAACCATCTACGATTAATTCCGCGTCGAATGGTTGTGGTTTCATGCTGATCGGTCCAGTAGTTTTCGAGTTTACCTCGGACAAAGAAAACAAACTTTGCTTATATAAATTTTGATGTGAAACATCTATAGCCGCACGTAAAACCGATTTCTGGCGTGGCGACGCATGCCGTGGCGACGCGTCGCCACGCTATATGATGGTATATATATACAGTCTATATGCAGTAGTGTGTACGGTGCATAATACTTTTACAAAATAATGTCGATGTTTCATATCTGCCAGGCGTCCCGTAACGGCTCACATTTTTTTTTTCTTACTCACAGTTTCTCCCTTCTCATATACTTTTTATTTATGAAAGAACTACATAAGACAAAACTAATTCAAAGTGCCTAATTATTACTACTACGTCAAAACTATAAATAATGAATGCCGTCCAGCTCGCCGCACGACGGTAAGGTTCCTAGAAAGGTGGCTGCATACTTAAATGTCTACTTCACTCCTATTTGTATGTCTCTTTAAAGTGTGTACTGTTTTATACGAATTGCCATCTATCTACGCTATCTACGAATTGGTATTGTATTCGAAGGTAAAATTAACCAAATGACAAACAACCCTGATGTTCTATTGTTTAAATTCAAAATGACTTAGGTGACGTAAGAAGGCGTCATGCCACGATGAATCGCTGTAAACACCCTTGTGTCGTCGATCAACGCTTACTCTATTCTATTTTCAATTTAACAACAATTAAATAATGAGATATTGACCTAAAGAATCTAATGTATACAAAAAAAAGAGAAATATACCCAGTAGTATAATTAATATATTTATTCCATAAATACATTTATCTGGTCCACTAGTAACGTATTGATAAACAGAAATAAAAGGAAATCTTTCGTTCCGTTCACTCATTCATAAAGCGGTATTATACATTTGTATCTGCCTGATTTTTAGGGTTCCCTTTTTACGGGTTTAAAATACACGTTTATATCCTTATTGAATAGTTTAATATTTATTGCTAAAATGTCAAACGAACCGTTATTTATGACAATATATCTTTTCGTATTAAACATATTATTATATAAATAATGTTATTCATTACATTGTATGATGTTCAAAATATTCAATGGATTAGTCAAAGAATGTCATTGGCATTGTTCGAGTTAATCACGACTGTAATCAAACGAATCGCGCTGGGCCCTAGTTTAAACGATTCGGGGTCGTGATTAACCCTGGCCGAGCTGCGATTCGCAGTAGACCAAAATAATGTCTTATAGATCGACACTTACCTCTCGAGTAACACCGGTGTCCTGCTTCACCTTCCGTAGCCCGTGTATAGTAAACAGTGTATAGTGTGAATGTGTGAACTGAGTAATAGCTAGGAAGGCTTAACAATCAATTTAATGTTTAACGCTAATCACAAACAACTTTCATCTATAATAACGTGTATGCTCGCGTCAAGTTATTACCAAACTGAGCCCTGCGACAATTCTCGCGGGTACTACGATAGAATTCAAGTGCCCCTTTTTTCACTTATGATCAATAATTAACAGGCCTATTGATCTCGACTTCGTTCATTATTTTCGACATGTTTGTTTTCATATACCACAAAATATATAAACATATACTAAAGGAGCGTTCAAGTATTACGTAACGAATTGGGGGGGGGGGTGTCTTCTGAAACGTTACGATGCGTTACAGTGACGGGAGGTGGTTTATGAACTTCGCGTTCCCTAACATTGTACTAACCCTTCAGAACGGTCGCGTAGAGATTTTTCTTCTCACGCGTTTTTTAAAACGTTTTTTTTTTCTCATAATTTCAAACGGAATGACCACTTGAAATTTTTTTTACAAACTTCCAAAATTGCTTGCTTTACAGCAAAATTTGGAGCAGGTTGTCAAAATTCTCAAAAAAGTGCGTTACATGATCCTTGAACGCTCCCTAATATAATAGATATGATTATATTAAAACCTAACCAGACAATCTATAATCAGACATGTAAAAGGAAACTGTGGTTTCTTTGGGGCACCACCATCAACTACGGAACATATCGGAATAAGACTAATACCATTTGACGTGGAATTTTTCGTAAATGGTTATAGGGTATTTTTATTATAGGATTATATTGACCCTTTCTTAACTTTTTTCCATTTACTCTTATGTACATTTTTTCCGCGAATAAAAACAAAAACTCTTATATTCCTTCCATGGATGCATTCAACCGAAAGACGTCCACTGCTGGTCATACGTCGCCCCCAAATATCTCCGCGACGACTGGTCTTGCACCACACGCATCCAGCAGATACCCGCAACCTTCACCAGATCGTCGGTCTACATTGTTGGAGGCCTACCTACGCTACGTCTTCCAGTTTACGACAGTTATTTTTCACCATTCATTTGTTTTTTTTTTTAGTTTAGTTTATGTATAGTTTACTATGCAGTGAAGAATATATGAAACACGGCTGGTGCCTCGGGAACTCAGTTAGTATATTTATAATTATAAAAAAGAATGATATAAACCAGTTCAGTTGTTCTCGAATTGTAAGCCATGTAATGGACATCAGAATCATTGGTTCAAGGTCAATGTTGTTAGATTCTGACTTAATGTCATTTGGTTCGAATCCCCCTATTATATTCTACAATGAGCCTGAACTTTCAGTAAAGGAAAACATCGTGAGGAAACCATAGCATGGTGCTAGAGCACTTTCTAATGATGCCAAGCTGGATAAATACCACTCTTGAATTTGAATCCTCAAACACCAATAAGTGTCTTAGGGTACCATAATTTGAGACTGAGCACCTCTAAGTTTAGTGTGATTACAATCCAGCACCGCTTCGTCACTTAACATCAAGAGAGATTATTGTAAAATCCAACAGAGTCAATAAAACTGGGCAACCATGAGGACTGCCGACAAAAGTGAAACCTCGAAACTTTGGTATAAACTGTTTTTAATGTTCAAATTTTATAATTTGTTAATTGAAGTTAATAACAGAAGCTAACATTTATCTGGTTTTTTATTTTATTTACGCATTGCGAGCAATAATTTTATACATTTTCGTATAGTATATTCATAATCGACACATACTGCCAGCACTTGAACCCTATCTTATACTTGACTTACTATAGCATGTTGACCGCGTACGTCATAGCGTTGGTAACAGAAATACATACGTTTTTTTCCCCTACCGATAATCGCTTTTCGGTTTTCACTTCAAAAATGAAAAAACCAACGAGCTCGTATTAATTATTTTCATCGTAACTTTATTTATATACTATGTAAATATTACGGAACCCCGTATCATGGCAAACGGCACGCGCTTGCCTGATTTTTCTACTTTTTTTATTTTATTTCAATCGAGTTCCTGACGATAAATCTCATAACTTATTTTATGCCGCCCCCAGACCTTACTGAACTGTGTCAAAATTAAGGCATAAATCTCTTTCCGTGTTGGTCGTTTTACCGAACTTAAAGGCAGTTCTCAGAAGAATTTCATGTTTCAATACATTATATTTATATTATTGGAATTGAACCATTAGTTTACTTATATACCATATTTATCTTTTTTTACACGCTACGTTTGATATAAAAGTTTTAATGGTTCCACTATGACTTGAGATTATTATTTTAAACGTATAAATACGATAATAAGATACGAATGAATAGTATGATAAGGGAACGCTGTGGTGTGGTAGAGGATGTGGTGACCAAAATAGAGAAAGATATGCTTAGTTGGTTTGGGCATGTAGAGAGGATGGATGAGAGAAGATTAACGAAATTAATTTATAAGGCGAGGGTGAATGGACAAGTCGGTAAGGGTCGACCTAGGCGAATGTATCTAGACCAAATCAATCATGTGTTAAATAAAGGCCAGGTAAAAAGTACTCATAACCGACGAGCATGTATGAAAGCGCTCATGAAAGTAGAGGAAGCGAAAGAGGTATGCCAAGATCGTAGCAAGTGGAAGGACGTAATCTCTGCCTACCCCCCACGGGAGAAAGGCGTGATGATATGTATGTATGTATAAATACGTGTGTGTGACTTTACCTGACACATTATGAACCACTTCATGAGAATTATGTATCACCGGGATAGAGTAACAATGTACGAGTAAGGGATCGTCCGTTAATCACGTGCGGTTTGTAAAGGTGGTTCGGTAAGAATATCTCGCGTTATAATTTTTTTTCCGCTCTATGTATGAGCTGAAAAGCAGCGCGTGAACTTGATTTGCCGTCGCCAGGCGACGATTGCCAAAACTTTCCAGAGTTAAATTAGGTTATACCCGTATTTAAACCTAATATTCTGAAAACATTTTAAGATACCTACTTTGTTGGTAGGTAAAAATACCTTTGGCGTACTGTAAAGGTGTGGGACAGTCAGGCACAATATCGTCACTTTGCCGAGCTACTATAATTAAAGAAAAAGCCAGGTTCGCCTAAAACCTCACCACATGTCACACCAAGGAAAGGGAGGAGGGAGTCAAAAAGTTACTAAAAATATCCCATGATTACCCTTAAAAAAGAGAGCAATATTTACCGCATACTTTTTTTTTTCAACCTAAAATTCTTTGGTTACTTTCACCAGTTAGTAGTGACCACTTACAGGACGCTTCCATAAAGTGGTAACTAGCATACGAGACCTCGGCTTGACCGTCACGGGTATTTTTAAGTATGACCGGTTAAATAAAATACTCATATGCATGTGATGTGTAAACTGCATTGCATATGCAGTGTATTGCTATGTAATGTCACAATACCGTGCTAGCAGTCACTGCGAGAGCTTGTTCAATTGGAGATCGAAGTACGGTTTGCTCTCTAACGATGCGAGGCCCGGAGTTAATGCGGTATTAAAATTAGTCGCCCTTCTACAGATGTGATAATGATGGATCCGCTAGCGTAATCGTACGCGTGTATTTTTAGTCTATGAAGATAGAGATTCGGTTCACGCGTATTATATTATCGTTGGGTTTTGTTAAAATACGACTTCAGGGCGTTCAGGTTTATAGTGCAGGACTGCGGCTACAGCCAAAAGCTCTAGTTGTAATGAATCGATCAAAGGCCGTTCGAGCATCCACCTCGTTTACGACCTAGTTGTCTTTATTTGTTGAGAAAAAACGAAGTACAATAGATGAGACTGCCCACCGAAACGACCCCTTGAAATGCCAATCATCTTCTGCAAACTATGACTTTATTCCATAGAATAACAAAGCAGTGACGCAATTATGATGTCACAAATGGGGAGATTCATTCAAAACAGCAAATATATAACCTTTTAAAAGAGTGAATGAAAAAACAAAGAATCACAAATATTATTATAAATGAATAGCCAATCATAAGTCGCTGTTAAAAAATTAAAAAATCCAAGTAACACTCAAAAGCCTTAACCGTGAATTCCTTTATCACGTCAACCCAGATAGTAATGCCAACAGATATCAGTGCCAAACGATCGAAGGTTCCGTCGTCATTCCGTGACTAAGAATCGCAAACAATGAACACCGGGAGACGCGCCCGCTGCTGCGCCGTGAAATAATGACATGAGATTTGGCGGGGTCACTGTTAGCACTTCGTCCCTCGAATTACTATTTAAAAATCTTATTTCACGAAGAAGTAAAACATTAAAAAGTTTTAATTCATGAAATTAATTAAGGTTGATCTATTGAAGAGAAGTATAGTAGAGAGGATGGATGAGAGAAGATTAACGAAATTAATTTATAAGGCGAGGGTGAATGGGCAAGTCGGTAAGGGTCGACCTAGGCGAATGTATCTAGACCAAATCAATCATGTCTTAAATAAAGGCCAGGTAAAAAGTACCCATAACCGACGAGCATGTATGAAAGCGCTCATGAAAGTAGAGAAAGCGAAAGAGGTATGCCAAGATCGTAGCAAGTGGAAGGACGTAATCTCTGCCTACCCCCACGGGAGAAAGGCGTGATGATATGTATGTATGTATGTATGTATGATCTATTGAAAAGTGGATCGAAATATTAAGATAAAGTCAAAACGTACTAAACCATTCATTTGTTAAGATATGATGTAGTGGATAATTATTCTAAGCATGTCGTTATGGATGACATTATTATTATGCGGGGGGTTATTATCATGCAATGATGATATTGCCAATATGTTTAAAGACACATTTAAGGTCGAGCCTTTTAGAATAAGCACATTTTTGGAGAATTCTTCAAATTCATGTGAAGATGTTTGTCATGTTACTCTATCGACAAAGGATATATACACAAATGTTATCATAGCTATAATATCACGTACATTTTAAAGTTTCAAATATATACGGAATAGGCTCAGTGCTTTGACCATAATCTCACCTTATGTTAAGTGACGATGTGGTCCAAGATGATAAACAGACTAACCCTAGAAGTACAGCTTCTCAAGTGATGCTGAACACACCTATTGGCATTTGGCGACAGGTTTTCAAAACTTGAGGGTGGTAGCTACCCGGGCGGGCATCATTAGAAAATGCCCTACCACCATGCTATGATTTCCTCACGATTTTTTCCTTCACCAAAAGCTCAGGCCGATTTTAGAGTCGGATAGGTGGTGATCGAACCCGTGTCGATTGACGCGAATATATATATATATATATATATATACTTATTTACTTACAAACGAAATAAACATTATACATATTTGCGAAATTGAAATTATTCAGAGAGATGAAAAACACATTAAAATTGTCGGATTGGCCACTGTACGCCCGAGGCAACGAATTAATTTGAAAATAACTTCCTTTTGTGAACGTTTGTATTTTTTTATTATATTTATGAATTATTTTATAAAGAAATACAAAGTTATTATGTGAATGTTATGATGTCGTTGTACCATGATGTATTTCTTTGGTACAGACAGACAGGTAAATTCGTAATAAAATATATTAATACTAGCTGTGTGTCATTGGCTGCGCCTGTGTTTTGTTTATTTTCACTGCATTTTGATTTTTTTTATACGGAATTCTGCCAATTTTTTAGTACTAAGATAAAGTGAAAATATTTCTCATAAACTCAAACACATGCCCGTATAACTAACTGTCCATTGAATCAGATTGTATTCAATTTTTTTTTTTGTGAGTTTTCATTTTTTTACGCTGAACTCTAATTATTTTCGAAAATTAAAAGTACCCTAGGTTATCCGGAGTATCTTCAGCTATCTACCAAAAAAAGTCCCGTCAAAATCCTTCCAGCCGTTCCGAAGATTAGCCAGAACAAACAGACAGAGAGATTGACAAAAATTTTAAAAATTTTATTTTTAGTATAGGTATCGAATATCGATTTAGTAAAAAAAATTGACATTACAAACAAACACTTCAATTTCGTTTATTAGTATAGGTTATATACATATAATATATATTTTGGCAACAAATATTTTTCATAATTATAGCTTCCAGATTAAACATTATTCGTAAATAAACTTAATAGATGTTACCGAAACTGCGCTTATTTGACCTAACATACACACTTGATGTCATATATTTTTTATAGTTAGAAGCTGTTAAGGGGATATGCGGTTTAAACAAAACAAATTAGAAGATTTTTGTTTAAAGTTACAATTTCGTGAGCGCGAAACCTCACCCCACACAAGCATTAAGCAAACATCTATAATAAACTAATAAATAACTAATAAACTATGGAAATAAATATTAAACGAAATAAAATATTAGATATATTTCGGAGCACGACCGTAGTTCTCAATTATAATTGTTATAACTTAAATAACAAGTTTACAGTTCGAAGATCTCACAAAGAATGCTACTCCCCAAATTACTTTTAGGCGCAACCTCATGATTATTTTACTCACATATATGTTAGATTCTTTCCGCACTTTGTATTTATAAAATTAATTAAAAATATCAGTTCATCACAACAAATAGCCTTGATATATGAATTATCTCAATTTGCAGCTTATTGTAATAAATATAGGCAGATATAAATCAGTTTAAAGATAATAAGACGTATTATTTTTTTCATACACGGCGTTCCAACAAATAATATTAAATGTGATTTTTTTTTTTAGTCTCGATCAATTTATTAAGCTCACAATTGGATATTATTATATACTAATAAATAAAGCTAAAGAATCTGTTTGTAATATTAAAATAACAACGTTTTACTTAATACATAAGAACGTATATACGATACCTCTACCAAAAATAAAATTTTGTTGTTTTTTTGTCTTTGTCTATTTATCTGTCTGTCGGTTTGTTCCGGCTAATCTCCGGAATGACTGAGCCGATTTTGACGGGACTTTTTTGGTAGATACCTGAAGTTACTCCGCGTAACTTAGGCTACTTATATTTTTCATAAATAATTAGGGTTCTGTGTAAAAAAAATATAACCTATATTACGCAGTGAAGAATATATGGTCGGATTCCCTCGCTTCCCAAATGTTCTTGAGGATCCGACGGGCACGTGAGCTCGCTGTCATCAGGGTACGTTTTTTGGATCAGGTTGGTCTGAACATGGTGTAAGATTGTACTGTATTCTTTGCCGCACCAGGCTTAACGATATTTTTATCGCCTCTTTTCTGGCTTTGTAAGTGTCAAGGAATCAACTCAACAAGACTCACTTAATAGTTTAGTGAACTAACGCAGAAACTTATTGAGTGAACTAATTTAGTAACATATTGAGTGAACAAAAATGTTAGGCTCGCAGGCCTTTATATAGTAAGGATATGTTATTGCGTTGTAGGAAAGTTCTAGATTTGTGACGTTCTATTTACAATAATAATAGCTTAATGTACAGTTTTTATTCACGTACTGTTTAGAATCCCATGAAAATGTTTTATGTTACACCGAATCATATTACCTCGCAGGTGTGCGTCTTGCTGCCCCCCCCCCTTGTGTGGCGGTAAAGACGGTCACTCATAGGGTTTTAGTGGGTAGTCACTAGGGTCTCCTTCCCTAGTGTTAGTCCTACACACCCTCCCTGCCCCCGCATGGGAGGAGGGTGCCTAAATGCATTTCACTATGTTAAAAAAAAAAAATAAGGTGTGCCTCTTGCTGATAACGTTTATTTGTTTCGACCTAATGCTTTCTGCATGCGACATATTATTTTAAACTGTGCCATTGTAATGCCACTATATGCAAAAACTAGTTACAAATATGTTTTATAACATTAAAGGGTTGTAAGCGAAAATGTTAACACAATGTAAAAGTAAACATTGAAATAATGTTGAAAAGGAAAACAAAAATAAATATTTCTTACGTAATCGCCATTTTAGAACCACCGTCCTCATTGATGCTTACGTAACGCATGAAGAATCCCTAAAAACCACTTTAAAAAATTCGGTTAAAATAGAAAATGAAAATATCTATTTATGTTTATTTCAAATGTACCCATATTAAGGATACGACGTACCAGTTGCATTTATATCCTGAAATTTACAAACAAAAAGATTTATCACGCAGCTTAAGGGAGAACTTCCGTTAAGAATCGCATTAAGATATTTACTTACGCAATTCAATAAATTTACATGTAAATTCGAATAACCGTAAAATCATAATGACTAACATCACGAAAGCGTTTGAGAAGTAAAAGAATAAGTAATTACCCCCCTATACCCCTCGGGGGTTAACAAATTTGAATAACAAATTCACGAATTGAAATTAGTTCATTCGTTTGCCGCAACAGCGCCGGGGGCGTGACTGTTCGGACCTTTTACGCATTCCGGATCAAAGAATAAATAAAAAAGAAAGATTTCGACGTTTTCCTTTCGATTTCCGAGGTGTTAATTTTTCTTCTTCTTTCGTGTCCCTTTCCTATTTGAAAGTTGAATCAAAAAATTCGTATAAAGTTTTAAAATTTAGACAAACTAGATCTAGTGAATGATCGTCATAATTTTAATATTAGAAGTAAAGACAAGTTGGCCGTCCCACGCTTTAGGTTAAGTAAGTGTAATAAAAGCTTTATAGGTAATAGTATTCGGTTTTACAATAAGATCCCAAGTAACATTACCGATTTACCTGACAATAAGTTCAAGTATTATGTCAAGCAAGTTTTAATCTCAAAAGGTTATTACAGGGGGATCATTACGTGAACGATAGTGATGTCTGGAATTAACCCACATCTCTGTGCTTCCACTAACATTATTAAGACACGATTGTATAGTTTTTTATATGACAAAAAAAAAGTTATATTTATTAAAAAAAATAGAACCAGATCGAGTTTCTTGCCGGCTCTTCTCGACTGGGTTGTTTTCCGAACCGGTGGTAGTGTTTAGACGTTCATAAGCGCCTTCTTAGGGCCTAAATTGAATAAATAAATTTTGATTTTGATTTTGATTTTAAAACTTAACAGATATTAGTTAGTTAGAAAGACGTACACTGCTGGACATAGGTCTCCCCCAGAGATCTCAACAACAACCGCGCTTTATGTCATTCGCATCCATCGGTCCACCTTGTAGGAGGCCTACTTACGCTGCGTCTTCGGGTACGCGGCAGCCATACGAAAACCCGTTGATTCCATCGGGCAACGGTTCTACGGGCACCGATTTCTTCATTTCTGATTCGGAGTAGATGTTCAAACAGTGCAACTTGTAAAAAACGTATGACATCACCCTTTATTACCACTTCCCCTTCCTTAAGCAAAATACACTGATTATGGGTACATAATATACAAATAGGTACAGAATATCTGTAGCGATTTAATATATTCTAACTAACAAACTATGCAGCTCCTACAACAACTTATCAGTAAACATTAGTTGTAAATATAATAAGTGTAGAAAATAATATTATTAAAAGTATCTCAATTTCCGAAGCGTAAACACAGAGAATAATAAATTAACGTAGTTTTGCAACACTGCGGTGCAATCATGCAAGAACCTCTAGACACCTAGAATTAACGCAAGGCAATTATTTCGTCACCGTTCGACATGACACTTATTAGAAATTCATCATCATCATCATCTCCCTACCCTTTTCCCATTTTTATTTGGGGTCGGCGCAACATGTCTTCCTCTTCCATTCCTCTCTATTTGTTGTCATCTCCGCATTCACTCCTTTTCTACACATATAATCTTTCACACAGTCCATCCATCTTTTCTTTGGTCTTCCCCTTCCCATGTAACCGTCCACATTCATATCCAATACCTTTCTTACAACATTCTCTTTCTCCCTGCGCATCACATGTCCATACCAGGATAAACGACCGCCTCTTAACTTGTCTGTTATTGGTGCCACTTTCAAACTTCCTCTAATATATTCATTCCTAATCCTGTCCATTCTTGTTACCCCACACATCCATCTCAACATTCGCATCTCAGCTGCATGTAATCTTCTTTCGTCCGTCACCTTTATGGGGTAACATTATCCATACAAGACGACAGGTCGTATTATGTTCTTGTAAATCTTCCCCTTTAATTTAAAGGGTATTTGCGGATCACACGTAGTAGCCGAAACCAGCCGCCATTTCATCCATGCTGCGTTAATTCTATGCTTTACCGTCCGGTCTATTTCGCCATTGCTTTGCAGGAGTGAGCCGAGGTACTTGACACTTATTAGAAATTGTTGGTTTTAAAATCTGTTTCATAAAAAGGAGAATTAATATTATTCACGTTACAAATATTGATTCTGGTGAATTAATATTAATAAAATAATAGAAATAGTATATAATGTAAGTAATTAAGTAAACAATTAAATTTATATTTGTGTAGTAGTAAAATCAGAAGGTTTATCTACTAAAACAATTGTCTGACTTTAAGTCAAAATAGAAACTTAAATATTTTAGATAGGAAGTTGAATTGGTAGAACAATAATTCGTTCCCACATACGTGTATACATAACATTAACATGCGGAGATTAAAACACTGGTCATGTTTTTTTTTTTTTTGCATTGGAAACATATCATAAGTTGTTATTGTTATCTGAAACTGCTACCTATTTAACTCCACGGAATTCCTCTCGTACCTATGATCAGGTCCCGAGGATCGCATTCATCCGCAGTCCTTCTTCAATGTTCCACCGTGATCCGAGACCTTCAGGTACCTCAGGGTATACATGCCCAAATTCATTACCCACTCATAGCATAGAGCACCTGTATCCGGTGCTTGGTTTGTCGACAGCGTCAGAGAAGCAAAGTTGTTCTCTAACTCTCTCTTCTAGCCCCCGAAGAGTATGGCTTGTTACTCACCGTAGCTTTAGTTGAGTTTTAAATAAAGTATTCTCTTAATCTTAACTAAATATTTTACTCCAACTATCCATTCATCTAATCAACTGAAAGACGTCCACAGCTAGACATAATATGTCTGCCCTAAGAATACCTATACTGGTTTTGCGCTATCTGCATCCGACGAAATCTTACGACCTTCATCAGGTCATCGGACCACCTTACGTCTTCTGGAACGCAGCAACTATTTGTGGACCCGTTGGCACCATCGGGCATAAGTTCACAAACAATATGTCCAACCCACTGCAAAATTAGTTGGGCAATGTCGGTTATTTTGATTCTTCTGCAGATTCTGCAGATATTTAACATTCGATCATGTAATGCAAGTCCGAGCATTAAATATAATATCGTCACTGCATAAGAGTCGGTTTAACTGTAAAACGTGACAAAAAATGTTCAATATAAAATCTTTAAATTATTTCTTGTTAATATCAAAGAGTTACAAGTAATCACACGACATCGAAAATGTCGTGAGGTTTTGAGAATCGACACCGAGTTTATAGCAAGACCGGCAACTACCGACAATTAAGTGTTGAAACTCAATTACGTCAAGTCGGTTGAGCCTCAGAGACGGTAGAGCGGTCACCTTAAAACGCTACGATAGAGGGGTTGTACCTAGTTTTAGTACATTTATTGCTAGTTTTATAGAGTTTTAGTTAACAACCCTTGGCGTTTAAAAGTGTATTAAGTGGAATTCGTTAACAACTTGTGCACTTTACGAGGACTATTCTCTTTTTATGCATTCGTCGCGCATTTCTCATTATTGGGCATCTCTGCCGTTTTTATTTTATTTTCAGGAGGGGTCGTCGATCAATAATTTAACGCTTATTTGATTAAATCACGATATATGACAACGGTTCTCTGAGATATCACAGTTATTTTTTTTTAAACAAGCACGTCCACCTTGACTCATCTTCGGGTGACATGAATCATGTAAACGGTAGGTAAATTGTGAGGAAAAATCTGTTATGCATTTTTTATTTATAATACCACTATTGATCACTAAATTAAAAGAGTAAATCGGTTAATAAACGGTGTAGATAAATCAATATTTTTACCTATTTACCTTACCTATTTATATCATCATCATCATCATCATCTCCCTACCCTTTTCCCATTTTTATTTGGGGTCGGCGCAACGTGTCTTCCTCTCTTCCATTCCTCTCTATTTGTTGTCATCTTCGCATCCACTCCTTTCCTAAGCATATCGCCTATTTATATATCTTTACTAATAATAAAATCTTTCTCTTGATATTTAATTAAATTAAAATAAGTTCCATGTGGTGCCGGCTAAGAATAGTACTCCCCCATATCTTCCCGGGGGTGTCGTAAAAGGCGACTAAGGGCAGGAAACGCAGCAGCAGCATCTTCTGAGTACCAAAAACACCTACTGCGATCACCAACTCGCCTGCCAAGCGTGGCGATTATAGCAATCCTCGTAGGGAGACCTACGCCCAGCATACGTCTTATAGTTAAATGAATAGGTGGCTAGGATGGGTCTAATTAAATAATTTGTAACATTCGTAAAAAAAAAAATAATTAACAAAAAATCTGTTTAACTTAGAAAAAGGTTGGCAAAACTTCGTGTACATAAATTTTATCTTAATTAGCGATTGATAGCTAACAAAAACTATTAATATCATTTTTATAAATTATTATTAAAAAAAACTTTGAACACAATTTAGTGTACGGAGAGTATGTATGCGTGTTTGGTAATTTATGAAAAACAAAAATTTATTTATTTTTTATTTATTTATCTATTTATTTGGGAAACACACAGTTAATAATATACACATATGAAATTACATAACAATAATACATGAACCAGTCAAGTTTTCACTAAAATTATAATTAATGAAAGTAAATATAACAACACTAATATCTCCATCATTGCAAGCTATAAAAAATATTATATATAAATATTATATTATGGCAAACACTATAAATTTAAAACTATTTTCAGCGATTTTTTAAAGGAACTGATGGGGCATGCAAATATATCAATTTTAGTAAACATCTTATTATACATATCGCACGAACGAAATAAATATGTGTTCTTCACATACCTCGTTCGCGCAACAGGGATTTAAAAAAGTAAGTGGTTTCTGGCATTTGGTCGAGGAACCCCTAAAATTAATTTCACTGACAAGAAACGGAGAATCAATAAAATTTCTAAGAAGTTTAAATAAATAAATTTGATCTCTCACTATTCGACGATTAGTAAGTGAAGGCAGATGTGGCAAAGGTTTATTTGACAATTTACATTTAAAAGTTAAGTGCCTCTTAAATCGATTTTGTACACTTACAATAAGGTTAATGTATTTGTTATATTGTGGATTCCATATTATTAAACCATATTCTAATAGAGAACGAACCAAAGCATTATAAAGAAGTACTAGAGTAGTTGGTTGCTTAAAATCTCTCCCAGTTCTAAGAACGAAGCCAAGAATTTTAAAAGCTTTCCCAATTATATTATTAACATGATCACTAAAGTTTAATTTATTATCGAGGTGTATACCCAGGTGTCGCACCCCAGTCACTCGTTTCAAAATGATGTTATTGAGATAATATTCAGGACATTTTTAAAATTCAATCTAAGATAAGACACGTAGACTTAAAACTAGTAGATTTATAAAAGTCAATATAAAACCAAAAGAAATTATCGAACACAAAAAAAAAAACAATTCATATGGTATGAATACTTTTTTCTAATAATAATGTAATTTCATACTATAAGCCTCTGAAATTCACGGAGGAACCATAAAAAGTCTGAAAGTAGTCGTTGGATATGAGTTCAGTTCGGAGGCTTCACGTTCTCCGAGAATTCAATTTGCCATTCGGAATTAAGTCGACAAACTTCTATTACAGTCCGCATGTTATATGTGACGGTGATTACGCTTTTGAAGTAGTTAATTATTGAAGTTTTTTTTTGTTGGCCTCACGGGAGAAAATGATATAGAAGTTTTTTCCTCTTTTAAATTCTTTATTATATTCTATTTAAAATGTGAGCTTACAACTTTTTATGACTACCCTCGTAACTTATTTTAAACTTTTACATATATACATTCAACTGGTCGATTTCGGCTACTAAAAACTGAATCAATTTTTGGAGAAGCCCTAAATAAGCAATATTTAAACGATGTAGGTTTCTTACTGGTATGACAAGTTTCCGCATTAATCTACCTAGGTTTTAATTTACCTGTCCTATTTCATAATATATTTATTAAATGAGAGAAATGATCAATGTGCTTTCGGTGAAGGAACAAATGGTCACAGGGCTTTTCCTAATGCCCGGCTGGCTAACTACAACCATCAAGTTTGCAAATATGTCGCCAAGTACTTATATTTGGTGTATTCGGACACCATCACTAAAGAGTCAGTAGCTCTAGACTTAGCGTCTTAACCATTTTGGAATACATCATCAATTAATCAGATGAGATTGTGATTAAAGCACTGATAAAATAATAATAAAAATCAAACTATCTTCAATATCGATGAAGATTTAACAACATTTCAGATTTGTTAATACTCGGTGGAAGTAACTGTAATTTATCTCCACAAGTGGGCTCATCTTAACTTTAACAAAATTAACCCCTTGGGCACTAACCTGATGTTTATGCCAGCTTTCCATTGTTTTCCTATTGTCTCATTTTTATATGGGTAATCGACATATTAAGAATAATAAACACAAACGTCTGCGATATTGTCAGTATGTGACCTAAGCTAAAGACGGAAAATCTGGTAACAGATATGTTTTTATTTCGTTTTAGGGCTATAGTTGACTACATATTCACCTGATGTTAAGGGACGATATTCTGAAGAAATAGAGTTTAAAAATCGTCTAGCATTAATTTTTACATTATACAAAATAGCTAAAATCTAAAATTAAACAAAACCGCAGTTACCGCAAAGCAAAGCTCAAATATAACGAACGAACAGCCCAACCGCAGCTGCGAAACATTTGTCTTTATTATTTATTATTATTGTTCAATATAAGACATCAAAGTTTTGCATACATAGTGCTTCATTTCGTAACTCGATAGCAACTATTACCTTTTGCGTGGTCCAATTTAAAGGATTATTATTTTTTTAACTTAATTATAATAATAATTTATTAGGTCAAGAAATTACACAATCTTATACATAATCAAAATAAACAGCTAATAAGCGAATAAGTTTTAGGGAGCGTAACTTAATGATTTTACACAACTACTGCCTGCCAAACTAGGATTCCCTGGATCTTGGCAGTAGGTTTCGCTCTGTTGACAAGTGCTTATCTGCTACTTCGATATTCAACATAAGTATATTATTATTATTATTTTTTTAAAGATATATTTATTCAAAAAGTACATAAATTTATACACAAAAAATTTAAAATTAAAATAAAATAAAATACTATATAAATAATGAATGCCGTCCAGCTCGCCGCCAGACGGGAAGGTTCCCAGGAGGCTGGCCATATTGCCACGTTGGATAGCAATGCTAATTCGTTGTGCCAAATATTGGCCAGCCCTCTGGTCGCGAGACGTGTCGACTAGACGACCCGCGAGATCCTTAAAAAGGCTATGAGCACTCAGGCCCCACGGTCCCAGAGTTTCGACCCCAAACGGGACAAATATGTAACTCTCACCAAGGGTAGCATATTTGCGCCGCTTGAGATCCTCCGCTGATGTAGCTGCTGCGCCTGCCTTCAAAGAGGTAATTGGAAGATGTGACGGTGCCAAAGTATCAACGCAAGTAGCATCCCATACCAAGGGCCGCCCCATCTTCCAAGGCAGAAGCGTAATCCCATCGGGTCTTTTGCCATCGTCACGCACCAAACCAATAGGTTCCAAGCTGGCTGGTACATTAACACTGACAAAAGCCCGACGTAAAACGTCATTGAGGGTGGCGTGACGCGAAATACGACCTGCGCTTTTAGTACAAGCCAGACCGTGATGCCCGAGCGAGTCGACTATAGTACCGCATTGGCAGCGATGTGGAGACACCCATGAAACCCCTAAAAGAATAAGATGTGTAAATGAGTGTAAGTGTAAATAAATTTAGGGTGAACCCAACTAATACAGTATGTATGTGATGTGTGTCAGAGTGTACGAGCGTGTATGTATATGTGAGTGAACTAAACGCCTCTCTGCAATAATGGTAGACAGAGACGTAGTCTTCCACTTGCCACGATCCTGACAAACGTCTTTCGCTTCTTGTACTTTCATAAGCGCTTTTATACATACTCTTCGGTTACGAGTACTTTTGACCTAGTTTTTTTTTAAACTTGTCGATCTGGTCAAGATACGTTCTCCTTGGATGAGCCTTACTAGTTTGCCCAGTCACCCTCGCCTTATAAACTTGCTTCGTTAGTTTTCTTTCATCCCTCTTCTCCATGTGTACACACCAATTAAGCATCTCTTTCTCTATCTTTCTCACTACATCCTTTACCACACCACAACATTCCCTTACCACACTATTCCCTAATTCCTCTAACCTATTGCACTAGTAAATGTTAATTTAAAAAAAAACTAAGCTATCTGTTTAATCTCTAATTTTATTCAATCCGTTTATTATTCATCTTCTTAGTTAATGTTATCATTAATAATAATTACATTTTAGCGGAATTATCAAAATAACGCCTTCGTCAATCAAATATCTGTTCTGTGGTTCTCGAGCTATAAGGAGGAAAGAGAAACATTGCCATTTATAATATGTTTATAATGTTAGATAAATAAAGTTTATTTGATTGTTGTCATAATGCCTTTATATAAACATTTCGTAATCTGTATCAATGTTAAAGCATAATTTAGTTTGTATGTTTATGTTGTTTTAAAAATCACAAAAAAAAATGTTGTCCATCAACCTAACGCTATTCGTTCATAACTTGATAATTTTTGAAGTGTTGAATAAATAAATGGTTATGACCGTTTTGTTGTTTAGAAAAGTTTTTAAAGCAATTTCTGGCGATTTCCTCGTTGAATATAAACGTGTGTATTTTTGCAAATTTAACAAATAAAGTCTATTGTTTAATCAAAATTTCGTTTTGGAAATGCATTTCGATCATGTGGAGTTATAAAACCTTCTGCCGCTGATGATTTTGTTAGGCACTCTGTCTTGAATAGCCATCTATAATAAAATAACAATAAAAAAGAAGAAATACAACATCCTGCGATGTTTTAAGTCGTCCTTTATTCTCGCTGTCCGTACTAAAGTCAAAATAATCGAATTTCGTCCAATTTCTTTCGTAAAGTTCATATACGAGACAATTAATTTAATAACGTAAACGTAATTTTTATAACTATCTCGAAGGAAAAAGCGCTCCATTAATTAATTTAGTTTCACGTTTCGCATTGTGAAAACGTTATTTCAAACGAACGAAGACAGAGAGAAGCTCGCGAAAAAACTTTTAATTTTCCGATTCGTGTCCAGCTCACTAATTAAAATGAATACCTACTTACTTATATTGTTACGATTTCACAGATTTTGTACATTTCTTATATCTGTATTGTACATTTCTTATATCTTCTTATATCTTTCTTATACTAGCTATGTACTCGCGGCTACGCCTGCATTTTGTATATATGCTCTTCACTGTGTTTTATTATTTTTATACGGAACCATAATATTTTCTAAAACTAAGATAAAATGAAAATATTTATCATAAAACTGTGCATTGAATCGGATTTTGTTCAACTTTTTAGGAGTTTTAATTTTTTTTACGCCGAACCCTAATTATTTTCGAAAACATAAAGTACCCTAAGTTACCCGGAGTAACTTCAGCTATCTACCAAAAAAGTCCCGACAAAATTCGTCCAGCCGTTTCAGAGATTACTCGGAACAAACAGACAGACTGACATGTATATTTTAAAAATTGTATTTTTGGTATACATATCGTATCTATTTAGTAAAAAATAAATAAATGTTGACAGTTGACAAACAGACACTTCAATTTTATTTAAATTTAAATTTTATATAAATCATGTCATAATGTTATACATAGGCAAATGTGTGACAATTGAAAGCACGGTGTTAGTGCATTTTCTAATATTGTCTGTTGCCAAATACCAACAAGCTTAGTGTATTCACGATTCTGGACCACATCGCCAATTAACATCAGACAAGATTGTATTCAAAAAAGCCCTAAACCTATACAGTATAAAAAAACATCCGAAGATTTCAATTCATGGTTAAAACTTTGTCGTACATATTATGTCGTGTGGGCGAACGTATAGGAAATTAACTTCTCATCGTAAACGCCGGTACAAAATGGCTACCGAGCAAAACTGTTCCCTTTACAGTTCCCTCTTAAAAGAGTCCAGACGGCTGCTTTTCACTGCGGTTCATTTTATCCTCGGAAATTGTCGACGAGTCCTTGTAAGACGTAAAATTACTTTTACCCCCTCATATGGGCACATACTTGTGTACTTTTATCAAACCGTTTTAAAAATCAAATCTTGGTTTGAGGTAATAATTTAAATTAAAAGGTAATCTTTTAAACATTTTGATTAATATAATAATTACAATGAATCTTAGGTTAAGAAGTAAACGGAGGTGAGGTGTCTTATGTTAGTTGAGGTGTCTTGGAGGGTTGTTTTTGTTGCTGGGGTGTGATTTAGGTTAGGGGTGGTGTGTTGGAATGAGAAGATGGGAACGAGCATGTATGGAGAGGGGTGGGAGAAGGCCACGTTATTGAGGGAAGAGATGGATTACGGGGACGTGTTTGAGATGGTCTTTCCTGTGGAGGAATATCTGAAGGGGGTAAGAGGAGGAGATGACGTGGTGGCAGAGGCCAGGAAGCAGTTGGTTGAGGGTTTTTCGCCTGGCATGATGCCACCAGGGGAGATAATGAGGCTGACTAGGAATGTGGTGATGTCAATGGCATTGATGGAAAAAATGGGAGCGAAAGGGGATAGTATTGACAAGTTGAGGTCGACTGGGAGGTTTACTTGGGGGATGTAAATGCATTTCCCCCCGTCAAAAAAAAAAAAAAAAAGGTTAAAGAAGTAAACAGGTTAGCGTGGTATGAGCATGTCATTAGGATAAAAGGTGTGAAAGATGAAAAATGACAGAAGAGAGTGTAAAAAGAAAACAAATTATGGCAACCCTTCTTAATGAAGAATAAGGTAAAGAAGGTGATAAATTACAATGAATATTATTATCTCTATTTGTCTACCAGTTTATCGGCTTATAACTCGAAAACCACTTAACTGATTTAAATGATTTTTTCATCGTATCATAGACATATTATCTTTCTACATGTACGACTAGTTATGTGCCCGCGGCTGCGACAGCGTTTTAAATATTCTTCACTGCCTTTTAATAATTTTTTACTTTCCTTATATCCCTAAAAAAAAAATGTAGTATTGAGATAAAGTAAAAATATTTCTCGTAAATTCAAGCACTTGCCCGTAAAACGTACCATTCAAGCGGATTTTATGAAAAACGCACATTTTTAATGCGGAACCCTAATTATTTTCGAAAAATAAAAGTTACGCGGAGTATCTTCAGCTATCTACCAAAAAAAGGCAGGAACAAACAAACAGACAGGATGACTAAAATTTTAAAAATTGTGTTTTTCATATAGGTATCGTATATAAATACATTAATATGTATTTAGTAAAGAAATGTTATTTTAATATTACAAACAGAAACTTTAATTTTATTTATTAGTATAGGTTTCATATAAATTTTGCTACATCGACCTGTATATCAAAAAAGTTACGGTAATAGGTTATGGTGTCGACACAAAAACGATCAGCATCGCATTTCTTTTAGTGTTTTAAGTTAAATGAATCTTACTTTCTATATTAATTAATCCAGTGAATAATTCTGAATAACAAATATTGTGCGAAGCCACGTGCTTAACTTGTTTCCTAAAAAGTGTAACCTTCTTATACGGTAGTATCTTTTTCGTATAAACTAAAATATAGCTCATTTCTCTTCAACAAAAGATAAAGTGAGGTAGTTTTTTTTCTTGTTTGTTATATCTCCGTCACCCGTCCCTTCCCTAGTCAGACTAATGAAGACTCGTTCAGATCAAGCGGTCCTCTTCAGTGTATTGTTTGAAAACACTTATAAGGCACGTTCCTCTTGCTGTATCATAACTCTATAGGCTTTAATTTTTTTTCTTAGATGTGGACAGATTTTTTTTTATCCATATATTAAATTTTTAAGGTGGTTGCTATTAATGTTTGTTCTATTTCGCGTTTCTTTTTTCTCTAGTTTATACATTATACAATACGCATACCAAGGTTATATATAACGTGATATTCCATTCAACCGTAACGGCGCCCACTACTGGACATAGGTCTCCCCCAAAAATTAAGGAGGAATTGCCATAATCACCACGCTTGGTAAGCGGGTTTCGACAAATAATACCATCTCAATAAACAAGTAAAACCCACTGTTTTACTTGCAATTTTACTAATTTTCTTTGGGTTTATATAATGTATACATTGCTAAGTAATTCTATTTTCGTTTATGTAACAGATTGCTTAGAAAAAAATTAAACGTAATTTATACCTGTAGTTTGTATAATATTAAATGACTTTAGTCATGTCAATATAACACACGTAATTAGGATGTTCGCAAACGTTAAAAATAAAATAAAAAAATCAGCTACTGTCTTCTAGGCAATTAAAACTATATTATAAGTTGCATTATATAATATAACTAGTTGATTATCATGGACATCATGGCCGCCGATCGAATGAGTTTATCTATTTTATTTATGTATAGTATATATGTAAAGGATATCAGCAACTTCAAAATTGTAACTACTTCATGTTGCGTTATATAATTGCGCACAACTTTCATTTCCATCCATCCATCCATTAAACCGTAAGACTTCCACTGTTGGACATAGGTATCATCCAACAAGGGAGGGAATTGCCATTGGTAACGCCACCTAGTGTGGCTTCCTAAAACCCCCACCCCCTTTCCCTGTCGTGCACTTCTGTGTCAACCGCGCCCGCACATACATCGCATACAGATACTATATTTCGCAACCCCGCTATACCTACTTGTGCTCCTAACCGCGCCCGCGCCACTAAATCGGTGGTTATATTCGCTTCTCCGCTTATAATATAAACTATAACGCATATTGTGGTGACGTCGTGTGTTGGCTGAAGTGTGTGAGGTGTCGGAAGCCCTTGTGTGTTATCTGACGCTGCTTCCGGGCGGCTGCGAGCGGATCTACACGTTGAAGGCGCTTGCTGCTGCTGAGGAACAGGTCAGTGCACGACTTCCTTGTTCCCGCATCCACCACGCTTCCCTTGCCATTTTGGCTTACCGCGCCAGCTACAGGCGTGCCAGCCATAATCGCCACGCTTGGCAGGCGAGTTGGCGATCGCAGTAGGTGTTTGTGGTAATCAGAGGATGCTGCTGCCCATCCCCTCGTTTTTATCCCTCAATAGTCTTTTACGACACCCGCGGGAAGATACGGGTTGGTACTATTCTTGGCCGGCACCACACGGCTAACCTTTTATTTAATTTTCGATAATTTAAATTGTATTCAAACTGAGGCTTTATTATTGGCGGAAACACAACTAACTCTAGGATAAGTTATGGCTATAGGGCTGAATTTATGTTTGATATGAGGATCATATGTGTGTATTATTGATACGCTAGTCTATTTTTTTAGTTATTGCCGTGTTAATGATAATTTGTACCGTCAATCTTATGGACTTGTAGTTTGTTTTTAATTGTTAGTGGTTACGCTAGTTTAATTTATTAAAATGTATTTTAATATCGAGTTCGCTGGGGAAAATGGAATGTTACGTGCCTCAAGTTTGGTCGAAATTTGACTGGCTGGACACTGCAACCTTACACCTCCTACCCCGCTTTACCTCTTACCCCTTTCTTCAAACCGCAAAAGTGAATCAAGCATAAAACGCCTTACGCGTCGCACGCGCACCGCAATCGCGAAATATAGCACAGGCTGAAGAAGAAGTCTCTCTCGTCTTGGTATTGCCCGGACCCTCGCCCTCATCGCCACGTTGACGCTGGGAGAAAGGACATCAACTCCAGGTACTGTGCATTGTATTTTTTCCCCAACGAACTCGATTAAGTAGGGACACCGCCATCTTAGGATTACAGTCCATTAGGCCGCGCGCCGTTCCAGTTAGAATAAATAAAAATTTAAGCTATAAATCCTCTTTCAATGATTACTCATATAAAAGCAAGACTGAGAGTAGTGTGATTTTGCCGGAACATACCTATTAGTACATGGCGACAAGTTTTCAAACTAGAGAGTATTATTTAAAAATACTCTACTACCATGCTATAGCTAATTTTTTTATGAATCGGATAAATGGATTCGAACCTACGTCCGTCGACGTGAGATCCGACCACATTACCAACTGAGCCATCATCGGTTCAAATACGTAAAAAAATCAAATTATCACCATTATTTGTGAAATATATGAATATTTAATATACTTTTTTACCTGATTCTTATGAGAAATAATATTCCTATTTATTATTAAATTTCTTTATCATGGCCACCGTAATTGCTTTTCCTATAGACCATTGATATTTTGTTGTGTGTTGTTCGGGTAATGCGATATTGAAAGCCAATTTTCGTCACGTTCTTCCTGTTTCCGTCCCTCTTTGATAACGAATTTGCACGAGCTATATCCGTCCCACTCGCACTCGGGGCATTTTTTGGGAAAGCTAATGATGGAATTTCATGCGTTTATGGTTAGGTATTGTGGATACGTGATTCGCTTCGATAAATCTCAAGTCTTTTAATATATGTTTTTATCTTCTTGTTTAGAATACATATTTGCACTTTATGTTTTTCCTGTACAAAAAAAAATATATACTGTACCTAAACGATTTCTTTAATATATGTACATATAACGGCGTGTTGAAAGGGCACATCTATATTTATTTATATTCAGTAGGAAAGAAACGATCTCGTGTAACAAATATAGTCATCGTTGATAACCACTAGGTCACTATGTCAATACGGATATAACTCATCATAGGGAAACTATTGGTAAAGATGTCGATCTATACTAGAGTTGTTTATATATCCGATGTTTAATTAACACAAGCTATTTTCTGAACAAATAATCAAGATCGTATATTACCTCCAGAACGCTGTATATTAGGACGCGATTACCCCTACCATTGTTACAATTTTATTAAATAAATTTCTCATATTTATCTTTATTGTCCTACCTTATTATAGAATGTACTCATTGCATATCTCTTCTTTTCAAAGGTTATGAGAGATTTTAAGTGTGACTTTGGGGTTTAGTGAAGTGGAGTTTTGTTAGGGAATCTGCTCTTTAAATTTGACATATAATAATGGTGTGACACATCAGCCTCCGTCCTAAAAAACGCAGAGGCAGCATTCACTCCACTACAGTCCGAAAAATTTTCGAATTCTGCCGAAACCTCATTCGCACTGAACTTTGAATCGGGGTTCTCCAGTGGGTGCCCGTCTAAATAAACCGAATCGCTCTGCCAATTTTGTCAGGCAAACGCAGGCCCGTCGCCTGTTATGGTTCGGTGGCGGCTCTCGCTCACTTTCACATTCTGTTGTTTCCTTTGTGAGGTCTACGGTTACGCAACAAGAAGAAACAGCTAGACTAGACTCCTAATCAGCGACTATATGGAGAGTTCCCTAGCCACACACGTGAACAGGGTCTTGTATAACTTCATGAGCAGTCTGAAAGTATTTAAAAAAAGAAGCTGCTCAGCCATGATAGTGTTAGCTAGCGCTAGGATACCAAAGTGTTAAACCTCGGCTTAAACTGCTACTTCACATGTAAGTTCTGTGATATTTGCCCTAACTATGCTTAAATTAAAGGAAACTACGGATCTCCTTCCTTCCTTAGAAAACTCACTTACCTGTGTGTAATTATGCAGGAGTGTGGAGGGCAGTGCAGTGTGTATTATGCTATTGCATTGAAGTGTCAATATGTCGAGCTGGCGACGAGTACAGAAGCACAAATAAAATAAAAAATAACGGTTAATGATTCCTAACTAGGATACCATTTAAAAATACAATTAGGTATCTCGTTGGATCCGACAGATGTTGCTCTGTCAGAGTTTCAATATTCATGGCGATCGGCTAAATGGTGTTGACGTTTAACGATCTTATATATTGTAGCGTAACTTCATTCAACTTTACTGTAAGTTAAATCGTGAATGAGAGCCGATGGTAGGGGACAAGTGGAACAACTATCGCCGGGGAAACTTGGCAAATCAATTTGAAAGTTACGCCGCGCGTATTCGGCGTAATTTACCATCTCTTATTACGTAGGTACTTTCCGTTTATGTTGATTGTTATGTGACGACACGTGGTAAGTGAACTCTTTCGACTGAACATATTTTCAATATTACATGATAAATTATTATTATTTACTACTTATAGAGAGGTTAGGTTCGGCTTAGAGGTACTGGATTCAAGTTATTTTGTAAGAACATACTTATACATACATACATAAGCTCACGCCTGTTATCCCCGAAGGGTTAGGCAGCGGTGAAATAGCGACACCACGCACATTTCGCCGAGCTTAGTTCCGTCCCAGATGTGACAACGGGCGAGCCTGTCGCCATATCGGGCACAAATTCCAAACTCCGGGATGATACTGAGTAGAGAAACCCAATACCACTTGACTCGACCCGGGGATCGAACCCGAGACCTCAGAACCGCAGTCAGAACAGTAATACAACTGCGCCACCAAGGCAGTAACATACTTATAGGTGCCTAATATAGATGGAGACATACATTAAATAATTCTTTAACTATTGACTTGTGATCAAAAAAGATGTTTTTCGAGTTTTAAGGCAACTAACAGACAGATAAAAATACTTCACATTTTACCTGTATATACCAATTAATCAATCGTAAAATGTAAGTCACGTTGAATGATTTTTTGGTTGGTTGATTAAATCGAAAGACGTCCATTGTTAGACATAGGTCTCTCCCAAAAAGGGGGAAATTGGCATAATCGCCACGCTTGGCAGGCGGGTTGGCGATCGCAGTCAGGTTTTTGTGATACTGAGAGGATGCTGCTCCCCGTCCGTCATATCCTTTAGTCGCCTATTACGACAACCACGAGAAGATATGGGATGGTAATAGCTAAGAATAGTTCTTAGCCGGCACCAAACGGCTATGTCACGTAATCAGAAGAAATTATTAAGTATGAATGTATATGTGAATAATGATAATAGCCAGTTCAAAAAAATAAATATTTCAGAGTTAAAATAATAGTAAGTGAATTATTCACTTTGAAACCAAGAACAAACTGCCCGTTAAAATATTACTCAGTTTCAAAAGGGATTGAATAAAAAAGAATTCATTAAGTTTAAATCATCTTTTACGAAAAAGTATTTATTCTTCTATAACCTATTTGAACAAAATAATATGCAGACAAATAAAAAAAAATGTAATAAGTACAAACAGCGTGAAGTGATTTTAATTTCTTAAAACAAAAAAGAATTGCCAACCATAAAACTTTAAAAAGTTTTTTATAAAATCTGAAGTAAATCGAGTATGAAATGAATAAAAGATAAAAAAGAGTCCAGGTTTAAAAAGGTTCTATTAAAGAGAGACGAAACTTTTTCTATTTCTTCAAGCGGTTTTTTTTTTTTTTTTTTTCCATTTTTTATTTTATTTTAATAGGAGGTAAATATTTGAGAATCGTTTTCACGCATCACATTATCGCTCTTAAAGCGTCGGAGCATATTTTTTATTCGAATTAACGAGCGTGAATTTATTTAAATGTCGTTGGACCAATGCACCTCTTATTGTGATTTACGTTTACGACACTTTTGAGACTAAATCAATAACAATAAAGTACTTTAATTACTTAAGTTAAAACTTAAGGAGTATCTTTTTTATTTACGTTGTTTTAAAAATACCAAATTTTTTTTTTTTTTGGGTGAAAACTTCTTTAGCGGTTTTAAGTGATAAACTTCTGACGTCAGTCGTCAACATGCTACAGTATGTCAAGTACAAAATGGCGATTAAGTGCTGGCGGTCTATACTAATAAATAAAATTCAAGTGTCTGTTTAAAAATAGAAATCTGTCTAAATGCCAAAGACTTTTAAAATACTTTATTGTACGTTTGTTAGAAGCCATCTTGAATATGCTTCGCAGGTGTTGAATCCCCAATACAATAAATACATAGATCGTATTGAAAGTTTACAAAGGAAATTTATTAAATACATGTGCTATTGCACTGGAGTTCCATATGACTCTAGTAATTACTTAGATTTATGTAAAAACTTTCACCTTCTTCCACTTGTTTGTCGACGAGAAATTGCGGACTGTACTTTACTTCTTAAAATCTTCTCTGATAGTATTGACTGCCCAGACCTTCTATCCAAATTCTCTTTAAACTGTCCCGGAAAAATCGTTAGATTCAACCCTCCAATTTTTGTTCCCAGTTCTTACACCAACTATCGCCAAAATACTTTTATAGTGCGAGCTGGTAGAAACTTTAACCAAATCTGTAAGCTACATGACTTTGATGTATTCTCCACTAATTTAGTATCTGCTAGAAGACAGTTGAGCTTGGACTTTTTTTGTTAATCATGTCATCTTATAATATCTATTATTTAATGTTTAATATAATTTTCTCTTTTTAAATTTAGGATAAAATAAGTTAGATATAACGTTGTGACTTTATTTCACATGTGTATTTCCTAGAAATTTAATTTCTATTCGTGAAAATCTGTAATTGGCTAATCATTGTATATTCTTAGTGCTATATCGTTTTATTGCTGTAGTTTTTTCCATATAAATAAATAAATAAGTAATGTCGAAATAATTTTTGTACTAATTATATATGAACGTATATACGATACCTATACCAAAAACACAATTTTTTTTTTTTTTAATCTGATTGTCTGTCTATTCCGGGTAATCTACGGAAAGGCTGGACGGATTTAGACGGGGCTTGTTTGCGTAAAAACAATTAAAACCCATAAAATTGTGAATAAAATCCGATCCTTCAAGGTATTTTAATTTGTGAAAGATATCTTTGCTTAATGTTGGTAGCAAAAATAACATTTGGAAAACGTATGAAATGCGGGTGAAGTCTTGTGAACACAGCATATAATTGAATATATAGTTACACAGTCTATCGTAAGTTTTGATTATGAAACGACTATATGAAAATGTAAATAATTATTGATCGGAGCGCCAATAGACGTAAAAACCAGACAAATGTTATATTTTAGGTTAGGGTAATAATTTCAATGAACAAATTATGAAATTTAAACAAAAAAAAAAAAAAAAACAGTTTTTCGAGTTAGCACGAATGTCACATTTATGTATGACAGGAATTTTAAAGATTATGAACAAATAACGTAAGACTTATATCCTTTTTTTATATTTTTATATATATTACATTTAAACATGAACCGAATGTGGTAAAAAACTAAATCTTGAAATAGACTATCTCTGAAGTAACACAGTTCCCATAATACACGGGAAGTTCTTGCTAACAGATTTTTAACTCAGGATATTCGTGAATAGGAAAAACCCTAAAGCATTGCAACGTGCAAGCGAAACTGCGGAGCATGGCTACTTTGACATTTAAAAAGTCTACAGAAACTCGTCCACCTATTGTATTTTTCCAATCGTATCTCGTTTATCCTGCAACGTACCTCTAAATTTAATACAAACGCTGAGTTTGGAGTAGCGGCCGAGATAATCCGCCTGGGCCCTACGCATTGTGTTTTGGGCCTGGGAAGCCACGGCGGCGGACACTTGACACAGAAAATCCTTTGAAAGCATTTAATGGTTTTCGTTTAATTTATTCGCAGATGACCGATAATACTCGGAGCGTCTTTAAAAGGATTATATAGTGCGGTGCAAAGAAATCGAAATGTTGATCATTAATGTTACACTTGCAAAATCGTGGCTTTTACCCTCATTATTCATTTTATCTTAGATATCAATTCATTTAAGATGTTCCTGGCCGGAATGAATAAACGAAGATAAGATATACTGTCTGGTTTAGTTCGGATTACATTATTTAATTTGTTAGACAGAAAAGATGTAAATTGTACAACTTTTTTATAAATATCACTTAGTCTCATAAAATATATTGTAAACACTTCAATCAAGATTTCTTAATTACAAATCAACTAAAAGTTTATTAATTACATTGTATCCTTGCTTCTCAAATATTGCTCTGTACAAGAAAAGTCATTTATCAGAAAACATTCTTGACTTTTTCTCCACCAAATGCTGTAGATATTATTATATCAATCAATCAACGCGCTAAGTAATCAGCCTTGGCCTTCGCGACTTCGTTATATTTCTTTTTTCGTGTTCTGTCGAAACGAGTCTCGTATGTTTTATTTCCGTGTTTACTTATCATTAAAATCAAAATAAATACCTCTAGAAATATCGCACTCGCGTGACTATTTATAATATAATAGATTTAAAAAAAATTATGATCGAAAAATCTTCTACATTTTTTTTAATATAGATATTATAAAACTATAATAGATACGAATACAAATTTATTTATTGTGGAATTTACACGGTTAAAACTTATCCTTAAAAATAAGATATGAAATTGTATTGTTACTATGGTGTTTGTAATTTTGAATGCGCACCTAAATGCTTCTCGAATGAAACTAAAGTTTCTCATAAATATACCTAGTCGGGTAATAAGTTCTATCACAGCCTTACTATTTTTAATTTTCGAATACTGGCCAGAAATGCTTCGACTGTTTCGAATAAAGAACGTTCACACTTTGTGATATTGAGAAATAGTTTTTTTATACAATTTTAAAAATGGAGTAGTTACTAAAAGAAATATGTAAGTGAACGTGATCTAATTATAGCATTTACCAATGTTCGGTTGGTTAGCTACCACCCTCGAGTTGGATAACCTGTCACCAGGCATGTGTAGACTTTTTCCCGCAGCAGCACTTAAAAACATCGTCCCACATCGTCACTCAGCAGAAACTCTGAGCCCTTTAAAGTACATATAATATTCGTAGGAAAACTTTAATTGTTTGTAATTGCCTCCTAGATATAACGTGACAAAATATAGAATGACATTAACCCCTTGAGCATTTACCTGGCGTTTACACCAGCTTTCCATTGTTTTCCTATTGTCTTTTTATTGTCTTATTTTTACGGGTATTCGACACATTAATTGAATAAAAAATATATAATAACTGTAAAATGAGTATTCAATTTTCCTTGGCCTATTTTATACATCTTTGAGATATGGCGGGCGACCCCACCTCTTCTTACAATCTGTGGACAAACATAATGTATTCAGACATAATAGAATTAAAAGTATGTGTATATGAGAGTCCCGGTTATCTATTTTCGGCTAAAGAATGTTGTTTGTGATAACAAAAAATGTATATGAAGTCTCTTTTATAAATAAGCAGTTGGTGCTACATTTCTCGGGACCTACAACTTACACACAGATTTTTAATCTTTTGCAAGGAGGAGATTTGATATTTTACCATATACTATTTCATTATGGGTCTGATATCCATGTTTTATTTATATGGGAAACACATAGTTAATAAAATACATATATGAAATTCCATAACAATATTATATAAACCATTGAAGTTTCCACTAAAATTATAATTATCGAAATTAAATGTTACAATATATAAGTAAATATATCATTACAACGTATAATATTATGGCAAACACTAGAAGCTTAAAACTTTTTTTCTCAGCAATCTTTTAAAGGAGCTGATGGGGCATGCAAATATAACAATCTTATTGTACATATCGCATGAACGAAATAAATATGTGTTTTCCACTTACCTCGTTCGTGCAACAGGGATTTTAAAAACGTAAGTGGTTTCTGGCAGTAGGTCGAGGAACCCTTTAATTAATTTCACTTACAAGAAAAGAGGAGGTAATGAAATTTCTAGGAAGTTTAAATAAATATATTTGATCTCTCAATATTCAACGATTAGTAAGTGAAGGCAGTTGTGGCACAGGTTTGACAAATTATATTTAAACGTTAAGTGCCTAATAAATCGATTTTGTACACTTTCAATAAGGTTAATGTATTCGTTATGTTGTGGATTTCAAATTATTGATCCATATTCTAATAGAGAACGAACCAAAGCATTATAAAGAAGTATTAGAGTAGTTGGTTGCTAAAAATCTCTACCAGTTCTAAGAACGAAGCCAAGGATTTTATAAATTTTTCCAATTACAATATTTTTTATTTAAGACATAGATCCGTAATCTTATTTGCGTTACTTATAGCTAGCTTAATTTCATTTTAAAATGATTATCCTAATTGTCCTAAAATCCTTTTGTCGTTATTTAGGTCGTGAATTGTTTTAAATATTTGACGCATATAAAATGTTCCGTGATTTAAACATTCATTTAATTCTTCTATAGTTACAATAAAGTAGGATTCTTTTTACAAATCTAATTCAACGTAATCAGATACTGGTACTATGGTGACCATATTTTCCTTGTTATCGTATTGAATTGATATTATTTTATAAAGTTGGACTCTTTCTATGCTGACAAAAAGGAATGTTATATCAAAAATAATGTTATTTTGAGTGACTCTTGCTTTGACGCTTAGAAGTATATACATAAAATGCAGATCAGTGGCGACGTTATAGGTAAAATGAGATCATGTAACCGCGTATGGTTTTTAGTTCTGCTTTAAGCTGTGGTGGTGTTAATAAATTAATACTAATTTGACCATTGTAAATATCTTATATAGCAGCGTATCTGGAAGCTTTTTTAATTTGTGTAGTAACGTATTACCGGCCATTGCAGATAATGTAACATCTTGTATGTAGGACATGTTCTGAATATCTTCTTTAAAGGAGTTGGTTCTTTTTTTACCAAATGATTCAACTGGCTATTAATAAATTTATGTTGTTTTTCAATGGTAGCTTGCATCGTTTACTTAAAAATTAAATTGAGATTACTGACGTCTAGTATTACAATAGATATGGTAAATGATTTTCATTGTGTTTGATGGTTTCTATGTCCTTGACATATTGTTTTTCTGTGAAATGAGAGTCTAATACTCCGAACAGATCATTAGCGATGTATCCAACACCGTTGATAAGACGACGACGACGCCGGCGTCTCGCATGGACATTAAAATGCTGTGTTAACAAAAGTTAATCATAGTATTTTGAATTCCTTGTAGTCGTGATGAAATTGAGTCGCTCGGTTCTGCAACTCCGAACAGGCCTTGTTTCCATATTTTCCTATTCAAGCACCAATGTTTTCCTTGAAACACTGTGAATAGATTATTCATTATTTATATTTATTTACACACGTGCGAAACAAACATACCCTGTGGCACATTTATCTAGACACTAGCTGTGTCCCCCGCGGCTGCGACCGCGTTTCATATATTCTTCACTGTATTTTTTTTACAGAACTCTATTTTTTTTTCGTACTTACTAAGATAAAGTAAAAATATTTCTCAAAAATTCAAGCACTTGCACGTAAAACTGTGCATTGAATCGGATTTTATTAATTTTTTTTTTAGTTTTAAATTTTTTTACGCGGAATCCTAATTATTTTCGAAAATTAAAAGTACCCTAAGTTACCAGAAGTAACTGCAGCTATCTACCAAAAAAAAGTTTCTTCACAGTCCGTCCAGCCGTTCCGGAGATTACCCGAAATAAACTGACAGACAGAGAAAATTTTAAATAATTGTGTTTGTGATTCAGGTTTAGTAAAAAAAAAAATATTTAACATTACAAACAAACAGTTTTATAAAAGGAAAATCGGGGTCCTTTTCCACCATTACCTCAAAACTACTTAACATATGAGAATGTGACTACTACCATTCGACGCTGAATTTTTGGATTCCATTGACCCTTTCTCATTTTTTTCGATTTACTCTTATGTACATTTTTTTTTCTGCGCTGATAAAAACAAAACTCTCATTTTATTTCGTCCATTTGGTTTTTTAGGTACGTAGTGAAGAATATATGACACGCGGGCGGAGCCGCGCGCACACAGCTACTTATATCATAAAACCACGCAAACTAATGAAGAACAAACAAAAGCATTTCATAATTTATTGAACAAACATAACATTTGTAACAACGTTTTTTAACAATGAAGTAGGCATTATAACATTTGAAACAAGAGCTATTGGAACAAATAATCTGTGTCGAAACTTAGATTAAAACTTGCCACATAACTATTAATATTTTCATATTGTTGACAGTTATATTTTATCACAGTATTACTAGAAAGAATTAAGATTTTACGTGTTTTTTTCTCATAAAATTTTTGTTGTAATTTATAATAATTATATGTTATTTTTTGTTGCAATTTAATTTTTTTTCTTGTACTAGCTGTATGCCCGCGGCTTCACCCGCATCTCGTGTGTTATTTATTTATTTTTATTTATTTATTTACATTAAAATTCACAGCTCGTATAAAAAAATACATTTAAACTAAATTGATAAATAAAATTAAGAGCCAAAAATGAATTTATAACTATTTAAAAACGAATATGTGTGTCTCTGTATGTGTGTGTGCGTGTGTATGTAATGTGTATAAATGTGGATAAATTTTGTATTAATTGTTTACTAAAAAGATTTTCATTTGATTTCTAAAACTGTTTTTAGATATAATTTTGTTATGAAATTTGAAGTTAAATAGATCTATATCACTGAATTGTTTATTATAAGTACGCGAAATTCTGCTCGTCAAGTTATTGAATCCATAGTTTGTTCGATGCTTGGGAATATGAAATAGTTGTGTGTGTCGAGTACGTGTGCTTGGCGCATGTAGTCGAAACATTTTGTTGACGAGTGTAGAACAGTCGAGTCCGCCTGAGCATACATCATATAATAGTAACATGTCTTGAAGGATTCGCCCATTACGCAGTCATAGTAGCTTATGTTTTTGACAAGCTAGCTCGTAATCCTCGAATGGTAATTTACAACGGAAACTTAAGAATTTTAAAAACTTTATCTGCAAGCGCTCAATGGCATGTTCATATGTGACATATTGAGGATTCCATACTGTGCTGCAGTATTCTAGTATACTGCAAACATATGCAAAGTATAATATTTTTAGAAATGCTACATCAGTAAATCCCTGAGTTACACGGAAAATAAATCCTAGATTTTTGTAGGCCTTATCAACAATATAATCAATATGTGTGCAGAGGGTAAGCTTTGCATCCAGCATAATGCCTAGGTCACGGACAACTTGTGCTTTACTTATTATCATATTATTTATGCTGTACTCAAAAAAATAGGATTTTTACTACGTGTAAAACTAATATGAACACACTTTGATATGTTAACCCCAATGCGATTAGTTCTTTAGTAATAACTTAATCTATCTAAATCTGACTGTAAATTTA
Organism: Samia ricini; assembly: GCA_014132275.2. Taxonomy (NCBI): domain Eukaryota; kingdom Metazoa; phylum Arthropoda; class Insecta; order Lepidoptera; family Saturniidae; genus Samia; species Samia ricini. The sequence goes on along the minus strand of AP028170.1, from coordinate 30,420,864 downwards.
CACAGTCTTGATGAAATTTAATATTGTAGTAAATTTTCTTATCGTCCGCATACATTAAGTATTTAGCGTATTGGAAACAAGCAGAGATATCATAGAGATATGCCGTATAAAATAGTGGCCCAAACAGAGATCCCTGAGGAATTCCAGAGGGAACACTTATGAAATCGGAACGTTCACCTCCAAGTATGACTGCTTGTCTTCTGTTAGTGATGTAATATCATTTTTTTTAATAATGTTTTCATTGTGCCCTCCATTGAACGTTATTTTGTTCATAATTTCATGAGTTTTAATATTTTTACGCAAAACCCTCATAGTTTTCGTAAAATAAAAGTAGCTTAACTTACGCGGAGTAATTTCAACTAAATGCTAAAAAAAGTCCCTTCAAAATCAGTTCAGCCGTTCCTTAGATTAGCCGGAACAACTGACAAAAATGTTTGGTATCTTAAATACATTCATACTTATGTAGCTAACGTAACAGCTATTTAGTAAAAAATTGTTATTTTGATATTACAAATAGATATTTCCATTTGATTTATTAGTACGGATAATATTATAGTTTTTTGCAATTATTTTCCTATATATATTTCCTTTTTTTTTAGATAAAATAAATCATATTCTGCGGACTCTGGGTCCACACCTTATTTTATGTTGGAGGTTTAATTCGACTTGCGTCAGAAAAAATTGCCTGTAATATTTCATGCAACTATGCAGTTACCTTCTTTCATAATTACTTAAGCGAGCTTAAATCTACTTATATTTTACATCTAAACAAAGACTATATGTTAATTTTTTTTTTTTTGTAAATATTGTTAAACTTATTTTAGAACTATTTCACTTATTTTGTTATTATTAATTAATTACTTAATTATTACTTCCATTTTTTTTAAAGGTCGTAACAAGCCAAGCAGAACTAGCACCGAGTCCGTATTATTACCTCATATTTTGGGTTTGGGCAATTATTGCTTGTATGACCTTCTGGTCTCCATGTTTCATATTTCCATATTTCCTTTTTATGTACAGGGCAGTTTAAAACGCTATATACTCCTTATAAGTGACATGCAGATCTAGTGCATTACCTAGTAATTAAGATTTACATTCATTCGCTAATACGATATTTTCCAAATCACATCTAAGATAAAATACATAAATAAAATGATTGGTAATTACGTTATTTTTAGTTCTCATCAAATTATGAAGCTATAATTTACATTCTTTATGCTTTGTTGTACTGATCACTTGCATTTCAACTTTGGCAACGCAATAAATAACGCCAATTTTACTTTATGTACCGTGGTGTGATTTGTATATAACCCGACAAGTTAGATCAAAATCTAGCTCAGATTAATTAAGACAAGCTAAATAGTCTTGTAACGTTCCCCGTCCAAACTTATATAATTACATAAGCTATGTATTTGTAGTCCTTCGAGTATAACATAAGATACTACAGTTTCCGACGGCTTCGCTTGTATTCTTTATAATTTATATATATATAGGTGCTGCTTATTTTATTCTTTGTTAACCCCTTGAGCACTTATCTGGCGTTTACGCCAGCTTTCCATTGTTTTCCTATTGTCTTATTTTTATGGGTACTCGACACATTAATAAATAAATAAAACTGACAGACAATAAGTGTTTTTATGTTTTCTACTTTAATAAAAAATTACGTTACTTGCCGTTCTAAATGTCTACATTTCTATCGATGGATGGACTGAAATGATATTAATTATGCCTCAGGGACACATGTCCTTACAATGAGAATTCGATTTGTTCCAGAACATTCGATACGACTTGACTAATATGACAAATAACAAGAAATGGGCTTTTACATTTTTACATGTAATATTGTTCACTTGTGTTTTTTTTTAAAATTTTCACTGAGTAATGTATTTATGATTTAGAAAAAAGAATCACGTAAATCGGTTTAGTAGTTCTCAAGTTACAAGCCATCAAACGAATAAACTAGTAACCGGTTCCATGGTCAATGACGTTATGTATTATTATTATTATATTTTATTGTATATATTGGTATTAAATTTGTCTATTGGTGACCATTTATAATCGGATGGGTCGTTTACTTATTTTCTCCCCTTTGGCATGAATATATTATAAATTATTTTTCCATATACGCTAATTTCATATGCAAGGACCTTATAATAGCAAAGATATAAATGTAAATAGGTTATTTTTATAATTAAACATATTCCATCGAATAAAATGAAACTTCAGTCAATTTTAATAATCAATATTCGGTCCATCGTTAAACAATATACATATTACATAGAGAGGTAAACAGTGACCTAAAAATGAAATAATTTCTGCGATAACACACAGGGAAAATTGGCTTCCGACCTTCCCGTGTCATTTTATATTTAGTCCTATACTATTTGTCCACGACTCGAATTCGATTTTATTTTTATTCGTATTTTAGTTGTTTTTTTTTTTCTATGTTAGTTCACTTAACTGACCATACATAGTAAGTGCGATACAGTCCAAAAAGAACGGCGACAGTTGATGACAGTTTACAGCAACAGTCGTTACGGTCATCCCAGCCTGCTAAGACATCATTTCACGCTTCTTTTGAAGGAAGGAATATGCTGACAAAGACTCCATTCCACATTTTCAAGATAAAAACAAAATTTCTGAACCTCTTTGTTCGTAGCGAGAAGGAATCTACCGTGTATTTCTAGCTCCATAGACCAACCCGCGTAGTTCTGTTATTGTAAAAAAAGCAAGGGTGTATCATGTTTAGACACATTTTATTCCATGGCATTTCTTGTACATAGCTTAAGTTATTCCCGTTATACTAAATAAACAAAATATTTTTTATGCAAGTTTTGTAGTCTTGTCTTTGTTTTCAGATGTTCCCTTTTTCTCTCACACTAAATCTCTCTTATACTTTATATGGCAAGAAATTTTACTTCTATACGCATATTATTATGCACGGACTATTATTATCATTCGATTGATGAAGGCGATAGATACTTTGGGGAAATCCATTGATTTGTGATCCGTTGATTTTTGATGTGAAACTTCTATAGCCGCACGTAAAACCGATTTCTGGCGTGGCGACGCATGCCGTGGCGACGCATGCCGTGGCGACGAGTCGCCACGCTATATGATGGTATATATATACAGTCTATTCATTATTATATTAAATAAATTTGTAAATTTTTGTATTGAATGAAAATAATGTTTATTCAATAAATAGTCATCGTTATCTGGAAAAAAAAAATCGTAATATTTTATTTTATTATTATGACATATTTAGTTCATATCCCAATCTGTTCTTTTCTGCATATTACTTTTACAAAATAATGTCGATGTTTCACATCTGCCAGGCGTCCCGTGACGGCTCACATTTTTTTCTTTGCTAACTCCGCTTCAAATTTGAATTTGAAATAGAAACGGAGTTAGGAAAGTAAAAAATTTAACTATATATTCCTTATTATTATATTAAGTTACAGCATTTTTTTCTATGAATCAATTGTAAACGACACGAATTATTACTAGGGCATATCTATTGCGACCTAGAAAAGTAATTCCCAGAATCAATGATCGTTTTATTTTCTTATTAATTTAAAAAAATGATATTAACTTTATAATAATTTACTGATTGTAAACGGATTTACTGTTGAAGCCGTGTATGTTTTTGATCGGACTTGCAATCGAATTTTCATAGTAGCAACTCACAGAACTTTATATCGCCGATACTTTGCCGAGATAACGTCTACCGACCTTTTTAGTATAAAAAGCAAATTTTCTGAATCCAACCGGGGTCCGGTATAAAAAATATACATTATTTTCAATATTTTTTTTTCGTTACACAAAAAAAAACAGAAAATTTTTGATAAGACATTTTTATCAGCGAAAGATTTGTTTTCTAGTTAATTAACAATGACTTTTCTAAGAAATATCATTTTCCTTAACTTCTAGAAACATACATTTTATTAAATTTCTTTAGATTTACACGATAAGTTTCAAAACGATAATAGTTGCTTTAGTTAAAAACTGTGTTGCCACTACCATCGCCCGCCTCCGGTACATATCTTCAAAACTACTGACTTATTAAATGTCGTGATAAGTTACGCTCGATGGTACCAATACCAATTTGCCCCGAGTTCGCTCCCGCAAAGTGACCGCGAAATAGACAGGGCTGCAAAGCATAGAATAAATGCAGCATAGATGAAATGGTGGCAAGTCACAACTACCACTTGTGATCCGCAAACCACCCTTAAATGAAAGGGGAAGGACAAGAACATGATTCGGCCTGTATAGTCCTGTGTGAATCGGAATCAAATCAAATCAAAAAATTCTTGATTATTTAGGCGCTTATGAACGTCAATAAACTAAATAAACGAAAATAACACAGTCGAGAAGAGCCGGCAAAAAACTCGATCTGGTTTTTTCTTTTTAATAAATTCAAATTAAATATTATAGCAGGTTTTTGGTGATGACGAGGAAGAGAAGAGAAGTACAACCTTCAAGCTCGAGGACTTTATTTACAGGAGATAGCAAGAGAGTCAAATACAATTACTCAGCGCCGGATCGAACCAGTATATCCCAACATGGGGTGAAAGTATACGTGAACGATAACGGTTTCCTAGTTCAACTACACTAAAACGTCTCAACATAGGTGAAAGCGCATAGCGTGCATTGAACTAGTCCCTAGAGGGAGGTTGTCTCACACATTAACTTTTTCTTTTTTTTTTTGACCTAGCTAATGCTGTTGACACATTAACGTTATTACAGTTTGGAGGTCCTTGTTTCAGGTTGATGTTCCGATAGCGGCATCTAAAATACTTGTGACGCCATCTCTTGGCGATCAAGGCACACTCTTCTAAAATACTCATGCTGAATATAAGTGGCGACATCTCTTGACGACTGCTGTTATTATTTGTGGTGTTACAATATATATTATTTTTTAAATAAAAAAACTATACAAATCATAGTTACAACTATCGTTAGCGGAAGCACAGAGAGGGGATTAATGTTAGGCCTTACAGGTGATAGAAGCTTGAAGGCTTGAAGCGATGACTGTTTAGTTGGTAGTGCGGTCGGATTTGGCGTCAGCACCCGAGTTCAAATTCTCCTATCCAACTCTAAAATCAGCCTGAGTATTCGGTGAAGGAAAATATCGTGAGGGAACCACAGCGTGGTGGTTGGGTATTTAAAAATAATGCTCGGTTGGGTTCCTACTACCCTCAAGTTAGAAAACTTGTCGCCAAATACCAATAGGTGTGTTCCGGCAGCATCACTTGAGAGCCAGTACCTCTAGGCTTAGTGTGTTTACCATCCTGGACCACATTGTCACTTAACATCAGAAAAGATTTTGGTTAAAGCACTTAGTCTATACCACGTAAAAAAAGAGAAAAGAACACTGCATGGATGGATGGAGATGGATATGTGGGGTAACCAGAATTAGGAATGAGCAGATTAAAGAAAGTTTAACAGTAGCGACAGTAACAGAGAAGTTAAAGAACAGTCGTCTGTCCTGGTGGACATTTCTAAGAGAAGAGGAAAGAAAAGATAGATGGATTGTGTACTAAACGATATGTCCAGAAAGAGAGCGAATATAGACATGATTGTTGGCGACCGATCCAACGAACATTAGAAATAGTTTATTATAAGATTTTATAGAATGTATAGATTACGATTAAATAAAGACGACTATATATATTATTAACGTAGCGCTAGAATATACTGCGCAACAACTATTGAATATGTATCTGAACTTGTGCCGCTTATGTGTAGAATTAGATATTACGTATTTAAATGTATGTTGAAATAGAATTAAGAGATAATAAGATCGAAAACAACACACATACATATTAAGATTTAGTTCTGCGAGCATTGTTCTTTAAATATCATGTAGTAAGCTGTCTACAATAGGTTTCACCCACAACTTATGTTAGAATTCATGTTAAATATAATAGATTTGGATACATAACAGAAATAACACACATAGCCAATAAGTTTTAGTTGTACAGACATTATTTCTTGAATATTGTGAAGCGTAAGCGGTTCATTGAGAGGTTTTTTGATCGTAACTTTATATAGAATAGCTTTATAGTGTTACTGTATGTTTTGTTGAATAAGGTATTGTTTATAGAATAGATTTATGTAAAATACGTATATATAAGATATTTATTAATGAAAATAAATAAAGAAAGGTGAGCCGGACATAATGAAAATAGATCGTCGAGACGCCTCATTTTGAGGTGTCTACGTTACGGTAAGGTACCTCGCCCGGTCTCTGGGATATAAGCCGACCGGGCGGTACCGAAAAATCAGAGCGCAACGGTACTCGCAAACATTGAAGATCACTAAGAAGAAACAGCAAGATTCGGCTCACCTCTCGCTCACTCAACAAGTTCGCGTTTTTATTTTCCGTCCTGCTCTACCGTGATTGCTATCTCGCTCGCACATCACTAACTACTCCGGCGAGTCAGTTTGTCAAACAACGGGCATCCGGTGTTCACCACGAGGCGGGCCACCGGCGCTCACACCTACCATCTAGTGTGAGTGAGACAGCCCGCCCACCCTACGGTTTCACGGTGCTTGAACGAAGGCAAGCATCGCGGCCGTAACAGTTGGTCCTTCGGCAGCCGGATCCAGTGGACATCAAGATGCCAGTCACCAGAAGCCAAAAGGGTTCATCACCGAAGGAGCAGTCACCTGAAACCGTCCAACAAGAATCAAGCACGACGGAAGCCACATCCTACGAAACGTACGAGACATCGGGAACTGGAACAACCCACGAAACATCAAGCAAAGAAACTGCGACATTGAAGGGAAAAGATCGTCGTGCCGCTTCAACGAAGTCAACACGAAGAGTGAAGGAATTAGAAGCACGAGCCGAACTAGCCGAGCGCGAATTAAAAGAAGCTCAAGCGGCTACAGCAGCTGCGAAGATACGGCTAGAGCTGATTCAAGCATCGAATGAGGAAGAAGACTCTGTCATAGAAGAACCAGTCGACCGGGAAGAAAACGTCCAAGAATGGGTTCAAGCTACAGTGGAAAGAATATCCGCCAAGGGACACCCGGAGCAAGCACCTATCGAAAAAATTGAAAACGCTCCGACATCCACTGCTAAACCTGAGGAGAAGATCGACTCAACCCGGAACGACAATAGAAAACTGGCAGAGGCAATCGTGAAAGCGATACGCGACGTACCACATAGAGGGCAGGGGGTGCAACCTGAATACATGCACCACCTACCGGCGTTCGACGGCGACAGCAGAGAATGGATCGCCTTCAAAGCAGTATACGAAGACACCGCACCGCTATTCTCGGACGCGCAAAACATGGCGCGTCTGAGACGCGCATTACGCGGATCTGCACGAGAGGGCGTCGAGAGCCAGCTGTACTCCGAGGCGACACCTGGCGAAATCATAGAAGCATTAAAGCAACGATATGGAAGAGCAGACACATTGGTGCTAGCGGAATTAGAGAAGATAAGAAATCTACCGAAGATCCGCGAAACCGCTCACGACATATGTGCGTTAGCAAGCAGCGTCAGCAACACCGTCGCAACGATACGAGGTCTCAAGAAACCACAATATCTACTGTCGCCTGAGATATTGAGAAGCATCACCGACAAGATGCCTCCACTATTGAAGTTCCGCTGGTACGACTACATCGCGGACAAAGCGGACGAAGATCAAGACTTGAACTCTATGGGAAAGTTCCTGAACAAGATGGCAGACCGATGCGGACCCCACGCTACGCAAGAAACCGTCGACAAGCGACCACCGATGAGGCGGCAAGCTGCGCACACGACGGTCGATCGCATCGGGATGGAGAAGCCACCGTGTCCACATTGTCGAGAAGAGCACTATCTAAACGAGTGCTCAAAGTACCTGCAGGCACCTACGAAAATGAAGTGGCAGATCGCAAAAGAATCGCGATTATGTTACAAGTGTCTGCAGGGGCGACATCGCAAAGAGTCGTGCAAGCGACCGCCGTGCCCTATATGCAAACGCTGGCATCACAAGACGCTTCATTACGAGAACAAACCCGAAGAACCGAAGCAAGAGAACACAGAAGTCGCAAACAACGTGAGGCTTCCCGCGAACAATACGCGAAGCGCCCGAGCCTATTTAAAGATGATTCCTGTCGAGATATATGGACCGACGGGATCGAAGAAGGTACTGGCTCTGCTGGACGAAGGATCGACGGTCACACTACTCGACTCGTCGATCGCAGCAGAAATAGGACTCGACGGGCCCAAGGAAGCACTCCGCCTAGAAACAGTTGGAGGAAAATCATTATTGAAAAAGGACTCCATGAAACTCAATATGAAGATAAGAGGACTTCATCACTCACGCAAGCGGAGCGTCATCGGGGCACGAACGATCGACGACATGCGTCTAACGCCGCAGGCTCTAGACGAGAAGATTATTAAAAGATGCACGCACCTAAAGAAGATAGCGGACCAGTTGTCATATCGAGAAGAATCGCCTAAATTATTGATCGGGCAAGACAACTGGGCGCTCATCGTCTCGCGAACGACACGCAAAGGAAGACGAGATCAACCAGTGGCATCCCTCACCGACCTAGGGTGGGTGCTACACGGCTACGATGGAGGCGCAGCGAAGATGATCAACTTCGTCACATGCGCACACGTAGTGACGTCCGAAGAGAAAATAGAAAAGATGATCAAAGATCATTTCGCCATTGAGTCATTGGGAGTTCAACCGAAGCATCCCAGCACCGACATGGAAGCCAGAGCATTGAAAATATTGAACGAGACTAGCCACCGTTTGAGCGACGGACGCTACGAAGTCGGTCTCGTATGGAAAAATGACAACGATGCTCTGCCTGACAATTATAAGTCAGCGGAATCGAGACTGAAGGGCGTCGAAAGGAAACTCGACCGCGACGCCGAATTGAAGAAAGAATACGAAACGAAGAACAAATGGAAAATTTATTGAAAAATGGATATGCGGAGAAAGTCGAACACGCATCAACATCGACACGAAAATGGTATCTTCCGCACTTCGCCGTGACGCATCCTACGAAAGGCAAGAAGCGAATAGTATTCGACGCCGCCGCGAAATTCGGAGGCAAGAGCCTCAACGACCTGCTCCTACCCGGGCCAGACCTGCTTCAATCACTGTTCGGAGTACTATTACGATTCCGACAGGGGGCAGTCGCGGTTGTGGCTGACATCAAAGAAATGTTTCTTCAGATAAGAATACGACCAGAGGACCGCGACAGCTTAAGATTCCTGTGGAGAGGGGGTCGACGCAGCGGAGCATTGAACGAGTATAGAATGACGTCAGTGATCTTCGGGGCCGCCTGCTCACCCAGCGCAGCGATTTTCGTGAAGAACAAGAACGCTGCAGACTACCAGCATCAATATCCAGAGGCCGTGCAAGCGATAGAACACAATCACTACATGGATGACTACTTGCAAAGCTTCGATAGTGAAGATCAGGCTGCCAAGATAGCGAGCGAAGTCGACGCAATACACAAGCAAGCGAAATTCACGCTAAGAGGCTGGGCGTCGAACAGGACCGACGTAGTGAGAAGATTAGCGCCGAGCACCGGACCGAGCGAAGTCGAACTCGGATCGAAAGAAGAGAAGACGCTGGGCATGCGTTGGTTCACCGCCGAAGATGAAGTAGGTTTCAGAACGAACCTGCGCGAATCCGACGACGACACCGCAGCTAACGAGGCACCAACCAAGCGACAGATCACAAGCGCCGTGATGTCAACCTTCGACCCCATGGGAATAGCGTCGCCGGTACTTATTCAAGGCAAGGCGCTCATACAAAGCGTCTGGCGCAGCGGTGTCGACTGGGATGAAGCCATCGTCGGGAAAGACATCGAAACATGGAAGAGCTACGTAGAAAATCTACGCACTCTGAAGAACCTACGCGTACCGAGGTGCTTCACGCATTCGAACACTGAGGGGGAGCTACACGTGTTCACCGACGCCAGCGAATCAGCGTACGCGTGTGCGGCGTACTGGAGAGAACGAGTCAGCGAAGGACATCATCACGTCGCGCTACTAGCCGGAAAGGCGCGGGTCACACCACTCAGACCCGTGTCTATTCCAAGGCTAGAGTTACAAGCTGCGCTACTCGGCACTCGCATGGCACGATCCATAGAAGAAGAGCTGAGCGTCCGGGTGACGAAGAAAAACCTACTGGACCGACTCCAGCACAGTCCTGTCATGGATAAAGTCCGACCCGAGGTCTTTCAAGCCGTTCGTCGCACATCGTCTCGCCGAGATAGAGGACACTTCCAAACCCCAAGAATGGCGCTGGGTACCCACATCGCAGAATCCAGCCGACGATGCCACACGAAAGACCCCCAGAGGTTTCGACGCGGATCATCGCTGGTTCAACGGTCCCGCCTTCCTGCGACGCGAAGAAGACAGTTGGCCTGAACAGCGGACTGTCAAGATAGAATCGACCGGCGAGGAGAAGGACAGGTTCACAATAGCGACCCTGACGACGTCAAATGAATATCCCACGCCGGACCCTGAGAGATTTTCAAGCTGGCGTAGGTTATGGAGAGCAACCGCGAGAGTGCTACAATTCATCGCGCTATGCAGGGCGCGAAAAGAAGCTACGAACGTATCGAAGAAAATTGAAAATAACGACCCGACGTGGAAAATCACTAACAAAAAGAAAAATCTCGCGAAAATAGAAGCAGTCGCGATAAGAGACAGCACACGACTCTTGTATATCGACGCGGCTTACTTAGAAAAAGCTGAGAAATTATTATTGAAGCGGAGCCAATGGGAAAGTTTCGGAAAATCAGCGCTTACGCACGAAAAATTAAGAAAATTCGACGTCATAGCAGAAGACGATTTGCTACGAGTAAGGGGGCGGATCGACGCGGCGACGTGCGTGGGAAGCGAGTTCCGACGTCCAGTAATTCTAGATGGAAGACATGTCATCGCGAAGCTGCTTATCAAGCACTATCACGATACGTTCAATCACGGCAACCACGCCACGGTCATGAACGAAATACGACAGAGATACTGGATACTGGGGCTACGATCTGCAGTGCGGGCAGCAGCACATCGCTGCCAATGGTGTCGCGTCTATAGAAGTAAGCCGCGCAAACCACCCACCGGAAACTTACCAAGAGAACGGTTACGGCACGGCGAACCGCCGTTCACGTGTACCGGGGTGGATTACTTCGGGCCCATGACGGTGACTATTGGCCGTCGCCGAGAGAAGAGGTGGGGTGCGCTGTTTACATGCTTAACCACGAGAGCCGTCCACATCGAATTGGTTGCTACCCTATCGACGGATTCTACAATCCTAGCACTACGACGGATGGCTGCAAGACGCGGGATGCCGAAAGTTATTTACAGCGATAACGGCAGTAACTTCGTAAGCGCCAACAAGGAACTCCAAGAGGCCGCAAACACATGGAAAATAGAACAGACATCGCCGTCGCTACCGAAAGGCTAGGCGTCAGATGGAAGTTCATCCCACCTGGAGCACCCAACATGGGAGGAGCATGGGAGCGCCTGGTCCGCTCAATCAAGACAGCCCTGGCAGTCACCCTCAAGGAAAGGCATCCTCAGGAGGAAGTACTTCACACCCTCCTTCTAGAGGCTGAACACGTAGTCAACTCGAGACCGCTGACCGTCAACGAGGACAACGAAGAGGAGGAGGCCCTCACACCCAACCACTTTCTCATTGGGAGATCCTGTGCATCATCGACGCTCGGAGCCTTCACCGATGAGGATCTCTCCGGACGGCGGACATGGAAGGCGGCGCAGCGCATGGCAGACCATTTTTGGAGCAGGTGGGTCAAAGAGTACTTGCCCACCTTGCTGCCTAGGAAGGCGAGACAAGGAACAGACCATCGAGACCTGCGGCGTGGAGACACAGTCCTCATAGTGGACTCCACGCTACCTAGGAACACGTGGCCCAGAGGAGAGGTGATCCGGACGTACCCTGGACCGGATGGCCGCGTCCGCATCGTCGAAGTGCGCACTCCTGGCGGGATATTGAAGAGACCGAGCTCCAAGGCAGTGCTGCTGGTTCCAGCCTCGGAGGACGAGTACGGGAGCAAGCAGCCGGGAGCGATGGAAGCAGAGTCGCCAAGACGAGGAGTTGGTGCTGCGCACGAGGGGGAGGATGTTGGCGACCGATCCAACGAACATTAGAAATAGTTTATTATAAGATTTTATAGAATGTATAGATTACGATTAAATAAAGACGACTATATATATTATTAACGTAGCGCTAGAATATACTGCGCAACAACTATTGAATATGTATCTGAACTTGTGCCGCTTATGTGTAGAATTAGATATTACGTATTTAAATGTATGTTGAAATAGAATTAAGAGATAATAAGATCGAAAACAACACACATACATATTAAGATTTAGTTCTGCGAGCATTGTTCTTTAAATATCATGTAGTAAGCTGTCTACAATAGGTTTCACCCACAACTTATGTTAGAATTCATGTTAAATATAATAGATTTGGATACATAACAGAAATAACACACATAGCCAATAAGTTTTAGTTGTACAGACATTATTTCTTGAATATTGTGAAGCGTAAGCGGTTCATTGAGAGGTTTTTTGATCGTAACTTTATATAGAATAGCTTTATAGTGTTACTGTATGTTTTGTTGAATAAGGTATTGTTTATAGAATAGATTTATGTAAAATACGTATATATAAGATATTTATTAATGAAAATAAATAAAGAAAGGTGAGCCGGACATAATGAAAATAGATCGTCGAGACGCCTCATTTTGAGGTGTCTACGTTACGGTAAGGTACCTCGCCCGGTCTCTGGGATATAAGCCGACCGGGCGGTACCGAAAAATCAGAGCGCAACGGTACTCGCAAACATTGAAGATCACTAAGAAGAAACAGCAAGATTCGGCTCACCTCTCGCTCACTCAACAAGTTCGCGTTTTTATTTTCCGTCCTGCTCTACCGTGATTGCTATCTCGCTCGCACATCACTAACTACTCCGGCGAGTCAGTTTGTCAAACAACGGGCATCCGGTGTTCACCACGAGGCGGGCCACCGGCGCTCACACCTACCATCTAGTGTGAGTGAGACAGCCCGCCCACCCTACGGTTTCACGGTGCTTGGACGAAGGCAAGCATCGCGGCCGTAACAATGATCTCAAATAGAGATGAACGGAAGAAGACATGTTGCGCCGATCTCAAATAAAAATGGAACTAGGGCAAGGAGAAGATTATATATAAGTTAAAGAAGTCAATACAATTTTGATATGGTGTCCACGTGGCCGACTGGATGTCTGCCATCATGTTAATAAGTATACTTAACTAGTGGATATGATCGTCATATGGTCTTATGCCTATGACGAAAACAACAATGATTGTTTGTACATTTTAGTCACTTATATGCATATATAGGGGTCTTCCAAGTATTACGTAAGCATCATTAGGGGAGAGGGTGGTATATATTTTACTTACTGTTCCTGACAACGAGAAAGGGAGGCGGGAGGGGAAAAATGTCTTCAAATTTAGTTATACTCGAACTGTCACACACTGGTGCAAGTTACGTCTTTATATCTGCCCGATAGTGATATTAAATAAAGTAATCTGATGTAAAATAATTTGAAGAGTCAAAGAACAGTGACTACCTCCGATGAATGACAAAATTTCGACAGCCGCCATAATCGAACCGGCTTAAATCGACACCGGCTAATGGTTTTGGAACACAGCGGCCGGCTCGGGAAGTCAACGCGATTTTACGTCTTCTATAGAAACATCGCATTGGCGTCTCGATTCGTCCGCTGTGTGTTGCAACTATAAAGTCTTTTGGTACTTCACCGAATTCATGTTTCACGTGAAAAATATTTTTTCAATCTAACATTTCATTTAACAATTTCATTATATTATCCAATTTCCATTACAGTCAAAACCTTAATAAAATAACGGAATGGTCTCTCTCTCTCTAAGCTTACTCGCTTTGTAAGTTCCATACCCTGTATTCAAAGCGGGGGGGGGGTAACTTATTTTAACCGTATGTATGTAAAAAAAAAATGTAAAGCGACGAACAAACAATCTCCAATCGCCGAGCGCACTTCATCAAACGCTGTCAAACGAACGTAAAAGCTAAAAAGAAGGATGTGTTTATATAAAACTACGTACGTACGTTTTCGTGTAGGTTTCAAATCGTCGAATTGATTTATTGATTAAATTCTCGTCGTGCCTTTCAATCGTGAATCAATTTAGTAAAATTACGTCAGTGTCACGTCACATGTGTGACGAAGCAATGTTTCGTTCGGATTGCTTGACTTTTTTTCTATTGTTGTAAATTTTGTAAACTTAACCTAGGCGCTCCAATCAATGTGAGTTATTATTTATTATTAAGTAGCCGCGTGCCCGCGGCTGCACCTGCGTTTCATGTATTCTTCACTGATTTTTTTTTTAATTATTTACCCAGATTTTTTTTGCTACTAACATTAAGCAAAGATATTTTTCACAAATTCAAATGCCTATCAGTAAAACTGTGCATTTAATCGGATTTTATACACAATTTCATTAGTTTTAATTTTTTTCCGCGGAACCCTAATAATTTTCGAAAAATAAAAGTAGCCAAGTTACGCGGTGTATCTAATAAACAAAAAAATTCTGACATAATCGAGTTAGCCGTTCCGAATATTACGCGAAACAAACAGACAGACAATCATACAAAAATTGTATTTTTCGTATAGGCATTGTATATATATTCATATTTCGGGTTTTTACGCGTTACCTTTGGTTTTTTTTCTTCCTATCCCGACGTTTCGGCTGGGTTTCACCAACCGTGGTCACGGACTGACTGGTGGTGCGCGGCGTCGCCTGCTGTGTTGAGGGGTATTTTGATGAACTACCCCCGTTTGGTCTTTATATTTATTATAGTCACAACACACAACACTAACAGTATCCATCGACGATGCCTGTGACGATAAATCACGAACCTTTAGATTTTCTAGCACCGGATTCCACGCTGAGGAAAGCCTATACCCATCCTCGCGATTGAAATTTGGATGTTTTTTTAATTTCAATCGCTTCGCGAGCCTCACTATATTTCCTTCACCGAAAGCTCAGGCTGATTTCAGAGCTAAATAAGTGAATTTAAACCCGCGTCCATTGACGCGAATCCGTACTACCAACTAAGGCATCATCGCTTCAAATATATTTAACAAAAAATTGTTATTTTTACTTTACAAACAGACACTTCAATTTTTTATTTATTAGTATATATTCGTTTACGTGTCATCAATTTTGTTGTTAATAATTTATACCTCGTACTTTTATCGTATTTCTAAAATTAAATCTAATGTAAAGTATCGTAAGAAGACCGCAGTAACTAGTAAATTTTTTTGTGGACTTACGGTGAATAGTGATTTTATCCTGACATCTTATTTCATTTAATATGTAATATAAATAAACATTTACTAAAAACTTGTCCATAGAATGTATCAATAATATTAAAAATGTATAAATCCGCTTTTTTTTTTTCTTTTTTTTTTCAAGTTATAAGACTCCTAACAAACAGAAAGAGAAATGTTGCCTTTTATAAAATGTGAGCTTACAAAATAGTATAGAGTGTACGCGTTCCAGAAGTTTTTTCGTAATGAAATGAATTCACTTCAAAACAACGATGTGGTCTGTAAATAATTTGATTTTTTTTTCAAATATAATTAAATATGATTCAATTCGGAAATTAAAATAAACTTCATATTCCATTTGGGCAATGAGAAACATTCAAACTTTTTGGTGGGAATTGAGAAGGGATGATCTATCCCTTTTCTGTAAAACGAGTGTTTGTATAGGACTTGTACGGTGCACGTAAATTGTGACGTCATATTTTAGTAGGTATAAAATTAAAACTCTTATAAGTTCAACAGTTATAAAGTCGACGGGATCCCGAATGGCTGGCGCGTTCTGAAAAACACAGCATGGGGAGGCAAGGTGGACCGACGACCTGGTGAAGGTCGCGGGAATCTGTTGGATGTTGTGGAGATTTTTGGAGACCTATGTCCAGCCATTGACGTCTTTCGGTTGCATGGATGGATAGATGGAAGTTATTTCAGTTCTCAGCGTTATATGTGGTTTATTATTTATGTTAAAATAAATATATAATTTGACCAAACATTCTCGTAGCGTTTTCAACAGTTACAAATACCTATAAAACTAACATCAATAATAATGCACTAAAATTTCAAATAGCGAGCAATCAATAGAGATTACGCGCCTACCGCAATCGGTTGAAGTATCCCCCCCATACCCGATAACAGAATAGGCCGTTCGGTGCTGGCGTGCGGCCAGCTGCCGCCATTTCTTGCAATTTGGCGCAATACGATCGTATCGCGTGCGCGCTAGGGCTGCGCTTTACGTGCTAATCGCGATAGGGTTGAGCCGTGATGAACGACCGCGGTTCGCGCTACCGAATACGGTAGCCGGAATGGAAT
Organism: Samia ricini; assembly: GCA_014132275.2. Taxonomy (NCBI): domain Eukaryota; kingdom Metazoa; phylum Arthropoda; class Insecta; order Lepidoptera; family Saturniidae; genus Samia; species Samia ricini. The sequence continues at coordinate 30,404,437 of AP028170.1, read as the reverse complement.
GATTTAGCGTAACATAATTCCACGTCGACTTCAGGGGGGTTGGTGCACGTTTTAATCGGATTTAAGTACTGGTGGTTGTATTTTCTACATTTTTGAATTAAAAACTTATAGATTCGCGTTACCAATGCTTTAACGTCAACCGTCAACACGCTACAGTATGTTTCACTGCTAGCGCTCAGAGATAAATAATAAACATACTGACACGGCCTATCGTATGTTTTGATTGTGAATTAACTGTATGAAAATGTACATAAAACCAGACAAATTTTAGGTTATATTAGGTAATAATATTAGTGAACAGTTTGGAAATTTGAAACAAAAAAAAACAGTTTCGAGTTTTTTTTTAATTCATCAAATATACTAACAAATTATTATTAAAATGTCACAAAAGTGAAATTGATACTTCTAAATACATATACGTACATAAGCTCACGCCTGTTATCCCCGAAGTGTTAGGCAGAGGTGAAATAGCGAACTACACCACCCACATTTCGCAGAGCTTAGTTCCCTGTCCCAGATGTGACAGGGGGCGAGCCTGTCGCCATATCGGGCACAAATTCCAACCTCCGGGATGACCTTGAGTAGAGTAACCCAATACCACTTGACTCGACCCGGGGATCGAACCCGAGACCTCGGAACGGCAGTCGCACCGTAATACAACTGCGCCACCGAGGCATAACTTCTAAATAACTACTTAGTATTGTAATGCTGCAATAAATAGAAGTGTTTATTTTCGTCTATTTTAGTTAAAAAAAAATGACGTTACTTGCCGTTCTAAATTCCTACATTTCTGTCGATGAATGGACTGAAATGATGTTAATTATGTCTCAGGGACACATGTTCCTTACGACGAGAATTCGATTAGTTCGGGAACATTCGAGACGACTTGACTAATATGACAAATAACAAGAAATAGGCTTTTACATTTATATATGTAATATTGTTCACTTGTGTTTTTTTAATGTATTTGTGATTTAGAAAAAAGTATCACGTAAATAGCTTAAGTGGTTCTCAAACTATAAGTAACGCAAAAAGAAAGAGAGACCTCTACGCGCATATGAGGCGTTTCAATACAATCCTCAGAAGAATCGGCCTATTAAATAAGTAACTTCAGACCCTATAGAAGAATATATAGATATAGCTATAGTCTGTAGCTAGCATAGGTAGATTGAGTAGTTTTTTTTTTTATAATACTGTATAGGCATCGTGAGGAAACCATATCTTAGTGATAGGCCGTTTTCAAATGCGCCTGGGCGAGTCCCACACTGGCGCGGAACTCGTCACTCCGTGCCCCCTTACCTATTGTATTGGGGGACTTCGGTCTCACTAATACAATAGGTAAGGGTAAAGCGTAAATGCATTTCCCCCGTCAAAAAAAAAAAAAAAAGGCGTTTTCAAATAATGCCCGTCTGTCTCCAAATACTAATAGGGGTGTTTCGGCAGTATCCTTTGAAAACCAATACATCTAGGATATCAGACATCCATTTTGTCGCTTAACATCAGATGAGATTGTGATCAAAGCACGGAGCTTATACAGTGTAAAAAAGAATGGTTTAGAAGACAAGGCAAGGTTTGCAAGCAGGCGCGGGCATTATTAGAAATTACCCTACCACTAGGCCAAGGTTTCATCACGATGCTTTCCTTCACCGAAAGAGTTTGATAAGTTGGATCGGATCTGCTTCCATCGACGCTGATTCCAACCGCACTACTAAATATGCTTCTTATCAATCGCTTCGTCGCCTATTTATCACTTGAATTTCTACAAGTAAACAAACGACTTTTTTTTTAATTCGAAATTAGCAAAATGGCTACAATTCATTTGATGTTAAATTAAGTACAGCCCAAGAACGATGACGTCACCCGGTAGATTTAAATCCAACGAGTCATCATCATCTCGCCGATCTCAATCTATCCCGAGTAATCTTCTACGTAGGTCTTGTTGATCACGCGACGCGGTGCCTGCGTAAGCCACCCCGTGTCGCCCCCATCCCAAATGCAGCGGACGGCCCCGGGGGGTTTTAGTGGGTATTTCCGGGCGCTTCACGCCCGGATGAGTCCCACACTGGCACGGAACTCGTCACTCCGTGCCCCCTTACCTATTGTATTGGGGGACTTCGGTCTCACTAATACAATAGAAAGAAAGAAAGAAAGACATTTATTACCATATTTTAGAACAGATTTACAAAAACACTACAATTAAGCATATAAAAAAAACATATGGTAATAAGGACTGGCGTCAGCATTTGCCGCTTTATAAATGTTGCCATAAAAAACGGCGCTGTTTTTCAGCCAGCCTTTTTCCGGCCGTAACATAAAATATATAAATATAACACTTCGTGCCATACTTTTATAATTACAATATCAGATTTTTTTTTTTAATAAGTAAAAATTAAAATTACATAAATAAACAAATATTTTGAAACATATTTAAAAACTCAATAGTGAAGTAGTTATAATTTAACTCAAAAAACTAAAAAAATATATTAAATAAAAAGTAAATGCAGACATCAAATTAACGAATTGATAAAAAAAAAAAAAAAAAAGAAATTTTACTTGTAAGCTAATTTTTGGTTATCTAATATACATATTTTTAATTTTTTCTTCAAAGTAAATTTTGTTGTAGAAATTAGCGGAGGGGGTAAATCGTTCCAAATTTTTGATGCCGCATATTTAAAACCTCCCTTATAACCTGCAGTCCGATGTTTAGCAATAGGTAAGGGAAGTGCGTAAATGCATTTCACCCCGTCAAAAAAAAAAAAAAGGTCTTGTTGATCACAAAGTCCATATTGAGTCAACTCCTATTAAAATCGGTGACTCTACGCTTGAAGCTATTTAAAGCTATGTATACTTGGAGCAAACTGTCCAGTTAGGTAAATCCAACTTCGAAAAAGAGGTTAATAGTCAAATCCAACACTGCTGGGCTACGTTCGGGAAACTACTCAGAATCTTCTCGTCCGAAATACTGCAGTGTGTCAAGACAAAAGTCTTCGCCCAGTATTTGTTCCCAATTATGACTTATGGTACTGAAACATAGTCGCGTACAATGGGTTATGCTCGGAGTCACTCTGCATTATTGAATCAGAAATGAAGAGATCTACAGAATAACCTAAGTAACTGATATTGCCTGAAGAATTGCCAAATTTAGGTGGCAGTGGGCTGGGCACATTGATCGTAGAACCGATTCCTGATAGGGCCGACGGGTTCTCGAATGGCTGACTCGTACTGGTGGCGCATCGTGGACAAGCCATACAAGGTGGACCGACGACTTTGTGGTTATGGAGATCTTTGGAGAAGACCTGTAATCGTATTTCGATTGAATGTATGAATGGATCATGAAACGCAACGCGTGGAATTTAATTACTATGACAGATTTTTCACTAATGTTCGCTGGTCGGTCCTCTAGATCTTATTTCTAATGGAACTAATAAGTAAGTATGAAATTACCCTTTGACACTCCGCTACTACCTATTCAAACAAAATAAAGAGAACCCGACTCTTTGGGCTCGAAAAGAATTTTCTCGCCAAATCTTAAGAAAAATAGTCTCGAGTGATTAATGACGTGTAAGTCGGGTGCGCGCCCTCGTGCGTCCGACTACCAGCTTTGTCATCTGATCTTACATTTATCCTCGATTAATAAAAACAGATGGTTCACTCTTGCTTTCGAGAATCTGTATATCAATGATTAAGAGGCGTTTAACTTTTACGTTAGCAGAATTAAATAAAAAAATTACTTAAATAATATGTAATAGCAAAGTATTCAAAAATATAACTAAGGTACATCTGATCATTTTGTAAACTAGAATTACAATTGCAATAGTAAAAGATTCATATAAAGGCCAAATAATACTCGTTAGTCTCGTGAAACGTCAAAGACAATAGCCAAATTGGTTTAAATATAATAACGGCGGGTTGACCGTACTCTAGATCTGCTATTTTTTTCCGAGGAGCTGCTGAAATAGTTGGGTCGCTCGAGGTTCAAAATATAAGCAATTTGTCCATATACCAAGCAATTGCTCTTGTTCCTCCAACCCCAGGACCCTGGACCTTGTGTAGATTTCGTACAAGCGGCGATGATGATGAATTATAATAAATATTTTGCCGTTTGCAAAGTAAGTAACAGGTAACGGTCATGCCAAGGTTCGTACCACTTTAGTGCTCTTGCGCTAGTTACCTCTTGCGTCGAGTGCCTTCAGCACTCGCCCCCAAAGTTACGGTGAAGCCGTAAAGACCCTTCTGATCAACAGATTCAGATTCTGAATTCTGATCAGAAGATCAACAGCATTAGCTAGGGTTGTACGTACGTTTTTTGAAACGGGATGTAAAAACGTAATAAAGAGCGGCGATTGTTGCCATGCGAGAGAAAATTACTCGGCAAGAATGATAGTAATTCCTGACATTCACATCTAAGCAACCAAGTGATTCACCATAGATACTCTGATGAGTGAAGGCGTCGACAGTATCTAGTATTATGTAAGATATAATATATCTTATTATGAATGACCAGCAAGACGTTTTATATTACTTTCAAGAAATCATAGACCATTTCTAAATCAATGTAATTTGCCGAAAAGTCATTTATTTTCTATGAACAACAGTGTGACGACCTCATTTGTGTTGACGCCTGAGATTTTAGTCGGATTCATATCTGTTACGTAGTAGGTATTATTTATAATTCATTAGATTGTAGTATATTATTTTAGAGACAGTTTGCGTGACATAGCTTGTTTATTGTGCCATAAGTGAAATATTTTCAAGCCTGATTTCTGAGTTGCCATAAACGTCCCTTTGAATTTAAGCATTGTTTTGTAATTAATTGTAACAAAGAGCCGCCGTTTTGTTAAAACGTTGTATGAAAATTGTTCCTAACGTCAGACTTGACTGTACGGTACCTTTGCGTTAGAAAGTAAATTGAACTAAAACATTTTTTTTTATATATAAAAAGAAAAACCACTAACAAAAGTGAACAATCTGCTTTCACTTTTTTATACTTTATCATGTATGTATAGGGCTTATAACGTGCTAAGTGTGCCGTGGAAGTTAAGAACTTAGGTATTTTCACCGTGGGAATGGGCGATGGCTTAGTGCTAATGTGTTCAGACACCAAAGCATAAGATATAGGTTGCAATCTACCTATCCCATTCTATAATAAGGTTGAGCTTTCTATAAAAGAAAATATCGTGATGGTAGCATAATTTGGAGATAAAGAATTTTCGCATACTATCATCATCTGTCTATCATTAGTTCATTGCGTGATCGAATCAGGAATGAGGAGAATCGCAGAAGAACCAGAGTAACCGACAGTGCCCGAAGTATTGCTAAACTTAAGTGGCACTGGGCACATGGCACGTAGCGTGGGTTGGCCCCCCACCGTGGACGAGACCGACGACCTGGTGAAGGTCGAGGGATTTCACTGCATGCAGGTGATACAAGACCAGTCGGAGATCTTTGGGGGAGACCTATGTCCAGCAATGGACAGCTTTCGGTTGAATAGATGGATGGATATTAGACTATATCATCACTTAACATCAGATGTGATTGTAGTCAATGTAAAATACGATAAAAAAATTAACAGGACAATGCCTTTAGCGTTAGGCAATTGTTCAATAAATATAATGTAAATTGTTTCCTAGAAAATCAACAAATCATTTTTAAGATGTAGTGAATTGGTCGGAAATAATATTCCGTTTTTTTTTACAAGAAATAGGTAGGTGTACACGCACACTAAGAGCTTCACGTCTATTAAATCCAAAAGATAATGTATTGTTATTAACGAAAAAAAAAATACTCGGCAGCCATGGTGACGACTGCTGGCAGAAGTGAAAACTTGAAACTTGGAAAAGAAACTGTTTTTTTTAACGTTTAAACTTCATAATTAAAATTCATGATCTAACATTTGTCTATATATAATAACTATCCTTCAATTTTAGGTTAAAATAAACTCATGTGTTGCTTCTGAAAACGAAGTTTTATTTCGTTAGTTTCTTACAAATACAATAACTTATTTAACTACACTATTATTAACACTTTACCGGAAAACGAAGAAACGACAATTAAAGTCTATTCTTCTACCAATTATTCTTATTTATCTATTTTAATTAACAAATCTATCACAATAAATCTCTTTTACAATGCTTTTTTTTTTCATAACCTCTCAACTGACCATAGACCTCAGACCAAGGATGCCACAGACTCTAGCGCTTGTCAGTTGTCAATGTCATTGGTAATGTAGTAAGCGCGGCCAAATTCAAAATTAAAGAAATATTGTTTCTTTACATATATTTTAAATCTATTGCCGCTCGGAGTAATAATTATCTTATATTTTAATATAGTACAGTCATAATCAAACCATACGATAGGCTGTACTATTTATCTTACACGCCATCTTATACTTGACATAAGTATAACGCGAGTCTATAAGTTTTTTTCCCCTACCAAGAATCGCTTAGTATCGCTAATGAAATTTTTTTTACACAGCTAAGTGCTTTGACCACAATCTCACCTGATGAAGTGACCATATGGTCCAGGATGGTAAACACACTAAGCCTAGCGGTTTTGGTTCTCAAGTGATGCTCCCGGTATACACCTATTCGTATTTGGCGACAGGTTTTCAAACCTGAGGGTAGTGACTTTACCCAGGCGGGCATTATTAGAAAATGCCCTTTTTTTTTTTTTTGTTTTTTTTTTTTTTTTTTTTTTTTTTTTTTTTTTTTTTTTTTTTTTTTTTTTTTTTTTTTTTTTTTTTTTTTTTTTTTTTTTTTTTTTTTTTTTTTTTTTTTTTTTTTTTTTGACGGTGGGAAATGCATTTACGCACTACCCTTATCTATTGTACTTAGGGGATCAAAGTCCCCCAGTACACTAGATAAGGGGCACGGAGTGACGAGCTCCGTGCAGTGTGGGACTCACCCGGGCGAGAGTCGCCCGGAAATACTCACTAAAACCCCCCGGGGCCGTCCGCTGCATTTGGGATGGGGGCGACACGGGGTGGCTTTCGCAAGCACCGCGTCGCCCCCTGCAGCGAACCCGCCGGGCCTCGTCGTGCAATGGCCCGGTGGGGATGGGGGAGTGTACACATTACTCAACCCCACCTCTTCGCCCGCCTCCCAAGGAGGCATGACCAAGAAAGGTCGGTCGGCCGGGGAGGCAGAAAAACTGCCCCCCCATAAAAAGGGAAAGTTGGGACAGTTCAGTGGCGGGCAAAGAGAAAGGGGAAGAAGCCCGCCACTGAGAAGAGAGATTCTGAGTCCCTCTCCTTCACTCATCTTGTCTCCAACGACAAGACATAGCGAGGAGAGGGATGCTCAGGAAGAGAAAGGGGAACAGAGAAGAAGAACAACACAAACACCAAAAACACAAACAAACGCAAATATACGGACATAGTCCAGCAACAACCACCGGGGCTCCTACAACCTTAGGAAGCCCCGGACATACCGAGCCCACCGCCCTCTCGGCCTCCTCCTCCGCTGAGGGTGCGCCAACGGGTCCTCCTCCCTCAGCCTTTCGTCAGCCTCCTTCTGCATCAAGATGTTCTCGCAGAAGGAGGCGACGACCCTCCAGACCTCCTCGCTGCCGACCATGGCTCTAACGACGGTCGGCAGCGAGAGGTCCTCCCCCACCACCGCCACCACTTCGCGGCGCGGCACCTCCCACGCGGCGCACTCAGCCAGCGTGTGGTGCGCCGTATCCTCCGCCGCGCCGCAGTGGTGGCACACCGCCGACGGCTCCCTCCTGGCTATTTTGTGCAGGTACCATCCGAAACAGCCATGTCCGGACAGTACCTGCACAAGCCTAAATGTGAGGGAGCCGTGTCTCCTCCCCACCCACTCCCGGAGGACCGGACGGATGGCGTCTATGGTTGGTCGCCCATAGCGCGCATCCGCCAAGTCCTCCATCCACCGCCCAAACTGTTCCTCCCTATACTCCATCCTCAATCTCCTCACTTCCCCCGGGTGTAAGCGGAGCCCACCACCATCCCTCCTCGCTGCTGCGCACCGGTACACAGCAGCGAGCACCTCCGCTTCTCGCTCCCACGGCAGGGAGCCGGCGAGCACGCAGGCCGCCGCTACGGACACCGTGCGGTATCCGCGTATCGCCCTCAACTCGACCGTATTAGAAAATGCCCTACCTAATGGTTTCCTTCACCGAAAGCTCTAGCTGATTTTACAGTTGGATAGGTAGGCTAAAAACCGCGTCCATTCACGCGGAATCCGGCCGTACTATTCGCTGCGCTATCATCGCTTCATTATTTGTTTTTACTTTACAAACATAATACATAATTAAATACATACATAACGTCCCCCCCCCCCCCCCCCCCCTCTCTCGTTAGGGTAGCCAGAGACTACATACTTCCAATTGTAACGATTTCATTATCAGTTAAATCTATGTACTCGATTGGTGTGGCAACTAAATAAATAACCCGATTTGCATGATTTCAAAAAAAAATCATATATGTATAATATACCCAGGGTTCAGTGTATAAATTTCATTATAATTGATGACGTATAGAGGAGGAATTATAACGGACGACACCACGAGTCACAACTAGTGTTGGACTTAATATAAAATTGCAGAATTCCGTCTCTCAGCGTTGTTTCATGGTTACATCGAATTTAGACGAAGCGTCTTCGAAGCCTACTCGAAATATTTCGAACGATCTAACAAAATTCAAATAACAATGAAACATAAAAATAAGATCATATTTATTTGAGCGTATTCAATACTTCACAATACAATAAAACAATAATTTTCATTCTATATTTGAATATTTACTTCGAAATTGGATTTTACATTGTATGTATATATGATTCTTGTTATATTTTTTTAATTTTCTTTTTTATTGGCACAAAGGTATTACATTATTTGTTTTTATTGTTATTTATTATTACGTTTTCGAATACAAGTTTCTTAAATCCAACTCCGTATTCTTTTACTGATATTTAGTTGTATAACAAAATGGCGGCTGTTTGTTGAAAAGCGTTCCAAGGGAGTTGTTGTTACATGTCAGAATTCACATTCCGCGTCATTATTAGCAACACGGTTTACACGTGCACAATATTCAGACTATAACACGTAAAAAAATCACTAAAAATTCATAATACAGAGTCATATAGTGCAACTTAATGAATTAAAAACAACAAGTAGGTACTACACGATATAACAAAATCCCGCAAAGAACTCTCCATAAAATTTATTTAAACATTGTTCCCCGTACCAATTGAAAAAGTGGCATCCAGTGTAATTATATTGAAAGCTTCTAGGTGTTTTTTTTTTAGTCAAATCACAGAGACGCACTCAGGTATTGAACGAAAGGGGGTTTGGCCCTACAAAATGATGGTAATATTTGTAAATAATTTAAAAAAATTATTATGATTTTTGGATGTATAAATAAATTATGTTTAATTAACAATTATTAGTATATATAAAAGACATTTGAAACTGCTTATTTTAATAGGCTCAGCGCGTTTGAACCACAATCACACCTGATGTTAAGTGAGGATGTAGTCAAGGATTGTAAAAAACTCTAAACCTAGAGATAAATGCCTCTCAAATGGTGCTACCAGAGATTGAATTTACAGATATTTGGAGATAGATTTTTAAATTTAAGAGTGGTAGATAGCCAGGCGGCTATTATATATTGCCTATGATGATATAATTACATAACAAAGTTTGTAAAACGTGTGTATGTACGTACGTAAGAAGTTATACTTCTTTGACGTAATAACAGAAAAACTAAAACGTTGACAGCTTACTTCAGGGTGTTGGTTTTTCGTGACGGTGTGCGCGCGCGCATCGTAATTTTTTTTTCCCTAACGCGACAAAAGAAATATAACTTCAAAAATATATGGACCCTTCCTACTGTATAGAAATATGTACATTAAATTTAGGTCTATTGGATATTGATAAGCAATACAGTATCGACCTTTAAAATGTAAAAACAAATACGAGATTTAAAGTCAAATGTAATTCTAAATTGATTAATTTTAAATTCAATTTTCAAATTCAAATTTTTATCGAATTAAAAAAAGCAAACAAGTTTCTAATTTTCAAAAAGACATTTCGTTTCAGTATGTCACATACTTGAATATTTTTATTACATTACTAATGTTTTAAATTAAATGATTCGGCTATCACTGTTATAATAAATGAAAACCAGTTAAAATGTGTACAGTAACTAATAATATTTATAAATTATTATTTAAAAAGATCTTCTGAAACTAAATTAACTGCCATTTTCCCAAAATGGTGATCGCATAAGTGACTGGCTGACTGTATCTATGATTTTTTTTTAAATATGTGTAAATTGACTAGTGTTATAAGTCAACTAACTGGCAGATAAGATGTTGTCTTTCATAACAAATTAGTATTAGGTCCAATAGAAATGAATCTTTATTTTATACCCGCTAGTCAGATACTTAAATTCCGTCCCCGGCCGCTCGCACCTCCAAGGAATACTGAGTAGTTTTCAATGTTTGAAAAGTTTACCTTAGATGATTTTCTTTTTTATTTGTCACGTTTTTATTTTCAATAACCCTATAGGTACTTTTTGTTTAAACTTCAACGGGCTTACAAGAAAGTTTGAAATTTTGTTTGACAATAAATGATGCCCTTTTATTTATTTCAGCGGTGTTGGTTTAAATTTGCGGTTTTTTTTTTTTTTTAAACTATTTATCCCCACGTCTCTCTACGTCTAAAACAAGCTATATTGCTCATAATTACTCATTCATTCAACCGAAAGACATCCACTGCTGGACATAGGTCAGACCCTAATATCTCCACGACGACTGGTCTTGAGCCACCCGGATCTAGCGGATTCCCGCGGCCTTCACTAGGTTGTCGGTCCGCCTTGTGCGGAGGGGGTCTACCCACGCTACGTCTTTTTGTGCGTAGTAGTCATTCGAAAACCAGTTGGCCCCATCGGGCATCGGTTTCTGCGAGCAATTAGTATCACTGCATTATAATCTTACATGAGCATTTTTTTTATCGAACTGACTAAACTATTTACCGGAAGGGCAGCGTAGGGTAGAAGGGGTCTACCCAGTTAGGGACAGAAGCATGTCCTTTTTTTTTTTTTTTTTGACGGGGGGAAATGCATTTACGCACTACCCTTACCCATTGCATTAGTGAGACCGAGGTCCCCCAATGCAATGGGTAAGGGGGCACGGAGTGACGAGCTCCGTGTCAGTATGGGACTCGCCCGGGCGTGAAGCGCCCGGAAATACCCACTAAAACCCCCCGGGGCCGTCCGCTACATTTGGAATGGGGGACAGAAGCATGTCCTGGATTTTATGGAATGGAATGTTCTGGTGGCTAAGATGTTTTTATAAATATACATACGTTACCTTCTACATACTTCGGCAACATATAAGTAAGGATGACATCATAATGGATGTTAGATCACTACAACAAACTAATGAATGTAATTATAATATGAAGATCAAACACAAATTCAAACACTTTGCAGTGAAACAATGCATTCAATCAGGTTTTGTTCGTAATTTCATGAGGTTAATTTTTTTTACACGCATCCCTAATTACTTTCCAAGAATAAAATGTCTTAGACAGGTGGTTATTTTTATCTAGACTTTTTTTTAATAAACGGGATAGGGTAAGGTGCTTTGACCACAAGCTCACCTGATGTTAAGTGAGTATGTGGTCCAGGATGGTAAACACACTAAGGCTAGAGGTACTGGTTTTCAAATGATGCTGCCGGAGCACACCTATTGGTATTTGGCGACAGGTTTTCTAACTTGACGGCGGTAGCTATTTTTTTTTTTCGAACCTAGCTAACGCTGTTGACCGAAAGGGCCTTTACAGCTTCACCGTGACTTTGGGGGCGAGTGCTGAAGGCACTCAGCCACAAAAGGTGACTAGCACGAGGGCTACCAAAATGGTACGAACCTCGGCTTAGCCGTCACCTGAGTGTGTAAACTCTCTCGCGAGTTTGAACCTAGCTATTCCCTACATTTTTTATTAATATAATAAAAAAAAGGTTCCTTACAGGACCTATGTACCTGCGTGTAGTGTGCAGGAGTGTGTTTGCAGTGTTGTGCGTGTAATGCTCAATGCATGGCCAGTGTCACTGTATCGCGCTGGCGGCGACGTCAAGAGACTCTCCAGTTGGGGAACGAGATACGTCTTGGGTCACCGCCTGAGGGGGACCCGGAGAGTGTGCGGGAGAACGGCGGCGGTAGCTACCCAGACGGACATTATTTAAAATGACCTACCACCGTGCTATGGTTTCCTCACGACGTTTTCCTTCACCGAAAGCTCAGGCTGATTTTAAAGTTGGATAGGACGATTTGAACCTGTGTCCATTCCTCGCGAAATCCGATCGCAATACCAACTAATCCATCATCGCTTCACAGATTCGCGTTTCCAATGCTATGATGTCAGCTGTCAATAACATGCTATGGTATGTCAAATGTAAAATGACGTTTAAATGGTGGCAATTGGACTTCATTCACTATTACCTAAGTCCTAATGTAACACGGTAAATATTAGAATCGTATTAACTAATACTCGATCTTCCAATAAAGTATAAAATCGTGATGATAGCATACTGTATGGTGCTAAGATATTTTCTAATGTCCGCTTGAGTAGCCACCACCTTCGAGTTTAAAATCTGTATACAATCGCTTATTAGGTGTATTTTGGTGTTTGTCTTCAGGTATCCCTCTCCTTACTACGTCTTGTTGGTCAACAAGACGAGTACAGGAGAGGGACCTATCTCTTTCTTCTATAGCGGAGGCGGGTTCCTTCCTCTTTTCTCTTTGCCCGCCTCCGCTCTGTCCCTTCTTCCTCTCTTTTTATGGGGGGTAGGAAGTATATCCTGCCCCCCGGATTTTTGACCAGTGTAGTGTAGTAGTGTAGGAGGCACCCTTCGGGGGGGTGGGCGAAGAGGTGGGGTAGAGAAGTATTCTCCCCCATCCCCATTGGGCCATTGCACGGACGAGGCCCGGGGGGTTCGCCGCAGGGGGGCGACGCGGTGGCATGCAGTGCAATACCGTATCGCCCCCATCCCAAATGCGGCGGACGGCCCCGGGGGGTTTTAGTGGGCATTTCCGGATGTTTCACGTCTGGGCGAGTCCCACACTGGCACGGAGTCGTTCCTCCGTGCCCCCTTACCTATTGCATTGGGAGGCTCCGGCCTCAGTAATGCAATAGGTAAGGGTAGTGGGTAAATGCATTTCCCCCGTCAAAAAAAAAAAAGGTATATTTTGGTGTATTATTAGCATCACTTGATAGCGAATACTTCTGAGCTTAGTGCATTTACTAACTTGAGTATGGTGAAAGCTCAGCGCAATACACTTTATAAAAAAAAATACTTTTCCATGAGAAAATAGCTATGCCAATGGATGTATGTACGTACATTAGCTTATTATTAAATACCTTGACACAATTTCGATATAAGTAAATGCTACACGTAATAATATGTCATCCGTGATGACACCTGTCAGGCCCCAATTTACCGATCGGCGATCCCTTCGTTTACGTGGGGGCGGAGAGGGGAGGACGACAATTCGCCGAACCATGACAGGATATGACGTCGTAGACCTGATAACGTCCAACTTTATACTCGTTTGAACAATTCGGAGTTGCTTACAGGACGCGTTTAAGATGAGATAAGATCGCGGATATCGAGTCGATCGATGTCATTTAAAATCTTGTCTTTCTTTAAGTGAAAGACTGCATATTCAAAAGGAAAGGCGGGCGACGTATGTTCTATACAGACGTTTTCCTCTGCTTTCTCCGTGGTTTTGTCGGTAAATTATTTATTTTACAAATTAGGAGCCATCGAAAATAAGAGTTTTACTATTGTTTTCAGACGTCCGTCAATCAAATCTGACTTATTATTAAATATATATTTATGCTTTAAGCCTAGGCCGAAACATACTGTATTCAAAACCTTAACAAATTATCTATTAAAAAAGTAACTAGCACAGTAATACATATCTATTTTATGGACAGATTATTACAGATTAAGTAAAACGAATACTAGAAAGATATCCCACCATTACAGCCTTTGACATTTCATCCGCAAACACTAACAACACTAATCCACCGACATCAAAGTCAAACAGATTTGCTTCCTGTTTACGTTGCAGCGTGGGGTTACTTAAACATCGAGATTACCCGCCCCGTTTCGATTTACAGCCGCTAATTTTAAGTGAGGCCTTTAATGAATTCGGTAAACATAATTCTGCCGGGTTATTATTTATGCAAATGAGATATTAACCTTTAATAAATTAGAAGCTATAAGAAAGTTTTTCTCCTACAAAAAAATGAAATCAACTGCGCTTGTTTGAGTTAAGGCAATTGAGCCTGTATGGTTTACGACTACCGTAGACTTATGAAAACAGATAACTAACACACAAAGTTAATATTACTGGTCTCACTCTTACATATCTTGGCCAAAACGATACTATCATCTCCAAGACAAAGTCCTTAAAACTACATCGATAGTTTTGTTATTCGATTTATCCTTCTAGACACTAGTGTCTATATTTATTTATACAGATCGACGTACGATTAACAAGTCAACGATTTTAAACCATAGTACCAAAATGCAGAGCGGCAAAAAGGGAAATAACTCAATACACCGGGCGGCGGGGTTCTCGTTTCCCTTTGTCACCAAAGACAATGGCCTATCTAATTGCTGACATCTGACATTAACAATAATAAGGGCGTGCCACCCCTTGAATTTCACTATGAGGGCAGTTTGCATGGGCTATTTTGAATTAGTCAAATACCGTAAGATAATTATAAAAGGCAGCGCCTCTGTATCTAACTATCAATAAATTTATTTCTGAATTATTAATTTTTACACAAATGTACTACTTCCTTTTTCTTTATTTATTCACATTTGTTAACATATTGGATTAGCCTCGCTGGCGCAGTTGTATTACGGTGCGACTGTCGTTTTGAGGTCTCGGGTTCGATCCCCGGGTTGGGTCAGTGATATTGGCTTTTTCTACTCAATATCATCCCCGGAGTCCGGAATTTGTATCCGATATGGCGACAGGCTTGCCCCCTGTCACATCTGGGACGGAACTAAGCTCGGCGAAGTGTGGGTGGTGTAGTTCGCTACTTCACCTCTGCCTAACCCTTCGGGGATAACAGGCGTGAGCTTATATATGTATCTAAGGTTCCAAAATTAGGTACTTTAAAACATAAATATTGAAAAACCTAAACGAATGAAATAAATCTACAATAATTTACAATTTTTACAACTATAAAAATTACATAATATTATAAAATAGAACTATAAGGGATAAAAACTATATAAAGAAGAAAAATACAAAGAAAATATGAAATGGAGAATTAATTATTCAAGAAAAACCAAAACGTTAAAAGCTCACGCCATCGGGTGTGTGATGTGAACGTATGTATCTATATATATATATATGAGTGGTGTGTGACTGGATATTTGTTTGTGCCGTATTATACACTAGTAATAAGTCGATTACTCATAAAAATGAGACAACAGGAAAACAATGGAAAGCTGGCGTAAACGCCAGGTTAGTGCTCAAGGGTTTAAAGGAAGATTAAATCTTAAATATAGAATACAAGTATGATATCATTATTTTATAATAGAAACTTTTCTTACATTAATTGACTGAAAAAACAGTTCAAAGTTATTTGACTTATAGGTTTTCTGAAATACTCGATACAAGTAATTTATTAACTACTTTATAAAAACGATAATTAAGATAGTTGAATAATGCACAGCGCGTCGCTTAATATCAGGTGAGATTGTAGTGAAATATAAATGTAAGCATAAAGAAAAAACCATCCACAGAATTCTCGTCTTTCTTCTTTAATCAAATAGAGTGAAGATAGAAACAAATTTGGAGCCTAGACTTGTAGTGTGATATTTCAGTACCTAATAGTCGGATGTATGGACGTGCTAAAGAAACATAAAACGGATAAAAGAAACCTAAGGCTTTCGCGAAAGGTGGACTCGTGTCTGTTTATTTCTATGTTACTGTCACACGCGTCGCTTTAGATCCGATCTGCTTCCAATAACGGCTAGGAGGAGACGGTTATCCCATCAATGTTAGCGCATTCAAACCATAAGAATATGTTAAAAATATGAAAAATACACGTCGGTCGACATTTGATTGTTTCCAAAAGTTAAAACCAATTTATATCCTGCATATCAGTAGCTATAAAGTACAAATTAAGTCGGTTGGTTTAGTGGGTATTTCCGGATGCTTCGCGTCCGGGCGAGCCCCACACTAGCGCGGAGACGTCCCTCCGCGCCCCCTTACCTATTGCATTGGAGGACCTCGGTCTCACTAATGCAATGGGCAAGGGTAGTGCATAAATGTATTCTCCTCATAAAAAAAAAGGTATTTATACGTAGATGATATTTACACATAACCATCTTTTTGTAGTAATAAATAAGATATACAAACAATTTAAACAAATAATATGGTTGATGTTAATTTGCTAATTCTGCTTAAAAGTAATATCAACCATATTATTTATAACGAATTTCCGAAAAGTATCGCCTTCATTAATCGGATAATTTGAACGTTTAAATGTGATCATTTAAAATATATATGTTAGTAACATCGCACAAAATAGAAAGTCTAATACAGTGCCAAACTTTGGGAGAGGAACTTTTGCAGAGAACAAGTAAGAAAGGCTGATAATGATAATAAATAAGTTAGATAATTATTTTTATAATCTAAATCAAATTGTCCTTAACTAATCACAAATCACCATCAAATCTGTAAAATCGTAAAATCCTGCTCCCAATTTATTGTTTTTGGTTTCGGTGCAGTATGTCTTCTTCTTGCATATTCCTCTTTCAGTCACCACGTCTTCTTTCATCCCTTATTGATTTCATATCTCTCACACACACTCCGTCCACCTTTTCTTTGGGTGTCCTCTCCCCCTCCATCCCTCAACATAAATAGTCATCACTATTTAAAAACGGTATTATAAACGTTGACAATACAGGGAATCCACACACATCCACTATATCAAATAGCAAGAAATACTGACAGAATGACACAAGAATATATAAACTGGAACGGTTCTATCGTGTTTTATATTTTTGCTATTAGTAACTCAATATAAATCGTACCAGAACCGAAAATATATAAATGTTTTCCTTTCTATTGCGGTTAAATTTAAACATAATATTTTTCAATGTTTTTTTTTTCTCTCTATCAGTTCATTATTTATCCAGGATTATCACTTAGAAACTATAGAACCGATTTACATTGTTCTTAATTAGATTAATTTTAAGTGTACTAATCCACAAACATCGACAAGTTCCTGATCAGACTACCAATGATTCGTCATCACATCACTCTCTTATATTTCAATTATATGTTCCCGGTTAATTTTTTCTATTACATATTAACTGTTAATAAAATCAGCAAATACCAACGAACGCATTTAGTTGCAGAAATATGTATAAATACCGGCTAACATCTTCACAATTGAGCGAGACATCAATTCTTAGTTCTGATTGGCCGCAGTCGTGCGGGGAACTGTCGTTCGATCCTGCGGTTGGTAGAACAGTTTAACGAACTTCACCCAAATACCCCAAGTTTATGTTCAAGGTGTTTGCTTGTATTTTTAGCTGCTGTTAATCATTTGCGGGAGGAAGTAGCGACTTTTAGGAGCTAATTTTATTCGTCGAGCTTATTAAATACATCCTCCCTTCTAAAAAGAAATACCTTGTAATATTCATGATGTCTTAGCTACACACAATCAACGGTGCACATTACACAATAAAACAAAATAGAACCTTAATCCAGTATACCGTAGGAAAAATTATCGCGTGTGAAAATTATGTTTCATCAGAGATTTTCCTCTCTTTTCCCAGATTGCTCGCTATGACGTACCAGGCAATATTTGTATAGGCCCATTTATATTAAGATTTATCACCTTTCTCTTTTATCTTTGTATTATTATACGTATGATGAGTCAATTCTGAAGTTTTTTTTGTGAACCTATTTTAAGACAAGACTTAATATTTATTACATTTACTTACTATTAGGTTATGTATATCTATATAAAAACGTAAATTTTTTTTTGACAGATTTAATCGAGAATCGATTTCATTTTTGAGTTAGTCGATTGAAAATAAGATCATGGACTAAAATGCAAAGTCATAAAAAAATCCCTATTTTTATCGATGTACATATGTACGTTTTACTTTAATTATTAACAGATAAATTGGAATTTTATAAACTAATTATTAAAAAAAAAAATTCTTGAACAAAGTATGTCCATATAAAAATGCAATAGAATACTTAAAATTGACTTCAGAATTGAGCCGCGTTCTCTATTCCCTTTGACGCGCCATCTCTGCGCCGAGTGTCGCGAGAATTGGAATAATTTATCTATGAGATTTCCCAGCGGCCCGCGAACAAGACAAACGGAATAAAAGTGTTTCTCGGAGAATGAAAAAGCTGATTCTTAAACGGGAACGATGACGTCTGGACGCGTGACTTGCGGCCCGGAGAGTCTGGGCTGTGTTATATCGAAATCACTTTCGACTTTGTCATACTATGTCGCTGTCATGGTAATAAAGGTACAAAACTTGTATTTTGATAACTTTAAATTTTTTTCAATCTTGAATATAGTTACCCCACCCCCCCCACGTGTATTGTGCTAAGTATGTATGCTGTTTCGCTCGGATATTCTCGTCTATATTTACTAGAATATATATGTTAAGGCGATGGTTACTGTTAACTTGTTAAAGATTCATATAATGTAAAAAAATGTAAATACATACTAAAATCGGACTATAAGCTCGGAGCTTCGAACGTAAACTTATCATTATTTTAAATAATTATGTTTATTCATTATTAGAGTTGGACATGTGGGCTTGAACCCGGGTCCATTGGTTCGTTATTCGACCGCATTACCAACTGCGCCTTCGTCGCTATAAAAGTCTTAGATTTGTCGATACAACGGCACCATTGTAAAAATATCTGTACACAAAATACACGTTCTAACATTGCAAATATGTTTGATAATAGCATATTAAAAACACCTAGTATCTGAAATCGAGTATCAAGAAAGGTCACACATAATATCTTTAGCAGAACCAATTCGCCGGAACATGCACACAGAATAATGAATTTCTACCTTAAACACTTCAAGGTAGGGTCGATTATGAAAATTAAGTTTACGAATGAGGGTCAGACAACCTTTGCACTTTATTCAGTTCAGTACCTTTTTTAACCCATTTTTTTTTTTTTTTCTAAACGACCTTGTTCAATCCACTGTTAGTGTAAATTGAGTTGAATTTAACATTTAATTTTTATTCTTTGTAAAATTGTATTTCCCAACGGCTTTATTTTACACGTAATAATTTATAAATTCACAAAGTATTGACAGCATCGTTTATATGCTTCTGTAAATAGGCAAAAACTCACGACTGTGCTGACACTCAATGAGAATCAATCGATTTCTTTTATTTTTTGTCCAGTAATAAATTATAGTGTTAAAAATTTGAAAAGTAGTTTTTTTTATTCATCATCATCTCCCTGCCCTTATCCCATTTTCATTTGGGGTCGACGTAACATGTCTTCTTCTTCCATTCATCTATATTTGAGATCATACCTACATTCACTCTCTTTCTAAGCTTATCATCTTCCACACAGTTCGACCATCTTTTCTTTGGCCTTCCCCTTCTCCTATACCACATTCATATCCGATACCTTTCTTACAACATCCCCTTCCTCCCTGCGCATTACATGCCCAAGACAGACGCCTGCCACCTTCTCTGTCGCTGGCGCCACTTTCGAACTTCCACTAATGTATTCATTCCTAATCCTGTCCATTCTTATTTCTTTCTTAATTATTCCACCTTTTCATGGCCTAAATTGATTTTTTTTTACTTTTAATCAAATTTACATAGTTTTTATTTCTTCGATCCTTTGTTGCTATGTGAAATAAATTATCACGATAATATTTTTATTAGGATGTCAACTATGTGTTATTTTAATATTCATAACAAAATGAGGAAAGAGATGCATCATATTTTATAACTATTTATGAAAACTTTTTTAGCCAGGATGAGCAATTTTCGGTAGGCAAAAACCTATTGATTCACCTCACCTATTCACAGTTTTCACTTCAATCGGTAGTTTATTTTTTACAATATGTGTGGTTGTCGTAGTCTCAACACATAAATTATCTAATACGAAAACATGAGTAAATAGCAAAATTTTGAAGTATCACTTGATTTATATTTAAAAATAGTGGAGTATAAACGCGAAGTCATCGAAACCGCGATCAATTTCAAATAAACACCAAAAAAGCGGACTCTTTTAATTTACTTCCAACTTTCCAAAAAAGAAAAAAATTGCCACGAAATTGATATCCAGCCTAATTAGTTGCAAAGTGGCCCGTACTGAAGTGGACTCGGTAAAACTTTAGCTGAATATAGGGCTTGTTCACACCATCATCACCAATCGACGATTTAATAAAGTTTTACGCTTAAAATTAAACCTTTTTATTTATTTTTTTTGACGGGGAGAAATGCATTTACGCACTACCCTTACCTATTGCATTAGTAAGACCGAAGTCCCCCAATGCAATAGGTAAGGGGGCACGGAGAGACGAACTCCGTGCCAGTGTGGGACTCACCCGGGCGTGAAGCGCCCGGAAATACCCATTAAAAACCCCGGGGACGTCCGCCGCATTTGGGATGGGGGCGACACGGGGTGGCTTTCGCAAGCACCGCGTCGCCCCCTGCGGCGAACCCACCAGGCCTCGTCCGTGCAATGGCCTGGTAGGGATGGAGGAGAATACTTCCCCTCCACCTCTTAGCCCGCCTCTCAAAAAAGAGGCACGACCGTCTGGTCGTCAGTCCGGGGGGCAGGATGTACTTCCTGCCCCCCATAAAAGGGAAGAAACAAGAGTGGACAGAACAGTGGCGGGCAAAGAGATAGATGAAGTAGCCCGCCACTGCTTTCAAAGGGACGCTTAAAATTAAACCTACCATGACGATTCAGATGACTATATTTGATTCTTTTGGCAGAAATTCTGAACAATAGCATTTATTACTTTACTATTGGACTATTCTCACTTTTATTATAAATATATAACGAGTATTTTGCATTATCAACTATTCCCTATCAATGTGTCATGTGACTTTATCGTACATCATACATGCGTACATACGTTTTACATATATCAATTAGGTATGTAAGTAAATTATATGGGACGTATGATGGCTTCCACAGAAATTTATACTGTCCTGGTCTTTCACATCTAAGCTCAATTTTTTCGAACTTTTAATTCAATTTACTCCTATGGTTACACCACTGAAAGCCACTCGCACCACAACCCAACAGTGTGTGTTACGCTCGTTATAATTTATATGTTTAATCGGATGGTGCGTCCGTATATCGCAGTACTCGGCATGCGTTACCAAAGCGCTTAATTAATTCCACTTACCCTGTACCGGCGTCGACACTGATGCCCTGGAGACAGGTGGAAGCAGGGTGTGTAGGTCGTATAAATAATCGTCCCGTCACATATGAACGAACCTTAACGATACAAAGAACAAGTCCGAACAGAGTCAACTTTGTTCGACGGAGACTGTGCAGTAGTCTGAAGGAAATTATAAGATGTCGGGAGTTTGAACCAGCGGTTTTATTACCTCGACCTGTGATTAAAATTAATTGGAGGTAATAGGACTAGCTCGATCTCCGAGCACTTGAATATTAGCAAATTGCATCGAGCTTCGTAGCTTCGTAGTTCCCTTTCCGGCTCAGTGGTAGGTAACGCGATTGGATTCCGCAACAATAGACTGGATTCTTATTTGGATATACTTATATTGTATGTACCTGTGCTAAATGAAGTATAATTTTGTTATGGTTTTTAAAAGTAACATTGATGATATTTAGAATGTATCAATTACGATGTTCGTATCAAATTGTAGATGCTTTTACTCACTATAAATGTGTCGATTTTTCTCTCGATAGATCAGGACCCTGTCCTCGCATCGCACAAAAAGGACACCGCGATTATAAGAAACACTGTATAATATATTCTATCTCATTCTCACGCACGTTAGTTTATATCAATATATGTTTTTATCCCTTTTTAATGTCGCTTCTTCGTTTCATCGAGTCTCAAATCAGAACGAGGCTAAACAAGTTTTCACTTCAGAATAATTCAGGACATTATTCTCCTATGTTTGAGAACAGACAATCTTTTTCTTTTTTATTTAGTAGGTAACTAATGACACCTATATATCTTTAGTATTGTCAATAAAAATAATTTGGAAATAGATATTTTTCCTAAGATTTTAAATAATGCTTATGGTCGATCATTAGGCGAATACCTGGTATTTACAGATATTGTACATCTAGCACTCTCAATCCCCCTTTGAACGAAATCAATTCAATGTTATCCGACTAAATCGTACATATGAAATACGTGTGAAAGACGTAATAGAAATGTAGCGCGTTTAATTTAGTCGACTATTTGTGTATGTGACGTGCAAAATTGAGCAGAGAAACTAATTTCAAGTAAGGCGAGAGCCGCGCTCTCCGAAATATTAGGTAATAAAGAATCTGTACTAGTTAGAACTTACTTGAGCAATATATTGTCGGATATGATGTATTTTTAATTTTTTTCCATGTTGTATACGTTCATTGCAGGAGCCGATATCCCAACAGTTTTTAAAATGAAAAAAAATCTTTAGCGATGTTGAGCGATTCTTATAGCGAAATTTATAGGTTTGCGTTACCAATGCTATGATGTCAGCCGTCAAAATGCTCAGAGATAAATAATAAAATGGATACTTACGCAGTCAAACGTATGTTACGATTATGAATGATTATATGAAAACGTACATAAGTATTGCTCTGAGCGCCAATAGATGTAAAAAACAGACAATTGTTATATGTTAAATTTTAGGTTATGTTAATAATTTAAACACCAAAAAGAACAGTTTTCACTTTTGTTCAAAGTTGTTGTAGCATAGCAGACTAAGCTGTCTAGATTTTTTTCTTATTTGAATTAACTAAATGCTGTGATTTTTTCACCGAACTTTAGCACAAGAGCACCAAAACAATTACGAGCCTAAGCTTGAACTATTGCTACCCTAGACGTAAATTCTACGCTTTTCAAAGATTCGCAAGTTTTCATGTAACAATGAATACACTCACATCCGTTTGGGATGTCATAATGACAAATCGACTTGGTGTATTTATGTATGTCATCCAAAATACCACAGCGTCCCAAGACGAAAAACCAGCGAGTGTTGCCACTGCAATGAGAAGTGGCCACTCACGACGAGTCTAATAATAAAGCTCAAAGTTGCTCAAAGGGCAATGGAGAGGGAGAGCTTATGATAAGATCTGCAGAAGAACCGAACTAACCGACCTTGCCCGAAGAATTGCTAAATTTAAATGCCAGTGGGCAGAGGACATTGCTCAGAGAACCGATGCCCGATGGATGAATAAGCCTCTTACAAGATAACCTGAAGGTCGCGGGAAACCGCTCGACGCAAGTGACGCAAGATCAGTCATTGTGGAGATCTTTGCGGAAGACCTACGTCCAGCAGTGGACTTCTTTCATCAGTTTTATGAGGTACTTGTTATTAAACGCCACCTATTGGCATGCTTTCTTAACTAGCCATATATTAATTACGAATTTAAATTTAGGATCATCCATTTTTAATAGGCTCCAAGATAAATTAACAAATCACTTCAGATTTCAAATATTGATATTTGTCTCGAGTTAATTAAAACAGTTCTAATAAATATCTCCGTCTTGGATTTTCGCAAAGTAAATGGATTAATCCTTCGAGATATATTTATCAAAGGGTAATTTAATATTTATTACTTAAACATTTTATAAAGGTTCAAATTGCTTGAATTTTTGAATACTTTATTATATCGCATGCCAGATGCAAAAAGGACGTATCACACCAGTTGGAAAGTATTTAATGCCATAAGGGCGCATATTTTTATTTGTAAAATTACTAAGAACTTAAAGATCTTTAAAACAAATATGGTCGACGATAAAAAATATACGTCCTTTTTGCTTCTGGCACGCAATCGCGTGAAATACAAAACTATTATTAATAATTTTTTTATAAACTGAATATTAAGTTTTTTTTACATAAACTGTGTCACATGAAATCGATTAATCTTTATTTCTATAACCTCAAATTTTTTCACCCGTCTATAGCGTGTCGCATTACAGCCGGCCACGGTTTAAGGTAAAGTGAAAGACTCGCGGCAGAGCAGCTAACGCTAATATGGCAGCGCCCATGGCTCGCATCAGCTAACCTTGTAGCATTTATATTCTTGGCAGGTGCACAAGATGAGCTTCGACCCCCATCTGGGGAAGCTCATGTAACCGCTCTCAGCGCGATGCAGTAACTCTGCATGCACTATACCAAGGTACATAGGTTCTGTAAGGGACCTTTATTATTTTACAGGTTTTTACTAACCGTTCGGTTAGCGCGGGGAAATTTTTTATCACGGGTAGCAAGCCGAGGTTCTTGCCATTTTGGTGCCTTTGTGCTGGTTACCATTCCTACGCTAAGCGCCTTAAGCGCTCGCCTCAAAGTTCGGTGAAGCTGTTAAGGCCCTTCCGGTCAACAGTGTCAGTCAGATAATAAAAATATTACATTCTCATTAACTCTTGCAAGTCTTCCGCGCTACTTGTGTGTTTCTAAATATTTTATGGTAACTAAAATAAGTAAACAATGACATGATTACTTGAAAAATTTCACATAGATCGTGGTTTCTTAAAATCACTTCTTTTTTTTTTGCTTAAAACACCACTTTACACTTTGAAGATCTCACAAAGAATATCCCAACTGTTCCTAAGCGCGGTTATCAATTCTTCTCTCTGTGTGTGTGTGTGTGTGTTTTTTTTTATGTTTCTTACGCGAATTCTCCGTCATTAGTAAACATTTGCCAAATAAAACTTTTATTCAAAGTACACATCTGAGTTGGTCCCATTTCGTTGGCGCCGATTTCAAAATTAACGAAACAGATTAAAAAAGTAATTATTGATTGACTTTTTAGTGTATTTTAATAGTTTATTCTTTTGAAGTCGGTTTTGTTTTTAATTAAAAAAGTTTTTTACATCTCTAAAACTTCCGTCTACACTTTATTAATGTAGAAATAACTTAAAATGTCCGTTCATGACAACCATAAACTTCGATTCGTCTTATTTACCTCTATTAGTCACTCATAAATGTCAAAAAGTGTCATGATAACAAAACTATATCTTAAATAAACAAACACTTAAATCCCTTTCTTCTTCATAAAAAAATGTAAATACATTCAAAATCAATATTTTAAACTCCAAAACATATTTATTATTTTATTGCTATTCTATTTGTAATAATATTTATATTTATTGCTCAATGTACCACTCATATACTAGATGGCAGAACAAGCGCTACACTGATATAATTCATTGAAATGTCTGGCTACTCTTATTCAAAGATATTATTCGCTTTTAATCTGAATGTGTAATTAAAATACAACAGCTAAAAGTTCGCCTGTCGACTGTTCTAAGCAACTTTCTAAAAGCAAAATCCTTTGCACGTATTTCTGTGCACTTCCTCATCTCTCACTAGAGAGCCAGAGCAGCCGGCGACTGGGTCGTCACTAATTTTGATATTCCAGAAACTCGCAAACTATTACGGTCTATTTACACGTGCGTTTTAAAAATGCGTTTATGTGATTTATTTTTGTCTATAGTTACATCGTGTCGTAATTTTTTCTGCGTCCTAAATACTCTTTCTTTTGCAAAAAATCAGTCTCTTCAAAGAGTTATATGCGTTGCATATTGCCTTATGATAATGACAGCACGAACAAAGGGTTTTTAATTTTAGGTGGACTATCTTTTGGAGTGGATCTTTTGTGCCTCATTAAATTTATTGATAATTAAAATGGTGGCGATACTTGGGCATATTATCAAGACACGCATTGTAGAGAAACACTCACTTGTTCTACTGCAGCTCCGTGGATTCTTCTCGCTATAGCTCTAATGATGGCAATGATAGTAAAGAGTGCATTGATGTAGTCTTTTTAGGATAAGCGCTGTGGTGCAGAAGCGGCGTAAAGAATGTTGCAATGACGCGACCTTTTTACTAAGATAACACGTCCTTTCTCTTGAGAGTTGCTGATCGAAATAACGCGTGGTAAGAGAAAGAGAGGTACAAGAGAGAGATTGCAGAGAGAGAGAAAAAAGAGACGAGATATAACAAATTCCAACGTTGTATGGGAAATGATTCTTTAGTTAAAGTCAGCTTTGCGATCATACGAGGACTCAAGCAAACACGCTTCATGGTCTTTGTATAGAATAAGTGCACTCGACCCCTAAGAACCGGCTAAACGTAAATTAACGTAAATTTGTATAATAAACTTTCAAGTTGCGATTTGTCGCTCGTCTGCAACCCCCCAGCGCAATGTCCTGCCGGGTTTTCCGCCACAAAACGCCGACATATAACATGTCAGCCAGTGACCGCAACGTTCTACTGAAATTAAGGGAATTAATGTTGCAATTTTCCCCCCATTTGCAACGTGTTAGAAATTATAATCTGTATTTTTTGCATAATTATATTTATTCATGCAGATTAACAGTGTGTATTTAACGGGTATGGCAAAAAGAATTATTGTACAGTCTTACGTAAGAAATTACTCTTAAAATGACACATATATTCTTTAGAAAATATCTTCTATCTGTTAGTTTTAGAATAATTAAAAGTTAACACACACACACTTGAATAAAATCTACATATATATATTTAGGCATTATAAGAAAAAGCCCTACCACCATGCGATGGTTACTTCACGATGTTTCGAGCGAGATTTCTTAAGACTAAACTATTTCTATGCTTAAACTACTAACAAGTTACCAGACCATCTGGTTGTGGGTGTTCGCCTATTTTTGCTAACCCCGTATCTTGCTTCTTAAAATATAGAGAGCGGACGCCCCTCGTAAAGTCACCTCTATAACTACTGACAAGCTTCATTTTTTTAAATAACAAAATATTGGAAATCTTTCTTTTTTCACTTACATTTTTAAATCATTTTTCTCATAATATGCCTGCAATAGTGTCCACGGGAACGTTAGCAGACTCAAGTAGATCAATATAGAACTATGTACACATTTTTTTAATCTACATTACAAGTACCAAAAATACATCCTAAAATATACAGATTCTTCATATAGAGGACATGATAAATATCTACGTTTATAAATAAGGTATTTTTAATATATTTCCAACAGCAGGGAACTCGCCTGTCCGAGCTACTTTTCAAAGTGTACCAACCTCCGCTTTTCACAGACGCTCGGCAAATGTAGAAATATTCTCCATAGAATTCTGACCGAGCGCGGCGTCCATACCGGACTACATCTATGGTATTTCGTTCTATTGACAAGTACGTGGTTCTGTTCAAACTGGTATGTTTTTCAGTTCGTCCTTTAATTTTTTTAGTAGTCTGATATATTCATTTATGTCGTACATATAATATATCATGCTTCAGGCATCGTGTCCCATTTGTATTCATTTTTCTATTGAGCTAAAATATCAATAGTTTCGACCCTCATCTATGACTAAAATCGATGCTATAACCGGGTGTTAAATATCTCACTACTATTTAGTACCTCTATATAGGATATTAGGTATACACTAAGTTGGTTCTTTCTACATACTTTGTATTTATTTTTAATGATATTTAATAGTTTTAAATAATTATTATTTCTACAATAAACTTTGATGATGAACAATGATTGACACCAATTTGTATTTTGTGTTTATATTTGATTGTCTTCCCGTGACAAGCTACTTTCTTTATTATATTATATTTTAGACATTTTTAAATTATTTCCTCTTGTTAAACACTAATTTTGTTTCTATTAATAACATTTTATTTATAATCTCAGTACGACGTGACATCCAACGTGGCAATATGGCCAGCCTTCTCGGAACTTTCCCGTGCTGGACGGCATTCATTATTTATAGAGGTGATAGTATAATAATAATTAGGTACTTTTAGTTGAGCACTAACCTGGCGTTTACGCCAGCTTTCCATTATTTTCCTATTCTCTTTCTATTGTCTTATTTTTATGGGTAATCAACATATGAATTATAAAGTATAATATGAATTAATGTACTTTTTGATTTGAATAAACATTTAATATTAGTTATACGTTTATTCTGTATAGTGAAATAAAATATTACCGAATGCAAACACATCCGCCCCGTCATCGCGAGGTTTGCACAAATTGGACCGTACTTCAGGTTCCTCAAATTGATATTCAGCGATTTAGCGCTCTCCAGGTAACGAATGCGGACGTGTGTTGGTCCAACGGACCACTACAGCGCCTCATACGCAACTAGTCTCGCTAGACTTAAGTACAGAATATTAGGGAGAAATGTATTAAATATTGCAAGGCATTTTATTTTTACAAAATACTCACTGGTAGCCCGCACACTTCTAAACGTAAATTAATTGCGATTTAACAAGGCGAAGCTATTTTGAGTTGTAAAAGCTATGTAAAAACCATAAAAGGACAAACAAGCTTAGCACGATTTTAATTTGTCCTAAAGTAGTCCTTATTTTCAAACTTACAGTATTTAACTCTGCATCATGTAATTTTGGTGGCATTTTACGTGACATATTTTAGTGCTAAGTGAAGTGTATTCAAAATAATTACACAGGGCCTGAATTCTGAGATCACCAAACTACTCCCTTGATATAGCGTTAATAAAAGGCCGCCGTTTTGCTACTGCGTGGTATGAAAAGTTTTCCTAACGTCAGACTTGGGTGCATGATCTACCTTTGCCTTTCTCTATAAAGAATTAAATACAAAAAAGGCAGTAGATTAAGTAGTTGCGCCAATAATATATAATATCCATGAATGTTATTTCTCTTCTCCCGCACACTCTGCGGGTCCTCCTCCGGTGGCGGCCCAAGACGTGTCTCGTTCCCCAACTGGAGAGGCTCTTGACGCCGCTACCAGCGCGATACAGTGACACTGCCCATGCATTAAGCATTACATGCACAACACTGCATACACACTCCTGCACATAACACGCAGGTATATAGGTCCTGTTAGGATCCTTTTTTATTATATTATTATCAATGAATAAAAAAATGTAGGGTTTAGCTAGGATTAAATTCCGCGAGAATTTTATAACACAGGTATCGGGCCAAGCCGAGGTTCGAACCCTTGTGCTAGTTACCTTTTGCATCGAGTGGCTTCAGCACTCGCCCTCAAAGATACAGTGAAGCTGTTAAGGCCCTTCCGGTCAACAGCATTAGCTGGTTTAGAAAAATGTCAAAAAAATATTTCTCAATCTAATAAATGTAGGGAGCGAACAGACCAATACCGAATAAAGAATATGTAAAAAGTGACAGGTAAATTTATTATTAATAACATAATTGATGTATTTTTATAATCTTAAATGATTATTTATTTATTTGTAATACATTCAAATTCACAAACATACACACACATAAAATATATATACAGTAATACCCCGCTTAGCGCGACCCCGTTACGCGCGGTTTCACTATAACGCGAATGTCAAATTTCGCGCTCAAATGCCTCGCATTACGCGAAAGAGTGCGTATAAACATAATGTAAAGACAATAGATGTATTTTTCCGTAAAAAATAAGAGTATGTATTGCATAAAGTGTTCTTAGCATTAAAGTGATTGATTAAAATAATTTGTATTTTTTTGTATTAAATTTTGACTATGTTTAATCATAAACCTCGATATACGCGAATTTTAGTTAACGCGATTTTCTTCGGAACGTATCCCTCGCGTAAAGCGGGGTATTACTGTATATATAAACTAAATTGATACATGATTTATAGAGCCAAAAACAAATTTATTACTCTTTACAAAAATAATAAAAGACTACGTGTGTTTGTATATATATATATATATATATATATATATATATATATATATATATATATATATATGATATGAAGAAGAAATTTTATTTCATTTCTTTTTTAGAGATGCTTTAATTTGGTTTCTGTAACGTTACTTTGATATAATATTGTTATGGCGTTTGAAATTAAACAGATCTTATCACATAGTTGATTATCGTATTATCTGTGTAATTAATGCACCAACCATGGTTATACTAATCATATCATCATTACGTTCCAATAACATTGTACATAAAGCCTTAGTAAAATGTATGAATTATTCCCGTATCTCAAAATCAGATGTAAACTACATTTACGTCTAACGTTAGAGAAAATTTCTAATTTCATAATGTGAGAATAATAGCTACCTTTGTTTCGGTAACAACGTGAAGCAAGTTTGAGCGAATGCACCGACTTGAATGTCTGCCAAACCGCTACACTGTACACCTCGTTTCAACGCTTAAACGAATGTGGTTTTATGTAAATGCATTTGTGTTTTACGTTGTCTACCTTTGTATTTGAAAATCATCGATAAAACATTACAATGAGACATAGTAGCTTATATAAGACATAGAGTCTTTGATGATGAAATTCTTTGTAAAATCTTTGGTCAAAGTGAAAAGATGCGTAAGAGTTTCAGTTACAGTGTCTTAATTGGTTATTCTTGTCGGGACTTTAGATACACCGTTATATTTGTGAAATTTCAATATAAAAGAAGTAAAATCTATACAGATTAATCAATAAGTAATTCATAAAAACACATGTTTCCAGGTGTCAACGTCCGGCGTAGAATGAATCACGATGCTCGTTGCCGAACGCGGATAGGGATTAAATTAGTAAGGGTAGTTTTTTTTTAAATTATTTTACACCGTATAGGTACAGTGCTCTGACCACAATTTCACCAAATGTTAAAATCAAAATCAAAATTTATTTATTCAATTTAGGCCCTAAGAAGGCGCTTATGAACGTCTAAAACACTACCACCGGTTCGGAAAACAACCCAGTCGAGAAGAGCGCAGGCAAGAAACTCGATCTGGTTCTTTTTTTTTTCATAAATATAATATATATAATTTTTTTTGTCATATAAAAAACTATACAAATCGTAGTTTTAATAATGTTAGTGGAAGCACAGAGATGTGGGTTAATTCCAGACATCACTATCGTTCACGTAATGATCCACCCTGTAATAACCTTTTGAGATTAAAACTTGCTTGACATAATACTTGAACTTATTGTCAGGTAAATCGGTAATGTTACTTGGGATCTTATTGTAAAACCGAATACTATATTACTATAAAGCTTTTATTACACTTACTTAACCTAAAGCGTGGGACGGACAACTTGTCTTTACTTCTAGTATTAAAATTATGACGATCATTCACTAGATCTAGCTTGTCTAAATTTTTACGAATATGCATTAAGTTATCGAAGATGTATTGGGTGGGCAAAGTTAAGATATCATATTCTTGAAACTTGTTCTTTAGAGATTCGCGAGGTCCCATATTATATATTGCTCGAACAGCTCTCTTTTAAGTGACGATGTAATCCAGGATGGTAAACACACTAAGCCTGGGGGTACTGGTTCTGAAGTGACGCTGCCGGCACACACCTATTAGTATTTAGCGACGGGTTTTCAAACCTAAGGGTGGAAGTTATACCCATGCGGGCATTATTACAAAATGACCTCCCACCATCCTATAGTTTCCTCACGATTTTTTCCTTCACCGAAGGCTCATACTGATTTTTGAGGTGGATAGGCTAATATGGCGATAGGCTAATAAATAGGTAATAAACCGCGTTCATTGACGTGGAATCCGGCTACGCTATCCGCTGCACCATCATTGCTGTAAACATTGAGTTGTCATCACAGAACAATGCCTGTCCTGGGACCTCATTGAAATCAAGTTGCTGGACCTTTTTTTTTTTTTTTTTTTGACGGGGGGAAATGCATTTACGCACTCACCTTACCTATTGTATTAGTGGGACCTAAGTCCCTCCAATACAATAGGTAGGGGGGGGGCACGGAGTGACGAGTTCCGTGCCAGTGTGGGACTCAAACCCGGGCGAGAAGCGCCCGGGAATACCCACTAAAACCCCCCGGGGCCGTCCGCCGCATTTGAAATAGGGGGCGATACGGGGTTGCAAGGCATGTCGCCGCGTCGCCCCCCTGCGGCAAACCCACCAGGCCCGTCTGTGCATTGGCCCAGCGGGGGTGGGGGAGAATTTCTCTACCCCACCTCTTCGCTCGCCTCTAAAAGAGGCATTACCTTCCGGAGGGAAGAGGAGTGATCACTGCGATCGCAGTAATCACCTCTCCCCCCCCCCCCCAAAAGTGGGCTTTCGCCCAGCCGCCCGGTCAGACTATTAGCCGGCAGTCAGAAGGACTGCCGTTGCCCAGGGTACACCACGAGGAAGTTGTCTGACACCGCACCTCCAAGTTACTGAACCTGGATCATGCCTTACCGTTTTCCCGGTAAAGTTTAATCTCTTACCATAGAATCTGGATTATGTTTATAATTCGATAGTAGATTTCATTGCTCTTGAATATATTTGTTTCTTTATATGTGATAGCGTGAAAATGACATATTATAGACATAAGCCGTTTGTGTTTGACGTCTTTGTGGATGATAAAGTTTTCGGCAATGATAAGATACTTCTAAAACCGCATCGGCGTCGGCAGAAGCTTATCCCCAACGGAACTGTCTGTCCAAACTTTATTCACGTGCACTTGTTTGGCATAGTTTTGTTTAGTTCATCTCAATAGTATTACTTATTCACCCGGTAACCAGTAATCTACCATAATCAGTAATTAAAATTTGAGGAAATAAATATACTATTTTAAATAAACGGATAAATAGACAGACAGATATATATATATATATATATATATATATATATATATATATATATATATATATATATATATATATATATATATATATATGTGTGTGTATAGTTTTATGAATCGGTACAAAAATAAATTAACTTTTATTGGCTAAAAAACCTAAGCTAGCCTTATCAGCGATTTCGACACTGACAAATGCTTCCGTGATGACAAGAAAAGGAAAAAAAACATTGCCAGCGACAGAATTTAACCTCAAAATTTTAAATTGTATTTTATATCAATGACCTGCACTTTTTTAAAACACTCAACAGTAAATACAGTTAATAATATAATTTACACTTATAAATTAGTTGCATTACACACAACACTGTAGATTAAACGCACAGCTGATGGTTGACAGTACCAACTTATTTATTTATTTAATTTATTTATTCAAAGAGAAAACAATTGCGTTTTTGAAATTATACATAGATAAATTAGATTACAGCCGTGCCGTGTGTTGCCAGCTTAAGAATAGCACCAAACATATCTTCGCGTGGGTGTCGTAAAAGACGACTAAGGTATATACCAAGGGATGAGCACCAGAATCCTCTGAGTACCACAAACACCTAACTGCGATCGCCAACCCGCCTGCCAACTGTGGCGATTATGGCAATTTCCCCTTTATCTTTAGAGGAGACCTATGTCCAGCAGTAGACGCCTTTACGGTTGAAAGGATGGATGGATGGATGGACACTGTACTATATATAGCCAGTTATAGTTTTCTACTACAAGTACTTCATAAATTAAATTGAATATTTTTGTAAATACATTGTTTGATACTTCTTAGAAAACGTATTGGTACCATCTGATATACCCAATTCTATCACCGCGCTCATTGGTCAAATGAAATAGCGCGTGTTCATTGGTCAAATCAAATAGCGCGCGCTTCCTGTTACACACTTCCGTTCCTTTTCACAAAATCACATGTCATAATTATGTATAAACTTTAAAGAGTAATAATAAAAATTATAAATCATGAAACCTTATAGAATTTATTTCAAAATGTCCACAGGTTGGTTAAGAAACGTTGTCACTGTGCGAGGCAACGCTGTAGAGTTTATCCTCAATAGAAAGCGCGCCTCGACGCTGTCTCGCATGTCGACTCTGGGGGCTCGTCGAGACACTCGGAGCTTATGTGAAACTCTTTGTAGTCATTCGCTTGATATTATAAACGATATAGTTTCTTGTTTTTAATATTTGCACTTTGTAGTCATTTACCTTGTACCTTTTAAATGACAGTATATTATATTCGTGTAATTATTTTACTGAACGTCAGTAACTTGCTACCTGTAATGGCATTATATCTCTTAACAAATTCATGACATGCAATGAGCCTCAGAAGTACGGAGTGAGGGATATAAAAAATAAAAAGGCCCTTCATTTAATCATAAACAAAATTTTGGGAACAAAGAAGTTTCAATTCTGACACGTACCTATTTTGATACATACGGTCTTTTTTCAAGAGAAAACTTCTATAGCGATGGAAAATCTTATCGTCATCCGTCAACATGCTACAGTAACTCTAGTATAAGATGGCATTTAAGTGTTGACGCAGACTATAGTATGGTTTGATTATGAATAAACTATTTATATATTTATTTATTTTTATTATTTATTGCTCGGAACGCCAACAGATGTAAAACCAGACAAATGTCATATGTAAAAATATAAGGTTATGTTAATAATTACAGTTAATAAATTTTGAAATTCAAACATTAAAAAAATCGTTTTCCGAAAGTATGAGTTTTCACTTCTGTCAGTAGTCCCCCTGGCTACCCACTTTTATTTATACTGTACTTAGCGATTTGACCACAATTTTAGCTGATATTAAATGGTAATGTGGCTTAAATTAGGAAATACGCTAAGCTTAGAGTTACTGGCTCTCAAGTGATGCAGCCCGAACACATGTGTGTGTGCTTATCGAAAAAAACTTGAAGGTTGTAGTAACTAACGAGGCGGGCACTAGGAAAATGTGCTATGCTATAGCTATGGTTTTCCCAGGATATCTTTTTTTCACCGAAAGCTCAGGATCGTTTATACATTAACACAGATAGATTCAAACCTACGTCTCTCAATGCGTATTCCGACCAAACTACCACTGAGCATTCGTCCCTAAAAGATATTAATATAATTAACTTCAAAAACATAATATTCGATAACATCTTTAAACACATAAAAAAAGATTCATTTCATTAAAACGGATTCGGTTTTTTTTATCAGAGAAAATACGAAATATCAGTTTATACCTTCAGTTCAGATTGGACGAGAGACGCTTCAGGGCGCGCGACCGTTTCACAGATTTATGAATTTTAATTTTGTTTCATCCGCCACGAAGTATTATCTGTTGAGAACGCACATTATTTTACAAAGATAAGGCATAGATTAAATACAGAGCAGATGCGACAATCAGTATAAGAATTGAAATGTTTTATTTTTATTTTTGCATCACCTCGTCGAGAGCCTTTTTTGGTTCTAAGAAGCCTATTTGAGACGGTTTTGACTCCCCCTCCTCCAAGTTAGAAATAGTAAGTAAAGAACTTACCACCATGGTAACGTAGGCGTTAGCATAACTTTCACAAAAAGTGCTTAAGTAATAACTAAACATTAGTTACTAAATAACTAAATAAGCATTTCTTATAATTTGCGATAAACTGAGCCAAGCTGAGCGCTAAACTGAGTCAAGCCAATAAATCAACACTGCTTCTTTCTTTCTTCTTACTTTCTCTTACTCTTCCATCTTTGCTCCTATATTTTGCTTCTTTCCCTACTCACTCTTTCTCCTCCATCGTCTTGTTGTTTATACAAGAGTAATGTGAGGAGCGGGGAGGGCGGATTGCTCCACGCTGACATTGGAGGGTGGGGTGAGCCGTGCAAGTGGGCTGCTTCACGTTCATATGGAGGAAGATAAAGGTCGTGGTCCGACTCACCATGTTCGGGCCTGCTGCTGGGGCAACGCAGAGCTTGCTTGGATGATTCCGTGTCGACCCATGAAGACGGCGGAATGTCTGTAGGATTTAATGAGTATTTTTGGCGCTTCACGCCAGGTGAGTACCACATATCCCCTCTCAACTTAAAGGGGGATCTCTTCTTGCTTAAGTTGTGAGGGGGATGAGTAAATAAAATTCCGCACGTTAAACAAAACAGATCAACACTAGTCAAGGTCTGAACACAAAATCTTCGTAGTTTTAATAGGTAGCGTTCTTTTAAAGTTTCTATGTATATAAATATAAATAAGAAATCGTAATAATCGCGATGTATAAAAATTTAACATGTACATAATAATGCAGACTCATTACAAATAATAAACCAATATTCACTTCCGAGAATAAACGCTGAAAGATTTTTGGCTTTCTTTACGGAATAATGCGAACGATGACACGTCGAGTTGCTTATTTTATAGTTTCGCTGCACAGCGAGCAGATTCAGACGCCGGTTCGCTTTTACTATAGAAGAGGTAGCGCTGAGCTCGGGTAGACGCGTTGCTGGCGGCCCGACCCACCGGCTCTGTGACGAAACCAATTATAAGCTCGTAATTTGACTGATTGAGTTGGCTCGGTTTGATTTGGTGTATTAGTTACTTATTGACTTGGTTGAGTACGGAACTCTATACAATAATGTAACATAAAAATAAATTAAAGAAAAATACTGACGTACCTACCCTCAAAAATAACCAAATATAAGTTGTGAACAACCGACAATTGACTCAATATTTTTTGCATACGAAATATATATTTTAAGATCATTTTCAATAAAGTACCCACAGAAAAGAATAGCTTACAATCCTAGACTTTAAATGTTAATGAATCTTTCAAATACATTAGATAAATTTCAATATCGGGTGTGTGGTGAAAAGTGAATTAAAAAATTATCAGGTGCATTAATAGACTATCATTATTTCTCAACCTCTAAAAAATGAAAAGTAGAGATACTCGTAAGAAATAAAAAAGGGATTTTCATTGCAACTGAAAAAATTAGACCTATCTGATTTTTTTTGTAATCTATGTCAACAGGTGAGCCCGGTATTAAAGGGCGTGAGCTTAAGGGCGCCTCTTTATCATCAGCCAACAATGGCCGACGTGAAATGAAACACGGTATCACGGTGCCACGGCGAAATAACCTGTGCAGATTGTTTCCGAAACGAGATGCCGGAGCAAAAATTATCCATTCAATACCCTGCTGTCTTTATGGGATTGTATCATTCGTAATACTAGAGTTGTGATTGCAACATTTGTACTTCTGTTCTCTAATCGTTGTAATGTAATTTCTTTTGTAATGACTTCTAAACTGACGTTACAGTCAATTCATTTTGTTTTTTGTTTTTTTCAGTTCACATGCAATCTTTGATATTTAAATAATATCAACTCTAGAATGTACACTTAGTTGTTGTTTTTTTTAATTTCCTGACGTAAAAAATAAACATAACAAGAAAGCTATGAAGTCCAAATTTAAAAATAATCTAATAAAATCGAGAACTGTTCAACAAGCTAACAACTTTCCCCCAATACCGTGAATAATTTCCCCGAACACAAACATAATTTCGGGAATGCGACGGTCAGGTATTAGAGATTCTACTCGGATTGAACGAGCCTCTGTCAATAGGTCCCGTGATTAATTATAAAGGGGCCGTAAGGGTCCGGCCGCGGTCTTACGTGTGTTTAGTCACCGTGAAAGGGTTGTAGGGTGAATGTGAAATTTACTCAACGAAAGAGTAATTTTTACATAACCATCTACATTATCGACGAATCCAACTCGACTGGGCCGCGTTAGGAAAGCTATGCAGACTCTTCTCGTCTGAAATACTGCAGTACCTCAAGACAAAAGTCGACCAGTGTTGCCAGTAATGACTTACGGCACTGAGACGTGATCGCTTACAATGAGCCTAATTAGTTAGCTCAAAGTCACCCAAAGGGTAATGGAGAGAGAGTTGTGCTCGGAGTTTCACTGCGTGATCGAATCGAAAGTGAGGACATCCGCAGAAGCACTAAAGTAACCGACATTGGGCGAAGAATTGCCAAACATAAGTGGCAATTGACTGGCCATACTAAAGTTCAGTATGACGTCACATTAAAGGATTTCAAATAAAAACATCCCCTTTCGATCCCCGCCAATAACTGATTTCACATTACATTTATCGATGTAGATTCGGATCCCATAATAAAACCAGGCTTTTATGAGTCTCGTTAGCTCCTCTTTTGTTGAAATCCTATAAAATAACTCTGATCTATCAAATCAGCTTCTGTAGCATCACTCGAGAGTTAGCCTTTCTTGTGAGAGTATTTCTTACTCCCAGGCCAAATAGACGAAGAAACATCGTTGTGTGTCAATGAGAATCTGATATAACCCTACCTTTGCAGACCGACGGAGGTAGGTAACCATGCAGGTTTTGCTCTCGTTAAAAGTTTATTCACTCTAAACATGACATGCAACAATTAATGGTCATATCATTAATTAACAGAAAAAAGTGAGTTTAAGTGTCACCAGTCTATCTTAATTAAAGAAAACATTATTTTAGTTGTGATTTATTATATTTAACAGTGTAAACTTTAGAGAGATTGTAAATTATTATGGTTTGAGATATTAGCAATTCGTTTAGATTCTTAGACCGTATTTAATTCCAATAATATAACATTATTAACAATACTCCCGACGGTTTAAGCCTTAATTCGACACAGTAATTATGTAGATAGATTATTCACATAAGCTACGAAAGCTTTTTCCCGTTTGAAATATTGTAACAAAGTTATTTAAAATTTATTGTCACCCTACTGTTAGAATTCTTGGAAGTCCGATTGGCAATCCTATCGTAGCGTATACGAGTAAGCAGCCCGTTTTCACCCATACACGTCACATCGAAATTAGCCAACTTAGTTAAGTGTTTTGATTAAAAATGTTTATTATAATGTTCCATTAATGTAACATTAATAATTGTTTATTTTGTTATTAGTTTTAGTTTCCGGAGATATTCCAGTACACGTCTAGATGTACAATAGTTTTCCGTTTTTAAAATAAAATAAAAAAAATGTTTATTCAATTTAGGCGTGAACGCACTACTTATGAACGTTAAACATTACCACCGGTTCGGAAAACAACACAGTCGAGAAGAGCCGGCAAGAAAATCGATCTGGTTCCTTTTTTTTATAAATTCAAAGTATCAATACATATATTGATATATATATATATATATATATATATATATATATATATATATATATATATATATATATATATATATATATATATATATATCAGGCACCTTATTTTTACATAAAAACTATACAAATCATAATTACAACCATTGTTAGCGGGTGCGCACAGAGATGTGTGTTAATTCCATACATCACTATCATTCACGTAATGATCCACCCTGTAATAACCTTTTCAAATAAAGACATGGTTGACATAGTGCTTGATCTTATTGTCAGGTAAATCGATAATTATATGTAATCGGTGGTAATTTGTATTTCGAACTGACAAAATCCTATTGATCAGAAGGACCTTGACAGCTTCATCGAAAATTTAGGGCGAGTGTTTACGTCACTAAGCCAGTAGAGTGGTGCTAGCGCAACGGCACTAGAATGGTGCGAAACTCAGCTATCTGAGATATAAATTCTGCTGAATCTGCTCCGAGCTAAACCTCACAGAACCTATGCACCGGCGTGTAGTGTGCAGGAGTACAGTATAGTGAGTCTTATGGTGTGTACGGAAACCTCCAAATTTGGAGATCGGACAGCATTCTGAACAAATTTCATCTTTGTTAATTGGTGATGTGGTGCAAGATGGTGAACTTATTATACCTAGAGCTACTTTCCCCTAAATAATGATGGTATGAACCCACTTATCAAATTCTATAATTAGCCTGAACTTTTGGTGAAAGAAATAAGAAACCATATATGGTGGTAGGACATTTTCTAATAAAGCCAAATACCAATAGATGTGTTCCGAAAGCAATACTTGACTTAATGTGTTTACCATCCTGGAATACACCGTCACTTAACATCAAGTGAGATTGTAATCAATTAACTAACTCTATTCAGTGTATAAAAATATGCTACATATCTACACATGTTCGTCAACAGATTTGCCAATTTGAGGATGGCTGCTGGTTTGCAGACATTAGGAAATTCATAGATTCCACAATTGTATGGATTCATTGCGTTTTATTCCTTCACCAAAAGTTAAATCCATTATAAAATTGGAAAGATGATTTCAAACTATCAATATCAACGCAATATTCTTTTACGCAACCGCTGGAGACATCATCGTTTCATGAATTAAATAGTTATTAAGGTCACTGAATCATTTCCAGCTTGGTTTGTTAAGAACTTCATAAACTTATTCATAATCTGCATACCTTAAATCCAAATTCACGAAAAGATGGCTAAAGATTCATTATCATTGTCACCATCTTTACCTTATTATATATTAAGTAGGGTAGGAACAACTTGTAAAATGTAGGGATTAGCTAGGATCAAAATTCCGCTGGGAGGTTACACACTCGGGTAGCGGCCAAGCAAAGGTTCGAACCATTGTGCTAGTTACCTTTTGCGGCTGAGTGCCTTCAGCACTCGCCCCCAAAGTTCGGTGAAGCTGTAAAGGCCCTTCCGGTCAACAGCGTTAGCTAGGATAAAAAAAAATAGGAACAACATGTTATCTTCCCATACTTACCGCTTTCATTTATCATCTCAACATACCTTTTATACGCATATCATTCCATGCCTCTACAAAAATATTGTTTTTTTTTCTGAAATATATCTAATACGTAATTCCTAAAATGTAATATTTCATTGATAAACGCCCACACCCAGTCTCAGCTTTCTATTACTTCCCGGTCATTAGCTAAAAGTCTAATTTCCCCCTACGACCACAACATGTGTCCAGTCGAGTGAGGGTTATACGGGCGTACTGTATCTTATATGGTCCCTCGATACCTGATTCAATAACCCTTTAGGGCAACACCAGTTATGTTAGTTATAAAGGTTTGTTTACAATCATTTATACATATTCCCTGAGGTGTAACTTCTTTTGTGATAAAGCATATTTATAAAAGTATGTATTAGAATTATGTAAATATATATGCCATGCCATTGGCACACATATGTCTATCATTATACTCGTAACTTACAGGCAAACAAAGGCTTACTTAAAGGCAAACAAATTCATAAGCATTTTTTTAAATTAATTATTACTCGTTTATAAAACAAACTTTAATGAATTAATGTGAAATTTAGATAACAGGTCATCACTAGTAATCTTCTACTTATTCTGTTTTGATATATGGATCCAACGCACATTTGGCATTGATTTTGCCAAACTAGTAATCTCTATTTTTTATGTCAAAAAATACAATTTTTAAAATTTTTGTCCGTCTGCATCTGTCTGTCTGTTCGGGGTAATCTGCGAAAAGGCTAAATCGATTTTGAAGGCACTTTTTTGGTAGATAGCTGAAACTACTACGCGTAACTTAGGATACTTTAGACTTTTGAAAATAATTAGGGTTCCGCGTAAAAAAGTTAAAACTTATGAAATTTCGAATAAAATCCGATTCAATGCACAGTTTTAATGGCAGCTATTTGAATTTATGAAAAATACCTTTGCTTAATGTTAGAAGTAAAAAAAATGTTGGATAACAATTAGGGTTCCCTATAAAAAAATTAAAACTATATTACCTACGCACTGAAAAATATATTAAACACGGGTGCAGCCGCGGGCACACAGCTATTCTGTAATAAATAAAATTGATCTATATCAAATACCAAAAAGATCACATGAGATATGCTAAAGGAAGAACATTGAAACGCCAACTTAAAAACACGGCTCGTTAAATTCCCCAGAAGCCGGAGTTGTCCAAACATCCTGTTGAAGTAAACAACGAATTCGAAAGTACGTCTAAAGGTATCCAATCGCCAATCACAGGACTCCGCCCTCTCACTCCCCTCCGAGTTTGTTTCACAAGCGTTACTTTACAAATGGAATATTTTATCTCACTGGTACATGAATCTCTCTTGATTTAGATTCCATTGAAGGGTCATAAGATTCATTTATTTTTACAGAATTTTCTAGAATACCGTAGGTTGGTAAACAGTATAAAATAAACGCGGAATTATTACTTGTCGACTTTCATCTTGACCGACCGCGACGATAACTTCACTCGCATGAATAGCATGAACGCATCAATCGCGTTTACTTGCGTGTCAGCTCCCACGCCCGCGAAACCGCCGTTCTCACCGTCGGGGACAGGCGGCTAACTTTGCTCCCGCACACTCCCCGGGTCCTCTCCGGTGGCGATCTAAGACGTGTCTCGTTCCCCAACTGGGGAGGCTCTTGAGGTTACCACCAGCGCGAAACAGTGACACCATGCATCAAACACATGTACACAACGTACACATTAGCTAGGATCAAAATTCCGTGGGAAGTTTTACACACAGGTAACGGCCAAGCCGAGGTTCGTACCACTTTGGTGCCCTTGTCTAGTTACCTTTTGCGGCGGTGCCTTCAGCACTCGCCCCCAAAGTTACGGTGAATCTGTAAAGGCCCTTTCGGTCAACAGCATTAGCTAGGTTAGAAAAAAAATACTTGTCGTCACTGAGTATTGAGTCGTCATAAAGATCGGACGATCAAATCGTCTCTTGTATTTTACTAACTAATTACTAAGTTACTTACTTTATAATGACTAATTATTTAAAAATTATTAGTAATTATGAAGTATAAAAAGTATTAGTAACACAATTTATTTATTTAGCATATAAATTTTCATTGTCATTATAAACAAAATACAGACAAAATAAGGAAACCCGCATATTCACGATTTCTTCGTTTAATTTTGCCTTATTCTAAATAGATATAAATTTCAAATACTGTCATATATACAGAATAATCGTGTAAATACTTTGGCTTCGTCGCTTAAAAAATTGATAACTGGCATTGTCTTGCCCGTCAACTCTAGGAGATCCTCAGAAGAACCAAACTAACCGACATTGCCCGAAGAATTGCTAAACGTAAGTGGCAGTGGGCTGGGCTTTCTCTAATGGCTACCATGCACCGAAAGACGTAGCATGGGTAGGCAGAGTTGGACCGACGACTTGGTGAAAGTCTCGGGAATCCGCTTGATGCAGGTGCCGCAAGGCCGATCGTCGTGGAGATATTTGAGGGAGACCTATGTCCAGCAGTGGATGTCTTTCGGTTGAATGGTCATGTCAATTTAGCATCGTGCTTCATATTATAAATGTTATTTATGTTATAAACTAACACGATTTATGACATGATCACTTCTTTCTTCTTCTTCTTAGATGTATTTTTAAGATGTATTTTCAATCTTGTATCAGCATTACCAAGCTCCAGCAAAACGGTGGCTCATTCTGTTCGAACTATCCGTGGAGCTTTGCCGGCACCTCAGAATATATGCTACGCGTTATTATATAATACACTTGTACACAATAATCAAACTATTACACACGAAACGCCACTATCTTGGTAGTATGATATAGGGACAAATACACAAGTCTAATTAATTAAAGACTGCAAACGCTAATACACGACAGACTGAGATCCCACCAAAAACTCCTTTATTCCATTTATTTCTTCCTAAGGAAATGGCAAAGTTATTACTCTATGCAGCCAAGTCTGAGATTAGGAGCACAATTCATAAACGTTGTAATAAAATAGCGGCCCTCTGTTACAACTGTTGCAACAGCATTCCCGTTGGGATATTTCAAAATGGAGCGTGACCATGTCTTTATTTCCAATTTACTTCACTTGTGGACTGAAACAAAACTATATCACGTAAAATTATACAGTTACTAGAAGACGTAAATTTCAGAAAGAAAAATAAAATTTGTTCATTTTTTAGGTCCTTTATTAACATAGTTCTACGAATATCTAATACGACGTTTAAAAAAAGAGTAATAAACCATTTTAATATTCCAGTAATTTTAATTCTTAGACGAAATTTAATCTCTACTTGTCTCTGAACTTGGCCTTTGATCTCTTACAAGTGTCTAATGATGGACTGCGAAGTTTTAAGTGAGATTCTTTGTTTTTTCCAAACGTCTTTGATATGTTTTACAAAACCTAATAGACGATTTCATGTCTCTGTCGCTCTCGAAGATTTTTGATATTGTTTATCTTTTTTAACGGTAATAATTATTGAT
This sequence comes from Samia ricini, assembly GCA_014132275.2. Lineage (NCBI taxonomy): Eukaryota > Metazoa > Arthropoda > Insecta > Lepidoptera > Saturniidae > Samia > Samia ricini. The sequence continues at coordinate 30,360,495 of AP028170.1, read as the reverse complement.
CATAAATAGTAATTTCACAGTTAAAACGAAATGAAGTTGCAATAACTAGTAAATAACTGGTTTTCTATCAGCGTTATTTAGTGGCGCCCAACGTGGTGCGATATGAGATACAAGGTACTATAAATAATTATCAAACCATTCATTTTCTATTTATGTTATTTAGTGGAACCAAACGTGGAGCTATACAAAGTACACGATCTTACCGATATCCTTAAATCATTGGTTTTTACAAATGTCCTTCAGTGTCCCCCAACGTGGAGCAGTGCAATGGACAATGTTTAAGTAATATTGTTGAATCATTAGCTTTTACAAATATCCGTCAGGAACATATCGTGGGTCGAGGCATAATACTCTGTATTGGTAATATTTCCGAATAATTACTTTTTGCAATTACCCTCAATGGCGCCCAACGTGGGACGCTACGCAATTATCAACGATTTTAAATCATTAGCTATCTACCGATGTTATTATATACTTATTTTTTACATGTTTTTCAGGCTCTTATAATTCGATACTCTACGTTCATTTTCACGTTATATATACCCGTCTATAGTTTAGGATATATAGCCGTGTCCGTCAGACGCAAGCGACCACAGTTACTAAGGTTTAATCGCCCGTGCTTTGTGTAGCTGTGAGACATTTACTGGATATGTTTCAAACGATAACTGCGTCTTTTCCAGTAAACGAGTAAAATAATACTACTAAAATGAAAAATATTATTTACCAGTACCCGTTTAGAATCTATGAATCATAGAAAATAATTCACTGATCCAAATATATGTAATACGTGTACAAAAATAATGTTATTTATTTATTTATATAGGTCGCCAACAGAATCCACACCAATACAGACAAAAATACAAAATACAATTCCTCATAGTCAGTTCAGTCACACATGTGACTCTAATTAGAGGCTTGCACAAGAAATATTATTGTGTTATTTAATGATTAAAAAAAGAGTTACTTAATGTGGCGAGTACCCATAAAAATGAAACAATAGGAAAACAATGGAAAGCTGGCGTAAACGCCAGGAAGGTGCTCAAGGGGTTAAAGAGAAAAATAATAGTTTAAAAAAATCAAAATAGTATTGTGAAGCAATGAGGTTAGATATAATAATTATAATGATTGAGTAAATTTGTTCGCTTGAAATAATGTAAATATGGTTTAGTTCTCTATGAGTGTAAACAAATAATAGATACACGTCATTGATTCGGTGTTGAGATTACTGAAATCGTAAACGATCTGCCACCATCATGCCCGTACATTTTATTTCTTTAATCCATAAATTAATTATTACAGAAACTTCGAAAACGAATAAAATATGTTAGATTGTACCTTCGTTTTCGGAAGACCGTCAAATAAATTTAACGATTAATAACAAAAGAAAAGAAAACTTAACGCGGCATGGATGAAATGGCGGCAGGTTTCGGCTACTACGTGTGATCCGCAAATCCTTTTTAAATTAAAGGGGAAGATTTACCAGAACATAATACGACCTGTCGTCTTGTATGTATCAGAATGTTACCCCATAAAGGTGACGGACAAAAAGAAGATTACATGCAGCTGAGATGCGAATGTTAAGATGGATGTGTGGGGTAACAAGAATGGACAGGATTAGGAATGAATATATTAGAGGAAGTTTGAAAGTGGCGCCAATAACAGACAAGTTAAGAGGCGGTCGTTTATCCTGGTATGGGCATGTGATGCGCAGGGAGAAAGAGAATGTTGTAAGAAAGGTATTGGATATGAATGTGGACGGTTACATGGGAAGGGGAAGACCAAAGAAAAGATGGATGGACTGTGTGAAAGATGATATGTTTAGAAAAGGAGTGAATGCGGAGATGACAACAAATAGAGAGGAATGGAAGAGGAAGACATGTTGTGCCGACCCCAAATAAAAATGGAAAAAGGGTAGGGAGATGATGATGAACAAATGAAAAGAAAAACGTAAGGTACAATATAGTCAATATTTTTTATTTTATAATTGTAAGAAAGATTAAAATCGATCCAAACTGCAGTTGGGCTTTTCGATCTTTATAACACATTCACTGCGGGGCGTAACGCGATACTTCTTTCTTCTTACTTACTTTCATGATATTATCTCTAACCGAAGTGGATTTTATGGGTAATATGAAAACAAAACAGTTCGTTAAACAGATAACATCTCTCGTTTAATACACGTTCAAAACATTTTGTAAATGATGGGCTTTATTTAACAAAGAATACGTGGTACCGTGACTCGGGTCGCATTGTTTCAACGGAGATACACGGCGCTATAAGTTACTAAAATTGTTTTCTTGAAACGGATGGTTCCGTAGTATAAACAAACGGTATAATACATTTTTAATGTACTAACCAGCTCGTAAACATGTCCTTATTTCACAGAGTTTAGGTTCAAAATGCAGCATTTAAAATTGATTTTTACTTAACATTTTTGTTTAACCATCAATGACTAGTCTTTGAATATTAAAAACACCTTGAAATTACTTTTATAGTGAAATTTCTTACCGTTTCGGCCTGTTTGTATTGGCTATGGTCTAGAGACGACTGAAGTGTTGTGGTCTCTTTGTTAGCGGAGTAATTATTTGAAAATTTGAAAAGCGAATAGAATAGGTAGTAAAATATTTATTTTTATTAAATTATTTTATTTTTGTCAACAAATATTCTATAATAGTGTGATTTCTTTGGCGCACGTAGCCATGCCCCTATTAGTTAGGGAATCGTAGGTAACTAAAATGCAATTGCGACACAATAAACGTTTATTCGTCACTAACACGAATTTAGCATACAATATACAAACTTAAAATACAGACAACACTTATCTCTAAATATACGGCACTGTTCACTATTTACTCTCAGTACTTGTCGATCGCTTGCAGTTCTCATCTTGTTCCTATATTAAATCGAAACTAAACTGACTGGGTTGACCCGCGTAACTCCTCGTATAGTGAAACAATCAAGAATAGCCTAAAAACATCAAAAGTTAATGACTTCTATGATTGTCGAGGATGCAAACTACGTGCTTTATCTCGATCTTATTTTACAGGTTGTGTTAACGCAATGATGAGGAGCGGGGCGCGGACGGAATCTAATGACATTACCCCGGTCACCCGCCCCCGCACCAGCACCCCGTCGCCCACGCACGGATCAGCTGGTCCGTTCATTCATTAATAAGCATCGCTCGTAACGTCTCATTTTATATATGTCTTAAGTAATTAAACACTATTGATACAAAAACGCATTTTTACTGCTACCAAGGAGCTGTCGAAGCACATCACCTAACAGGTTGTTACAATTTAAGTGATATCATCGAGAAAATCGATCAAAACCATATGATAGCGGTACCCTAAAACCACAATATTCAAAGCATCCGTACCTCGGTACTTGCCCTGCGTCGTTTTTTTTTTTTTGTTTTGTCATAAAAAAATATCATAGTACAGCGAATGCCATAACGTCTCCCTCCCGGTATTACCTCTGAGAGTGCCGGTGAGCACGGTACATATTCATCTCTATGAACGGGAATGAGTTATTGTCGGTTAGGTATGCGTGCGCTGTCATTTTTTTTGTTTCTTCGGGAATATATTATACGGGTTTCGCTTCATTTCGTAAATTGTTAAAAGGTTTTTTTTTCTTGATTTTACAATAAGAAAAAGAAACTTATTAGTATAAGGAAACGTAGGATCAGATTCTGTATCCACGTGTAAGCTATATTAAAAACTTTCGTTTATTCTTCACTGCATTTTTTTTTATACTGAACTCTTAATTTTTTTTTTTAATTTAAGATAAAGTAAATATATATTTCATAAATTCAAGCACATAATTAAATTAAATTAAGCAAATAGTTAAAATTAAAAGTACTCTAAGTTACCCGGAGTAACTTCACCTATCTACCAAAAAAAGTACCGTCAAAATCCGTCAAGCCGTTCCGGAGATTACCCGAGACAAACAGACAGACAGAAAAATATTTTAAAAATTGTATTTTTGGTATAAGTATCGTATATACATTCATGTCTATTTAGTTAATAAAAAATATTTTGAGATTACAAACAGACACTTCAATTTTATTTATTAGTACATATGTATGCAATGAGTTATAACAGTTTTATTTTTTTATTTATAGTAATATTTAATTAAAGTAGATACGCGTGCGCCTATGTTACGCGAGATTACCCGAAACAAACAAACAGACACAGAAATTTTAAAAATTATATTTTTATATAGGTATAAACAGACACTTCAATTTTATTTATTAGTGTAGCCAGGAATAAACTCAGCGTAATTTGTTACTTAGGTAACGGCCAAGCCGAAATTTGTTCCATTTTGATGCCCATATGCTAGTTACCTTTTTTGGCTGAGTCACTTAAGCACTCACCTCAAAATTCGGTAAAAGTGTAAAGGGCTTTCACGTCGACAGCGTTAGCTAGTTAAAAAAAATAGTTTCGGGAGTTGGTAACAATGGAGCATATTTGGATGGAAAAACGATTTTTGAACGTAGAGTTAACAAGAATTAGATTACTTTTTAATATTATTTTTATTTATTCTACTCCATATTTCTTTATTGGTTTTAATTATAAATTCTAAATTCTACTATTAACTTTGATGTAACACATCACGTGCCTGTTTTTTTTTTCTGCTCAATCGAAAATAAGTAACGTGTCGTAAAACGTACGCGTATATTTTACGCTAAAATGTAAAAGGAATGATCTCGAAAACCCGATGACATTGTGGCTTCCCGCGCGGAAGTTATTGCCATGATAAATGTTAAGCTCTGCATACTACAGTGAAATATTCATTTTATAAAACCCTATACTGTAGATATAATTATTTCTATTTTGAATAAAAGATACAAAAAATTAATTAGTTATGCATCATTATGGGTTTTTTTTTTAAGAATAAATTTAAATAAACGTTATTCATACATTATACAAATACATATGCTAGATGTTACTATAGAGTATAAACTACTGCCATAATAGATATTTTTTTTAAACTATTGAAATGTGTTCTGTAGTCGGTTCTGAAGCCCCGCACAGCATTTTTTCTTAAATATTTTCAATATACAAATTTCGTCTCGTTACCCTTTTATTATAAGTATAGACTTCTATAAATTATAAGGTGCAGTAACGAACCAGTTGGACACAGAACCGTTTCCTTTCACATTTAATTATCTAAAAATAACTCTTCAGGATTCAAATTTATGCCAATTTAGGAACCACAATATGTAAATAATTTATATGTTGCAAACATTGGCTTATAAATGAAATAATTACAAAATTCAGGTAACATTTAAAGCTACATTTTAAGCAAGACTAATTTTGTGAGGGAACTTCACACAAATTATTAGGGACTCACTGATAAAAGGGCACTATTGGGAATTCAGAAAGTGCTGTGGATTTTCGAAGCAAGAAAAAACATTTTTGCTTCAAACGAAACAAATTTTTACTTCGATTCCTATTTTGTGTTGTTTTATTTATGTATTGTGTGTTGTTTTATTTATTTCTTTTTTTGTGGTATTTTTATTAATTTTCTTTTTACTTAAATTCCTTTTAATTTAATTTTTAAATTATATATTTTATTATTTTTTTCAAATTTTGTGCACTTTTTTATTTAATAATAATTTAAAAAAAAACGTTCCTATGTACCTGCTAGCGTGTCATGTGCAGGACTGTGTGTCCAGTGGGTGTGTGCTTAATTCATGTTGTCAGTCATCATTGACTATCACATACTGGTCGAAGACTTTCGTCTCGAGATACTGTGGTATTTTGGGAAACAAATCACATATTTTAATTTATTCATTTCTCTTGATTCTCTGCAATTTTATATTTATTAAAAAGTGTAACTTTATAAATCGGAATATAGCTCGTTTAATTTGGAAACACAAAAAATTATAATTGCCGTAAAAACCATTGCATTGTATTTCACTGTTGATCTATTTATTTTACAATTATTGATTAATTAATAAATATATAAGGACATCATCGTAATTCGTGTTCAAACATCTTGACGTCACTGTCCTGTCTAATGATGGGCTCGAAGGACCCGCGCCTCGCAGTTGTTCAACAAAGGGAAATCAAATTATTCAAATATTTAGACAACACGGCGGCCGCTGATGAATTTATATTAGTTAGAGACCTGAATTAAACGAGTTGTACGCTTTGAATCCGAAATGGATTTGATTACCTACTTGTTTGTGATTTTGTGATATTTAAGGAATTATAAGGAACGAGGTTAGGTTAGATGCATGCACTGAGAAGGACGAAATATCTTCCATTTCACTGGTTCGATTATCTGTAAGTTATCTTCTGAGCTGGGTTTCTGAAATCTCTTTTTAGCATAGGCATAGCATATCTGGCAGAGAGGAATACAGTGTAAAAAAAAATTGCAAGTGCTACATAACACTAAAAAAAGGAAACAAGTAAATAATTAGAAGTACAGTCCTGTGAATTATAAACACTAATTTTGTGAATAATGCGAATTAAATTTGTATCGTTTACTTCCGTGTGTGTATCCGTTTTAATATTATAACTCTATAAAGTCTATCTATCTTTACAACTTAACGGTTAATATTAACTAAAAATAAATGAGAAAACTAGGATATCTAAGCATAAACGCACTGGTATAACAGATTCCGTAAATCAGTGACTGCATCCTCGCTCTGTTTTCGAGCTCTGTTACTACAAGTAGCTAGTTTCTCGCACGACTGCTCATTATATCTACGAGCGTTAGTCAGACTCAAATCCAGTTCGTAGCCGAGTGTAACCGCTGCTTTAGAAAGCTGTTGCAGGCACGATGTAACGTTAGTTCTGAAAATAGATAGAGCTTTTACGTTGTCTGTATTTTCTTAAACACAAAGGCAACCCACCTGATCATTTGGTATATTTAAGAACATTGAGTATTATTCTTCATTGTTCGTTTATAGCTTATCCCACATAATTTTAATTGATAATGTGGCCTGAGGTAGAACGCATTTAACCTAGCTTTCAAGTTATCTTGAAAGATCATATGTAATATATGTTTGACGAAAGATTTTCAAACTTAAACCGTCATTAGAAAATGCTTTATCAACATAGCATGATTTCAGTAAGTCTTCTTCCTTTATCGAAAACTCATAATCGAATCTACATCTAACTGAAACGATATTCAAATAATACCTCAAATTATAACTATGGCTACACGATTATTATCAACAAAAAAAACGGTACATCCAGTTCAGAAGGTTGCGTGTTTATACGTCGAAGTTACCAATTTAGGCACGTCTCCGGTAGGCATTTTACTCTAAGGAGCTACTGCAATATCCTTTAAATAAATTATGATTTGCCAAATTTGTTATTTATTTATTTTCTCCTAAATCTAATCCACCTTTATTCTGATCGAGCAGTGCAAAGTAAGTGTCATACGCCTCGTTTGTATATAAATAGCAAACAAAACATCTATTTCATGCAATAAGAGTCCCTCCAAGGCCTGTGTAAGCTCCTCGTGTCTATAATGTAAGAATTTTGATAATGCAATGTGTAAGTTTTTGTAACAGTTTTGCATAAAAAAATTACTATTCTATACTGGATAAATTTGGTATCTCGAGAAATTAATTTTTGACATGTTAGCCTATCAAATTTTTCAAACCGAAAATAGATATGATGGCGCTACATATTTAAAAATTGACATAATATAGATTGATTCTGATAGCAAGACTGTTTACTTCATAAAATTTCTATGCTGGTCCAAATCTATAGATCTTGTGTTATCCAATGTTGATTCCATATGATTTCTCGTGATACTGATCATTTCTTCAGCGTATTTTCCCATTTTGGCGATGGATGCTCTAGCTTGTTCAGTACAGTCGTAAATTTGCGCGACATGCTTACTGGCGAGAGTGCGGGCTGCTCGACGTTCTTCGTCACACATCGCTGAAAAAAGTTATTTGTATATTTTAACGGGAAAATAGCGCAGTTTTGCACTACAAGATCATACATATGTAATATTTCTATATGTGTTTGTCGCTAAACTAAAGTCACTAAACGACTAGACCAATTTTGACGATTGTTTCAGAGACAAAATATATTTTTAGTCAATTTAAGCCCTAAGAAGGCGCTTATGAACGTCAAAACACTACCACAGGTTCGGAAAACGACCCAACTTGATCTGGATCCTTGTTTAGATGCATAATTAAACCATTAGATTACGGTGTAGTCTAGTTCTTGGATTTTTATTTATTTGCAGTGTTGGATAATGTCATTCGCATGTTTGTCGAACGTTAAATTTGAACGTTTATAAGTGCCTAAATTGAAAAAAAGTATTTTTTGATTTAATAAAGCTATAACAACGGCGACTGTCGATTGAGCATCGCCTGATTGCATTCTTTACTTCATACCGCAAAGGACAAAGCTTCCATTTACCGAATTAGCCTTTTAATTCATTTAGCATACCCGGTAAGTTCAGCTCGTCAGCTAATTTTGTCAAATTCGTATAAATCTCCTGCTTCTTTCTCACAGCTTCGTTAAGTTCCTCCTTGATCCTGCGAAGGATCTTCGCCGTAAGCTGTTGGTAGGAGTTCTGTATATTCCTATGGTACGTATCTAGAAATGGGGCCAAAACTGTGTCCATGTAGCGGGATATTTCGCTGAAATGAGAAATACATTTAGTTTAATGCTAAGCTAAAGAGTACTCGCGAACCACTAGAAACCAGATTTACTTTTCATCGGAGCTCGGTAAAATGACTGCAACTTATCTGATGTTCGCAATACAAGAACAATGAAGACTGCCGATAGATGCGAACCTATTGACTATGGTCAACATCATACCAAGGTACATGTACCCACAGGTAAAGCTTGCAAGTAGGTAGGTCTAGAAAAACACTAGTTGACGTGGTCGCTCATCATGGGCCTAATAAGAAAACTTAAAGTTGCTCCAAGGTCAATGGAGAGGATTATGCTTGGATTTTCACTGCGTAACCGAATCAGGATTGAGGAGATCCGCAAAAAAAAACCAAAGTAACCGTCATTGCCCGAAGAATTGCTAAACTTAAGTGGCAGTGGGCTGGGCACAGAACCGACCCGGCGTAAGATTGGTCGTTGTGGAGATCTTTGGGGGAGACCTATGTCCAACAGTGGACATCTTACAGTTGATCGGTTGGCTGGCAGTCAGCTGGCTAATTCAGGATGGCGACGCGCTGTTACGTGTCATTTTGACGAGCTTTACATAAATGCCTCGGTGGCGCAGTTGTATTACGTTGTAGTACGACTGTCGTTCTGAGGTCTCGGGTTCGATCCCTGGGTCGGGTCATATGATATTTGTTTTTTCTACTCAGTATCTACCCGAAGTCTGGAATTTGTGCACGATATGTCGACAGGCTCGCCCCCTATCACATCTAAGACGAAACTAAGCTCGGCGAAATATGGGGTGTGGTGTAGTTCGCTATTTCACTTCTGCCAAACCCTTCGGGGATAACAGGCATGACCTTAGGTTATGTTAGGTTAGGTCGTAATTTAGTTAGATTCAATTATTCTCTTCAATTTGATATACCAATAGGGCGTGTATTATTTATAACTATCGTTTACCTAGGGGTCTTCTAGCGGTAATACTCATAGAAATCTTAGAAATTTCTCAAGATATAAAAAGAAATATTTGATAAATATATTTATATTTGTTTAATAAATAACCTTGGCAGTAATGCAATAGCTGTGAGAACTAATTAATAAATATGTATGAAAGTTTTACTTCATTTTTTGAATGCTGCCTAATGGAAGAAAGTATATTATAATTATAAATAAACAAGATAAAATAAATCAATTTCTTTTTCCCTTCAATTTCAATTTTTTTCTGGTTATTGTTTATTACCAATTGACGTTATTTTTTTCTCATATTATGATCGAATTTCGACTAACAGGTGTTATTATTAAAGTTCAAAGTAATGTTTAAAACTTGTTTTGAGTTTAAAGTATGTCTTTACACATTTACCTGTGCCAATTATTACCTATTCGCAAATGGAGTCTGGTTCTTCCTCGTATTTTCTGTCGTTGAGTTGCCCCACTTTAGTCTTAGTTTGACGAGATGCTGTTCCAACTCGACCGGTTGTAGCTGCCATGGTGGTAACTCAAAGCAAAGGCCTCCGTCTTGTCGTAACTGATTACTTCGGCACTAAAATAAACATTAATCTCTCTTATCAGCTACTAGATTTGCCTTACGTTTCCGCTCTTACTGTAGCAATATTTATTATTAACTGCATTTTATCTCCGTTACCTTTCTTAGTTAAAAATAAAAATAACTGTTTGTTAGGTACACTTACACAGTTTGCTTTCTCCGATATTCTAAAATAGCGAACACTCACGGCACTGAGTTAGAAAATGGTAACTAACACAAGGGTATTACTACCACAAAAGTACGAACCTTAGCTTGGACTGTTATCAGTAAACATAATCTACGGCATTGGCCTTAGTTAAGCCAACCAGCTTAGTTAAGTAGAAAAGAAATAAAAAAAGTTTCTTAGAGGCCTATTCTTACCTTGCGTATGGTGTGCAAGAATGTGATCTATTGCAATTGTGTGTGTTGTCAGGCACTAGTATGGCTCTGGCAGTGACTGTAAGCGTCTCTTGAATTGAGGATCGAAATCAGACCTTGAGCCACTGACGAAAGCGAACTCGGTATATTTGCGGGAGCCCCATTAAATTTGATCGAGTTTGTAAAATAATTATAATTATTATGGCTTACCCTACAAGTGAAGGCAGGTTCCGTGGCCTTCGAAAATACAACACACAGAATCGCAATTAAATGTATCAAAAACATTCCGAAAACAATAAACCGATCCTACGAAATTCCTTATCAAACCACTCTCATAGCAATAATTCTTACTTAAGTGTCGAAAGGTAATTATGAAAGCCAATGGGGCATTAGAAATTGATTCTTACCCTTACTAGCGAACGCTGTTGATACGACTGATTGGTTTATTTATTGACAATGAGAATTAAGTTATTATTTATTTGCCATATTTTGTACATAAGGAATACATGATTTCACGTCAATGTAATTTTAAGAATTCATTCATATAATGTACTACATTGATACACGAATACGACGTGCGTTATTTTCCGTCGAATATATTTGTTTTATAATGTTCAGCCTAAACAGCACATTTCACCAGATGGTCTGGTCTAAGATGGTAAACAAGCTTAGCCTAGGGATATTCTCTAATGATGCCTAGTGATGCTACCGGAATATATTTATTCGTGCTTGGTGACAGGTTGTTGTTGGTGGAAGCTACCCAGGCGAGCATTATTAGTAAATTCCCTATCACTATGCTACGATTTCTGATAACGTTCTGCTTCATCGAAAGTTGGATAAGTGGGTTCGAACCTCCGTGAATCAACGCAGAATCTGACCGCACTACTAACTGAGGCCTCATCACTTAACATCACTGAGCTCTTTTCATCACCATCATCATTTCAATGAACTATATTTCTTTCTTTTCGTCTTTTGACGCAGAACATTGTGCATGTATTTACAAAAAGGACTAACCAGGTCGTCTTAGAATATTATTCGAAATTTCCTCACCCTCTTAACAGAAAGTATATTAAGAGGGCATGTGGTCCGCAACAGATTTAAAAAACAGGTATTTCAAAATTATATTCCTATCGCGTTGCGCTCCAAAGAGAGAGTTATAAAACACGAAAAGGACAAATGCAACTCGAACTGATTTACCGTATGCAAAATAGGCGAAAACATCAGTTCGTAGTACCCTGTTTCCTCCTCCTGAACCGGTTTTTAATTTTCATTCAGTTATAGAGTAAGAAAGACTTTAATTATGCCTCTACTGCTGTATTGCTTTGGGTCTACGTTTGTATGGAAAAAATGCCGCTAGCATATCCTTTTAAGAAAGAACATAGTAATATTTTTTTTAATAAACATTATGAAATATATATCAAATATACTCATACAGTAGATGCAACGTGTTTTTAAAGCTGATATAGATGTTTAAGTGAAAATTTAGCAAAACTCGGTACATTCGTGTGTAAAATCTCACGCGGCACCAACTTTATGAATAGCTACTTGACGTCTTGAGTTCTTGATGTGCCGCTGTGCTATTCATGTGTCTGCGTACAGGACCGAAGTTGGAATTTACATTTTAATATTGATTTATTACTTATCATTACGTGATAAATGCTTGAATAAATAAAAGGCATTCTTCATCAAAATATCAAAGTTTTCAAGAAAGCAATGTAATACTGATGATCCCAGTATTTCAAGTCACTTCTTGCGAAATCGACTAACCCTTAGCAACCATTAAATACTTAGATAATACTTTCCAAAGATACAATAGATAATTAAGCAGTGGTAGATAAAAAATGTGGTAAGAAAAACCTTCATACCGAAGCACTGTTGACGCATCTCTACCGTGAAGGTAGGAAGAGACTACTCCCTTCCACTTGCTACGATCTTGGCACACCTTTTTCGTTTCGTCTATTTTCTAGAGCACTTTCGTACTCTTCGTTTATGGCTACTTTTCACTTGGCCTGTCTTTAAGATGTCTTCGATCTCGTTGAGATACGATCGCCTAGGTCAACCCTTACCGACGTAGCGAGTCACCCTAAGTCACTGTAGATTTGCAGCAAAAAATACTCCGATAGTGCAAGCGATATTCACGCTATTGTGGATTATTCATCATTATTAGAAATAACTCTTCCATCCCACAAATAACAAAATAGACTACAGCAATACTAAAAGATTTCGCAAATCAAAGTGTATCGATGCAATTAACAGGAAAATATAACCTCAATATTCAGCTCCTCTTTAATGTGTCAGTCTGATGATAATAATAATGGACATTTTTTGTAGAAGTAAATTATCATCCGCCCTCTTTGCTATTTAAGACTTGTTACATAAGAAGATTCAAAATAATCATAGGGCAACTAACTTTGACCCAAATCAATGGATGTCGATCGATCAAAATAAATCTGTGATTGAAACGATTGTATACAGGTGTAAGACCTGCAGTAGCTTTTTTTTGGATTTTTGCGTTACGAAATTAGCCAATAAGCCCTTCACTCAAAATGGTTACAATAACCGCCACAACAAGCGATGGATTATCAATCTGTCGAAAGTAGCCGTTATATTTTAGAATTCAACCGTATATGATAAATTAAAAAATATAACTAACTCAATTATGAAAAATAATATAAATACAAAAATATCGTGCAAATTGATATGCTTTGAAAATAAAGTTTATTACCTTTGAGTAGTTTAACCAATCCTCGATGTCCCTTTAATTAAAAAGTACAAAGAAAAAAATTGATTTTACTTTCAACTTTCTCTCTCTAAAATCTTTGAAATCCATCTCTGGTTTTAGGTATGACAGGCATAGTACCCTAACAGCTACTATAAATACGGATCAAGACTAAGTGCACGAAGAACGACATCTGTGCTTCAATTAACTCGCATAATTGCTATATTGCTGTTTAAGAGAATTCGTTACCGTCACAAATTGAAACAGTTTATACCGTCGAATACAACTGAGGGGTTTATTAAGAAGAATTGTTTTCATTTGCTTACTTCAATTATATATATATATATATATATATATATATATATATACATACATACATATGCTCACGCCTGTTATCCCCGAAGGGTTAGGCAGAGGTGAAGTAGCGAACTACACCACCCACATTTCGCCGAGCTCAGTTCCGTCCCAGATGTGACAGGGAGCGAGCCTGTCGCCATATCGGGCACAAATTCCAAACTCCGGGATGATACTGAGTAGAAAAAACCCAATATCACTTGACCCGACCCGGGGATCGAACCCGAGACCTCAGAACGGCAGTCGTATGTAATGTACTACATTTTTTATTATAAAAAACAAGGTCTTATTACGGAAGAAATGAGATCTGAAAACTATTAGAGCTTGGAGAAAATTATCATTCCTACAAGAATTTAAGTATCGTGTAATTCTCCCTTTAAATGCTTTTTATCAGCAAAAAGAATAAACTTATTTGTCCAAATCACTTCATCTTTCTGCCTTTAATATTAGTGTACCCGTATCTAACGCTGTTCTTGTGTCTAATTTAGCTTTGGATTTTATTTTTCCTCACATTCTTATCACTCCTTTGAGTGATCTCACAAGAGTGACACATGTCTAAAACGTATCGTGAGCTGAGGAGATGATTTTGTAAATTATGTCAGCGACTAATTTATTGATATAATCTCTGGTTTTAAATATTGCTTTGTCAATTGCAAAAAATAACATTTTTTTTTTAAGAAATAACTATGTTGATAAATTGTCGCCAGTCCCCAGCAAAGTCCAATACAATTGAACAAAGAAATAATTCATTACATAACAATTATGTCAGTGCTACAATAACTGGTCATGCATTAGATTAATGATTTTAAATAATTTTCTATATCTACTTAAAAATTCAACGGGCATTAGTGGAAGAATTTTTATTGAAACCATTACATCAATGAAATAAAAGAAAACATTTACCAGCACGCTCAAAGGTACTCAAAGATGACGATCACGTTAAAATAAAAATTAATTAATAGACTAATTAATTCACGGGACATCGCTGCAAAGGTACACAGATCCAGCCCACGGGCGTTTCACGTTGAAAAAACATATTTAAAGGGAACATTCCAGAAAGTGTTTATGCACTTTAATGAAGTTAAATTATACTTTTTAAAGGACATCCGCACTGTATAATATATAAAAGGACAATGAGGATTCTTTGAGGCACCAACAACTCAAATATAGTGAACGTATCGGGATGGGACTACTACCATTCGACGCGTAGATGATTATAGATAATGATTCTTTCTCATTTTTTTTTTTCGATTAACTCTTATGTACATTTTTCCGCGCTAATAAAAATAATAGACGCTAATTTTACTTTGTTCATTTGTTTTTTTTAGCTTATCACACCTAAAGAACATGTGAAAAACGAGTGGATCCGCGAGCACCAGCTAGTATTACATTAACATTTTACCCGTAAACTCTATTTTAAGCCGCATGAAACTGAAAATAAATTTGAAACTGAAGTTTTTACCTGGATTTTAATTTATCAAGTAGTGGTATTTTTTTAAATTCGTAAAACTACTTTATTTTAAATTTTATGTTAATAGAAAGACAACGTTAAAAATTCTAGCAAATGGCCAACACATATGGCTAACATACGGTAGTTGTATGAATATCGTAAATATATCTTGTGATTATATCCACGTAACATCTACCACAGAACAAATAAACATATGACAGCAACGACTGCCGATAAGCTCTGTCACCGACGGTCTCTGTCCTTTTTAGTCTGTATCGCACTTTTTACTAGACGCTCTAAAGGACCTGTGTCGAGGTGATGTAATCAAAAATTAGCTCTCCATCTCTATTTCCCCAATGAGTGCCAAAGAGTACCAAAAACAAAAGGAAAGGGATGCTCTCGTTAACATAAGTTCGCCGGAAGGTCAGGCATATTTTGATTTCAAAAATAATGGAATACCCGATTTTATTCTTCTTTGCCATACTAATGATCAAATTTGCAGGAATTTTCTAACCTAATGTTGGCCCTTTTACGTAGAAGCATAGTCAAAGTCATTCGTATTCTATAAGTCAGAAAATCGGTTCAGTTTTGGAAACTGGTTTTCATCTATTTTGCATAGGGTAAAATCAGCCCGAGCTGCAGTTATCTCATTTGTGTATCCTCTTTCTTAGAGCGCAACGCAATTCCTTTCTGAAATACCTACATTTCCGACCACATGTCTTCTCAAAATCATTACCCTGGGAGGCAACAGGGGAATTCATTTGTATGGAATAAACGTCACTCGTGTCTTTCACAAATACCCAATCCGAGGTTCACATCATTATGGTATCCTTGTTCTACTCAAGTACTATTTTCCAGATAAGTGGCAATTAATAAATGCCCTTTGAGTTAACAAAACAAAAAAGTCAGTTCGTTAAAAAATAAAAATAAACTTTTGCACTTCGCTTTTACAGTACAAATGTTTGCTATGTCTTAAATAACAATTCAATTTATATAAATATTATTTTAATCTATGGTATTGATATCATAAATATAGTGTTACCTTTGTGAGTAAGGCAAAATGCAGTTGACACAATGAAAGAATAACAGACACAAGTAGACGGGACAAATTTAATTAATACTTATTCACAACACTAGTCTTTATAATTCAAAGCACCACTCATTTGTTCACTTGTAGATCGTTTCCAGTTATGAGCTGTCTGACCAGATCCTTAGTCTCCCTTATATAGTCAAATAAACGAATTCCCCAATATCCTAAAAATGTCGCATGTGATGTGAATGAAGCAATTATGGCGATGTAGATAGTGCGGCCGGATTACGCGTCAAAGGACGCGGATTCGAGCCCACCTATTTAAGTCTAAAATCTACCTTAGCTTTTGGTGAAGGAAAACATCGTGAGGAAACCATAGCATGGTGGTAGGCCATTTTCTAATAATGCCCTAAAATTAGAAAACCAGCAACATTAATTGAGAACCAGTACCTCTAGGCTTAGTGTGCTTACCATCCTGGACCACACCGTCAGTTAACACCAGGTGGGACTGTGGTCAAATTAGTGAACCTATACCGTATAAAAAAATGTCAGTGTTTTATTTTTCTTACGATACGAATGTCGATTAAGTAATCAACATGCTTCCTTCCTTTGATATAAGATCCTATAAGATCTCTATAGGACATAGCATAGCCAATTAAATTCAAAACATCCAGTATTCCACTGAACTCGTTTGCGAGTAGCTCCTCGAGAAATTCTTATGAACAATTTCTATACCAGGTAAGTTGTAGATACACAAGATGCTCGGAAAGTTTGTGAAAATTCTTCAACGTTATAAACTTTCGTGAAGAGAGAGCAGATGCGACATCTGAGCGGGACAAGATGTGAGCCTTATAACGTTTATACAGAGAGTGTACTCCTTCGCTTCGTGTACATAAAGTATTACATTGATGTTGGAAAAATGTATGGGGTCTTACCCCATAACTACTGCAATTGAAGTGCTTGTAATTTACAGTACTTTAGTACATAAGAATAATCAGTATATTAAAACGACTTATATGTCATGATGGCAAATGATATTAGGTTTGATGTTAGACATTTCTCAAATGTCCCGTGACGAACAACGTTTATTAACACCACAAGTCCATAATTGCAGCAACTTATTTCCAATTCAAAATAGTGCGTGTTAAGAAACCCTATAATATTTATGTTATATGATGTTCCACTTATCTTTAATATTCAATGAAATCAGCTTAAAACTGAACATTTTAGCAATGGTCAAAGAATATGTTTAGTGTTTTCCGAACCGTCGCCGTCTTAGGCCTTAAATTGAATAAAGTTTTTTTTATTTTACTTTTCAATTTTGTTTATTTAGATATTGCCATTATTTGATTATTTATTCAAGAGCTATTAGATTCGTCGAGTATGTCAGCAGCTGCAATATGAACTAGCCTTTCCAAGCTCAACGCATGCCAATACAATTATTAGCCTTTTCTGTAATATGAATATGCTAAGATAACAATCTCTATCTTATGTAATGTTTTATTTTCTTGTAACTGTTGATCTGAGGGGCCTTACAGTGCCACCAGGTTCTATGACGTCAGCCAAAATAGCCACTAGCATATTGGTGCAAATGTCAACTTGAACTTTTGCTTGCATCCAATTCCACAGAATAAACTGTAAGCAAGCCTATCAGTTTTGCTAAAAAAGGATCATGCGCAGAACCTTTGTCTCTAAGATTGTTATTGACACTAACTAGGACATTAATTCACACTGTATAGTACTAAAAGTAATCACACTGCAGTATAATTTGTTAACAATTTTTTACACTACATATCTCTTATGTCAATCCTAGATCGCGATAGTGAACGTCACGGCGGAGCGACGTGACGCAATGAACCGAGGAATGCACCCGAGATATTCGTGTAACACGCCACCTGGTTCCAAACGAGCGGAACGAGTAAAACACCACCTGACCTTCATGTATATATTATATGATATTCCTACATCATTTACCTTATTTCTAGATTATAAATAAATAATTAAAAAAATCCCATCCTCTGTGTCCTATACTGGGTATACCTACATAGGTATAATGAATATATCGCACGTATTATTGCCAGATATAAGTTTAGAAATGGTTGTAGGAATCTTCGGTGTAAACACTATGACTGTGAAAACCTATATAATTAGATAGATGATGCAAATAACAGGCAAACGTTACATGTTAAATGTTTAGGTTATGGATACAATTGCAATTGTGAAATTTAAACATTAAAAAAACTCTTTTTCCAAAATTTCGAATTTCCGCTTCTGTTGGCAGTCCCCATCGCTGCCTAGTCTTTTTAAAAGAAAAAGAATAAAATGTGATGAGTATTTGTATGAAAAAAAGTTAATACGCAAACGTTGTATTCCATGCCCACGAAGTCGCGGGCACGGCTAGTATTCAGTGATGATAAAACGAACTATAACATTTCCGGACGATAATTAAAATAACTAAACGACGAAACATCCCAAACCCGATCCCGGATATATGCTACAGAGATAAAAACCGAACTGACCGAAAGATTTTTATTACCGACTTTCCCCCCACCGCCGGGATTGTCCGAAGACGCAGTTAGCCTCGAACAAATCTTTCCTCCCCTGCCCCTCTATTTCCACTCCCCCCTTCCACTGATAAGCAACAATAAATTATATAACAGCAGTAGTTGTGTAATAAATATCACTCAGTTTGAATCGAGCCATAAATTCAATGGAAGGCAAAGAAAGGGCAGAAAGCAATTTCCCAACAGCGTTATCAAATAAATTGCTTTATACGTATGGAAAAATCTTGTACAACCGGTATACAGCTATCCAATAAAATAAGAATTATTATTATTCTTACAATGATTTCACGTAATGATGGCCTGAGCTTTCGATGATAGTGAACATTTACTATCGAAGTCCAGCATTTTCTTTACTTCTTTGACCTGTTTCAAAGCTGCTAATTTTTAATTTGTAAATGATTTTTAATTTTTTTGCAATTATAGAATAAGAAAAACTTTTGCTATGCCTCTACGTTTTGCTTTTTTAAATTATATTCATCAAATTTGGTTGACGAACTTCTGAAAGTGTCCTAGTCTCCTAGTTTCTACAATAATTAATTTATAGAAAAAATCGTAATCATACAGGCATGCCGGTGGTAGATAT
Source organism: Samia ricini (assembly GCA_014132275.2). Classification (NCBI taxonomy): domain Eukaryota; kingdom Metazoa; phylum Arthropoda; class Insecta; order Lepidoptera; family Saturniidae; genus Samia; species Samia ricini. The sequence goes on along the minus strand of AP028170.1, from coordinate 30,341,301 downwards.
AGATTATTTGGTATAAAATATTTATCATAGTACAGGGAGGAAACAGACTACGCTTGTATGGAACAAATGCCGCTAGCATAACCTTTTAAATATCGCTGCCGGAACATGCCGCCTCTCAGTTAGATGCTACTAACTAATATCTTGTAATCTTAGACGAGCAATATCCTAACCTATATCAAACGACATTGTAAATAAGCTCGTAAAACAATTAGCCATTTTCAATAGTTTTATTGTATGTACAGGAGTAGCTACAAATACATTAAAATGTATCTAGATATTTATCCCTTAATTTAATTGTTTGTTCAGCGATTATATAAAACCTCAGATATACTTTGAAGCCATAGTCGCCATATTGGTTGTCTAAGTGACGTAATCGTAGAGTATACCACAGTTGCCTCTCTATAAACTTTAATATCCGGATGTCGTTTATATTTATTGTTTCCCTATCTAATGACGTCGTGAACCAGAAGCATCGTGATTAGTCTTTAGCGCATTTATTAAATTATGGAATTTATCTGTTTTATCGAATAGAAAATTAAGTGGCCCATTATTACAACACTATCAACTTAGTCATAATTTGTAGATAGAGTAATAATACTCACCACTATTACATCAAATTTCATAAATATTGTATTTTTTATAGTAAGCAGGTTTAATACATTTCGTTTATGAATATTTTTCTCAAGATATTACAGGTATATTAATACTTAGAAGGCGAGACCTTCTAAGTGTGAATATATTTTTTCATAAATCACTACTATCTCCCATTCTACTACCTAATTCTTATTGGAGACAGAGATGTACAGATCTTAAAATCTTAACCAGAGTAAACCAATCACGAACGCCGTCTTAAGCACGAAAATACCCAACTAAGTAGTAATAAACCAAAATTTAAAACAATGGTTTTACTCTATTCTATTTACGTAAATAAAAAAAACCGTATTCGCTTCCACTGAACAGAACCCGAGTCTGATTTACACTCGTTTCTTAAACAAAAATACATCACAAAACCGAACAGTGGGGAAAAAAAAAACCGAAACAAATCCCCATGAAACGTCGAAAAGCTCGCCAATACAGCGCACAGTGTGCTGTCTTTGAAAAAAAAAATGAAAAGGCAACGGGCGACGCGCCCGCACAGCCTATATTTCATTCGAAATCCAGTACAATGCCGCAGCCGCAAACCCGATAAATCCAGAGATTTCTATTACAGATAACGGGTCTGATTCTTTCCGGATATTTAATTTTATGTGCGTTCTGGCAACACTGGAGCGTTCTTATTTTAAAGTTGACTTAAGTACGAACTATTATTGGTTTAGATGAAGCGGTGTTGCTCATGTTCGCGGGATACATTGTTTTGAGAAACAGTAACATAAAAGGATTTTTTTTAATAATAAATAAATAACGGAGCGTTAACTATATTATGATGTCTTCTTATTAATTCAAGGAATCTGTTGGTAAGTAAGCACAATTCTACAAATATGACATGGGTAAAATTACGTACAATATAATTATCTAATTCTCATACAAAATTCTATCAAAATTGCGTCTGTTTTGCTTGAACTATCCAAAGGGTTTTTGTGACACCTCAGATTTCATGTTCCTTGTAACACGTTGAATGTCACAACATGCAGATATTTTTTGAATATGTTGTACCACCATTTTGTGTCGAGTAATAACAAAAGTGGATTACATATCTATTTTCATAAAAAAGCATATACTCGTACATTCCAATTTTAGTTGTGATCGGTTGAAGTTTATTGGATTGTAGCGATCTCATACATAAAAACAATATTTCTTGTATAAACAAATGAAAAAAGAATAGTACGTGTGAAGTTTATACGCAAATCTCTAATAATTACTTCATGAACTTTTGTTATTTTGCGCAATTCCCTATAAGACTGGTGGCATAATGCTTATTAAAAACCGTGTTGAGGACAAATGAATATTTCCTTAAATCTTTAACATTAACATTCAATTACGAGAATTACATCGCGAATCACAACACACACACACACACACACACTAGCAGGAAACACGAGAGAGAGAGAGAGATATAATATGTACCTCATATGTGTAAGTGAGATAAATGATAAGTTTGTAGACTAAGAGTAACTATGTGCTAGTTGTAAGTATTAAAAATGTATTAGAATTCGCGCCGACCGCCGGCAAAGTTGTACTGGCAAAATATAGTTTTTCTAAACACATGTAATTCGAAGATTTATCCACAGTCCACATTATATAGTGAAGTTGGGGTTTCATTGCTGGTGAAGAAAGCGTCCCCTTCAAACCGGTTGTGAAAAATGTCTTAAAAATCTACTTAGAATTATTTAAACATTATTGAGAATGGCAAATGCTACCGAGACGATGGGAATTGAAGAAAAAAAAATATTTTCTGTTTTTGAAGTGTAATATTGAACGTAAATCGCTTACACTGCCGACGTACTTTATTCGGCTACAAACATCATGAATTAAAAGAACAGGTACTCTATATTAAGATCACATCTGTACTCAGTTTGTTTCCTATATAAAATCAGATAATATACTAAATAGATTATGAGTAAATAAAAAAACATTGTGTGGTTTCAAAAAACCACGATGTAAGTGAAAAGTTTTTAAGTAAATAAGTAATTGCCTACTTATTTTAGTTATCATTAAATATTTCAAAACACGTAAATACCGCGGAGCACGGTTAAGTGAGAATATAAAAGCTATACGGTTAGCTGATGCGAATCATGGGCGTAGCTATATCGGCCTTTGGCTGCTTTGTCGAGCGCCTTGCACTTTACCTCTTATCCGCGACCGGCTGTAATACGACATGCGATAGATAACCGAAATATTTGAAACGATGGAAAAAAGTTTCACTTTCCAAAACAAAGCAGATACATTCAATACCACTTGAAATTACCCGACTTTATTTCTGTACAGCAGTAATTAACTGTGGTTAAAAGGTACCGCGAAGTTAACACAGACAGTAATAAGTGACTACTCATCGATAGGGGTTCTATGCTTGTTTATTTTTGTTGACATGTTGGAGGGGAGAGGAATTAATGAATAGTCGTAAGAAATATTTAATAAACCTTGGTTTATAAATAATTGTGCCAATTCTAACGTAATCATGGGAAGCAAAACTTTTGCACACTATTGCTGATAACTGGATCTAAATATCAATTTTTTTCCTACGTAATGCTTGAACGACCCCTGAGCATGGACTTAGATAATTTAATAACAGAATAAAGTCATGTTTAATAAAATAGTATATTTTTTTCTTACAATTTATATACCTATCGCAATAGTGCAGAGAGGAGATTGCAATAAAAATTTAAACAAACACTATTAAAATCGTGTAACCAGACAGTAGTTCATTTCGACCATTAGCCAATCACTAGTTAACGTTATGGGCATTAATGTAAGTTTAATGAAAGATAGTTTATTTATGTTGACAAACATTTTTGTTACATTTCATGAGACATATCATTCAGTTTAATAAATTCTTATTTGTATAAAAAAACATAACAAATCTTCACGCGTGTATTTTTCCCTTCGAAACGAAAAACAAGACAAATAGATACGCACGTTATGAATAAATTAGAATATTATTTCAATGAGCTCATCTCACGGTATATATTTGATACTAGTTATGCCTTCTACTATTCTCGAGAATTTTTGCAATGAAAACTGCTTTTACCCCGTTCTGATTTAAAAACTAGATGAAACGAAAAAGCGACATTAAAAAGAGACAGGCACATATATCTATAGGATTTAACATGCGAGAGAATGAGATAGAATACATTTTAGAGTGTTTCTTGTATTAGTCACGGTTTTCTCTTAGTGTGGTGGTACGTAACTTCTCCACACATGTACACTGAGAGAAAAAGAAGGTTTACTTTGTTGAACATTTACTTTTACCTTGTTTGAACTGCCCACACGTGTTTTTTTCTTCGCAAATATTTATACTGCATTACATCTTGTAATGATTGGTTTTAAATAATCTATTTTTGAATATTTATTATATGATTATTTATATATCCTCATTTTATTTATTTATGTCATTCATTAAGAAAACCCGAAGGTTTTCTATTAGTATATTCATGTTGTTGAATAAATAAAATATATTTAATGAAGATACAATATTCAATGTTTTATTTATTACCAATTACACGTATTTATACCCAACGTCAATACTTCTAGAACATGTAAATTTTATTTCGTATATATTAAAATATTACGTATTTTTAGGTTTGTTCTTTACGGCCGGTATTTCGCCGTGCCAATGAGGTAATGAGGTTTCATGCTTCTTATCCACCACATGTCAACTACCAGTATATCTTAGGCGTGCGTTCTGCTAATGTAATATGAGTTTTTATTGGATTTATCAAGGAGAAAGTTTAAGGAAGAACTTTTAAAATTTGGAACGTCGAGAAACAATAGAATTTTAAGGGATTTTAAAAAGGTAAGGATAATGTCATCATCAAAATTTCAAGTGAAAATGTTATAAGTAAAGAGATATAACACGATGCAGTGGGAGAGGAAGTGAGATAATGGATAACGGAGAGATCTTTAGAGCAATTTTTACATTATGATATAAATTAAATGTAATCAGACACACTGTGGGTGATGAAGAACAAGCGACACTCATGGAGAATTTATTGAAAATAGTAAATTGATGGACAATAGAAGATCCGGCAACACTATTTATTACATTATATCGTGCAGACTTTTGGATGAAGCAAGCGAAGGTCATAGTCAACAAATTCAACAAATTCTTCTTCTTCTTCTTCTTCAACGAAGTTCAACAAATTCTGGTATAAGTATTGCAGTGCTATATGGGACAAGTTTCTTTTCTGGCCAGGTTTATTATTTTTATGCATATTTTATATAAGGGAGAACCTTCGGTTTTTTATATAACTTACACTATTTTCATATGTTCATTTCGTTTTGAATTTTTATTCCTTAATCTAAATTTTATTCAGTTATCCTCGCGACAATCTCCTCAATGTGATTTTGCTAAAAAAATTGCTAGCAAACTTGCTCATAATCATTTTTTGTAGTCTACTATATCCTTCTTCTATATTATCCATGATATAATACTTTGAATAGAAGAAAAATCGTGTAAATAAAATGATTCAAATGTTCCTAAGTAATAAACCCACCAAAGGACAGACAGACATAAAGATATTCCACAGATCTCTCTTTTCGAATGTTATTCTGCGAGTCCTCTATTCTGTTATTTGTGTTACAAATTTCAATTTCAATTAACTATAATCGATTTATGTTAACGATGTGATATACTTTATATCTACTAACATTTAGTTGAAGAAAATGTTGAAAACCTCTGCAAACTAACCTCATTTTACCAGTGGTTCTCAATTGATTTTACCGTTTACTTACATTAGAGAGAGAGGCGACGAGACGAGACGAGACGCGGCGTTTCTTGCTTTAAGTATTTACTGCATCTGCAATTTTCAAAGATTAAATAAATTATTAAAGTACTGGATAGGAAATTCAATATTTTTTTAGTGTATATCTACTAATCACAATATAACGAGCTGTATAAAGTAAGACCATGAACTGACGTATTTCTTATCGTGTGATAAAGAACGTATTATAGCTTCACGCCGCGGTCTCCCTTTTGTATATATTTGCAAATAATATGGTTTGTGATCTACATTATGTTTACTTTTAAATGCATCTGAAAGGTTCTACCTCATTTCAATAATGATAATATAAGAAACAAGGGCTTCAAAATTTACCAGCCAATTGAATGAATTTTCATTCTGAAGTACTGAAAAATAATTACAAAGATTATTCTTTCAACGGAATCTGCTTTTGATAAAACAGAGAAATAGCTCTGACGAAGGCAATTTCTACAACAGTAGATGTTAAACTAACGTCCTCATCATTCTCATGCCTTGTATCCAACTCACTTGTGGTCGTCGCAGTATGTTTTCTTCTTCCATACATCCCTATCAGCCATGATCTCTTCTTTTTTCATATTATTCCGTACACACTGCATCCACACTTTATTCGTTCTTCATCTACTTTTCCATCCTTCCATATTCATATCCATTACTATTTCCTTTCCATCCATCCATGCAACCAAAAGACGTCCACTGTTGGACATAGGCCTCCTCCCCTAAGATCTCATTATCGACCGGTCTTACGCCACCCGCATCCAGCGAATTCCCGCGACCTTGACCAGGTCGTCGGACCGCCTTGTGAGAGACTTATCTATGCTATGTCTTCCAGTGCGTGGTAGCCATTCGAGAACCCGTTGGCCTCGTAAGTATTTTGGTCCTGTGTCCGATTATGATAAGACCTAGCTGTTCTGTTCTGCATAAGCCCGCTTTCGACTTCTTTTCGTGGTCTTGCAACGCTTGCCGGGCACATCTAGTATTTTATAAAAAGCATATGTCGGTGTATCCTTTAGTTAACGAATTCTTATTGTTTCGCCACACACGGGGCGGGTGAGGACGTCAGCGCGATGTTTCTATATAGGACATCGCGGCGACGCGAGCCAAGCGCGACCTGTGCGCGACCTCTTCTATGGTAAAAAGAGACATTGTTTGCAATAATTAATAAATAATTTAGCTATAACTACCATTGAATATTGTCAAGGATAAATACATAGAGAAAATGAACTATCCATAATTTTCGAATCTTGGTTCTGTATACACAAGTTGTTGGTTCTGATCGTTTCTGCTCCTTTTATATGCATTACCCGAGACATCGTCTCATGATCACGTTTCGTTTCTCGTAGAGCAGACAGATTTCAGTAAAATCATATAACAAATTCAGATAAATCAGAAAAAATAACCTTCAGTCGTTCGAATGACCAAAGTCTGGTTTAGTTTGTCGATACAATTTAAAATTTTACCACTTACCGTAAACCTTTTTATATAATTCCAAATGGAAATTACACGAGATATACATTTTACGCAAAAAGCGGCGTTTCGTATGAAACATATTTCTAGTTCATATCTGTGTATATTTTTTTATACTAATAGATCACTATAAATATGATTGAACCCTGTTGTCTGAATTTAGGATACGAGTTACTTTAAAAAAAAAAATTAACTAGCTGACCTTTTACTACCTTTACAGCTTTAACAAACTTCAGGACTAGTGCTTAAGGCATTCAGCCTAGGAATCCCGATCCTCCGTAGTAGTTTTTTTTTTTTTCCTACCTAGCTAATGCTGTTGACCGGAAGGGCCTTTACAGCTTCACCGAACTTTGTGGGCGAGTGCTGAAGGCACTCAGCCGCAAAAGGTAGCTAGCTCAAGGGTTCGAACCTCGGCTTGGCCGCTACCTGAGTATGAAAACTCCCGCGGAATTTTTATCCTAGCTAAACCCTACATTTTTTTATTCTTTATTTACAAAAAAAAAAAAAAAAAAAAGGTTCCTTACAGGACCTATGTACCTGCATGTTATGCATGAGTGTTGTGCGTGTAATTGCTCAATGCGTGGGCAGTGTTACTGTATCGCGCTGGCGGCGACGTCAAGAGCCTCCCCAGTTGGGGAACGAGACACGTCTTGGGTCGCCGCCTGAGGGGGACCCGGAGTGTGTGCGGGAGCAAAGTTAGCCGCCTGTCCCCGGCGGCGGCGGGAACGGCGGTTACGCGGGCGTGGGCGCTGACACGCAAACGTGCGAGGAACATGAGGAAACCGCCTATTCGCGCGCGTGATGCTATCATCGCGGTCGGTTAGTATATTACGCGGACGTCGCCGGTTTCGGTCGACAGAACTGACTGACGTGTGCGACGGACGTTGCCGCTTTCGGACGGCGGAACGGACTGGTGTGTACGAGACGGCTCGTACTATGAGTGGGTTCGGGGTGTGTCTCTGCGCGTTCGAAGAAGGCACGACACTGGGTTTTAAAGACGGACTTAATACAGGGCAGGTTCAGATCTCTGTGTAAGTCCACATTTCTCTGAAACCGATAGACATCTGCAGCTATCGTTATAAAACGATTCTGAATCTTTTGTAAGGTTAGCATTCCGTAGTAGTGCTCTTTTATAGGGATTTTAATAGAGAAGGTAGTTGTCGTATAGTAATAAACAGACTTTAATAAAACGTATATAGTCGAATATCTGTTTCAAATAACATTATTTGTCAAGGCAACGCGGAAGCGGACAGAGCGGGTAACAGCCTGGCACTAATATTCATATTAATTATCCTAAAGGTCCTCTTCCATTAACGTAACGAGACATTCAGGCCCCAATTAATTTCAAGGCATCTCTTTAAAAATATTGTTGATTAAAAAAAAACGTTTGGAAAACGTCCAGGAAGCCATAAGAGCGGAGAGAGTTTTGTGATAGTCTGTTGTCTTTTCTTCTTGAAATATGTATTTTTTATCTGATCATAAAGTTAGCTTTGGGTAAATTTTCATGTAGATATTGAATGTTGACTGAAAAATATATTTGGAAAAGATAATATAATATTTCTCACGATAAACAACTAGAACTTATCAATATGAGCTGTATTCAAAATATCTTATATGGTTTTGAACACGATTTTATCTTTTACCAAAACTTAGGCTCATTGTAAGGTCCAAACCTTATTCTTATGTTACTAACTCATCAATGAACTAATGTCAAACTAACATTGTGAGAGACATCATGAAACGTCAATAACACTGACCAAGAAATCGGCTTATAAAAAATCAAAATATTTTAATTAACAATTTACGTAACTTACGATTCTGAAAGAATTAATTTGATACACACATCCTTTCCTGGTACGAACCCTACCACGGACCCAATTCTCGGAATGACTCGCTAACGAGCCGCTCGGCGGTGATTGGCTCAATATCTGTTTAGTCACGTACGTTCGTTCGAGCAAAGGTCACCGTTTAATGACATTCAACCGGGACGTTGATGCGCTGCAAACCATAGTAGGGGTTCACGCGGCGGGCATATTTGTATTTCTGATGACGTTTGCCATGTTCCTAATTTTTTTATTACAAACACTTCTTTTTGTGTTTAAAAAAATGACTTTGGCTTTTTTATTTACACACTACATCTTCGGTTACGCTCGCTTATAAAATTAAAAATTCGATGATTTAGATATATGAATACGATTACGCAAAATTCTTAACCCACCCATTCTTTTCGAAGTAACTAAATGCTGTTGATCAGAAGGGCATTAATAGCTTCACTGATCTTTTGGGGGCGAGCGCTGAAAGCGCTAAATCTAGAGAGTGGTGACGCAAGGAGGCCAAAGTGGTACCGACCTCGGCTTAGGGTGCTTCCCGGGACGTAAATTCCGCGGTATCTTAAACTAAACCTTTGCTTATAATAAAACTAGTGATGACCGACTATAATTTGTAAGTTATCTGGGGTAACAGGAATGGACAGGATTAGGAATGAGTATATTAGAGGAAGTTTGAAAGTGGCGCCAATAACAGACAAGTTAAGAGACGGTCGTTTGTCCTGGTATGGACATGTGATGCGCAGGGAGAAAGAGGATGTTGTAAGAAAGGTATTGGATATGAATGGGTTACGGTTATATGGGAAGGGGAAGAGCAAAGAAAAGATGGATGGATTGTGTGAAAGATGATATGTTTAGAAAAGGAGTGAATGCGGAGATGCAACAAATAGAGAGGAATGAAAGAGGAAGACATGTTGCGCCGACCACAAATAAAAATGGGAAAAGGGTAGGGAGATGATGATGATCGATACGACTATTTCTTAAATACTTGATAAGTAGTAACTTACCCGTTTCTTATTTCTTTCATTATCTCTACGTAACATTTATTAAACTAATTCATATAAAAAAATCTTTTTAGCAAACGGAAAAGTGAACCCTAATAAACGAAAACTACTAACGCCTCCGCTATCACAATGGAGTCCCCTGACATTTCTTTTTAAATAGACCTTCTTAAGCTATTCTATTAGTCAATGGACTGACCCGCCGCGCGGTCGACTCTGAAAGTTGACATTTAGACTAGATATTGAGGTCTACATGTTCACGCGGCTCCGCTCGCGTATCATATTTTCTTTTCTGCACAATTATTCACTGCGTAATACAGTTTAAAAAAAAACTATTAATAAAATAGTAACTTTTTTTTGTTGTATAAATCTTAATTTATTTTTGGTACTAACAGAAAGCAGGGATACTTATCAAACAGTTTCCAGTAAAATTGTGAATTTAATTTGATTTTGTTTAATTTTTTCTACATGAAACCCTAATTATACTCGAAAAAATAATTGTTTGTACTAACAGAAAGCATAGATACTTCTCCCGAAACTCAAACAGTTGCCAGTAAAACTATGCATCTACTCGGACTTTGTTCATAATTTCATGAGATTTAATTTCTCTTAAGCGGAACCCTAAATATTTTCCTGAAATAAAAGTAGCCGTGTGGTGCCGGCTTAGAATAGTACCACCCCATATCGCTCCCGCGGATGTCTTAAAAGGCAACTAAGGGATATAAACTATGGCATGGGCAGAAGCATCCTCTGAGTACCAAAAATACCTTACTGCGATCGCCAACTCGCCTGCCAAGCATGGTTACTATGGCAACCCCGCCCTCCTAAGGTAAGTATAAATAGGGGGAGACTCATGTCCAGCTCGACTTATGTCGACTTATAGTTGAATGAATGGAAAAGTAGCCTAAATTACGTCTTATAACTTAAACAATCTAGATGGCCAGACAAATCCCGTCTAAATCGGTTCGTTTAGTAAAAATCGACTATTTTTATATTACAAACAAACGTTTAAACTTTATTTATTTGTATAGATTTCTTATTCGACGTGGGTCTGTAAAAATGTCAGAGCTATTATGAAACGACGATGGGACGCTTAATTCATAAACGACGGGTGTTGTTTTATTTTCAGTCGACATTAGTTCCTACCCGCACCTTTTTTTTACAAATTACTTACTGTAATTAACAAAAATACATGTAATATACTTAAATAGTACTTATAGTGGGATCCGTTCCGTTGCCCATGGAGTATGTAAACAAACAAAATGTTAAAGCAGAAAAAATTAATTAATAAGATACCTTCATTAAAAAAATGTAATGAATTTTATTGCACAATAGAAGTTTCCATATGAAAAATATTTATGTTAATTTATTGGAATTTACACATCCGGTGTACATCCTAACACTTTTTCAAGTAAGTGGAATAAACGCTCATCAAAAAACCTGATGCAGCTCTAAAAGATACCTAACACACCTAACCTAACCTTTTTTTTTTTTTTTTTTGACGGTGGGAAATGCATTTACGCACTACCCTTACCTATTGTATTAGTGAGACTGAAGTCCCCCAATACAATAGGTAAGGGGGCACGGAGTGACGAGTTCCGTGCCAGTGTGGGACTCACCCGGGCGTGTAGCGCCCGGAAATACCCACTAATACCCCCCGGGGCCGTCCGCTGCATTTGGGATGGGGGCGACACGGGGTGGCTTTCGCAAGCACCGCGTCACCCCCTGCAGCGAACCCACCAGGCCTCGTCGTGCAATGGCCCGGTAGGGATGAAGGAGAATAATTCCCCTCCACCACTTAGCCCGCCTCGGAAAGAGGCACGACCATAGGTCGACAGTCCGGGGGGCAGGAGATATTCCCTGCCCCCCATAAAACCTAACCTAACCTAAAGTCATCTCGTGCTACCCTGTTGCACTGTTTAGTCCGCCATTAGTTACGACGGGAGCGTCCATGAACTTATAAAAGAGAAATATTACTATATATATAGGTAAAATGGTTACATGTATTCTTACAAATAAGACTGCCTTTTACAACTACTTTATAATAATAGGGGAAACGAGAAAGTCGCATGAGGGTTATTCCTTCCTTTCCTTCGTCTGACCCTGCGGACAAGTCAATGGGTGAGGCGCACGGAAGCGTCTCTCGTGGAGCAACACAGTCCAGAAATATGCGAAATCGTTCCCAAACCTAGGGTAAAACGCACATAGAGAGTTTCCGGGAATATTAATCAGTTTGGCATCGTAACTATGACGGTTTTCCAGGTCTGGTTTCAAAATCAAAAATTCTTTATTCAATTTAGGCTCCATGAAGGCGGTAATGAACGTCAAAACACTACCACCAGTTCGGAAAATAACCTAGTCGAGAAGGTTTGGTTCCTTTTTTTATAAATTCAAATATCAATGTACATATTATTTTTAAATAAAAGCTATACAAATCATAGCTACAACCATTGTTAGCAGAAGCACAGAAAGGGGTGTGAATTCTAGACATCACTATAATTTACGTAACCCACCATGATCCATCATGTAATGTCTGTAGATTATCTTCGTTTAAAAGGGTTACCAGTATTGTCAATATGTTTGAAAAAAATACATGACTCAATTTTATTTTTCAATTGCATGAAAAGTATTCGTTGTTATCGAAAAGTTTAAAATCAAGCTGAAGTTACTTTATTTGATTTCGTTAGAAATTGCATTATGTCTGTAAACCCCACCTCGAACGTTCAATCTGGTACAAAACACATTAACACATTCCCAAGAGAGTAATTCTGATCTGCACTTTGTTTTGTATTGTTTTACGATGAGATAAAACTATGGAACGAATCTGCCACTTCGGAAATTACATCACAAACAACATATTATGTTACTTCAACCTATAACGGTGTTGATTTATTTTAATGTTATAACAATGTTATGGAGTAGAGATAGTATATGTAAATGTATGCCTCGTCCGTTGTCCAATCCTCCATTCAACCGAAAGACATCCACTGCTGGACATAGGTCTCCCCCAAAGATCTCCATGACGACCGGTCTTGCGCCATCCGCATCCAACAAATTTCCGCGACCTTCACCAGGTCGTCGGTCCACCTTGTGGGGGATCTACCCACGCTATGTCTCGTCCGTTATCCAAACCTCAACTGCACGTAAATTTATATTGCGTCAATTATAAATTCTTCAACTAAAGTATTCAAAGTCTTGTCAATTAAAATTACTAAGGGAATTTAGGCACTAAAACTGATGACCAATTGATGTCGACTGCATTATTATAAAGAATCTTGACGACGACTTACGCCCGGCGTACTAGCCTAACCTGTCAACAACAAATCCGTTGGACTGTGCCTGCTGGCTGTCGGCTTTAATGTGTAGACTAGCTAAAAAATCATTGATTTTTTTTATTTCGAACATAAATTCTATATTCTACGAATTCTATATTTAGTAGCCTGAATTTTCGAAGAGAAAATTTGAGACACTTCGCTGTAATGCGTATCGTAAAGGTTTTTTATTTCGAGCTGACTAACGCTGTTGACTTGAAGCGCCTGAATGACATGAACATCTCACTTAGACTTTGTGACGAGGGCTTTAGGCTTAGAGTACCACAATTTCGAAACTCGAGAGATATTGTAGGCGTGTATAGAATTAACAACGGTCATGAAATAAATTTAACAATATTACTTATAATATTTACTTTAATTTTCAATCTAATCTAAAATGGAATTACGTTTTAAAGATATTTTTAAATAGAAAAAAAAACAATTCAAAGCGAAAAATCTTCTCGAATGTATTAACAAGTCATCAATCTTCTTGTAAGTCTGCCATGTGAAGTGAGGGGACGTCCATTATTTACGTGAGTTGTTGTATGGGAAAAGGGGATTAAGCTATATCTTTCCAAATCTTACTTAGTGGGATGGCATGGCTCATGGGAAATATCACGTAATTTTTTTTTTGTAACACAATACGGTGTACAATTTCGTGAATATTTACAAATACTAGTTTTCAATAAAAGAATAATCTTTGATAAAAGTAATAGAACAAGTTGTGTTTGGTTTGTTTTTTTTCTCAATAAAACACCACGTTTACATTCAAAACATACATTTTGAAGAATATCGCGTGAGATTAGGGAAGGGGGATGAAGTTGAGGAAAATCATACGAAATCTCAAGGTGGAAGAGGGGGTCGAAAAATTCTCAATAATGCCTCACGTAATTAATGGACGCCCCCTAATGTATTCACCTTACATTAGTACGCAGTAATACCAGATCTGAAACATCTAGAAAACTATGTTATGATTATTATAAACGGCTATTTTTTCTTAGTTACGATTAAGTAGTTACGTGATTAGTTACGGTTTTTTTAACTCATTTTATTCTTTAATATGTCGATTACCCATAAAAATGAGACAATGTGAAGACAATAGGAAAACAATGGAAAGCTGGCGTAAACGCCAGGTTAGTACTCAAGGGGTTAAAATGTGGGAAATATAAATTAATTTATTTCGTATTAACCTTCAATACAGAAAAAATAACTATTTTATATTTCTAAAATATTTTTTTTAATTCGGCTGGGACGCTTTCTGGAAGTTACGCAGAATTTTCTTGCCCAACATACCGCAGTATCTCACGACGAAAGTCTTCGGCCAGTGTGAATTGCCAATGATGATATACGGCATTGAGACGTGGTCGCTCACAATAGACCTCACAAGAAAGCTCACTGGCTGACAAGCTCAGAGCTACCACAAACCGAAGGACGCAGCGTGGGTAGTCCCCCGACAAGTTGGAAATTAAGATACCTCAAGGTACAAGGTCCATCATGATAAAACCATAGCATGGTGGTAGGGCATTTTCTAACAATGCCCGCCTGAGTAGCTACCACCCTCAAGTTCGAAATACCAATGGGTGTGTTCCGGCAGCATCACTTGAGAACCAGTGCCTAAGCTTAGTGTTTACAATCCTTGACCACATCGTCACTTAACATCAGGTGAGATTGTGGTCAAAGCACTGAGCCTATACTGTGTAAAAAAGGTAAAAGGTAGCGGTAACCCCCTGGATGCTGGTGGCACAAAACGGGTCGTTGTAAACCCTTGAGGGAGAGCTAGGTATCTTTCGATTGAGATGATGATTTTTTTTCGGACTCACCTAAATGATTGCATTCCACTTGTACTGTTGCTTGTAACTTGAGAACTAATACCTACAGGCTTAGTCTGTTTACTTAGCATTAGGTGAGATTGTGGTCAAAATGCGGAGCTTATAAAGTGTATAAAAAAGTTAAAATAACTTAGTACAATTTTATATGTTAATTAAGTTAACACTATTAGACTTGTATAAATTAGAATTAAACTCGCAGTTGGAACAACTCAGTCTAAATTGTCTCTTAGTTTAAGCACCAGGTTAGTTGGAAAGCTTCAAAACGTTTACGTTTCTAAATAACTAAGGGAGAAAACCTTTAACTTGTATTTACGAATGGTAATTTAACCGTCCACATAATATATTGTTTGTCTTATAATACCATCAAATTTGTAATAAACAAAAAAGATATTCATATTTCCAAAAAAATTTTATCTTATTCCCTTATTCTACGACTAGCTGTGTGCGCGCTTCTCCGCCACCGTTTCAAATATTCTCCACTGCAACATTGGAAACCATTGGAAATTAATGTTTTGATGGTACTGTCTATTTAATTATATTTTGTTCACAATTTCTTTTAATATAATTTTTTTTAGTCGGAACCCTAATTATTTTCGAAAAATAAAAATTGCCTAAGTTACTTGATATAACGTCAGCTATCTGCCAGAAAACCTACAATCAAAATTTTAAAAACAAAAGCAGACAGAAAATAATTTTAAATATTGTGTTTTTGATTTAAGTATATGTTATATGCTATATTATATATATATAAAGCCATAGTTCCACTTTCAAATTTTGTAATGATTTTTAAATATTCCTAATAAGGGGTTCTTATTGTCCCATTCACGAAAAATCCCAGCCATCATATATTTGTGAGTTTTTTTTAAGGAATTTAACACATACGATGGAGAGATGAGTGCCACTATCAAGTTTCTACCCCGGAACGAAAAGGATCATAGTTCTGAGGCTTCAGACAGATAGACATTTTTTTATCGTATGTAAAAACTAAAGAATAAGTAAATTTTGACTTATTAATAATATTATTCTAAATAATCTAGAAATTTGATTTGTATTATGTA